>JAYKKT010000056.1:657500-1315000 GCA_036023115.1 Brasenia schreberi | reverse complement strand
GGTCTAAGCTCAATTGAGCATGGTATTCAATTCCTCTTTTCACACGACTCACCACTTCAACCACCAACCATCTTTTATCAATTTTTTCCATTAACAAGAACTACTTTTTATTCATCAAAATCACAAAGATCACCACCAAAACTACTTAAAAAACTAATTATTCTTATGTATAAGTGTTTTTGTAGTTTATAAGAGATTGACAATAGTTTTAACCGGTGAAAGAGTTTTTTAATAATAGAAGAATAGTGAAACATGACAGAAGGTAAGAACTAGTAGTTGAAGTAATGAAACAATGTGAAAATGGGATCAAGCGTCATGTTCAATTGAGCACGGACCAAGGCTTATATATACCCTTCTTTTTTATGTCATTGTGCCTCCAATATAAGAAATGATTGGGATCAATGCACATGGCTAATTCGAGTTCCCCCAAAACCAGGAACCAAAATTTAACAAGAACCAAGTCAGTTTGATTCCAGTTTGACTTTCAAACTTTAAAAAAATGTAAATTTATATTAAAACAAAGATTAAAAAAGAAAAATCTGAATTAAAGGTTTGAACTACCGATTCTGGTTCAACCGAACCAAGGGGTTCCGGTTCAATTCTTGTTCAGGGTTCGGTTCCACCTGTTCGGTTCTGGTTGTATCTGGAAATCTGGTTAAGAATTGGCCATATCTACAATGGGCTATATCATGATCTCCTGGATCACTTGATAGAGTGGTCACCTTTCTCTCGTTTTCCTAGCCCTAATCCTCATAAAACAAGCAAGATCTGCCCTTCACCATGGAAAAGAACAAGCCATGAAAACTTCTACCTCAAGATCTCTTTTTCTTTTCATGGGAAAACTTTCCAGTACCAAACATCACGAGAAAACTTCCACCTCAAGATTGCAGTTTCCTTATGATGTTTGGATCGAGTTCATCAATTAATCACTTCGGCGTTCAGTTAATCAAACAAGTGAGAATGGTTGGCGATACAAGACACAAAAGAGGAAACCGCACATGAACACTCCCAGAGAAGTCCGTGCTCGTGTCTGCTCAATGTTAGAGAAAGAGATTGGTTATATTCGGGTTGACCTGTTCTTTATATGAATATGAGGTGAGATGGCACATACACGTCCAAAAAACACAAAAAATTAGGTCCATGCTTCTACCACCCAAAGTAACACCAGAAAAAATCAAGTCGTCTTTGGGTTAAACTGTTTTAATTACTGAGAATATGAAATAACACATTACCTACCCAGAACCAAACTTACCATCGCTAACATGCAAGTTAGTTGGCTATGTTTCGGGCCTAGTACGTATATTATCATATATAATTAACATTGATCTTATTAGTGAAAAATCTCTATTTATAAAATCAAGCTTTATTCTCCATGCACGTTACACGTTAAGTTCATACATTTTGGAATCCTATTGTTGGCATTATTGTAGTGAAAATAATTAAGGCAAAACAGCACGAAGCAAACACAAACACAGCCAAGCTTCTTGTACGTAATTTATTTAAGTTGCTGGTAGAAATCATCACGTATGGTACAATTAGGGGTGGCAAACGGTGCTGTCTGGCCCGTTTTCGTGTTGCGCATTTATATGTATATATATAGTGCAAAATTCATCAACCGATGGGCACATATACAACTATACATCATTTGCAGAAAACGGAAATGGCAGAAGAAAACACAAGGTTTTATGTTGTTCGACAAGACGTGCCTACTCCATGAGCAATACCAAGAAGATGCTTTTGATGGAAGCCACGTACCATAAAAGACTTCTCTCAATTTTTCTACATTTTCTCATATCCAAAACCCCTTGCCACATTTCTTTTATAGACCCTCTCTAATTGCAAAAAGATTTTATTATAAAAGCAACTTTTCTAATAACATTAGGTCTTCAACAACATGAAGAATCCATACTATAGGGCCTATCAGCTCATGCCCTCTACACCCAACACAAGTGTGTATATATATATAGAGAGAAAATAATCCATACCCACATTCAACCATGCTCATATCTCTTTAAGCTCAATCTCTTTAAAGATCTCAATAATTTAATCTTGAGGATAAATATTTGAAATTTTTAAAACAAAAGGCAAAACAAAAAGCATAATAGTACTTTTTTTTAAAATTTTTTAAGTTCAAACCTTATTGAACCATTGAAATCTTTAAGAATATTTGGTAAATGGGTTGTGCATTACCACATTCTCCCTCTCCTCTCTCTCTCTCTCTCTCTATATATATATATATATATATATATATATATATTACATTAACTCCACACTAGTTATACCTTATCATATCTGACTTCTGATAATACTAGTTGGAACTTGGAGTCAACTGTTGCTAGTCTCTTGTCTCTCTCAATCCCTTTATCATCGCATTCAAATGTCAGATTTTACCATGGTTTCATTTACTTACGATGAACACGTTAACTGTGAGTCACGGCTTACTAATCTTCTGCAAGAAACTTCATAAAACTTAACTCACGTACTAAACAATGCAAAGCACGACTGATCTAGCATTTGGTAGATTTACCAAGAAAAGTTTGAGAACCACCACAAGAGACAGTCTGGCGCATCCTCAGGCACATACTATACATACGACGACGTACATACTGAATAATTCAAGAGTGGGAGTCCATGGGCGACATGCCATCTTGATAACAATCCGAACGATTTCAAGTCTTAAGAGTGAAAACAACTGGATTCCCCGATCCAGTTAATAATAATGATATCGTAATAATATAATCTTTTCATTGTTTTTAAACAAAATATATTAACGACCGTACGTAGTAGCACGTGCGGGTCATGTCCCAAGGGACCAGTGCACCCAAATTTGGCTCATTATGCAACTTGATAACATTTTTGCAAGCCAGCCAACCACTGTGGACAACTCACTCCAGCCTGAAACCCAACTTTTGTGCCCCTATAAACACCAACAAGCTGGCGAGACCAATGCGCGACATAAATAGTTGGAGAAGAAATGGAAAGCGTGCGTCCATACAACTTTGTCTCAGTGGAAAGCGGGCATCCATTATATATATAGGACCTTCCTCGAGCCCAACCTACATCAACCCAGCTTCTCACGAGCCAAAATGATAAAACTGTGGGTCAAAGCACTAGCCGATCTAAACTATTTGGTTCGAGCTTGGCTTAGATTAATATTGTGTCAGAATCAGTCAAAGCCGAGTTTGGTATTGACATTCAGTGTTTTCGTTTATCCTTAATAAACAAAATTTACCAGTTGCAACTTGGTGCATCTTCCTCATTCCAAAGGAATGTTTTTGTGTGAGAGAGAGAGGTCATATTAAGACAACTCGATGTCTATCATCTGCGTCAACGAAAATTTTGGCCAATCGCCCGTGGTTCAATTGTGGTTTATTTTCTGAATCCGCATAAATTTCACCTCCCCCAGAAAAATCTATAAAAGAACGGTTATAACAGTGGGCTGTAATAGAACAACACGTTTGATACTTGCCTGACCCTAGAAAATGTTATGAATAAATTCATGCTAGGAAAGCACACTCTAACCTAGCACGGGAATCCGCTATGGTAACCTGTTGTTATGGAGTTCGGATGATGAGCGGTGTACCAGAGGGTGTCGAGGTCCACCCATGGAGGGTTATTTATATTGCTCACATGATTCTCTAAGTCCTTGAGAATCCTCACACAAGTATCCCGATCAGTTTGTCAGAATTTAGATAATGATAATTCTTCTTATTCCAAATACATCTTCATTAATTATTGATATCATGAATACGACCCATGTTGCCACTTTATGAAAACCAATTGATTTCCATTTCAATGAGTCCCTTGAGTTTCCATCTAGAGCCGTGCATGATGTACCTTTGCCCCTTATGCTCGTATCTCAATCCATCAAGGGCATGAGTCAACACTATTGCTTGAAAAGAGTGAGTTACCGTTAGGACGCTCAATAACTACTATAAACTCTTCCTTCTCTTTACAAGCCACCACCTTTGTGACTTGCATATTGCCTTTGCTTTTGCGTATAACCCTTGCATTCATCTGCGGCGGATTGCTTGAAGTATTTCCACTTTTGGTCGACTCTGCCCATCACTTGTTAGAAGTTTATGCCTTCCTAATATCCTTACTTCATTCGATCTTCATCGTCTAGCAATGGGTTCTACCTCGACGAGCTAACTTAGCGAGAGAACAAAAGTCCCAAGTTTGATTTGAATGAGCTATCCATAACCTCATTATACTTTCTACACTAGCCATCCACTTTGATCAGGAACTTTTATGCTTCTTTTTGGCCTTCTACGTCTTAAAAAGCACAACCGACTTTAGTTTTCATTTATGATGATGTCATCAATAGTGTTGGATGTATTTGCGATTATCGGTCTCCTGATCATTGGTGTTGAACTGCCATTGTCATTTGACCAAAAGTATGCAGGGATGGAGTCTATATCTGACGAAGAGTACAATACTTTCTTCCTCCTATGGTTTTGATGATTTGTTGCTTACATCCATGGTACTAAAGTAATTGAAGAATTCTCTTGGTATGTTTAAGCAATAATATTTGAGGCTAAGCTATCATCGGACTCTTTCTTTCTTTCTAGCAATAGTATATCATTCAAGAAATTCTGCTGCTAAGCTACTTTGGAACATGGGATCCTCTCATCTCGTAATTGGTTCATCGTGGTTTAAGGGAAATAAATTTGTCAATTTAGAAGTAGATCGAAGATCTCATTGACCTTTGATATGTCAAATAGTGATGGTTTATTCTCATCGGCTTCTTTCTCTTTTTCCTTTGGAGACCGAAGAGCATTACAAATATAAGACGGTCCTTGTATCAACTCAGCAACAATGACTTCGGCTGAGTTGGACTCAAAATATATATCTTGCATCAAATCTTCCAAGCAGAAAATCAGAGATTGACGTTGATTTTACCTCAATTTTTCTTTCTTTTTGAATGACTTATCTAGGGTATTATTCTCTTATCTAGGGTATTTAGAATATACTCAACCTTGGCTTCTCACTTAGCCTATTGGACCCAAGTTGGACATAAATGCCATGCCAAACTCTTCTTAATTTTGTATGCAAATAATTGTGTCAAGGTGACGTATTTGGCCTCAATAAATTACATTTGATATCACGTGACCAATTCATGAAATTTCTCAAACAATTTTGCCAGCTTTTTGATAGAGGTTTATTAGGTCTATAGGAGTTGGTTGAGGACGGATCTTGTTATAATGCTTAAGAAATGCTTTCTACATTTCATTCCAAGTTTGGATTGACCTTAACTTTAATGATGTATACCAAGCATCTATCTCACCTATGAGAGAAGATACGAAGAGTTTGAGTTTGTGAAACTCATTGTCTCCTAATTCCTCAAATTTGAGAGTAAATCAAACTAAATGCTCCCTTGGATATTTACCATCTTGTCCTAAAAAGGTGGTAAACTTGACTTTCAAATCTCTTGGCATAAGTTCAAACTTGTCAACCCATTCACTATGTGGTTTATGATCGACTTCAATATCTGGTACCTGAAACTCAATCCTGAATGTGTTCCTAAACAAATTGACGATTTCATCATTCCTGATCGGTGTGTCATCCAACAAAAATGGTTGATTGGGCATATTATTGTGAAATGCTTGATGCCAACGATGTGTTGGTGGAAGCAGTACCTGATAAGATTGAAATGGATGCACCTAGGGGTAATATGCAGGTTGTTGTAGGAGAATGGTCAACCAAAGTCTATTAGTTGTGTAGATGGCGAGAAATCCACCCCTGTTTGAGTGGCCATGTAGCTCAAGGCTATTGATGGTACCATACAATGAGGTACTTGATATGTGACTCCGATAGACTAACTAGGTTAACGTGACATATGGTTGACCCATGTCGGTGGCTTGAAAAGACAAAACTAGAATTGAAGAATCGGGTGATCTTTGAGTGATATTTACTTGTCAATATTGCAACTCGAGTCTTTGAGCCATAAAAGGTCTTGGGTCATTGTAACTCCAAGTATGTGTCAAATACTAGCCCACGTTGGAATGTCTCTTGTGGGGTTGCTTCAACAATTTGCTTTCTTTTGTTGACACGCGTATCTTGATCCTGAATGTTGGGTAATTGATTCACAATCATTGTAAGCTTAGGCTATGTCATTTGGTATAATAACAACAACTTTAGATTCATTTATATTTTTTTAGAATTTGAATTATCAAACACACATAACCTGCTAATGGAATCCATCTTCCTTGGAAGAGTATTGTGCCTCATTCTTTTCCTGATAATCCTTATTGAGGCTATTATCTAAGTCTCCTTTGGATCCACTTTGGGGATAACCATGAATTCTTCTCCTTATATTTTGGTAGTTGACATCACCAATAGCAATACATCAGATCCAGAAGTTCTATCTTACAAACATGACCAAATTTTTTTTCAAGGGAGTTGTTTCGTGCAATAATCCATCATCAAGATTCAACCCAATTACCTAAAGTAAATCCTAATGATCATCAATCATGAAAGACTACGTTGAGTTGTTGTCTTACTTTGAAGTATGAATGACCTATATTCTAAGATGGGAAGTTGAGAAAAGTTTTGGTATGAGAAAGGTGTCACCCTATATGGCCTTGAGGACATGCTTAATATATTCCCAAAGGAAATAGTCACATCAAAGGAGGCACCACTGACATGGCATCATTGTATGGAGACTATTGTACATCTTGGTCTTCAACAAGGTTTTCTTGCTTTGGTAGATGTGTTGACAAGGCAAGGAGATTCTCCTTTCTAGCCTAATGTCTTGATCTATTGTAATGTCAAGGCTATACTCTAGTTTCCTTCCCATTATCGTTGGCCATGTGAGAGATCCAAGTTTGAGTGTTAGTGGATATACTGCAGTTTGAATATGCTCCCACATTCTTGTGATCTTTACAAATCTAAATTTATTGACTACAGATAGATGCCACCACTAATAATAACACTCAATCAGGTTGTACATGAAAATTGTGTATCAATCAATGACCCTCAACAGAGGAATTATATTCTACACTATCTAAGGGACATGCTTGCACTCATCCCACTAGAAAAAAGAACAAGAGGATACCTTGATTAACAAAGACTCAAGAGGAAAGAGATCAAGTATGGAGGACACCAAAGAATCTTAAAAAGATGAGTATAATTGAAATTGATTTCATCGGTTGGATGCTTCCATTTATGGTAATAAGGTAATAAAGATGTGACATTACCTTCATGTCTTAGCTTATTAATCTTGTTCTCAAATACTTTCGCTATGCCAATCTTCCAAGGTTCGCATGTGCCAATTGTCGTTAAAAATGAGCCCAACATCTCTATTTCTAGTAGGGAGCATGCCCCTACCAAGAAGCTACCTTCCTCGAGGATCATAGATACAATCGGTGAGGAAGCGATGACCGAGGGTTCTTATCCATAGACATCCACTCTTATCTTGGACCCTATTCCAAGATTGGGATACCTTGCCTCAAGCACGTCAAGAAAATGATTTGATTGGTACATTCTCTCTTTGACAAGGATGTCCCTTTCGATGAAAGAGCCTCCACTCTACATGCCAAGCATTGACAATCTTTTTAGATATCATGCATGAAGTCTCAAACCTCTTAAAAAGGTGCAATAATGCTTGGAGTGAATTTGTCCTTATTTGTGATGGGCTTAGCACTAGAAAGGAATGCAAGCTTTTGACCGAGATATACAACAACAACAACAACTACAAATAACAACAACTAAGCCTTTTCCCATACTAGACGGGGTCGGCTACATGGATTCTTTGTTTTCACAGATCCCTATCGTGTGTCATGTTAGTAGTTAACTTACAATAAGCTAGATCATTCTTTATTGTTTCTTTCCAACACTTTTGTGGTCGTCCTCTACCTCTTTTAATACTTTCCAAATTTAGTTTTTCTAACCTTCTTAAAGGTTCTTCTTTTGATCTTCTTTCTATATGTCCAAACCATCTTAAACGATATTCTCTCATTTTATCCTCTATTGGTGCCACTCCTAATTTGTTTCTAATAACCTCATTATGTATACGGTCTTTTCTTGTATGACCACTCATCCATCTCAACATCTTTATTTCTGTCACAGACATCTTTTGTACATGTGATGATTAACTGCCCAACACTCGGAACCATAAAACATGGCAGGCCTAATTACTGCTCTATAATATTTACCTTTTAACTTTAATGGTATCTTCTTATCACAAAGAATACCTGATGCTCCTCTCCATTTTAACTAACTAGCATTAATTCTATGTGTAACATCTCCATCAATTCTTCCATCACTTTTAAAAAGTGACCCTAGGTATTTAAAACTTTCCTTTCGGGGGATAAAATGTGTGTCAATTTTAATTTATATGTCCTCTGAGATAACCAAATGGTCAAACTTACATTTCATATATTCTATTTTTGTTCTACTAAGTTGGAGGCCTTTGCTTTCTAATGTTTCTCTCTATAGTTCCAATTTTCTATTAACTTTTCCTTAGACTCCTCCACTAATACAATGTCATCTGCAAATAACATACATCAAGGTACTTTATCTTGAATATGTTTTGTTAACTCATCCATCACCATTATAAATAAGTATGGACTTAAAGTTGATCCTTGATGTAACCCAATATTAACTTCAAAGAAGTCTATTGTTCCTTCATGAGTCCACACACATGTTTTTGCACCATCATACATGTCTCTTATAAGGTTAATATATGTCAATGTGATACCTCTTTTTTCTAAAATTCTCTAAAGAACCTCCCTCGGTACCCTATCATAAGCTTTTTCTAGATCAATAAATATCATGTGAAGGTCTTTCTTTTTTGCTCTAAAATGTTTCATAAGACGTCTCAAAAGGTGAATCTCTTCAATAGTAGATATACCTGGCATGAATCCAAATTGGTTCTCTGTTGTACTTGATACTTGTCTTAACCTACGTTCGATAATTCTTTCCCATAATTTCATAGTATGACTCATTAACTTGATACCTTGATAATTCCCACAATTTTGAATGTCTCTCTTGTTCTTATATATGGGTATAAGTGTACTTGCTCTCCATTCCTCAGGCATCTTTTGGTTTTTCCGTATTTCATTAAATAGTCTTGTGAGCCAAGTGATTCTTATTTCTCCTAGTATTTTCCAAACTTCTATAGGAATATTATGTAGTCCTACCGATTTACCACCCTTCATATGTTTAAGAGCCTCTTTGACTTCATTCTTTTGAATACATCGGTAGAAATTGTGGTTTATATACTTTTCTGATTTGGCTAACACTCCTAAGCTAATACTAACATCTTTATTTTCATTAAAAAGATTATAAAAATAGTTTTTCATCTATTTCTTATATCATCATTTGCCACTAGATTTTTTTCATCCGCATCTTTGATGCATCTAATATAATTAAGATCTTTAGTTTTCTTATCTCTAGCCCTAGCTATCCTAAAAATATCTCTTTCACCCTTTTTAGAGTTGAGTTTTTTATATAAGTCCTCCCAAATTTTAGCTTTTGCTTCACTCACGGCTTTTTTCGCTTCCTTCTTTGCTTTCTTATAAGCCTCTAAAGTTTTACTAGTTTTCTTAGCATAATGTAATTTGTAACATGTCCTCTTTGCCTTGATTTTATTTTGTACTACTTCACTCCACCACCAAGCTTCTTTTTGTGTCGGTATACCTCCCTTAGATACCCCTAACATATCTTTCGGTACTTTCCTAATATGTATAGCCATATTGTTCCACATATCACAGGGTGTACTAACATAATTCCAAACATCTCCTTGAAGTACTTTCTATTTAAATATATCTTCTTTCTCGCTTTTGAGGTTCCACCATTTAGTCTGAATATCTTGATGCACTCTTTTCATCTTTGTCCATATTTTTATTTGTAAATCCATAACTAAAAGTCAATGTTGAGTGGCTAAGCTTTCTCCTACAATTACCTTGCAATCTTTACAACATGCTCTATCTTTTTTTTACAAATAAAGTAATCAATTCGTTTTTGTGATAAGCCACTCTTATAAGTAATTAAATGTTCATCTCATTTGTTGAAAATTATATTGACTATAAAGAGATCAAATGCCATAGAAAAATTTAAAATCTCCCTACCTTCCTCATTTATATCCCCAAAACCAAAGCTTCCATGAATCCCTTCATATCCTAATGCCTCTTTACCGACATGTCCATTTAAGTCTCCTCCTAAACAAATCATCTCCCTTTGTGGAATCTTTTGAATCACCTTATTTAACTCTTCCCAAAAAGTTATCTTTATACTATCTTCTAGTCCTACTTGGGGTGTGTAAGCACAAACTATATTCAAAACCTCTGCTCCTAACACTAATTTCAATGTCATGATTCGGTCACCATATCATTGTATGTCTACTACACTATCCTTTAAATATTTATTTATGATAATACCAACTCCGTTTCGAGCCTTTTCTTTACCTGAGTACCATAATTTAAAACCTCTATCCTCTATCTCCTTTGCTTTTTCTCCAACCCATTTTGTCTCTTATAAACATAGAATATGAATCTTTCTCCGAATCATAGTATCTACCACCTCCATTAGCTTACCGGATAATGTTTCGATATTCCAAAAACCAATACGAATCTTATTATCTAGGACTAGCTTCTTTACCCTCTCTGAAAAATTTTCACTACATTTTGGAGGCAATATAGTAGGACTAACTTCTTTACCCACACCCGTCCATGATGTGGGAATCCTCTCTGCAATTAATTCACTACATTCGGGCGAAAATGTAGTGGCCCTTGCTTACTTATTACTGCATTCGGGCTCTACAGCACATCGCTAGGCGGGGACGCCCCAAAGCAATGCTCATAATTTTTGTAATTCATGTTATAAAATCTGACGAAGTTTTATGCTGACTGTCGGAAGCCTAACACAACCCTCCTCCTTTATCTGAGCTTGGGACTGGCAATGCAAGGGTGATCCCTTACATGGGTGGAGTTTGCTTTTGACCGAGATATAACTTGATTAAATTTCCTCCATATAAGAGCAATTGAATTCTCTTTCTTAGCTTTTTGTCACTTTGTGTACTAAAGATGAGGTATCCACTAGATTTTCGAAGGTGGTTCATAGAGTTAGGGAACTTGAGGAGGCATATCTTGATACTGGTGAGGAGGTAGTCAACCTTAAAAAATTGTTGGATGTTCTCATTTGTTGATCTAAAAATGTTGATGGCCTATCTATAATTGTTGTTGAACTGTGTGTTGTTGTTGCAAGCCATGGGAGCCAGTGTGGTACATGTATGCTTGGCTTGAGTATGGATAAAAGCATCCAAGTGGTTCTTGTAGTTGCAATTTTCTATCTTGAAAGGGATGCTAATCCGGACACCTTCTATTTTGGAAGCCTCAAGGACAACTGAACCAAACAGAAGAGAACGTTTTGACAAAAACCAAATGATTGATTCCCTCATTGTCACCTTGTAGAGGAGATCCCAAGTTTTTTAAAGATTAATAATATATTTAATTTTCTTCTTTTTCTTGTCCTTTCATGTTTGGTAGGCTCAACATCTAATTTGACCCTAAAGCATTTGTCATGCAAAGGTTTTGATACTAAGTATAAATGTCCTTTATCTATATTCATGATGTATGATCATAATGTTACTACTTCCAACTAGGCACCCTATACTACACGTAAAATGTTGTTTCCTTGATAAATCCTTTTCATCACCTATTCTTGCACTTGCAATCTCTAAAAATTTCTTTTGTAGGTCTCTTGCTCACACCTTCTTCTTCCTCCGTATCTATTTTTTTTACCTTCTTCCTACCTTCCAAGCATTATTCAAAAAAGATGAATGAAGAAACATATTTTCTTTTCAGACTTGACCTTAGAGACAATACCTATCATGAGAAATCATGTTTTATTAATGAATTTTGAAGATACTAGATTCATCCTTAGCACAATCATTACCCAGTCATGGTTCTTGACCTAGTGAGGTGATCTTTTCTAGAAAAACTCTTTTACATAAAAGAATAGTTATATCTTGATTAATTTTTGAAGGAACTCAAAACAAGTTGAAATAAAATGAAGAATACACCAAATGGCTGGCTAGAGAAGATGCCCAACATGGAGACCATTAGTAAAACAAATGGGACCTTTGTGACCTCAGTGATTGTCTTTCTAACTGATCTTATTCTTATTTTGTCACTTCCTAGGGTTTTAGTTTACCAATTGTTTTATTTTTAAGTTATGGATAGTTAGCTTAACTGTTCTTGGTATACATGCTATTACAAAGCTTTTTTCAAAGGTTGTGAAAACTCAACACTCATTGATCTATCATTTTATTCTTTTATTATTAACATGTCTCACAAATTTTTTATTAACACTCACAACTATAAAAGGGAGAAGTGAGCTTCAATGAGCACTCCACTTTTTTCTTTTCTTTTCTAGATTTATAAATTCTTGAGTTGCCCAAATGAGGCAGCCATATCTTAAAGTATTCTCCTATTGTTGAATTAATTTTGAATGACAGTTCATTCAATTTATTTTCTTGTCTCCTAGGTACCTTATACAAAGCATCCATATGTTTATCTTGCTATTAGAGATTAACCCAACCTTACCCCCAAATTGGAGAATCGTTACCCTCACTATTAGGTATATATTGAGGAAGCTTGGGAATCTTAGTTAACCAAGATTGGCCATGGTTTATCAGTGCTTAGTATCTCCTTCATAGAGTCCAAGTGAAACCAAAGGGCAAGGTGATGACATGCATATATTCTTCAATGTCTAGCTCGACAATTTAGAAGACTAGCATCTCCTTGACCAAATGCATAGCAATATCCCACTTTCTCTTCAAAGGGTTTGAGTACAATTTAGGGATCATGTAAGTTTGATGAGTGGTAGATGATGGCCAGCATGGCTATATTTGAGATGAAGCTAGAGAAATTCATATAGTCATGACCCCACTAACCCTTCAAGGTGGGACTAAGTTTATCCAGCGCTTCTTCTTCATCTTCTCTTAAACATGCATTCAAGGGTCAAAAGAGCACTTGTCATCGGCATGAAAGACTCCCACTTGGATACTATATTTCTATATTGAGTTTGGGTTTTTTACATTCGTACTCATCATTCTTAACCTTTTCTCCTATCACAACAATGAGGAGGGAATATTCCCTTTATACACCTTTATCATCTAAGAAACTAGGTGGAGTCCTTCAAGAATAGTCTTGTGATTTTTTATCTTTGTCTTGTTTTATATTAAGTTATACATGCTCTTTGTGTAGATTGCAAACATTTATGAGATCAAACCTTCAATATCTCTGCTAGCAGGTAGGCTCTTTTGGTGTCTCCTTAATGCACCTTCACTTGGGAGGTTGGCTTAGTAGAGGTCAAGCATGAGTCTCACCCCATCAATGAGGAGTCTCTCTTTCGTGAGGGCAGCAAGAGAGTTCAACCTCAATCGTAGAGGCCCCTTCTAACTGAACCTAGATGGTGTCCCTTGCATTGGAATCTATTGATTTTCTTTTTGAAGGGTCAACACTTAAAACGGATGCAAGTCTACTTTAAGAGGTTATTCACTAAAAAAGGTCTCAATGCCTCTTGAGGATGAAAACCTAGCATAGTTGCCAAGAGTTCATGCTATTGACGACAAATCCCATGAAGTCCACCACCTACCAATTTGCTTGAATGAAAAAGTTACCCCTTGGCACCATGTGAATAGAGTAGCTTTTGGGGGTAGAGCCCTTCCTTTTCACCAATCATGAGCACACACATCAACTTCATTAAGAGCATTTTTAAAAGGAGCTTCTTTAGTGAAGTGAACCTATGTAACAAGCTTTAATGGATTGGAACCTTGGCTTGAGATGATAATCTTCAGCTGTTGGCATGTTGCACATGCCGAGATCTACGAGGAGGATCTCATCAACTTCTTGATGAATCAAGGTAGGCTGAAAGTTGGCAATTGGATTAACTTTCTCAATGTCTCTAGGAGATTATAATATATCTGACATGACTAAACTCCCTAATAATTGAGTAGGAGAGGAAACAAGCATGTGATAAAAGGGGATGCAGAGAGATGGAAGCTCTCTAGACCAAATATTTGAGTGTATCCCAAGAAATTAGGGGCTTCAAGTACTACCTCATGGTTTTAAATTATAGTGGGACATCTCTTTTTAAACAACAGTAAGTGAAGCCTCACTCTAAGAGTTGTATATTGAAGGTCAAAGAATCCGATGAAGCTTAACAAGAATTTATGATGTGCAGAATTATTCTTAATGAAGTTCTCCTACTTCTACCCTAGGATCAGGAAGCTTCAAAAGAAAAGGTGGAGTAATGTTGACAATCGATTCATTTCACAAAGGCCATGCGGTCCACCCTTCCCAATCTTCTTAAGGGTGGGTTTAGTCCAAGCTAGATGGTTGGCCTATAACTGTCATATTTGTTTATTCACTCAATTATCTAGATTCTCTTCTCAAGTAGAAGGATAGCATTTCTTCAAATATTTTTATTATACTTTTGTTGTTATGTTTCCCTTCAGCCTCTACTAGTGTGTAAGCTCTTCCAGGCAACTATTTTATTACTAGGTACATGTCTTCCCAATTTGGGGACCCAAGCTCAATATCTTTTGTCTTGATCAGGAGGATTGCTCTCCATACTAGGTTGCTTTCATTGAATCACTTAGATTATACATTTTCTATAAGAGCGAGTGACTTTATGCTTATTCACTAATATATTGTCTAGAGCTAGTAGGCATCTTTGTTTGTTGAGTTCAATTTCATGAACATTGATTGTAAATACTCAGTAGGTTGAAGATTATGTTGCTTAGCTTAATGATTTAACAATGATTTAGATAGGCAAAACCACATCTTGATCACATGTGAGGCAAAAAGACATCAAACCTATTTTGCGGTCTTTGAGTTTCTATAAGTCCACACAACCTTAGGCAAAATTTCATGTCATTAAAGATCATTGTCTAGAGCCATTGGGTGGTCTTTATCTATTGAGTAAAATTTTATAAACATCGAATGTACATACTCAACAAGTTGAAGGTTGTGTTGCTCAATTACCCTCAATTATTTAACATTGATTTTCATAGTCAAAAGCATGTCTTGGGCACATGTGAGGCAAAAAGACATCAAATATGTTTCATGGTCTTCAAGTTTGTATTGGTACATAAACCTCAGGCAAAGTTTCATGTTATTAGAGATAATTGTCCTTGAGAGATTTCTGAACCATATCCTTCAATGAGTAGAGTTTCTATAAGCTAATATGGTCTTTAGCTTGACCATTTACTTGGCATAATATAGGGTTGAATCTACTAGTCTAATATCCAATTCTTATACACAAGCCACTATAAAGATCGTCCCATAATCTATGATTGTTGTCTATGGGATGTCAAATTAGAAGATGATCTAGTTATTAATTAACCTAATCACATTTGCTAGGGTGATGACCTTCATTGGTTGAAATTCCATCACCTTTTGAAGTAGTTTGTTGTAACTATTATGAACAAATGGCTTTTTGAGTATGTGGATGAATCTTACAAATGAGATTCATTGACTATCTTTCAAAAAGTCATGACCTAATAATTAAGTGTAGTTTCTTGGTAGTAACCCTTTGGATGGTGTCATGTTGATGACAAGCTTGACATTCCTTAGCATAGTATATACAATCTTGATGCATTGTAGGCCAAAAGTATCCATAATGGTATACAAGCCATTTCTTTCTCAATTGATAATCTTGCAAATGTGTTTGTGGATGTCGATCATCACTATAGAAACCTCTATTTTTTTACGTCAACCTTTTCTAATATGTTGTTTAGATACTAGATATATTCTTATTAAGAGATTCTACTTAATATTCAAGTTTCATACATGCATCATATAATAATAAGTAAAATCTTTTAATAAGAATATATCATGTTCTCATGTCTATAAGAAGCTTGCTTAGATTGAAAATAGCATGCTCAATTCAATTAATTGCATCTTGTGTGAGTAGGATGCTAATTGAGCTATTCAATGTAGACATATAGTTTTCAAAGCTTCCCAAGGGCTATGCTGGACTAGTCAACTAGTCCTTAATCATGTCAAACTTATTGGGCTCCTAAAAGAACTCATTTGTATCCTTGAGTTTCAAAAATGACAAAACAGTTTAATCTTTTTGGCAACATTGGCAATTAAGTATATTGAAAAGCTAATATGGTTGATGAAACTAGATAGTTCTTCCTTGTTCTTCGAGTCTCATCTCTATAATAGCCTTTACTTTGTTGATACCAACTTCAATTCTCTTCTTATGTATGAAGAATTTGAGGAATTATCATGAAGTAATCTCAAAATTATATTTTAGGAATCATCTTTAAATTATTTTGGTCCATCCTTTTGAAAGCATGCCCGAGATTGACCAAATGTTAGTCGAATTAGGTGAGTTCATGAAAGATATAATTCATTGCTCTTCGGTATGTAACACCTACATTCTTTAAGCCAAAAGGCATAATGGCTCACTCATAAATTCCTAATGTCTCAGGTAACTGAAACTCTATCTTATAAGCATTACTTTCACTAACCTTAATATTGTTAAAACCCAAGGCACCATCCATGAAGAAAAGGATTCCATGGACTTTGTTTGCTTCTGCCAATATGTCAATAATGAGCACATACTTGTTTTTAGGGTTACTTGGTGAAGGTTTCAATTGTTTGCACATATCCTTAGCTTCCCATTTTTCTTAGTGACAGGAACAATATTGGACACCTAGTCCATGTATCTCGTTGTTTAGATGAATTAAATATCGATTAAACTTCTTGCTTGATAGTGGACATGATTTCGGGCTTGAACCTTCTAGCTGATTGCTTGCTAAGTTTAGCCTCAAGTTTGAGGGGGATCCTAAATTCTACTAATTCTCTGGATGGTCTTAAAATCTTGCTATCTAGGCAAAATAATCCCTTTATTTGCTTAGCAGTGAGGCCAACCAGTAGCGCCTATCCTCGGAAATGAATGTATCTGTTTTTGTTAGCCTTTTTCCTCTCAAGTCTCTAAATTAATATTGAATAAGGAGTCTTGTATAATAAAGCCTCATTCATCTTTCTTGTTAGGAATGTTAAAAGTCACTCTTTTCCCCTTAGGTACGGGTGAAGATTGACACATGAGTTGCTTGAGTTGCCTCCCAATAATGATTGGGTTAGATCCCTTAATCTTATCCTTGACTTAAATGTTTGGAGCTCATTAAGGCAAGAGTTAATTACCTAAATGTCCATATCCATAGGTGACCTTAAAGATAGGCCGTAGTTTGGGCTTGCTAAACTTGAACCCTCTTGGGATAAGTTGGCATGACATGATGCCTCTCTCCTCAAAGTCATTCCAAATAATGGTAGGGCTCCTCGAGGACGAACAAAAAAGTGTTTTTGAAGTTCATACCTCTAGCGTAAAAGGGTCTTGTTTAGGTTTGATGGCCTTCACTTTATCCTTTGATAAATAGTAGACTACACAATATTTGGAATGAATCCAATCTCTTTAGAGTAGTAATGAATACCTCAACTTTCATCCATGACAAAGAAGGATGTGTTGGAAGTCTTTGACTCAACTGCTAGCCTAACATCTATAACCCTCAATGAAATGGAGGGCTCATCTTGAGAGTTTTATAATTTGAGGTTAATAGGGACTAGGTTCCCCAACCTCTTTTTAATATTGCATAAAGTATCCATATGCATGACGTTTAAGATGTCTTCTCCATCAACAAACACCCTCCTAATCGGTTAGCCATTAACAAGTACTCTAACATATAGTGGTTTGGGATAGTGGGTACTAGCCTTGGCATACTTCTCAAACATAATCAGATAATCTATGTCACTAATGAGTATAGCCCAATCTATGTCATCAACCATATCATTATATCCAGGGTACAACTTTGAGGAAGTATATTGACCATCTCCAGATTCATGCAAAAGAAGTCGTAAAAGAAGCCATCATATTCACCTTCAAACTCATTGGAGAAAAATAGTCTAGTGTTTCTCTTGTGGGGACAATATATGCTTTAGGATCCTTATTACCCAATACATTTTCTTCGTTTTTGCTATATTGTATTTGGATTCATGTGGTCAAGATGGGATTCCAACCAAGTTCTCCTTGCTTCAAAGAAATTCAGCATCTTCTCTAGCCTATTGTTGATGCAAGTGGCCACTTTCATCTTCTCTCTTGATGAATCTTTTAATTTTAAATTAAAGGATGCTTCCCTACTCTATGTTATCTTGATTTTCATGGAGATACCACATTGAAGCCAAAAAGTTCGTATATGCATCATGCAACTAAGGCAGCCATTTCATGGTCCTTGAGTACATGCTCTAGGTACTCAATGTGCTATAGTATAAATTGTGCGACCTTGCTTTTGCTTTGAGGATATGTTTTAGATAATTTGATTTAGAAGAACATGAACCATCGAGGATGGGTTCTAGGTACTTGACAATTCATATTGATGTCGTGTAAGTGGGATAACTGACTTTCCTTTGGATTCATTGTTGTGCTTTCAACCCACTCATCAATTTTAGAATCTACCCAAGGTTTCAACATGCAACCTTGCTATGAACAACCTTTTGTCATGAATATGATCAACATGCCTACAACTTCACTAATATAAACTTTTTCTATATGTACATTATTTAAGCTTCTGACATTGCATTGCTAGAAGAGTTGCCAAATACGACAATTCTCTCAATTAGAATAGTTATTGCCAGTCTACTTGAGGATTGCGGGAGAGAATGGCATGGTCTAGGATAATGTCTACAATGGAAAACATGCTCACATGACCAAGAATGCTAGCCGCTATATTGATCATAGAGTGATCACTGTAGTAGAGGTTGATATGAGCTTGATTGGCAAGATGTCATCAAGGCCTTCTCTTTATGAGGGATACGAGCCACCCTATCTCTCAAAGAGGTTCATCTAGTACTTGATGTGAGTAGGAGTGGAGATATTGGAGGTTTGTCCCTTGACCTATTCAATTTTGATGCATCTCCAATATTCTTTCGGTATCCGGATGCAAGGACATGTTAGAGAGAACCTAGGATGGCTCATAGTCAATTCTAGCATAGGAGTGTACCAATTCATGCAAGGGAACATGCTAGAGCAAGCATCAATTAGAGTCGTGGGAATAAAAGGAAAAGGGCTAATGTTTGTATTGAGCTCTTTGTTATCCACCTTGAGATGATCATCCATGATCACCTGCTTGATCATGCTATGAAATTTGATGCATTGATTTGTGTGATGAGTATTGATACATTGCCACCTACAATACTTCTCCATCTTTATTACTTCCTTAGGACTTACATGTCCTTTCTGCAATTTTATTTGTTGATCTTTGAGAATGATGTGAAAGATCTAGTTGACTTTTGAGATATCAAAAGGAAGGGACCTTTACTACTCGAGACTTTTTCCATTCCTATAGGAGGCTTCAACAATGAGCACATATATGAAGGGCCTATAATCTGCTTGGTAGCTATGATATCTGATGGTTTGACTTCCTTTGAGTAGGATTCATGTATGATCTCTTCGATATAGGATATTATAGACTACCTTTAGGGCATTTGAAATGCCCTTCCTCGCCTTGTATTTTGGAAATCATGAGCATTCATAGTATACTCAACCTAAGTAGCATAATTGGTTAAATGGACCAAGTTTGGGCAATAATGACTAGTTAACCCTTTTCTAATCTCTAGATGGAGGTAGTTTCTTGCTAGAGCGCTTGAGTAAATGACAACTAACAATGCATGATTGTATGCTAGAAGCTTTTGATGAGAACTTTAAGTGATGCATTGGATTTCTATAGAAGACTCAATGCACGGGCTGAGGCTTGATCTAATTTGTATTTTTTGAGAAAGGCTTTCTACACTTTTTGCTAGGTTTGAATAAGCATTGACTTCAAAGATATACACCAAGCATAGGCTTGGCCAAATAAGGAAGAAATGGATAACCACAACTTAAGGTATTCACTTTCTTTGGGTTCTCCACATTGTAGAATAAATTGGGAAAGATGTTCCCTATGATATGTTCCATCTTCTCTTGATAACGTTGAGAACTTCACCTTAAACACTTTGGAGATAGGAGCAAGCTTATCCAACCATTCTTGGAAGGCTTTTGGTGTAATTCGTCATTGGGTTCCTAAAGTTCAATGTTGAAAGCATTATGTATGATCTCAATGACACCATCGCTATTAAGGGGCATATCATGTAGATTGAAAGGCGGTTATTGAGTTGCATTCAAAAGAAGGCATTTTTGCTAATTCTCCACCAAAAGATGGAACAATAGATAGAACACTCTAATCGATAAAGAAGCAACCTGTGATGAACCGAAAGAGCTAGTCGATATGAGAGAATTAGACGGTTTCCTTCTGATGGAATAGGTGATGGTCTCAGCATATAGCTGCCCACTGGTGAGATTGGAAAACCCCCACCCATAGGTGGAGCAGGAGAAACCATTTAAGCGAGAGAAATCTATTGTGTGCCCCCTAGCATATTTATCAGTATCTAAGGATAATGTCAAGTATTTGTATATGCGAGTAGGTTCCAATACATGCTTTATCTTATTGTTGAGTAAGATATAATTGAAGTTGCAAAGGTTTGAGGCATTAGAGGAGCTCCACATGATAATTGTAATGGCTGCCCGGTGACAAAATCAAGGTAACCTGAGGTAGGTGGCCAATGTTTCTTATTGTATCAGGTGTCTTCAAAGTCATGTTCACCATAACCATACCAAAGATTAGGGAGAAATATAGTGGTTGTGTTCACTGAGATCTAGAGATATCAACATGGGCTGAGATTTTCCGGCCCGATCCTACATTTTTCTAGGGCTAAGTCAGGTCTGCCCCTCGAGCTTGGCCCATTTTGACATCTCTACTGAGATCCCCATAAACGTTCTGAACATTGGTATATACATCAGAACACTTTGGTTGTAGGAAATAAGCAGTTGTCACCCTGGTTGCCTATCTTTATCTTCTTACCAACCACTTATATTCTTTCATGGTGGTTAATTGGTTGGCAACATTTATCAACATTTTCTCTTTCATAAACTGAAGGAGTCACCCATGCCCTTTGACATGGAAGACTTGAACCAGGGTCCGGTTGAACTATTCTGGACTAGGCAAATTGTCTAAAGATGGTTGACAACCAGCCTAATCTTGGTTACACAATGAGAGTCTAGTATTTGATGCTAACGTCTGTTGAGTTTGGTCGTCTATTAGACCTTATCTCCCTTGGCTTAGTGTCCTTTAATCAACAGTAAGAGCATTCAATAGGTCATAGGATGTATATGTTAGTTTTGGTTCTACTGAAGAATCAAGACCGAGCATACAATTCCTCGAGATTTAATATTTTAATATAAAATATGAGATTCAATTCAGAATTTATTGGTAGCCTTTTACCCAAACAAGATAGGTCAACCTCTGCATGCTAGTGGCTGTCAACATATTTTGTCCAACAAAAATATATGCAAGTATGTGTGTGTGGCTATCAAAATGCATCAAGAAGGAGATGGGTTGTGTATGAAAATTTTGATTCCAATAAAGAACCAAGAGTTACAATATGATTCTTTAATATTAAACTTTAAATACGGAATATGATACTTGGTTCGGGCTTCACTAGTGGTCTTCTACCCCCCACAAGATCTAAGAAAAATATTTATGGATGTGTATGTGATGAATATTATACCTAACATATTGAATAATTAGAATGCATAGATGATATATATGCAACCATTTAATGTTATCATCAAGTAGAAAAGCAAAACATGATGCAACCAATACCATTTCAATAAGAGATACGAAAGAAAATGATCAAAACCTAAAAGTTTCACATGACAACTTAAAGAATTGTAGTTGATCGATCTCTCCATTTCATTGAGTGGTCTTGCCGCACAACACAAAAGAAAAAAGAGAGGAGAGAAGAAGGAAAACTCTATTGCTCTTGAATATTGCTAAACAACTTTTTGATTGTTTCTATCTCTGTCTTGAATACCTTACAATGATGATGTATGTCTCAATTTATAGGTTTTCCTAGAATGCATTTAAAATAGAAACTTGTTACATGATTTTCATGATTAGAAAGCAAAGCTAAAGAAGAAAGAAAATTGAAATTTTTGTGCTTCATTTGATTGTGTTTCCCTCTTGATTCTACAAATGACAAGAAAGACTCTCCACATATGGAATGAGTGTGAAACAAGACTCCACATATAAAGTTTTGTCTTATGATAACCTCTTGCCAACTATTTTCTCATTTCCTTTTGTGCATTATTCTTCAAATCCAGCAGTATAACCCTTGATAAAATTGCTTCCATTTAAATTTATATCCTCCTTAACTATCTTGCTTTACTTGGTGTTCATGTGGGCCCACCATAGTAAATCATCCCAGTTTTAATGCTATATAACTTGTCATGAATTTGTTTCATAATGAAACATGGAAAGTAAGTTCAACCATAAGCATTCTATAATAGGTTGGTCTTATATACCTCTTTTATTTTAAGGATAAGTCATCATTCTCAATATTTTAAATTAATTATTTTAAAATTCTTTTGTTAGAAATTTGAATATTTTAAAAAGAAAAATAGAGTGTTTACAGGTTGTCCCATGTAAGTATAATAAGGTTTGGGCTTGGTCCACTAGGGTCTGAGTTTCAAGAATAGATAGGCTGGTCAAATTACTAGGAAAGTCTTATGGTTTGCCTTGGAGCTGGGTTATTTGGTTCTTCTTAGGCAGCTAAATATGGGCTATGGTTTGGAGGTTGGTTGGAAACCGATAGGGTAAGTTCGGAGAAAAGAAGGAAATAGGGTGCGGTAGGGCTGAACAGAAAGAGGAAATTAATGATTGATTAAGGGTTTAGGTTGAACGATTCTATGGTTTCACTATCAAACATAATGGATTATGGAGGGTGATTGGGAACAAATTAATTTGGTTTATTATCAAAGAGTAGGATAGGGTCACTTAAGGTTCAGCTTCAGTTGGTTTGGGTGAGGCAAATGTGATCGGGTAGGTTAGCTTAGCGATGGATTGAGTGAACTAGGTGAGAAAGGGCTTTAAACAGATAACTAAGTAGGTTCAAGTAGACTAAGGTTTAGGCTAAGGGAACTATGTTCAGTTTAAAGAGGCTAACTAGGCTTGGGGTCAAGACTCACCAAATGTTTCTCAAGAAGGCTCGAACCAAGCTCTTGGTTGGTTCACTTTGGTTTGGTGCTGGACTATTTCTGGTGGTTTCCATGCTGACATCATGCTACTGCAACTTCTCTCAAAATAGATTTTATTGTTTCACTTGATAAGATATCCAAATCTGTATCAGCTAAATTCTTGGATAAGTTGGATCCATTTATAGTTCCATAAGTATTCGCTTTGTATCCATCTTTCTTTCTAAAATCGATTTGGATTTGTATATAGCAGAATTGAACTATAGTAGGGCTCTGAATCATAGACTTTTTTCCTTTTCAAAACCATTTTAACTTGGTTCTTCATGTGAGTTAATTTTTTAAAAATCAAGACTCAAGATATCCTCTCATGTGTCTTGAAATTGGCCTTTCAAAAACTAGTTTTCGAAATCAAAACAATATTTTTCTAATAAAATTTTGGGTGTTTATAGAAGATTGTCACTACCAAAAGCCATAGATTTTTCTTTGTTGATCGAGTTGGCATATACTAATCAAGAAAGGGTTTGAGACATTTTGGATCCACGAGAAAAAAGGTTGTCTAATGAGTACAAAAAGAAGTATTCATCGCATGTGGAAAGCATACTTGAACCTGACACAAGAACCCTCTGGGATAACTTGCTCTCATGGAATTTATATCGATTCTCTTAGGATCAAACCCAACTCACTTGACAATGACTGTTCTTGAATCTAATTAAAATTCACTTCTTAATACTTACCAAATTTCCCTCCTTCATGCTGCCTTTGGTTCTTGAAAGTTGCAATATAGATGAGTGGAGCATTACGCTTTTTCTACCTTGAACATGTGAAAAGTCTAATTAAGAATTCGAACAATCGAGTTTCCAACTAGCAATATTAAATTCAAATCCAAACATGGGAATTTTGAGTTAGAACATGACTTGGATTCTTTACGTCGAATTTACAACACTCCAAACACCCCGTTAACTTGTCAGAAAACTGCTTATGGGACATTGCTAAGGATACCATGAATCAATTCATTCATGCCCTTCTTTTGCTTGACTAATGGTTCCAAACAAGCAACCTTCGCAGCTAGGACCATGGTCCTTGCGTCCTATACATGGCATCAGGGCTGGCTCATGGGTAGAGCCACAAAGGCAACTGCCTTACGTACCCGAATTTCAAACTCATTATAGTATCAATTTTAGGCCTCAAACTTTTAGAGTACACTCATGACACCTGATTTTGTAGGTCCCAGAACTTTTAGTCTTAGGCCCCAAATATATAAGTTGGTGTGCAATTTTAGTCTTAGGCCTCAACTTGCATTACGCCACCTTTGTAGGGCATCCTTGCATTAGGGTAGCACCTACAAGAGTGGATTCTCCAACTGCCTTCTAATATCCAGAATACCATTTAACTATGCTAAGCTTCCCGTAGGGGTGTTTGCTCATGCAGAATGCCTTCACTGGAACCCCTAAAATGGGGTCTCAAGCTCTTTCATCCAGTGTGATGGAAACGAATGACGGCATCCGCCCATAGAATGCATTGACTGTGAACCTTATAAGTTGCATTCAAACATAATGAAAGGAGGTGGTAGAACGTGCCTCATTGTCTACACATAGCTGGTTAAGAAACGGCCTAGCAATTCAAACCAGAAACGAACCAGAACAAAAGCTGGTTCCATGGAACCAGAACTGATACCGTCGGTTCTGTTTTTTTTCATTGAAATTTTCAAAATGCTAATAATTTTCGAGGTTCAGACCGTTTAGGACTCAAATTCAAACTTGTCCGAGTCCTGTTTACAAGCCATATCTATTATAATCAAAATGCTATCCTTTGGCTGGACTCGCTGACCTTGTCTAATACAAAAAAAAGTTCTTAATTTTGTACATGCCGTTTGAGCTTAGTCGAGCATGAGGCTAAGTCCTTTTACAAACTTAACTAAGCTCAACCAAGCCAAACTTAGCCCACATGTTTCTGAATTTACCGGTCCCATCTCCACATTACAAGAAAAAAAGTTCAAACGTACCAAGTTTGTCTCATAAATACCTTTTCTTCTATCAATCTTATGATGAATAAATGATTTTTTACCTGACAATATAATTTCATAAACATTTTTATGTACATTTTCAGCGCTATTGGTTCTTGACCCAGTATTTTAGTATGTATTTTTGCATGCTCAAGTGGTTAAATGGCAGATCGTGTGGAATCCACAATGATACTCAACAGTCACATGGTGGTGGTGGTTCCTTCGCAATAATCGTAGTGTAACACATAAATCCATTAAGTACCATGCGGTTGCATATAAGTCTTCTCTTTAGCATATATATATAAGTAAATGAATAAATATATATGTAACGTTTTTGTGCTTATGTTTTACTTTACTTTTTAAAATCAGGAGTATTATCTAAAATTTACAAAATATTTAAAATAAAATAAGGAGACAATTACATTGTGCTCATAAAAAAATATAATGGAGGTAAGAGTGCATATCCAAGGTGTATAAGACCAGTTTTTCTGTTATGTCCTGGAAAAACATAAAGATGAGGTAGATTTCAAATTGTAGGGTTCCCATATAGTCCCTTATATGTATATATATATAGAGGGAGTCTACATAATAGTATGTAAGCATTTTCACCGTTCGGTCTTTGATATTGATGGTAGAGACTTGAGTCAAATGTACCATGAAATTATTTACTTTATATTTAATGTATGTATTAAATACAAAATTATTCAAATTTGTATCGTTGATTTCAAAGATTGAACACTGAATATGTTTGTATAAGTTTGTGTACAAAAAACCATTATATTGTAACCACTCTAATATATACATACATATGGAGAGACTTGGTATATGCTAACACACTTAAGTGCTACCAAATTTAAACAAATCTCAATTATCCATATGAATGGATGAGGTTTTAAATTTGAATCACAAAATTTCTTATGTGAATAAAGTGTACTTACAAAAGGTATAAATGTACTTTTTACTTTACCAATTCAATTTTCAACAATCCATTATAAAAGATAGATGGTTTTGTTTCGATTTGCTAGCATCTAAGCGTGCTAGCATATACCAGTTATATATATATATATATATATATATGAAATTTGAGAGTTGTTAGACACCCTCCATGTTAGAATGTACTAGAAGATTTACACCATCCATGTGATCGTACGAATGACACAGATAGAACCGCCTATTAACATTGATACGAGGTTTAATATCATTTAATGCACATGGATGTATACATCATCCATGCAATCACACAAGGATCGACACCATTTAATGTACATGAGTATATTAAATGTGACATAGGATGTGTGATTTGATCACCACCATCTAATTGATCGCACAAAACAGTAGTGATGATCAACCACTCTCTCTATATATACATATGTATATATAGGAAAAGTGAGAGTTGTTAAATTCTCTCCCATGCCAGCTGAACTATCTACACCATACATACAATCGCACAAAACAATATAAATCAAACTACCTATTAACATTAACATGAGGATCAATTTCATTTAATGTATATATGTGTATTAATTGAGATATACGATAAACACTTTGATCACTATAGTTCGACTGATTGCATGGACAGTGATGATGATCAATCAATGTCTAGCATGAAAAATTGTCTAGCAGCTCCCACTCTCTCTATGTGTGCGTATATATGTATGTAAGAAAATTGGGAGTTGCTATACCCTCTCATATTAAATTCTACTAGACAATATGCATCATCAATGTGATCACATAGATGACACAGATCGAGCTCCCATCAACATCGATACGAAGATCGATGATATTTAATGCACATAAGTACCTTGATTAATATCGTCCGATTGATCATGGAGATGATCATAATCAAGAAATGTCTAGTATGAGAAACCCTCTCTTTCTCTCTCTATATACTATAATACAGTTTGTATTTAATGCACATCAGTATTAGGTTCGATGTCATGTAATGTACATGAGTAGATTAAATGACTTGAGATGAGTGTTTTGATCACCACCATCTAATTAATCTTATAGATGGAGGTGATGATCAAACCATTTGATTAATCTTATGGATAGAGGTGACGAAAGTAATGTTATGAGAGGCTATCTAGCACCTTTCACTCTCTACTATAATACCGTTTGTATTTAATGCACATTAGTATTAGGTTCAAGGTCATGTAATGTATATGAGTACATTAAATATGACTTGAGATAAGTATTTTGATCACCACGATCTGATTAATCTTATTCATGGAGGTGATGATCAAATAATCAAACCATTCGATTGATCTTATAGATGGAGATGATATGAAATAATGTGATGAGAAGCTATCTAGTACCTTTCACTCTTTCTCCTTTAATAAAGTTTGTATTTAATGCAGATGAGTATTAGGTTTAAGGTCATGTAATATATATGAGTGCAATAAATACGACTTAGGTGGGTGTTTTGATCACTGATCAAATGATCGAACCATTCCAGTGATCGTATGGATGGTGGTGATGACGAAGTAATGTCATCGTACCCTATCTAGAACCATATACGTCACCCATGAACGTGTGGTCAATTCTGAAAACCCTGTGGATCTTTTTTCTGGGTTCAATAGAAACGACGACCATGATACATCCCTCTCTTTACATGACCACCTTTTTCAAACATCGAAGTTTCAGGATGCAACGGTAGGATTTGCGATCAAAGTAGCCAGAAACGTTGAACGCTTGAAGCAATTGCACGCCCACATGACCAAAGTGGGGGTCGACCAGCAAGAGGCCGTTCTTGATCGAATACTTCAATTCCCTAACCATCTCGATTATGCCCGCGGACTATTCGAAGAAACACGCACAAAGAACCAATTCCTTTGGACGGTCATGATCCGCGCATACACCCAGAGAAACCTGTTTCTAGAAGCCTTCTTACTGTTTCAAAGTATGCACCGTAGCGAAGTTTACGCGAACGAGTTCACGTATTCATCTGTAATCCATTCATGTGCTCACCTTCCTTCCATTCGAGAAGGGAAAGAGGCACATTGTCACATTATCAAATGTTTTCCGCAGCCGGGTGCCTTTGTTGAGACCGCCCTTCTCAACATGTACTCAAGATTCTGTGTTACAGATGATGCACGGAAAATATTCAATCATATGTCTCACAGAGATATTATCTCTTAGGACGGCGATGATGGATGGGTATGCAAAGGTCGGTTTGATGGATAAGGCTCGTAAGTTGTTTGTTGAAATGCCTGAGAGAAATGTGGTTTCCTGGACTGCCATTGTTGGGGGTTACGCTGATGCGGGGAACATGAAAGTTGCTCGTCAATTGTTTGATAAGATGTCTGACAGAGATATAGCTACCTGGATTAAGATGATTGCTGGTTATGGAAAAATTGGTGGCATTGCGGCTGCACGCCAGCTTTTCGATAGAGTGCCCGAGCATGATATTGAAACTTGGTCGTCAATGATTTCTTGCTGTACGCAAAACGGACTTGCAAAAGAATCCATGGAGCTCTTTGAACGAATGAAAGCCTCAAACATTAAGCCCAATGAAATCACCATGGTTAGTGTAATATCCGCTGCTTCTCAGCTAAGCAATGCAGCGATCTCGAATGGTATATTGGCATACATAGAAAGCTTGAGGTTGGAAATGACTGTTTTTGGTCAATGCTTTGATTCAAATGCACGCTAAATGTGGAAACATGGATCTTGCGTATAGGGTGTTTAACAAAATGAGTGTTAGAGATGTGATCACCTACAGCGCTATGATCAATGCACTGGCTGATCATGGGCAAGGACAGGATGCCCTTAGTATCTTCTCGAGGATGCAGAGAGAAGGTATCAAACAAAACGGTATTACCTTTTTGGGAGTTCTTAACGCTTGCAGCCATGCAGGGTTGGTTGATCAAGGATGCGAATCTACGTTGCATGGATATAGGTATGGTACCGGTATCAGGTATGGGGTATACAATTTTTTAAAAAACTAAGGTACGGGTACACCTATATTAAAAAAACATAATAAAAAAATAAATTTATATAAATAGATATATGCATACAATTATATAGAGCATTCTATATTTTAAAGAGCATTCTAATGTTCGAGAATACTGAATAATTCTATTCTAACTATGAAAATGTCATTTATATTCTTCTTCAAAGTAAGAACAATTCGCAGTGTAGTCTTCCTGCATCCCATACCCCTTTCAAGCTAGTTTATAGTGTAACAGATCCACAAATATATTGTTAGAAGTGCAATTAAACTAACAAATGGGGTTACGTGGAAGTGCAATTAAACTAACAGATCCACAAATATACCTGCATTTATATTTTGTTCTATTCTAACTAAGGAAGTTTAATTAAACTAACACATCCACAAATATACTATAAGTTGTAACTAACCAAGCTAGTTAACTTAATAGCTATATGTTGTCTTCTAACTCCTGAAGCCAAAAAATCCAAAACTTCAAGTATGAAAATGAAAAATTTCAGGAAAAAGAAGAAACATAACCAAAAAATTACTTGAAGAAATTCCATGGGACAATTAAAAAGCTCATCTAGACATTCAAAGATGGGGTTACGTACAAAATATGCTAAAGAACAGGTCGACATGATGTGCATATATATGCGAATATTACAAAATATACACATGTTTTAAACTCATATTACATAGTTGACCAATACATACTTCGCAGTGCAGTCTTCCTACATATTACATAAACTCACAACAAACTCGTATTACATAGTTCACCAAACACAAACTCAAATACACTGAAACACAATATCATTGCAACAGAATATTACATATTCATATCAGCACAGAAAAAGTTACAATGCATATCAAAATTCATATTCTAAACACAATATCTTTGAATCTAAATACATTAAGTTTCAAACTCCAATACTCTCAATCTCAGTATTTCCTTCATTATCATATGTAAAAAGGACTGCTTCCATATTTGGTTTATCAAGAGACAATTATGCAACTTCAAGAATTCCAAATGCCTTTCAAATGGATTCCGTATTCATCGGAATATGTGCTCCAATTCCTTTCACAACAAGAGGAAGAGGAAGGTTGTGAAAGGAGCTTCAAGGCAATGGTTTGAAGTTTGGGGATTGAAGCTCCATACATGACCCACCATTCCTTTGGTGTCAAGTCCCACCTATCTTGCAAGCAATCAAATTGGCTAAGCTCTTCTTCACCACTTGAGAATTTAACAAACTCTCAAGTGACCTCTCGCCTTTCTTGAGAATCCTGGAAAGTAATCCTTCAGGCATTTGTTTCTCCCCATACAAATCTCATTGTCCTTATGTGGGGGGACTCGTTTTGGAGCTTCCTCAAGCCATTGTCTACAATAATACCTATTATACAAAATATAAATTGTGATTACTATAATACAAAAACCAAAGTACATCATCTCTAGATGAAAAAGTAAAAGAACTTGGAACTTGAAAGTTAATTAAATTTACCTAGGATTAAGTGAATGAGCCAAGCAATGAAGAGGTGTGCAACTTTTATTCCATCTAGAAATTAGGATGTCATACACCACTCCATAGAAGGATGAATGTTGATTCAACTCCTTTTCCTCATGTTGATAGATGGCTAGCTTCACTTGCTCAATCATACAATCCCATTTCTCATAAATCAAATGAAGGTTTGGCTTATCTGTCACAAGAACGAAGCATTTCATAGATGGGCTTTGTAAAGCTTAGAATATAATCAACTTTATCCCACCAAAGGTCATTCAAAATTGTTTCTTTCACACAGTGGCAGCCTTTTGAACATCATCTTCTCTATAGTGAGACCATTCTTCACTAATGACCATAGATTGGAGACCATGCTTAATAGTTCTAAACCTTTTAAGCATTACAATGACTGGAGGCAAATCTAGTCTCAAAGAATAGAAAGTAGCTTCGATGCACAAATTGATTATACATGGCTAGCCTCATGGAATGATTCATGATAAAATTCTTAATGAAAAAGGCATCATCAAGAACAAATAAGAATCCAATGACACTCAAGATAAACACTCTCATTATTTGGATTATTTTTAGGAGCACAAATATTTTTCAAAGCAAGGTTCAAGGTGTGCACCACACACGGTGACCAAAAGATATGAGGATGAATGGATTCAACAATTGCTCCAAAGCACTTTTGCAAACAGTGCATTATCGTAATGATTTGCACCACATTTTGTGATCCAACCTCATCAATGGTGGACAAAATCAAATTAGCAATGTAATGTTTGTCCTTAAACTCACCAGAGCCATCAACCGCCTTCAAGAACATAGGTCCCGAATCCGATGCAACCATGAAGTTAATCAATGGTCTTCTTCAGTGCATCACCCAACCATCACTCACTATACTCACACCTTTTTCTCGCCAAGTATCTTTCATAGGTTGAAGTAATCTCATTAAATGAGCTTTCTCTTCCTACAATATTGTAGTCCTGATAGTATTGTAACTAGGTAGAGTAAAACCCAAAATTGAGGTATTAGAAGCATATTTGAATACACTAACATAGTAAGGGTTTCTAGCTACATTAAAAGGCAAACCTTCATAGTAAAATAATCTTGCTATTTCACATGTCAAGTGATCCCTTGCTTCATTGTTAAATGCTTTTGCCAATTGACTTTCACCTGCTCTTTTTCTCTTACTTCCATCAAATGATTCAAATGTAGGTAGATTCAAACTTGTAGTTCCAGTAGGTAAGGGAACTTACAATTATCTAACTTTTTCATGTGCTTCTCTTTCAATTTGTCTCATCTCTAAAAGATATTGAACAATAACACCATAATAAACAACTATGCCACAACTATACCATTTTCTTTTTCCTTTAATAAGTGACACTTCACTCTAAAATAAGAACCTTTGTAAGTTAAACCAAAGTAGTTACACCGCCGACTTGCATTTTCACCTCCTATTTTTTTTATCTTTTAACAAGGATACATATGCCCAAAGCGGGCAATCTTTTTAAGTCTTCCAAATACAAATTTACTAGTGATAGAAGCAGACAAAGTACTACCATTAGCAGGCATATTAGACATCTGAAAATAAAAAATATTTAACTATCAATAAACAAAAGTATTAAGCAAAAAATATTGCATGATTCCTAACTAGGTGGATTCAACTTGATGTTTTTCAGGTCTTCATGCAGATGTACAAAACAACGTGTGCACCTTTGAAACTAGCATGATATGAAAAGTAAGCTTTAGGAAGATAACTTAATTAAAAGAATCCTTAATTAAGACATAATTCTTTCTGTTTTGTTACTTACTTTAACTACCCACCCCTTTTGTTGCTTACTTTAACTGCGTCTTCATGCAGATGTTCGTATTGGATGTCATGACAGTAACTACAATCGATTTTATGATTCAAGTCATGTCAGGTCATCTCATGTTCATGTGAAACACAAATGACCCGAACATGACCTGATTTCCCTGTGTTGCTAAGGATAACTATAAGCATGAACTTTCAGGTGGTCTTCATGTCAAGTTCTTGTGTCTTCTTAAATGGGCACCCCTAAGCAGAAGCCATTGCCATTCCATTAAGTCATAACTAAATATATTGTCAAGAAAAAAAAACTAAGAATGCAAAGTTTCAACATAAATAAAGTAACACGCACCATTTGCTTCTACAGAAAATAATTGTTCATTGCCTTCACATTGAACCTATTGACAAACTAGCATGTATCGTTTATGATATTTGCAGTGAATCCCCCCCCTTGTAGTGAATCCCCCCCTCTCCCTCTCTCTGTGCGCTTGAAGCTAAACCAAGTACAGCTAAAATGTTTCCGTCCAAGAAAGGATGGGAAAAGGGAACGAGAAACAAATAGGGAGAAAAACCTGTTCTTTTTTCTCTCACCGGAAATCCAACAGGCCCGTTATTCCGACGATGAGTTGAGAGTATGAGACGCACGGTGGGAGAGATGCACGAGACGGTATGAGGTATGTAGGCCTGAACGAGGAGAGAAAAGCATCAACAAAACTCTGCACAAACTATCGGCACGGTATAATGCGTGTTGTTGGATGAAATTACTATTGCTACCACAGTCAGAATTCCGTTCTACAAGCAAGAAAGTTGCCATGACCCATTTGAAGAAAGACAGAATCAACGCTGTTGTTGCCAAATCCTTTATACTAAATACTCGTCCGATTTCAATATGTGATAGATAGATACAAGATGAAGAAAGAAGAGAAACCAAGTAGATACCATATCGAGCATTTGATATTGCTCTCACAATGAACTGAAAACATTGACAGTGATCAATGGCTGCCTAAGACGATGCAGACGAGAAATGGAGACCGCTGCTTTCATAGTGGCATTCGAGCAGCAACATTGGGGATTAGGGTACGCTTGGCCTTTTATATTTTTAGTTTTGAATCGGGTTGACCCATATGGATATGGGGGTTGATATGGGTCAACCCGATCCATTTAGTACCCGATACTGGTACGTAACGTACCCATACATGGGTACGCATACCGGTATATACACACGCATACCGGTATGCCATTTTTTGTATGGGTACGTACCAGACGTACTCATACAAGTACCCATACCCGGTGTACCGGATACGGGTAGGTCGCCCGTGCATCGTTGATGCAAATACTTTGAATATATGGAAAATGAGTGCAAGATTACACCTACAGCAGAACATTACGCCTGCATGGTTGATCTTTTCAGCCGAGCAGGACGCTTGGATGAAGCATACAATGTCATCGAAGGGATGAAACAGAAGCCAGATGCGGCTGTTTGGGAGCATTGTTGGGTGGATGCAGAGTTTACTCGAATGCACAGTTAGGGGAAATAGCAGCAAGGCATCTCTTTGAGCTTGAGCCAGGGAACACTGGAAATTATGTGCTCTTGTCAAGCATATATGCCTATTCAAACAAATGGGCAGAAGCAGAGAAGTTGAGAAAAGAGATGGAGGATAAAGGCATGAGAAAATCGCCAGGCTGCAGTTGGGTCTGAACCTTCTTCATTCCTTTGTTGGAGGGAATTTTCTCATAGTATCAAAGAGGGTCAAGGAAACTAAGCTTGAAGAAATGTCAAGGTGGGCACAAGGCATAGCCAGCATATGCACATCTAATGCATCTGGGAAGAATTTAGGAACTGGATTAAAAGAAAGTTAGAAATCTTACAACTATAACCACCAAATCCATCAAACGGAGAGAGTTTGCCATTACATAGCCAGCCGCAAGCTCAGTTGCGAGGTTGTATTCGGTAGCTGAAGGCTAACATAGAACTTTGCCTGATCTGTTTTCACTGAGTGCGCTGTTTCCAACAGTGATACATTGGATGACGTCAAACATCTGAAGTTAGATGATGACTTCGGTGAGTGTAGTTTCAATGTGTAAGTGATTCTTATTTCACGAGAAAATTATTCTAAACCTGTTACATCATATTTTCTTCTATCTTTAGATGCATACATATACTAAAGCAGCCCTAAATTTTTTTAGGACTACCTCATAAAATTACTTTGGACGAAAACCTTGTTGAGAAAATGTCGAGGATGAGAATGGTGACTATGGTTCAAACAAAGAATGAGGAACAAAGAGTAGGGTGTATCACTTTATTGTGATGTTAGCAGTAGTTAATTGAGTTAGATACTAATTTTAGATGGATGTTCTTCATTAGGGAGGATATGACGGCCTGCATACGACAAACTGTTGCTGACAGGATGACAGAAACCATGCAGATTTAAACAAGCTACTGTCGAACTTCAGGGCACCACGCAATTCATCTGACAACTGAAACTTGCAAGTGGTAGGTATATTCTTGATTTATATCATTAGATTTTTGATGAATTCTGTGGCACTGTGGTGTATGTTCAAGGATTAAGCTCAACAAAATCCCACTGAATGTGCAGGAGAAATTGAAGCACAATAGTGAGGTGCATTCAAGTATATGCCATTGATCAATATCCGTTACTTCAACCTGAGAGACTTCAGATTCAATTTTCATGGATTTAGTGGACCTAGAATCTGTTTCAAATGATGAAACAAGAGTTCCACTTTCCGAACTCTGTACAAGATAGGGCCAGTGAGAACAATCAAACGTGTTTCAGATGTGATGGACATAAAATCTTATAATCTCAGTACCTAACCTGTACCAAGCAAAGGCAACTTCTCGGACATGACGAAGTTGGAGAGATCACGAGGAATCATCTCAGGAAGGATTCTGAGGAATGGTGGATTTCACATGATTTACCACAGTCCAGTCCCTCAAACGTATGTTCGTATATTCCGGGAGGGAAGGTCCGGTCAGTCCTCCAGATAGCATCTCATTTGATCATATGTTAAGTGAATATCAGTAATCATTGGATGCATGGGGTTGTGGGAGTAAGAAAAAGAAGGTTGAAGTAGTACAGATGTCAAAGTTGCAATATGCATGCACACCCTGCTCTATTTCAGACATTGTTATTGGGATATTCGATTTATTTTGGATATATAAAATATCCACCATTGTGTTAATGTTTTCGTTATTCTTTTCAATGTTCTAAATAGTGTATCGGTGTTATACCATATCTATACGTGTTCGTTTTTTTCATTTTCTTAAAGAAATTATTAAAAAGGAAAAAATATCAAACAATTTTGTAACATGCATGATGACATTATGATCATAAAAATGCATAAAGATAATACTATTTTGATAAAAAAGTTGAAAAACTACATTAAGGTTTTAAACTACTACAGATTGAAGCTTGTTCGCTTTTGTATCTTCTATTTCTTTTGACTTATTGACACACAGTAGACTAGAATGCACATTCATTCTGGTTTCAGCTAGATGATGTCTTATACGACCAATTCCGTTATGCATGATACATCTACAAACAATCTCATCACCCTTCTTTCTTTGTGTTCTCGGGATTGTTGGTGGGGTTTTCTCTAAAATTTGAGACGTTTAGCTTTAGAGACAAGAGAATGGGTTTTCTTGAAAAGAGAAATAGACAGAGGCTGAAAAAGGTGGTTTTATGGGGTTTAAAATAACCTCGAGCCTCAAAAATCGAAAAGCATATTCTCTAGAAAATCAATATCATGTTAGTACAATATAAAGGCATATCATATGGTTCTGGAGATTGTATCACATATGGTATGGTATGATCCGATAAAACAGTAAAATGTTATCAAGATACCGTACATACGTGATAAAATTGTACCATATCATATGATAAAATACAATTTTAATAATTTTGATTCTTTTAAGCAGCGATCATCAACTTTGATTGGCAGATGAATTTGTGAGTCTCTCTCTCTCTCTCTCTCTCTCTCTCAATGGGGATTCCAAAGCCAGGTGTGCATGCCCGCGGTGTGGAACTTATGACCTTCAAGTTGTCACCCTCGTGACCAGGTGAACTAACACTGTGAGTGCAAGTCAATCAGGTTATTTTATTTCTGCGAATTTCATTCCTAGATAGTCATTAATCCATGGAAGACCCAAAGAGCGAAACTAAACGTTGTATCATATTAGATCTAGAATCATATAGCGTACGAATGCACAAATAGTAGAAAACGAGAAATTTCTTTTCGAATTTCCAACTTATCATCAGATGATATTTTAAAATTTTTAAGACAGATACCTCTGAGTTTCAACGAAATTTTGCAGCCCTCCCCTTCTAGGCTTGCCGAATTGAGGTGACTGACGTTTCTTTGCTTCTCCCAATTCATGCTGAGATCATTTCATGCAGCTCTCGAACATTCGGAAACAAGTTCGCCCCTCATCTTGCCTCAGCTCATGCAAGCTCATTTCTCACGTTATATCTTTTAGGGGGTGTTTGCTTCTGCTTCTCACACAGAACGCGGTGGATATAGACACGTCAGGTTTCAGTTAGTCTAGAACTTGTTCTAGTTATCGTTTCAAAATCCTTGATTTTGGGGTGGTTCCTGTTTGAGTCAAGAATTTGCCTAGAACTAGTATTTTATTAAAAATCTAAAAAATATTGAAAAAAAGAAAAGAAAAAAGACCAGAACTGACGCTTTGAAACCGCTGGTTCTTATTCTGATTTTATAAATGGTGAAACCGAAACCCAACCGGGTGCTCCGGTTCCTATTCTCGTTTCACTTATTCCAGATTCAGCCAATTCTAGGCCTGATTCGGTTCTGATTGGAATGACCGGGTCGGATAGGAAACGACCATGTCTAGGTGCTATTGTATGCGGATCAATGGTTCGGCCCTAAGGCAGGACAATCAGACCACCCCATCTACTATGAAAATTAGCAGGCATGGGCCCGTGCACATGATGTTTACACGATGAAGGCTTGGGACCCGACCCCTATGAAACACCCCCTTACAAAACACTGTCCAACTAGTGAAATAGGTATGTATGCTTGCTCCCAGAGCGCTAGCTAAATGGAAGGCCGCTCTGGTGCTGTTGCTGCTGGTGGGGGAGCAAGATTCCTAGGGGTGCATGCATGGTGTGTGTGTGTGTTAGGCTTCGGCTGCCTCTTGTAACAAAAAAGGTGTATGCATTTACTGGGTAATAAGGTAATGAATCTTCCTTTTACGATAAATGGACAAGAATATGATGAAAATATGCGATATTTAAGAGTCACGTTTAACGAGCTAGATCATTTTTCAGTCACATAGTCGGAGGTGATCTATAGGTTTAAATGAGACAAGAATCAACTCTATGTAATGAAATAAGGTAATTCAGATCGTCTGACGTTAATTACCATGAATGATGACTTAGGGTGTAGCTTTAAATCTAGGAGGAAGGGCGTGATAGTTCGAAACCAACGAAGTCATTCATTTAAGAAGGCAGAGTTAATATGAAGTCCTTACTGGGACATTGCTAACAAAGGACTTTCAAGAGGAGAATTGGTAGAGCGGAGGTGTAGCCTAATACCTTCGAAGCAGTTGTATAGTTTTTTTTTTAGAATTTTATCGTCCAAAAGCCTGTGTGTGGAAAAAAAGTTTGCAAAAGATCATCATAGTTAAACGCAATTTGCTGAAATTTTGGTCCGTTACTCGGAGAGTTTCAATGGCAAAAAGCTTGTTCGTAATACAAACAACAACCAAGCCTTTCCCATACTACATGGGGTCAACCACATGGATTCTTTGTTACCACAAAGCCTATCATGTACCATACTAGCATGTAACTCAATATAAACTAGATCATTCTTTATTGTTCTTTCCAACACTTTTATTATGGTCGTCGACATCCTCTTTTTACATTTTTACAATCTAGTTTTTCATATCTTCTTACGAGAGCATTCTTGGGTTGTCTTTCTACATGTCTAAACCACTTAAACGATTTTCTCTCATTTTATCCTCTATTGATGCTACTCCCAGTTTGTTTCTAAACCACTTATATGATCATTTTTGCTACAAACATCTTTTACACATGTTGATCATTAACTGCCCAACACTCATAACCATAAAACATAGCAGACCTAATAACTGCTTTATAATATTTACTTTCCAACTTTAACGTTATCTTCTTATCGCATAGAATACTAGATGTCCCTCTCTATTTTAAAACATGCATTAATTTTATGTGTAACATCTCCATCATTTTTTTACCACTTTGAAAAATTGACCTTAGGTATTTAAAATTTTCCTTGTGAGGGATGTAACGTATCCCAATCTTAATTTTTATATCCTCTAAAATGCCCAAATGATTAAACTTACATTCCATGAATGGCTGTAAAACCAAGAAGGCATAATAATTTTAGAAGATGAAATTGGAGGCACTTTGCCACTAGTTTTCCATACGAGGCCAGGGAGATCATGTAAGTGTATAAATAAGACAAAATGTTATAGCAACACCTTGTGGTACAACAAATTTATCATGATAGGAAGTCCAGGAATTAGTTATCTTTCTATTGATAGATATCCCACGGCACTTTTTTCACATGAAGCGGCAAATCCTCCACATAAAATGACAATTTGACCATAAAAGATGGAACTACAAATAAGTTGGATGGAACTCCATGTCATTGAGAATTTGAACTCAAACAATTACAACAACTAAGCCTTTTCCATAATAGATAGGGTCGACTACATGGATTCTTTATTTTCACCAGGCCCTATCATGTCTCCTCCTAACATTTAACTCAATATAAACTAGACATTCTTTATTGTTTCTTTTCAACACTTTTGTGGTCATTCTCTTCTTCTTTGAACATTTTCACAATATAATTTTCATACATAGATTTTTTGTTTCCACATGGCCCTATCATGTGTCATGTTAGTAATTAACTTATAATACTTTATTGTTTCTTTCCAACACTTTTGTGGTCGTCCTCCACCGCTTTTAATACTTTCAAAATCTAGTTTTTCATACGTTTTTACTTAAAGATCTTTTGATCTTCTTTTTATGTCTAAACCATCTTAAATGATATTCTCTCATTTTATGGCTCTACTAATTCTCTTCTCTTGAAAGTCCTTGACATCCTTAGGTCACTGGTCCAAATTTAGCAGGTGAGATTTATTTCATTTTATTACGAAGGTATATACTAGTATCTTCGAAGCAGTTGCATAGTTTTTTCTTTAGAATTTTATCGTCCGGTGTGAAAAATGTTTGCAAAAGATCATACTTAAATGCAATTTCGTGAAATTATGGTCCGTGGAGAGTTTCATATGGCAGAAACTTATTCGTAATAAGATTAAATAAATCAAACCTGCCGGATTCGAACCAACGACCTAAGGATATCCTGCACGGGAATGTCCAATACAGTCTGCTCTACCAAGTGAGCTGAGGTCTGATTACGAAGTCAGTACGAACTTTACTTTATATATAGAACTATATTTATAGCTTGTCCTTCTCTCACCTTCTCAGATTTTTGAAGATTTTCATCCTAAGAGTTGGAAAAAAATGGAACTGTCTTACGACGGATACCACTATGACAGGTCAACGGATGGTAATTATTCAACATTTGGCAAGTCCATATCCAATTAATTGTGGATCAATTTTCTTTTATTGTTTTTTTTGGTTGAATCAAATTTGTTTTCTAAGTGATCAGATATATGATTCGATGGGTATCCAATCCGATTCCAGGTATATTTTACCAGATGGGTTTTCCACTATTATATCCATAACAAATTAAACTTCAAATCTACCCACGTATCTGTTTAAGCGATTTTACTTATGCAACATCAGACCCAATTGAAATCCATTTACATTCAGGTTAATGAATCAGTGCACGCGCACAAACACATATAGATATATGCGTGTGTATATATACGAAATATAATTTGAAACTCAAATTCAGAAGAAACATCAATTCCCTTGCATGACCAACAAAAGTGCATGCCTAGATTAATTTTGTTGCGTCAAAAATATCTTCTTACTAAAGCCACAATCTTGAACATTATGGGCACCGAAACAACTCTTCATAAAATGTGTATCTATAAGTTTTAATTATCAAAATATGGCAAAATCATACTCTCAAGTCTTCGTGTTTCTCTGACAGGCTTCATAGAAGGTTGATTCACCGGTTACATTAGTCCTTGACTCGGAACGACAAACCAACCCGATACCCGAGTTAACCCGGTGAGACGGAGTCCGTATTCCCATTGGTCAGTCGTCAATCTTTATCATGGTTTTCAGGATAAGCCTAATCCTCCAGGATGTCTTAGAGGGCGCCACGTGTACATAAAACTTTGATACTCCCTCCGATCACACCCTATTCTCCATCACTCGCCGCTTCCCTCTGTATTTATCTCCTCTCATCATCACCATTGTCACCCACAAGACTACACTCACACGAGAGTAAGAGAGAGAACGGGCAGAAATCCACCCAATCAAGCAGATAGAATGACAGCAGCATCTGCGCTTTCTCTCTCGTTGCCGGTAGCCTCCGTCGGCCGGAGGCAGGCCGTGATCTCGGCTTCAGCCAAGACATCAGGCCTAACTCCGCCAGCACCTGCAGCCGCAGCTACTCCCATCAGCATCAAGACAGCATCCAAGCCATCGCCACTCAAGGAACAGGCGGTTACGGGCCTGACCGCATTGGCCTTAACCGCTGCCATGGTCGTGCCCGAAATAGCTGAGGCGGCACAGCCGGCGCTCTCACCTTCACTCAAGAATTTCTTGCTTAGCATACTCTCAGGCGGTGTTGTGCTTGGAGTCCTCATCGGGGCCGTCGTCGGCGTCTCCAACTTCGACCCAGTCAAGCGGACATAGACGAAAAGATCCAGGGAGGAAGAAGCCAATGTGGGTTGCAGGTTTCCCTTTTCTTACTAGCTTGGCTCTGTAAACAATATCTATTCTCCTGTTGTGGTCTGTATTATGTTGGTGATGCAAGAGATGCGCTGAATTTGAAAAGAAACTGCAAAACTTTTACTGAAAATCAAACTAGCTCTGAACGACCCTGAGTTTTAACAACTTGGGCAGTCTCAATAATCCCAAGAATTGATTATGGATTGAATCTGGTCTTCGTTTCACGCGAAGTCTTCAACAGGACTAGAACGGGGCCACGTACCGTAGTCCAAGCTTCTCTTTGTGGGTGCTTTCAGAGGCTGCAAAGTCAAACTAAAAAGAATCGTTTCCATCCATTCAATATTAGACAGCATATCCAGAAGAACCTCCGTTTTCCTGAAGCCACATTTCAGTCTCCCGCTAGCAACCATTAGTGCAAAACCTACAACTAATGATTTATGGGAGGGATCTGAAGAAACTATAGTACGCCAAAGCAGGAAGACAATCTCGAGCAGAAGCGTCGAGGATTCTCAAAGGAGAAGTCTTTCTTTTTGTTGTAAAATGTTTTTGTGTATATCAAGAAAACCAGTTCTCGCCTTTTTAATTTGCCCTTCTGAATTCTCATCCTGCATTTTTCATTTCTGCCATGAGAAAATCCTCCGGGATTTCTTTCTTGCTTCTAGTAAACTTATTTGTTTGTTTGTAAACGAGTTTTACTTTATTAAAAGAACATCTCCTCAAATCAAGAAAGACAAGCCTTCTTTCTTGATTTTGAGGTGCCCGTTATAAGAGGAAGAGTAAACACTGGAAAACTTACATCTTTCACATCGTCGAATAAAGATACAATGATTTCCTCTCACTATTTCGTAATTTATTATTTTATACTAATTTTTCTCAACCGCACAAGAAAATGCAACTTAACATAGGTTATTTTAATTTTTTTTACAATTAATATGTTTTTCCAATTTACATGTTTTTACACTAAGACTTCAAGCGTATCTCAAATCTGTGTATGTAACATGACGTTTAGGGCTATCATGTTTTTAATAGATAGATAAGATATTGAAATTTCATTTAAAAGTTCTTTTAAGTATATCATACACAATATTGTATTTTATAATTATATACTTACTCTTAGAGCTATCAACTCCACCTTTTATCAAACTTTAATAAATAACAATTGGCTTGTTAGCTTATTTTTAGCTCCAAATCACATATGAAACGCTTTATCAAAACATCATTGGCGACAGTGATACTATACACAATATACTCTTACCACTTTTAATTCATCTATTTGAAAACATAACTTTAAGTTTCTAATTTCTTTTAGATATATGAAAATCCTCTTTACAACAACCCAATGTTAACCTTGATTACTTTGATATATGCTTATAAGACCAACAATAAAGATGATATTAAGTCTAGTATACAACATAACATATATCAAACTTCTAAAAGTTTGAGCATAAGGAATATTTGACTTTTCTTATCAATTACCACGATAATCATCTTTACTCAATTTAACCTCTTTTTGCAATGAGTGTGTTTAAATGCTTGTAATCACTCATTTAAAATTTTTAAGAGTATAATCAATATATTTTTCTTTATTAAGATATAATAATCTAGATCATGTGTCATGAGTGACCTTTATACCTAAGATAATATGATGTTTGTCTCATATCATTCATTTTGAACTTCAAACTCAACCATGGCTGGTTTTGAAAATCATGTCATTGTCATTTCAGTCAACAATATGTCATCTACATACAAGGATAGAGTGTCAAAATGGTTTCCACTATTTTAGACATAGATATAGTGATCCTCTTCATTAGTCATAAATCCAAGTTCAAATTATGACATTTTGAAAAGTTAAATACGACTAGCAAGGTGATTGTTTAAGGCTGGATGAGGATTTTATCAATTTATATACTTCATCTTCCTAGTCTTCAATAATATATCCTTTTAGATATTTAGATCATCATTTAGAAATATAGTATTTCCATGTAATTGATGTAAATCTAAGTCATAGAATGTAGATATAGACAGAGTTATTCTTATGGATGCAAATTTCACAACAAGATAATGTGTGTCCATGTAATATATATCATTATGAGAAACCCTTTACAACTAACATTTTCTTAAACTTATTGATTTAGAAATCGATTTTATATTTCTTTTTAAGTATTCATTTACAATCAATTGCTTTAATTCTCTTAGGTAAATATATCAGTTCCTAGACTTGATTTTTCTTAGTGAATCCAATCTCTTCATCCATTGCTTTTATCTAATTTATTGACTTAAATGAAATGATAGCTTGCTGATAAGTTAGGTTATTAGTCAACTCATCTAAATCTACTAAATAAAATATTTCCTTTATTATATAAATGTGATAATTCTTTAAATATGATAGAGTAACCCTAGGTCTTTTATGCCCATTTAAAGTATCAGTTTGTAGGAGAAGAACACTTGGATCGCTGTTCATGAGTTCAAATCCAAAAGATCATTAATATTTTCATCATCATTTATAAGGTTATTCGTAGAATCTTCTAAGAAGTTAAGATCATTTGTTTCTGTTAAATTGAGGTCCTTATTATAAAATCTACTCTTTTGGAACTTTTTGGGTATCAAATAAAAATGTACCTAAAAGATCTATTGTCTAGTTTATTTCTAAATTGATCTAAAATCTTTACATGTGCAATATATCCCACTTCATAGGTGACTAAGGTTTAGTTTTATATCAAACTCCAACTAATATGGTATAGTAGATATATCCTTAAAGGTACTCTAGTTAATATAGACATGCTTCTCCCGAAAAGATCATGGGCAGAGAAGCATATGGTAATATAGATCTAATCATATTTAGTAACATTTTGTTATACCATTTAACTACACCATTTTGTTGAGTTGTTCTAGGTATGTTATTATGTTTTGCAATTCCAAAGTCTTTACAATATTATAGAAATTCAATTGATTTTTAACTTCTTAATTATATTCTTTAAATATATCTAGTGACTAAGATTTGTTAGATGTTTGTATCTTTTATAATCATCAATGAAGATTATAAATAAATCTTCTCATAATAAAACCTTACTCGAAAAGGTCCACATACATCTTGTGAATGATTTCTAAGAGGCATATGACCCTAATATAAAGTACACATTAAATAAGTTTTCGTCAAAACCACGCTATAAATTGAAGTTGACTAATTTCAACTTATTGAAACTTATATGCCATAATCTCTTCTACCGTACATCCTTATCCATCTTTATTTTCCCTTTTTGCTGAAAATAACAAAGGCCTTCATCGTGCCCTAGTCTTGAGATGGGCCACATCAGGTCTAGTTAATGAGATAAGACCTGGACCTATATTTGTTAGAGCTTATTTGTTTGGAACCCAAATTGGGTCTCATGTCCATTTGAACAGAATCATTTCTATCCTCCCTTTCCGTCCAATCCATTCCTCTTGACCCAACCATTTTGGATCAAATTTCCACAACACATTTAGTTTAGCAAAACCAAATCCATTCTGAATTGGATCTATTCAATTTAAAATATGATTTTAAATTATATCCAATTTGGTTCAATGAAACTCAAATTTCAATCCATTTTGATCCCCATAACCCAACACTGTTTTAATTAGACCCAATTTGATTTCACTATAAAAAAGCTCATTTTGAATTGGATCTAGTTGAATCTAACCAAACCCCCAATTCACCAATCCAATTGAGTCTAACCCATATCCAATCCAAAATCATTTCATATAATATCCAAAAGACCTAGGCAGTCAATTCATGCCAAGTTGTATATCTTAAAGCTCATCCGAATACCCAATTCAAGGAATTTATATTCATCAAAACCTAAACAACTTAGTAGTGTTGGAGAGTGACCCTTGCTTAGCCGAGGAAGAAGAACTTTGTCAAAAAGAATCGTACAAGCCCACATCGCACATCAAGAGGAGAGTGCTAGGAGGTATTCTACTTTTCAAGTTTTCCTAATCACTTCTCCTTTTATTTTTCCTATTAAGAGAATCACATCGTGGATCTAGGTCTTATTGGATCGAAAATTTGAGTTCAATTTTCTTTTGACACACCTGGTGGAACTCGTGGTGTACGAAGATTTATTTGTTTAAATTGGGATGTGCTTTTATTTGATGGATACCATAATTGACACTTCCACATATCATGTAGGTAGTGTAGAGCATCGTTACTTGCTTCACACACTCAGGAAAAACACACACTTGTGCATGCACACCCTTTCCTCTTGTTTGTTTATATATTGGGTTGTTTATAACACAATAACTCAGCATAAATCCTCCTTTAATCCAAAATGTCTCCCGACCGTCACTACAACACTTGGTCTAAGAGTAAAGCGAAGTCCTTGTCTCATAATTCTTTAGAATCTAGAATGCCAGAAGGATTAGATCATGAGCTACTTGATGATGCTACATCATCAAGCAAGAAACTTGTTAGACCTAATTATAGCTCTTCTAAGATCCCATTACCTAAAACTTCTCTTAAAAACTATGAGGATGAATTGGAGATTTTGAAGAATCAATTGAGAGAGTTCAAACTTGTCAACAAGATTATGCTGCTAGAAAAAGTGTAAAAAGACTAAAAGAGTAGCAAAGCTAGGGAAGAAGATGATCATAGCTTTCTTAAAGAAAGCAACTTAGAGTATGAACCAAAACTAGAGATCGAACTTAGAAAAGGAGAATGGTAAAACCCAAAGAGAGGACCTATCACAAGAAGGAACCAAAATAAATTGAAGAGACTTAGAGAAAAAAGTAAAGAGGATGTACAAAGAGCATATGGTAAAACCCAAGGAGAGGACCTATCACAAGAAGGAACCAAAATAAATTAAAGAAGACTTAGAGAAAAAAGTAAAGAGGAATTTAGGGAAAAAACAAAGACAGATGAAGGTACTATGAGCAGAAAGAAATTCCTACCATAAGAGCTTTCAAAAGAAAGAAAGACAATATCAAGTAGATATATTGATTCCCTCATAGCCTAAAAGGTGAAACCTCTAAGTGGATGGCCAACCAAAATCTAAGTCATTTTCAAACCTTTAAAGACCTAACCACATCTTTTATGAAAAGGATTGGCTACAAAGTATAGATTGCACCCATCCTCAATACTTTAAGAGATACAAAGCAATAAAAGGGTGAAGATGCACACACCTACATAATCTGCTGGAGAGCCATATTAGGACGAGTCAATCACCCCCCTAGCAAGATATGTGTAGTTATGCTCATCCTCAAAAAATTTCACTTGGACCTTCCAATTATATTGGCCTTACATGAGATTTTCTCCTTTGAGAAACCCATAAAAAAAACTACCTTGTTTGAGTCCAATCTTAGGAAGGATATTTATGACAATTTTATCAGGCTCAATTCTAGTCTTGACCAACCTAGGATCTCTATCACCAACCATGATAACGCTAAGGACCAAGCATTTAGATTTGGTCAGAAACCAAAAGACCCCTCCGCTTAAAACTCCCAACCTTTAAGATGTGAACCCAGAGTTCTTTCTATGTTTGAGCCCAAGCTTCAAGACAAAAGAGAACTAGAGACAATATTGTTTTGGAACACCACAAGAACTCCAGATCAGAAATTCACTCACCTAGGGCAATCTCTTATGAAAGTCCTAGACATTCCCTTAGAACAGGAATTGATAATATTTCATTTATTCTCTCCAATCTCATTTAGAAAAGGTGGTACCAGACCAGTATTGTCAGTTCCACAGGCTCATAGGACATGACACCAATGAATGCATATTCTTTAAACACTAGGTCAAAGACCTAATTGATCAAGGAAAACTCGAGGTCTCAAATGAGCCTAAAGCTAATGAGAGAAACAAAGATCAAGAGGTATTCAAGAATCCTTTTCCTCAACATCATAGGGCTCAAGTTATCATGTGGCATTCTAAAAGCCCAACTCCAAAGAAGCTCAAATCATACTAGTTAGAATCTTCTTGTTCACTTTCATCTCCCACTTTCACCACCTTCAACCCTTTAATCATAGTACACTCTAAGAAGTCCTCTTGGATCACCATAATACACTTGCTTCTCTAGATTACACTCTAACAACACGTCTTGCCTCCTAAGAGTACATCCCATAATCTCCTTGGAAACCTCACCATACCTACGTTACTCTTCTCCAGAATATCATTCAACCACTCATCCTCCTAGTCCACTCTTCAAATCCTCTACTTTACACCAAGATTCTTGCTCAAGTCCATCTAAATTAGACTCATGATCCTCTTTTAGAACTAAGGTACTCACTTTTGAACCACTTAAACTAAGGCCACTTCTTCCTCATGAAATTGTTAAGAGGACAACCTGAGTAGTCATCCAAGGTCCTCTACTCTAGGGTCATACGAGTTGGGATCATTTCTTCCTCATGTGCTTATCAGGAGGTTAGACATCAGATTCACAATGATACCATATATGCATCTGCATTCGAATTGTATTCAGTAGTAAGTCCTTGACCCTTTTTCTTGTAGGCATTCAATGTGATTAGTTATATATTTTCCATGCAACTAATGGTCATAGGTTCATTTTAGTCACTACAAAATACTTTACCAAATGAGTCAAAGCTATATCCTTATCTAGAGTTCTAGGCCAACACATAGCTTTCTTCATTAGGAAAACCTTGTGTATCATTTCAGTGTTATCAAAGACATCGGTTGTGACAATGGAACTCATTTAAAGAATTTCAATAGGATGTATGTTCTCTTAGTATTACCCAATATTTTTTCTTACCTTACTATTCTCAAGAAAATGGACATATAGAGGAAACTAACAAGACCGTCATTGACATTATAGAAAAACCATTAGTTAGAGTAGAACTTGGTATGAGAAACTCCATGTTACACTTTAGGCATTTAGGACCTCCATCATGACTCCTACCAATGCTACACCATTTGAGTTAGTGTATGGCATGAAATTCGTACTACGTATCTAGGTTCAGTTGCTTTTTCATTGCATGGTTTCTCTTCTTGAGATATCATGTGATGTCCAACATGAGGCCCGATTGGCTGGGTTAGATCTTTTAGATAAGAAGCTACTATTCACTGTAGATCACACATGATCATATAGGCATCGAGTCACTAGGCACTATGTCAAAATGAAAGTTTTGAATAGGTGATATTGTTCTTAAATTAGTACATCATAAAGGTCTTCATTCTTTAGGAAAATCACGTCCCAATTGGGGACCTTATATTGTAAAAAGGGTTACCTATCGTAGTTCCTACTAACTCACTCATGATGAAGGTAAAGACTTCTTAGATCCAATAAATGTATAATATTAAAAATATATTATCCTTGATGTTTGTTGGATCTTTACCTATATTTTATAATCGATTTTGTGTGGATGATAAGGTAGGATTCCTTACAAATAATCTAAAGGCAGGGATCTAGGCAATATTATTCATAGTGTGCACCCATGACTTGATCTTTCAAGCCATTGCTTTCGTAGTTAGGAGTACCACTTTTAGATTCCACTTTTGATATTCTCATTGTTTTCATCGATGTGCATATTTTGATTTGGTTTCAAAAATTTTGGCCTCATTTGATTTCGGATCACTTCAATACTATTTATCTATTTTATGTGTTGCTAGATGGTTGTTTTTTGTGTTTTAAAGATTGAGTAGTATGGAAAAAAGTTTAGTTGTTGTTTGTTTGTTTGTAAAGATTGAAATTTTGGTCACTACGATTGACATTGTCTATTTCTTTCATTAGTACTTTAAGATAGAGAATTTGAGTAAAAATGCTTTGTTCAACTGGATTTAATTTGAAGTTGTTCATATAAAGAGAAGATACTCTTCGAAAACATTTTTATCAAAAACCAACATTTGAGCCATGATTACCTACAAAGAATTGACTTGCATGTTCATTCTTATTCTAGTATCTAGATGTGTCATTTTCTTTTCTTTTTATTTAGTTTATACCAAAAGGGCACCATTTGTCCCACTAGCACTCAGAATCACAAGCCATGCTGCAAACCGTGCATATCTCAAGTTATGTCCATGATGCATTTTATGACATAGATGCATTTTCTTACAAGCTAGGACATTTTTCTTTTCTTTAGTCTTTTAAGTTGTGAAGTTAGTCCCTTTGGCATTAGGGTTGGAGTCTCTTCTTACCAGGGCAAAGATGTTTTTCTTGACACTTTATTAGCCTTTTGATTCAAATAGGTCTCTTTGAGTCCACTATCCGTTCTCTTTACTCGAGGCATGTTCCACCACATTCATTTCACCTCTCTATTCACACTCATACATGACATGATATTTGCATTGCATATTTGGTATATCTTACATTTTGGTATTTGTCTCCATTACTTTCTTCTCCATGACTAGGATGCACTCACTTGTTCTTGCCGAAGGTTTGGTACATTTCATATCCACAGGTTTTATTGAGCTAGTGATGCATCATGTTTCAATCCGATGAAGCTGAGTATTCAAAGGCGACATCCTATATTCTTTCATCCCCTTAAGGCTTACTCATGGCACTGTCACCTCATAAGACACTAGCCAAGACTAGCTGAGTAATATTTTGGGCTTTTCAAAATATAACCTTTCAACACATAAAAATAAATTTCTTTAGATACATCATTGAAGCACAATGGTAAAGAGTAGACTTAAGAATCTATCATATTGAGTACGGATGACACACAATACGGAATCAAGAAGACACTAGCCAACCCATAAGATAAGATATCCCAATGATAAGTCATTTTAGTATTTTAAAAATAAAGATAATGTCATGAAAATGCAAGCATTTATAATTTTCTAAACTTTTTCAAGACTGAAAATCAAGTGAAGATAATTTGTTTAAAAGGATTTAATTTAAAGTTGTTCAAAACAAAGTAAAGTTATCATTTTCAAAACCAAATCAAAAGGCACAAGAAGATGAAAACAATATTAGTGCTTTAAAATAGCAAAACTAGAATATAAAAGTGATACTCTCAATCATGAAAGCAATAATTCGAAGAGATCAAGTCACAACACTAAGGTTAATGTGTAGATTTCTACTTTCAGATTATTTTTAAGAAATATTCTTTTATCATCTCAAATGCCCCAATTAGAGAAACAATGAGAATGACAAGATTGGACTTAGTTGGAAAAGGTAGGGAAGAGACATTATCTACCCCTTGAGTGAGTGACAAAGTATGGAGGGGCTCATCAAGAGGACCAAACTCCATGATGGCCACTACAAACTCGTTTCAGCTCAAACATGCTACAATCTTAGGTAATAAGTTCATATTGTCACATGGTGGCAAGATACTCATTAGACCGATATGATAAGGTGGTAGAGTTGGAGATGATATGTGAGAAAGCAAATTCTCAAAAGTAGGGGTCTTGAGGGTACATGTTGATTGAAAGAAGAAAGTCTTAAAGATATGAGACTATCCAAAAGAGTGAAGCTAAGAGAGTTAGTAAGATGGAGTCCATCAAGTTCAACGATATAATTAACTGATGATGGAAGATTTGGACTAAGTCCATTTGTCTCAAATGAAAGAATGGGTGGATGATCATTGAGGTCAACATCATTAGGATCAGAGAGCTAGTCTTGGCTTAACTAAAATAATGTCTCATGTGAAGGATTAATGTGAGTAGAAAAATTAGGGATAATCGGCTCTGGGGTAACATCCTTGGAGGTATATTGTGTTGATAGGTTCAATGAAGTAGATACATCCTTGCAGTCCATCTTTGCTTGTATATAAACAACCTCATGGGTGGAGAGGGCTGACTCAATGTTTGGTTAGGACTGAGAGAACTGTCAAGTTCGTGTAAATAGTGTAAAGAGAGGAGACTATAGATTCGGATCTTTCAGGTTTAACTCTAGACTCTGGCGATGATAAAGACAAGAGCAATGGTAATAAAGGCATATCAAATGAAGGGAGCAATGATGAAGGTACTTTGACGGAATGCCTATAGGAACAAATCCTTAGTAGTCATATAAACTAAGATGGTGGGGACTTAGGAACAGACTCCTGAGAGGAGCATGATGAAGATGCTTGGATGAGCAAGCAGAAAAGGTGCTCTACTTGGGGAATGGATAGGAGAATCCCATAGACTAGGTATGCAAAATTAACCACAAAGGGATGATCTTTCATTAGTGAATACCTAAGCGGGATGTGTAGATTTCCAGAAGGCTCTAAAGGTTAACTCTCATGTAGAAGAGATGTTTGAGAGGTAAATGAAGTGAAAGATTCTAACTAAGGTTGAGTAGGAACCGAGGAGATTGAAGGGACTGAAGGTATGACTGTGAAAGGAACACTAATTGGTGGGCCCTTGAGAACTTACTTTTTATCAACTTGCCTTCTTTTCTGACTTAGTTCTTTCGTGGTCTTTTTATAAAGGATAAATGGAATAGAGGTTTTGAAGTTTCCTCAATAGATGAGTCTATCACATCCTTCTATAATGGGGTTTTAGACAACTGTGACTCTAAAAGTTGTACAGCCTTTGATAATTACATGAGAAAAGAAGTTGGACATCATCTCATCTTTATTCTTCACTCAATAGAGTCGATCTCTAAATTCATTCTTCTCTTCACGACTTAAGCAATAGTTTATGATTTTATTTATTTATTTCTTTCTTATAATGTTTTAATTCATTTCATGTATTACCTCTTTTTTTGAACTCTTTTATTTTACTCCAAAGATATACTAACATTTTTATTTTTCATGATCCATGCTACGTGAGGGTTCTGAAATATCATAATCATTTTCTTCCCAGGACCACTTTTTGTGTTAGTCATGTGGATCTATATAGTTTAAGCTAGTTTTCAAACAAACATAAAAAATGCTATGTACTTATGTGTGTAAGTGATGCAAGTATATATATAATGAAACACAAGAATGTAGAATTTGTGTACAAGGGTGTATATCTACATGTGTGTGTGAAGGAGATAAGGGTGCTCTACATTACATGCATAGTGTGCGAAAATGCCGACTATGGCGCTCATCACATGAAAGCAAATTAAGATTTAAGCTAAGCAAACAATTTTGATAGACATACCAAGGTCCCATCGAATATGCTAAAAGAGAATTTATGTAAATTGTCAGTTATGTATAACCTTGATTCATGACACAATCCTCCTAGAAGGAAAAGTAAAACGAGAGAATTAAGTGATAAAACTCGAAAAGGAGAATACCTCCTAACACTTCTTTATGTGCAATATAGGCTTGTTTGAGTTCTTTTCATCAAAGTTCTTCTTCCTCCATTGAGGAAGGGTTGATCTCTCATGCTACCAAAACTAGTTGTTTCAATAAATCTAAATTCTTCGGATTTAGGTATTTGGTGAGTTCTATATGGGATAAACCGTGAAACTAAGAGAAGTGGGTTTTGGATTTAGAGCAAGGGAGTTGATTGGGTTTGGACTTAGAAATGGACTTTGCTTGGTTGAAGTAAGAATTCGATTGGGTTCAACTGGATCCAATTTGGAAAGGGGTTTTAGGTAAGTGGATTGACTTAGATCAAATCGAAGGAGCTTTGGGTTGTGGACCTCTAAATGGATTGAAACTTGGTTGGGTTGAACTCAATTGAATCTGACTCAACAATGATATTTTAAGTTGAATCAGATCCGATTTCAATTGGGTTTTGTTTGGAAGGAAAGTGGGATTTGGACAACTGAGTTGGATTTTAGGCCTAGATGGGAGTCAAATCCAAGTAAAATTGGGTCCATTAGGTTGGGTTGAAATGAGATCAATGGGATTGGGTTGGGTATGACAAAATGGATTTTTAAATACCAGATACGAAATACTTGCATCAAATGAGGTAGATTAGCTATCGCAGAATGCACCTTTATGAATCTTATCTGAAACACCTAGATTAAGTGGGGTGGATCGAGTGTTGACCTGGTTAAATCAAATAGATATTGGATTCTATGAGATTGGGTGCAACAAAGAAGTTTCGGACCCGACTCACTCTCCAATCAAAAGAGGTTTTCATAGTTCTCTTCAAGGAGCAAATGCAGAGAGGAGGGAGAGCTAGAGCATCAACTGATGGCGGGTGGCGATAGGGTGGTGCAAGGGAATGGTTGGTGGTGGAGATGGCAAATGGCGCAACTGAGGTAGGTGGTGATTCAATGGTCACACGGTAGGGAGAGGTGTTTGTAAAACCAGTTGGATTATATGCATAAATAAATAGTATGGAACAATCATAAATATGTCCATATCAAGAACAACTGTAGATCTAAATAAATCTATTTACAAACAATGTAGGAAACAAGTAAAGAAAGATCGAAAATCAGGGAACCACTTATCTTGTTTGAATTGTCCATACAGATTTGCCTTAGAGAAAGCAGCACCCTATGGGTATGCACGGGTGGCTATGATTTTCTCCCAAGATAAAATGAGCACATGACAGGAGCATATAACTAACTCGAGCCACCTTCAACCACGCCTCAGTTGCCTTAGGTGAAGAACATAAGGGGAGCAGTCACAATAAAAAAAATATAGAGCAGGGAAAGATGAGAGGGGAAAGAGAGTGCGAGTTCAATCCAAATGACACATCTCTTCGCCTGTAACTTTTTTCGTATAAGATCCATTTAAATATTGGATCTTTTCGTATAGCAAAAGGTAGACTAAAGATAATTCTCAAACTCAAGCCCAACTGATCTCGACGTGCACGTGCACGCTTATATATAGTCATTTATGTCCTCTTTAAGCTCTCTAATCTAAGGTTCATGAGCTGTCAATTATATAAAAGGACATATGGGATTCTTCTGCCCATCAATATGGGACTAAACTTTGTCTTTTGGTCATCTCATGCACAAGTCCCTCACTCACTTGTGACTTTTACACTTTAAGACTTTCAATTTATTAAAGATGTATTACATAAATGTTTAGGAATACTTAATCAGAACTAAATATAATTAATGCACATGAGTTTAATTAACTCAACAATCATTAATTCTAACAATCTCTCACAAAGTTTTGAAGTGTAAAGTGACCTACCGACTCAACCATCATATTATGCTTTCAGTAATGATATCTTATGGTTTAAACTATTGTTTAATTTATGCAATATTACCCTTAGAGGAACTAGGTGAACATATATCTTAAACATGAACCTTGAGTGTAAAGGTATCTATTGGTAAGTACATAATAAAAGTTATGACATGATCTTTAGGGTTAATGCATTAATAATCATGCATTCATATATTATATCATGATTGATTTTAGAAAACAACCAAATTCTTCTATTGCGGTAAGCACAAGAGACTTCAACAAAAGTTTCTTTATCTTAAAATTGTAAAAAACAAAATACATTCATCTCGTAATTCATCACTTACAAGTAGTCAATGAACATAAATGATTTGAATTACTTCGACTAGTTCTAGGATGCATACACCAAGCAGATAGTCTTTACCATAAAGGATTTAAGATGTCCTACAAAAGCCATGTATCAATAAGTGTAAGATCTTATAAATATCGTTGATATTGTACACACTTTTCAATTTTTTGTAAAGTGGAGGAACTCCTAAACATCCTCTTGTAGAATCCTTTACAGTCTAAATATATTATATTGATATCTGTAAGTTATCACATTTAAAGGCCACAATATATACTAGACATGACACACAAAAATAAAATGAATGTTTAATAGAGACTAAACTATCCTTTCAAAGAAAAATCAACATAATCTACTGAATAATAATGACATCAAAATGACTCGATGCAAAAATGAACTGCCAGCTTGCATCCGAACTGCCTCACATCTAAACACATCTTTAATCCAAAGAAGATGCTTTGATCAGGCTAGTTGGTTTTGCAATGTATTGATAATATGCATCCAGTGTCTTTAAGTCAATTAATATCAATGAAATGTAAATTAAACTGCAGCAATTTGAAACAAATATCATGACATATCTTTTTGTATCTAACCACTACCTAAATTGATATGACTCCTTTTAGGTCTTCTGTTCATAATGAGAAGCTAAATATGCGCATTGCATCTTCTTGTACTCAGACATAAGGAACTTAACATAAAGTGAACCAATTTTTTAAGATATAAAAATTTGTCATTTAACTATAATATTATATTTTTCATTATCATCAAGTGCTGACGAATGAAACCATCTTCATAGTACCACATGGATATAAGTTTTGTCATTAACATACTATATTTGCCCTTGTAAGAGCTATGATGAGGGCCTCAAATATTCTTAGCTGGACAAGATTTGAGCCTTCGCGAAAAAGGAAAAAGAAGATTTCTCTTTCCCTTGTGTTACAGACTGTTTAGCACATTGGTTACCGAAAAGGTCCATCCTTCAACTCCAAGGATGATGGTACCCTGCCAATGGTTACTCCAACAAAACGCGCAAGGCGTTGTCGATTGGATTTTCTCATCATGCATGAATCAAAATAAGCCTTGATTAATTTACATAGAGCAGAACTATCTATGGATTCAACGAATCCTGAAAAAAGGTGCAGAAAATTGGAAATTAACAAGAAAACAATGACAAAGAAAGGATCAACCATGACAATTAAGAGCAAATTGCATTGGATGAAGAAACCAAAAGCAAGATCAAGCGCATCAAATAGCTCTGACACCAATTGTTGGATTTTTAACAAAAAATGATGGGATAGAATGATAGTTGATGAGTCCACGGAATCACTTGACAACAAAACAGAAGCAAGGTTACAGGATGCTCGTCTTTTCCAAAGGCAAGCGTTGGTTTCCCCTCTGCATCGCTGTGTCCTAGACGATACGATATCACTTGTATATCGCTCAGGAGGAGGACCAAGTCATAGGACCCTATTTATATTATTTTGTTCTCCTCAAACAAAATATTGGAAAGAATGGACAAAATATGGGACTCTTTATCAGCTGTTATTACCACGTTGAATTTTCTAGTCCCACAAACGACATTTAAACTTTTAAATCCAAGATAATATAGGGCCACACATTATATTGGAATCGACATATTCCAACATTTAATCTCTTGAAGCCTAGCTTCATCGAGCTCTCCATCACAGAATTCCTTCACGAACTGATAATACTGCATTAGTTTTGGACTTGTGCTTGAAGAATGAATTCGAAATTAGGTTCCAAAAGATCCTTCCCGTAGATTTCTTAGTGCCATACTTGAGTCCGTAACTTAAAGGACAAGGAGAGCATGCAACAGAATCCGTCGATATTTATGTCTTACCTAATCTATCTTAACCATTATTTTCAGCTCTTCAACTTTAAAGGAGCTTTAGTTTGTCGTAGACTCGACCTGAACTCATGATGTACAGAACATATGGTAACGCTGGATTTGTCCATTGTGGACAGTAAATCTATGAAAAACGGGAAGACAGTCATCTGCTGGGATTCCATGGATATGTTACCTAAAAGATAAAAAAATGTATATGTTAAAAGATAAGATTAAAGGCTTGTAATGGAAAGATTTTTACTACAAATATTGTAGCGAATACAGTAGAAAATACACAGATAAGGAGAAACAAGTTCTTTCTTGGGAATCCATCTGAGGGCAACCATGTTCCCTTTCTTCTTCTCCTCTACTTTTTGTTGAGCGAGGCTTCTTTGGCCCTTCCACTTTTTGTTGCATGAATGAGGACTTTGACAAATATCCTAATCGAGGTAAAGAAACCCCAATCAGAGCGAGATTGAACATACTTTGTAAAATAAATAGGTACGCATTTAAAGAAAAAAAAGGACAAAGGGAAGGTGCCACAAAATCTTTCGGCGCAAGAAACTTTCTCTTAAAAGTTTCTATAGAACCAAAAATAGTCAGAGAGACAAACACTCCTCTGTTTTTCAGAGAAAAGGAAGACGGAAGCCATCCTGTTCAGGTTGGCACAGAAAGTTGGAAGTCATTCTGTTCAGGTTGACTTGAGGAAAACATGCCTTTGTCGGGAAAAACAGTATCAGAAGAGGGAAAAAGAATCCTGAAGAAAAAGGGAAAAAAACTCGGCAACCACCAGCAGAAGATCCATTATAACCAAGGTCATTTTGTAAAACTGCGGGCGACAAAATTGCTTAGGCTAGTAGGTTTTCACAAAACCGTGGGTGGTAAACTACCGAGAGCAACAGTTTTGCGAAAACCTCCTTGAGTAGCGAACTAAAAAATTTGTTGTGCTCTCGATTAATTGATAAAATAATAAACTACCATGGGATAAAATTACAAAAAAGTCAAGATATTTTAAAGTTAAAAGACTATTTTTCTCTTAAATAGACAAAAGGATAATTATGTCTTCTTGCAGTTTGTGAAATTTATCGAATACTAACCTATTGAATTACGTAGTTATCCTTGAATGTGAGGATATTCATAGGTCCACCAGTGAGTCAAAGGATGATTTTGTCCCATCTTTAGGCAGAATTATAAATTCATATTGAGGGATAAAATTACTATTTTATCCTCAATTAGTTTTAAAAATCTTTGAAAAACTGAGAGTAATTTTATTGTTCCGTCCTTATTCTTTTGGATAATTATCAAACCAATCAGACATACAAAATTATCGGTTTACCACTAAAATTTAGGGAAATTATAATGACAGAAAATAAGAAAAAATTATAGATTTGTCCCTACATTGGTTTTGAAATAATAGAATCAGATTGAGAATGTTTCAAAATGGTACCTAAGCATTATTTGAAATTGCTTTTTGGTACCTAGAGTTATTTCTAGTTTAGTACTTGGATATTTTGCAAATTACATGTTAAAGGTTGGCTATTAATTGTCTTATTTATTATATGTTGCATGTTGAATGTTTCCCTTTCAGACTATCTTATTATTATTTTTGTCAAACAATTCAAAATGAATTGAAGAATATGTGTATCGAAATAGGCAAAAACTAAAAAACTAAATTGTCTAAATTTTCAAATGTGGAAAAGACGTATCCCATTGGCGCTTACACTAGAAGAGGAAAGAAAATGTATGAAACATTCCTTAAAGATGACAAATAGCTAGAACCAAAATGCTAACACATATAGATGATGACCTAATTAGGTCTTCGAGGAATACGAAACCAGTAAACAGTTGTTTGACTCAATAACAATTAAATATGATACTATAACCAAGTTACGTATCCAATTGTTACTACAAAAATATAACTCCTATAAAATGAAAAAAGGAGATAATGTAGTAGAACATTTAAACTAAATGTTGGTAATGGCAGGAGACTTAGTTGTAGCAAAATTGGTCATCCTTCAAACAATGCAAATATCTACTATTCTAACTAATCTTTTTCCTTTATGAAATATGGTTGCCACTACCCTTAGATTAGGGGTTGAAACAAACATTTCTGAGTTACCCCTTAAACTAGCAATTGAACAAGAGCACAAGAATAAAAATAGAAAGGATAAATTGCTAGTAGCTCAAGATGAGATATTATGAAGCTCCAAACCAAACCAGAGAAAGAATAAACCAAACAAAAAGTTTGGCAACAATAACAAGAAATGTGATCATTCATTTAAGAAATCATACGAAACCACTTGTCAGGTAAGTACTTCAATTGTGAAAAAATAGGGCCCTACAATAGGAATTATCGTAACAAAAAGACTAATAGTAGAAACATCTAATAACGCGGCCAATCAGGAAAGCAAGATATAATCTGCATGGATTCTAAATACCTCTACATGAACTATCTAGTAATTGCTTGGTGGATTGATTTAGGAGCAATGAGACATATCTCAAAGAGCGAGGAATGAGCTATGGACCTAAAGAAATATAAACCAAGAGAACATTGGGTATATATGAGAAATAATACTTTCTCAAATGTCCTTGGGGTTGGGTTTTTTATAATCATATACAAGACAAACCGGTGGTATTAATTGATGTATTAATTATGCCATAAATAAAGTGCAATTTGGTTTCGGTCCCTACATTAGTTAAGAAAAGTTTTAAAGTCAGGTTTATCCCTAACAAGGTAACAGTGGAGAAGCATGGTAAGATAACTTTAGCTAGTCTATTTAATGTTGAACATTGATTGTTCAAACTTAACATCAATGAAAATTATGGTTCTTCTACTTATATTAATTATGCCTTAAATGTCGATGTTTATGTATAGCATAAATGCTTAGGGCATATAAGTCTTAAAAGGTTTAGGAAATTATACAACTTTGACTTGTTGCTTGTATTTTAGAAAAATACTTTTAGTAAGTGTAAAGTTTGTATACCAAGAAAAATGACAAGAATTTTTTTTCCAAATACAATGCTAGAACACCTCAACAAAATTATATAGCAAAAAGATATAAGATGACCTTACTGAATATGACAAGGTGTATGCTAATAAATACTTCTCTATCAAGGGTATTTTAGGGAGAAGTAGTAAGTATAGTCATGTATATACTAAATAGGGCACGTAAAGATGTATTCTCTACACTATATGAGATGTGGTTTGAAAGAAAACTAAATCTAGGTCATGTCAAGAGGTAGAGAACTATCGCATATGTAAAATCCTTGATCAGTCAAAGGATAAGCTAGACAATAGGTCCTTGAGATGTTTATTCATTAGATATCCTAAAGGCTCTAAATGATATTGGTTTTATCATAAGGATATAGATTACTACAAAGCAGAGATGTTGAATTCTTAGAAGAGACTAAGAATGTTATCCTTGAGACTGATGATAAATGAGTTGATTATCTAGTAGATCTAGATTCTTCATCATTTGATCCCATAGATAATGATGATCTTCTTGAAACTTAAAAACTAAGTGGATATAAAAGACCTAGGGTCACACCATCCTACTTAAATGATTATCACACTTACCTTACAGAGGAAGCTTAACACTCCCTCACTAAATTTTGGCATTTTCTTCTCCCTGCTTCAGTGACCAGTGTTTAATTCACAATTGACTATTGTGAGGTGACTAATAACTTGACATATCATCAAGCTATTAACTCATATGAATCATTAGATTGGGAAAAAGCTATGGATGAGAAAATTAAATCAATTAAGAAAAATCAAATCTGGGAATCGACTGATTTTTCAAAAGAAAGGAAAGTCATAAGCTGTAAATGGGTTCAGAAAAAGAAATATAAAGTCGATATGTTTATCGACAATTTTAAGGTGAGATTGGTTTCAAAGGGATTCTCGCAAAAGTAAGGGATAGATTATGTTAAAACATATTTCCTTATTGCGAAATTTGTATTCATAAGAAATTTTGGTAATTTCAGCATATTATGATTTCGATTTACATCAATTAGATATAAAAAATTGTTTTTCTAAATAAAGATTTAGATGAAATCATATATATGTAACAACCAGAAGGATACAGTGTTATAGACCAAGAGGATATAGAATATAGGTTGAAAAAATCCCTATTAAACCTTAATCAGTCACTTCGTCTATGGTATTTAACTTTTTAAAATACCATAATTGAACTTGGATTTGTGGTTAATGAACTTCACCATTGTGTGTAGGTTTGGAACAATAGGAGCTACTTTGTCATTTTATCGTTACATGTAGATGACAGATTGTTGATTGTGAATGACAATAAGATGATTATCAAAACCAAGTTATGGTTAAACTCAAGGTTCGAAATGAAGGATATGGGAGAGGCATCTTATATTGTAAAAATAAAGATTTTTCGAGATAGATAATCTAAACGCTTATATCTAAGTTAGGAGAGATATATAGTTTTATCCTCAAGAAGTTTAAAATAGGTGAATGCAAGCCTACAACTACACCTATTGCGAAAGGGGTCCAATTGATTAAGGTTAATTGTCCCAATGAGGGAGATAACAAGCCTAATGTTTCTTATGCACAAGTTGTTGGTAGCTTGATGTATGTTATGTTATGTACAAAACCTGAAATCAGCTTCATTGTTGATCTTGTAAGTAGATATCAAAGTAATTATAGTTGACAGCATTAGATAGTTCTGAGAAGGATTCTAAGATATCTTAAAGGAACAAAAGGCTTGAAACTATGTTTTTAAGCAAATGAACTAAAAGTGGTAGGATACTCTTATGACTTTGCTAGGAGCGAAGATGACAACAAATCAACATCTTTATAAATATTTTTATTTGGAGGTAGAGTTGTTTTTTGGGTTTTAAGAAACAGGGTTGTGTAGTATTGCATACACAAGAAGCTATGTACTGCAACATGCAACAAAGGTCATTTAGATAAACCAGTTCATACATAATTTGAAGTTGGATATAACCAATGAGCATGTTATTATTTATTGTGAAAATAATGCTCTAATTAATCTCATTAAGAGTGAAGTTAATAGCTCCAGAAGTAAGCATATACTGGTTAAGTACCACTATGTTCATGATATGGTTAAAAGAAATGAGATATCCATATTATATATGCCAACTAATAATATATTGGCAGATCCCTTGAACAAAGGCATAATAGTGGATCTTTTCTCAAAGCATGTTGCAAACATGGGTTTGAGATTTATTTGAAGCGTATTAAATTACACGATGATAATTGTTGTATAGGGAAGGACGTATTGTATACGAAAAATCACACAACGTGTGTCAATTGCAATTACACTTGCAATCATAATTGGCATGACTTGAGAAAATCCACAAAAGTGGGAAGTAAAAGCAGTGTGTTATAAACCTTGACTCAAATAGCTAAGTAGGAGATGTAATGTCGATTTTGGCTATTCTTGGCAGTAAATCCATGAAAAACAGAAAGACATGACACCTTCCCGGATTCTATAGATACGTTCGTTAGAAGCTAAGATTAAAGGCTTGTAACAGAAAGCCCATAATAGAAAAGACAGGGAAGACAAAGTCACTTTCTAATGAAAGATTTTCACTATAAATATTATAGTGAATACAATAAAAAATATACAAATAAAGAGAAACAAGTTCTTCCTTTACAATCCGTTTGAGGTTAATCGTGTTCCTTTCTTCTTCTCCCTCTCACTTTGTCTTCGGCCCTTCCACGCACGACTAAAGACTTCGGCGAGGATCATGCTCACGGTAAAGAAACCCCAACACAATTTGTCTTTGATTAAGTGCTTCTAGCTTATCATTTTTTATCAGCATCCGGAAGTTTAAGACTCTGAAGTTGTGACAGTCCAGAGCTCTCTCCGGCTGTGTAGTGCGTCTAATACACCCTCAATGATCTGAATTCAAATTAGCGGTCGCTGTTGAGGGCGAGTGATAGTCGGTGGCTGGGAGCATTTGCATGCAATATAAGGGGATCGTAACTGTTCCTTATGGGGATGTTTGTGTTATAGGGTTGAGCAGGCCACAACGGCTCCGTGGTCCACGACAGCTTGTGTTCTTGTCGAGCGGCATGCTAGAACTCATGTGCCAAAAACCGCGTTCCGGCCCTAGCGTTCCAGGTAAGCAAACACCCCTATATGCCTAGAGTCCATATATGGTCGATCACGAGTCTAAATGCATCTTATCCTTTAGGCGCACTTGCAAGTAGCTAGTCCACTCATGATTGTACATGGCGCATATATGCACCCCGATTGCTCAGCAAGTTGACACCATCAGGAACTACTCCCTCAGTAGAGGCATTCTTGCATTGTTTATGATCAAAATTAAAACGACCTGCTTCTCATTTTATTGCCTCTTCACCAAATCTAACACGCTTCGATTATGGGACATCTCTCTCTCTCGCTCTCTCCCTCTCCCTCTCTATATTATATATATATATATATATATAATATAGAGAGGGAGAGGGAGAGAGCGCACCAACTTCCCACAATCTTTTATAGTTAAGAAACATATTCGGAAGGAAACACGTGATATCAGTATGATACTAAGACCCCCTGTCGAATAACATATATAGCTGAAAATGAAATTGCCATACAAGTATAATTCCATTTCATGTAAGTTCGTCGATATTTTGTTTACATAGCTATGGCAAAATTACTAATTTGATTATTGATCAATCCTCACGCAGTAGGCATTCCCTTTATATGGATGGCAGTAAACATCATTCATCGATTTGTTCAACAGCCTTTCATGATTACTCCAAGGCCGGTGTGACCTTTAGTAATCTTATAAACTCTGGATTTTCTCTTTTAATGGCGGCAACCCCTTCCATGCCCATGGATAAATCGTGCGTCGTCTTCTGTATACACGTGAGTCTCTTGCGACAGCCTGTATAAATAACAATCTAAATTATTTGATATTGTCCAAATACTAAAATAACAATAAAATGGCACATGAAGGCCTCAAAAGTATTGAAAGGAAAGAATAATGTCTTTGTTTCTCATTATAAGAGAATATTACACAAGCTAGAGCATAATGGTGAATAAGAAACAATATAGCAAACCTCACTTAGCGTGAGGTAATGCTTCGGTTTTTTGTTTGGTTTGAACCAAGGTAGAAGTGCAAATGACAAGAAGCAATCAAGTTTTTTTTTTTTCAATAAGCAAGCTGTGGCTTTGTAGACTCCTACCAAATGCAGAGCCAAGTGTTAGAGGTATTATCAAAGAGAACTTGGATCTTCTTTCTTAATAAACCCATATTTAACTGACGTAATTTAAACAGTCTAGTTTAACAATTTAACTTAAGTCAAGAAGAACTTTAATTTGAAGGAATAAGTTCGACACCACAGGATGGGGTTGATTGATTCCACCTTACTTTAAAAGCAGCATATTTTGCCAATTGTTGGTTGAATCTTAACAAGTCTTCATATAAGTCCAACAATTTATTCAAACAGTTCAACATATTATAATGGTTACCATTTTGAAGTAACGGCCGAATGATAATGCGCGCCGTGATATATTTTTTAAAAATTAAAATAATAAAATATCAAAAAATTGCTATGATTCATGTGCATTAGAGTATGGTACGGTACACCTAGAGTATGGGCATGAATATGGTGCATCCTGTATAGTAGGATATGGAGGTCACATAGGACAAAGTTGTATCATGTGAAAAATCCTTTCAGCACGATATTTATCAACGAAAGCACTGTACGTTGCACCATTGGTTGAAATTATCAACAGCGGTTTTCCAATGTTGACAACTTTCAACTGTTTAGGGTCAATAATCTTGAAAACAAGAGTGCTTTCAGTTTGTTGTGAGGTCCATAGCTACTCCATCCATAATTGGAACGGGCACCAAGTCTAGTGCTTAAGTATCCACCAAATTTAACCAACATAAGAGAGAGAGAGAGAGAGAGAGAGAGAGAGAGAGAGAGAGAGAGAGAGAGAGAGAGAGAGAGAGAGAGAGAGAGAGAGAGAGAGAGACTTACGAGCTATAGACGCATTTATTCATGACTGTGGAGGAAATATAAGAATCCCCGTCCAAGTAAAACAGCTCTCCAACGATTCTCTCTTCAATTTTACTCTCTATTTGCTTGGCATCCAATGTGAATGGTTGGTCCGAAGCCTGTAGTTAATGGCAGCATATACTTAAGGCTTAACTACACGTACAAACGGATATATATATATATATATATATATATATATATATATATATATATATATATATATATATATATATATGAGTGTGTGTACGTATTTATATATGTATCTGTGTGTGTGCACATCTTTCATAGACTGAATGTACACACTAATTCTAATATGATATCAACAGCTTCTCTACTTACGATGACCCATCCCCAGGTGTCCGCGAATGATGGAATGTGCGCTGTATACGCCTGGACATCTACCAACAAATATTTATTCTTAGAATTTCAATGTTGTATATTTCTTTAATCTGTCAAAGCTTCACACTCAAATAAAAAAAAATCCTGCATGTGCGAAATCATTGGGAAGGCAGGAGGTTTCATTTAAAAGCAGCAAAAGTAGGGACCTTTCGATTCTGCTGCTCATGCTTCTTCCACCAAAAATAAAGACATTGATCTTCAGCTAATGATACTCACATTTGAATACATGTTTGATGGTGTTGTAGATGGATGAGAACACCTCTTTATGAGTGAGGACGCCAGCTGGTCCAGCCTGATAATTCATTGATCACAGAAGTTTTAACGAAACAGTGCGCACACACCGGCACACACATACACACACACACACACACACACACACACATATATATATATATATATATATATATATATATATATATATATATATATATATATATATATATATATATATATATAGAGAGAGAGAGAGAGAGAGAGAGAGAGATGTAAAACCTGCGTCACAAAAATGCCATTGTCATTAAGCTTTGGCTTGAGTACATTCTCGTAAAAGGATTTCGTGTACAATTGATAGCATGGACCTCCTTCCATAGGGTCAGCTAGGTCACCAACTATCACATCAAACTTATCATTCGTTTCTTCTAGTTCCAACCTGCAAATTTCCGCATCCAAAGACATAACCGAAACGTATGAATCAAGTTGCTTATGACTAAACCAAACATCAGACACGAGACTTACAAACTACCGTAGCTCGAACACAGATCCATTTAGCCAGGTTTGATACCCAAAAGGAGGATCCAAATTAAGAAACAGGTCAGATTCATTTCTACTAGTATACAATCCCACCCTTACCCAAAGGACCAGGTTTTCAAAGGCTGGCGAATGCCATTACCAATAGTATAGTCCTCTAGTTATAATGTAAAATTTTTCAAGCCTTATTTACTATGTGATAATTTTGCCTTCTGGACCGAGAACCTTTTGCGCCATCATAGGCACTAGAAGCAGTCGTAACCTCAGAGTTTCATGTCAGCTTGTAACAATACATATACATATATATATATATATATATATATATATATATATATATATATATATATATATATATATATATATATATATATATATATATATATATATATACTGTGTGTTTTAGGCGACAAAGCCAACCTCGCGTCGTTGATCACTAAATGGAGCTTGTCGTTGCGGAAAGCCTCCCGGTTGACATGAAGATACCTTCGGCAGAAATCGACAACTTCCTGTGCACAACAACGACAAAAACGGTGAATAGTAAATGGTGTTAGAAGAATCGAATCAAATAGATCAACTCTAATTGAATTGTTGAGAAATTAAATCATTACGAGGTATCAGATTCCAACCTCCTTTTTTTATTTATATTTTCGCATAATTTAATTAAAATCTAATTCTATTTGGCCAGTTCACGAATAATTTTGAAAAGTGATTTCGATTCAAAAACAGATTTTGACAAAATTCGTCTAACCCGGAAAGTATCCCCTTGAGTTGTAAAACTTAGAACATGAAAAGAAAAGAGAGAGATTGGAGAATGAAATTTTTCTCCATAAAATTTCACTACCTTGTCAATGTCACACATAACGACTCTTTCAACCGTTCTATGTTTGAGTGTTTCTCTTGCAGTTGATCCCTCTCCACCTCCCATTATGAACACCGTCCTGGGGCTGCAATAAATTATCGATATAAGAGTACTTCACCTTGAGAATCTATTCTTAATGTCTCAACAAGTTACAAAAGCAGTTGGATCTTTGAAAAATATCGATTAACCCAAAGAATTTGAAACCTAAAAGCATCAAAACTAATCTTTTATTTAGATATAATCCTGGTACGGTTTGCATATTTTGTTATACGATCTTGGTGAGGTTAATTTCTCATGGTACACAAGATATAACATATATATAAGTCTGCTACCAGCTAGCTAGAATGTCAAATATGGATCTGGTCCTTGAACGTCGGACCCGATCTATTATCACCTATCTTGATGCAGGAAAGTGAAAAGGAAACTGAGGTTCAAGAAAACTTGCTTGGAATGATAAAGCATGGCAGGGTGAACCAAACACTCATGATATATAAATTCATCCACCTCTGCGCTCTGCAGCTTTCCATCGATTACTAGTGCCTGTAATTGAAAAGGAATGGAAACAAGAAAGTTATGAGTGTTTGTGCTGCCAATTTCTAATTTGATCATTATGCAACATAAGGTGATCTTAATTATCATTTTTACGTGTGCACAACTCTTCTCGGATGGACAATGATAACAAAAGAAGACAACAAATTGCGTGCCCACGCGCATTTTCAAGTGCAGCACATGTACTTTATATATATATATATATATATTGGAACCTCAATCTCTAACATATGCATATTCACGTTCATGTTCAAGTTTTACTGTCCAAAGGTATGAGTATCATTTAGAAAGTTATAAAAATATTTTAAAATATAAAAAATAAGCTTATAAACCTCATGTTCTCAAAAGCAAAATGGACGAGTATATATATACATGTATGTGTATGTATCAAGCATTGTAGGATTCAATTACTATATATATATATATATATATATATATATATATATATAGAAAGAGAGATTTAGTATATGTGTATATGTATAGACACACATTCCAATCAAATATATGTATAGAGAGAGATTTACATACACATATGTATATATATATATATAGAGAGAGAGACATATATATATATATATAGACAAATATATATAATAATCTGCAAATGGTTGAGGCACAGCTCTCCTAGCTGTGGCTTCGATTTAAAAGGAAGTTGCAAGTTTGATACGGTGGGCAAAACAGAGGGTCCTACCTAGATAATCAACCCTACTTCCCAATCACAATAATGATAACGACAACAACAAAAGTAAAAATTGTCACTAAACTATAATTAGACTAGAACGATAGTAAAAATAATAAACAATAATAGTACGGGGAGCAGATTAATGCGCGCCAAAGCATAAGTAGAGTACACAGACACGTAAAGGGAGAATGCCAACCTTGCCAAAATGCTTGGTGTCCAGAAGAGTGATGTCTTGGTATTCACTAGATCCTGTATGAAGAATGCTTCACCATGCCAAAGGAAAATGATGCATTAGCCTGTATTCTACGATTTTTTGTGACAAGTAAACGAAATTAGACTGAAATTCTAAGGCTTAAGAATCATAACTTTCATTCAGATAATATACCTAAATGTTCTTAGTGGTGCTCATACTACTTTAGCCGCTGATACTTTACGTTTATGTGTATATGTAACAGCTATTTAGAGTACCACAGTCTTATCATTTGAGATAGAAGTAACCATCTTAAAACTATAGACATCAGTCGACCTGCGACTGTAAGAGTTGAATCCCAGACTGCCTATCTTGCAGTGGATTCCCTTTCCCCTTCCCCTTCCAGCTGACACTATGGTCCTTGTCATTTCATAACAGTTCACACTTCATTACATGATGAGCTCAGTTTGTGAGGTGAGATCTTGCTCAGTGCATTAAAACAAGAAAGCACACGTCCACACCCACAATTTTACTTACCTATTCAATGCAAAGGACCACCTTAGATCGTCATCAATTTCCTCCTCATACCAGCAACACTGCTGCCGAATATTGATGGAACGGACATCCCCATTGCATTTTGGAGCACTCCCACCGTTGCACTTTGGAGCATCCCCACCGTTGGATTTTGGAAGTTCCCCAATATGGGCGTATCCATTCACCATCGTGCAGGCCTCACCCATTTCTGCGTGTGCTCTAGGCATGAAGGAGATAAAAGGCATCTCTATATGTGAGATATTTTTTTTTCAGAGAACGAGAGAAGGAGACAAGGAGAGTAGTACAAAGAGAGGGAAGAATGTGGACTATTTATAAGAGGGAAAAGAAGGAAAAAGAATACGCGCCTGCGGAGCACGCGCGTTGGCCAGTGGACAGCATGTACGCTGGAGCAGCATTTTGCATGAGATAGCAAGGAGATAGAATAACTGCTCCTTCCAGTGTGAGAGGGAAGGCGTGACCTGAATGGGCCCCACCACCACCAAAACTGAAAACTGGTGGCCCACTTTGGCTGACGTGGACCTTCATGACAGTGTCAGTGCGCTGGGTCCGATATTTTCATGACATGCTTTTGTGCTCATTTTGACATTTTTCGATACAGGTCAGAGACTCTATGCTAGCATGGCCGTCAACGGTCCGGGTTTGGCTCCTCTATCAGATCAAACCCGAATGAACTAAGCTCTCTTCCCCTCCCTCCAACACACACGGTCTCTCTCTCACTATATATATATATATATATATATAGAGAGAGAGAGAGAGAGAGAGAGAAACCCAGTATATGCTAACACACTCAAGTGTTAGCAAACCCAAACAAATCTTAATCATTTATATTGAGAAATAGATGATTGAAATTTAAATTCTAAAGGTAAAAGGTAAACATATGTATACTCTTTGTAGGTGTACATTATTCACTTGCATACCTTTCACTTTTTGAATTTAAATTTCAATCATTCATCAATCTAAGATAGTTTGTTAAAATTTCTTTTGATTTGCTAGCACCTAATTAAGTATGCTAGCATATGCCAGATTATATATATATATATATATATATATATATATATATATATATATATATATATAGTTTAGTGTTCTTACGTCTCTTTGTGATTCGTATGGCATCCTAACAGCATTTAACTTGAAAGAGCAATATCATGCTTTATAATTTCCTTTCAAACACTGTTGAGGCCTTACTGTGCCTCATATTTCTCAAAATTCTAACTAGGACTCTATATGAATACTTCATTAAAAGCTAAAATCATCTTAATTGCATCTCTCTCATTTGATATTTTATTGTTATTGCACTAATAAACATGTTATAGATTTGATCCATCTTTTTTAGGGCAATATATTCGCCTCAACATCTTTATATTTGCAATTGCATCTTTTGCACATTTGCACATATAAATGCATGGTTGCTCAAAACACCTACTGCCTTATAATATTCAACTTCTTGTTTCAATTTTGTCTTCTTATCATGCAAAACATCTTATATGCATCTCAGCTGGCTCTTAATGTGTGATATCTTTATCGATTCATTTATTTTATCAGGACGTCTGCACAAAGTGCTTTGAACTATCTTTTGTAGAGATGAGACCAATAAAAGGAAAGCTTTTAAATCTTATGTTATCATACTATATAATTAATCTGGGAAAATGATCGAGAGTACTGCATCATTTTCAGAATCAAAATTTAAAAATGGAAAAACTAGGCCATATCCAATTGAGTTCTACCTGATTATTACTTAACCATCCTAATTTCCTTATCAAATATAAGGAACAGCCAGATCCAATAATTAGATTGATACTGAATCGTTGAGCTGAACCTAAGGCATAGCTAGCCTGTTAAGATTAGGGCTTGGCAACAAACAGCAGGTCCATTAAAAGTTCATATCAAATCTAGATCAAATACGAGTCCAATTAAGATAAAGTTATTCCAATGTAAGAACATTAAGAGTGTTTGGTTCACTCATCTGAGGAATTTTGCTAGAGAGGAAAGATCATTTTCCCAAATGATGCTCAAGAGACTTCGTCCTTGCGAGGGTTGGTGAAGGTTGATCCTTTTCATCAAATGTCACACCTGAGTTTACAGTATACAATTTTCTTATAAGACTCGGTAATGGTTTTCCTAATAGTAGTCCTAATAGGACATAGATCAACCAATTGAGTCTAACAAGCATCCCAAAATGGATCTGACATCCATATTTACTGAGACTGGGAATGGGTCCGATCCATTGACCCAAATGCTTCCTTCTAATTTTGAAGGGTGGGGGCCCTTGTTGGCAAGCGTGAGAAATCCACTAGGGAATTGTGGGGAGTCCACCCAAAGAACCATCATGCATCTTGTTGTGTGAGTGTTGTATGTGAAATGCCCCAACACCCAAATCCCTTATCATTTCACATCATCAAAGTCAAATATGTTATTTGATGTGGGGAGGGTGGACCTACCTTTTTTATATAGGGCATAGTCAAACCTTTTTTGGCAAGCCCATTGAGACATGCTAGGCTGAGCTTTGTTATTGCTAACAAAGAAGTTGGCATGGTCATGATTGCTCAAAAGGGCAAAGAGGGATCGAGGGGTTGGATTTGGAGCATGAAGCCACTTGGCTTAGTGAGTCCACGCGGTCCACGGCAAGCACTTCCAGTGTGGATGATCATGTCTGCTTGAAGCCAAGCACGCCGCCATGGGCCACTTCCTTTTGGCAATTTGCAAAGTAGAGATAAATAAACTGATCAAATTCCATTAGGATCATGGTTTACTGAATCGAACTTGGTTGAGTTCTGCATAATTACATTTTGGGGAGACTTTAAAATTGAATCTTGATAGCTAAGCAGGTCTCTTAGGTAGATCTCGAATCTAGCTACAAATCAATGAGTTAATTGGATAGCAACGGAATCCTGCTTCATTTATGAAACTCAGTAACAGGATTCAAATACGAATCCAACCCATTGATATTCCCAACTTCAGGTGCTTCAATAACCGGATCTCAATCATCGATGGTTTCGGCAAATGATAAATTAGAAATCGAATATCTTCTATTTTAATGGGAGCACGATAGTGGTAATTGATGATTTACTAATACTTTGGCTCTCTTACAGTTTTCTGTATTTTTATAAAGCACGGGACTGTTTTGCTCTCCTTTTCTTTATTTCTTTTATGCATATCGCATGGTTGTTGGGGTAGCTTTGTGGCGTGTTTTACAATTAAAAACAACCAATGTGTCTACTGGCTTTTCTTTTGTATATTTATACAATCATTATGTTCATGCATATATGACTGAGAATCTTATGAAACTATGATCACAGAAGATTTTATTTGACAAGGTTTAATTCATGGTGATTAGACAGTAATTGATAAAATCTGGATAGCACTAAGTGAACAGCTAAACCAAAACTTCACCAAGCTTTCTCACACACTAAGTGGGGTTGGCTTCATGGAATCTTAGGTTCAATGGTGTTCTACCTTGTTTTATATTATCATTTAACTCAAGAAAAGCAATAGTATGCTATATCTTTTCCTTCCAACACTCCAGTGCACTGTTTCTCTCTTTTAAAGTGATCACCATCTAAATTCTCTCACCTCGTCGGAGCTCCATATTGTATCGCATCTTAAGCATCCAAATCTCCTATAAGAGTCTCTCACATTTATCTCTACCAACTTTTACTCTAATACCTTCGTTACAAATTGTCTTCCTTGTGTGGCAAAACATCCATCTCATTGTCATCTCCACCATCATCTTTTGCAGATATCGATGTGTGACTGCACTAAGTGAACAAGTATGGATTATTAATTAACAAAGAAGATCAAGTTTCTTGGTCTGCCAAGCCTTGGTCAGCCATTTGTGCAAGTGATTGTATTATAAAGTTAATGCACTAGAGGAAAGACTTAAATAGATAATTTTGGCAGATCGATGCGGAGATTACAAGATTTACGAGTGCAACAGGCAATGGTAATTGACTCGATTGATCTTCATTCTACAATTTCACAGAATGTCGAATCTGGAACGAAGCATAATACAAACGATCTGTTATATGCAAATGTAGGATCTGGTTGCAACATTGTAAAAGAAAACAAGAATGATACACTTAAGATGGTTCATAAATTTTGCAAGAAATACCAAAGAATGGAGGGAACTCTATATAAGGGATGGCCATTGCCTACCCTAAGCCCAGTTAAAGGAGGAAGGCTGCCATAAGTCGCAGCTAGCGTAAAACTTTTGTATGGTCTTAACGGTTGTGACATTTGTTGGAATTTGAACTCTTGTAGATAGTACGGTTCTTGAGTAGTTGGTACCCAATAGATTGAATTTAACACCCTCAAAACAATGTTAGGATAGCATTGTTCTTTGAGACATGATAAACACTAACCTTTATGTTTATTTGCCGCCACTGTTATTAAATAATCGAATGCAATGGACATCGACAAACACCTTTAAGATGCAACAAAAATCTTCGACTCATCTTGCATGAACGCAACCGAGTCTTAGAGAAACCGAAGCAAAGATGACAATGCTGCAAATCCAATTCGTACTACGACATAACTTGCAAACTCTATTATAAACTAAGTAATAAAGGACTCACACAATGAGAGAAAATGTTAGATGAATCTTGTTTACAATGCCACTATATATAGACATTGTGAAGATGTAACTCATGATGTTGCTAACGAGTATAATTGTCACTCAAGAAGGTGGCTCTTAATGCCATAAAATGGATGCTATATGCTCAAGAGTTATAATCATTACATGTACTAATAATGAGCATAATTATCACTCAAGTAAGTGGCTCTTAATACTAAAACATAATTGAAAAGTGCTCATGAGTTACAGTCGCTGCATGTAAAACTAATGAATACAATTATCACTTAAGTAAGTGGTTCTTAATGCCACAAAATAACTGAAAAATACTCACAAGTTACAACCACTATATGTGCTACTAATGAGCACAATTATCACTTAAGTAGTTCTTCATGCTACAACATGGCTAGAAGACGCTCATGAGTTACAGCTACTACATATACTACTAATGAGCACAATTATTACTAGTAAGTAGTTATTAATGTCATAACATGACTGAAAAATACTTAAGAGTTATAGCCACTACATGTACTACTAATGAACACAATTATTACTTAAGTAAGTGACTCACCACAACATGGCTTCATTCGTAACCTTCACCAAATATATTTTGGTATTTTGAAAATCACCCAACAATATTTTGGGCATGGATGCACCTTATCCCATCCAAACTTAAAAGTTGAGAGAAAGAATAATACTAGGATGGCTAACCTCCTAGGAGGTCCTCTTATTGTAGGGTGCAACCTCCACTTGAATTCACTAATATGAGAAAAGGCTTAGGTAAGAACATGCTCAAGGAAAAGTGTTGAGAAATTAAGAATGATGAATACTTTAAAAAAGACACTTGAAAACCCCACATTTTTTTGCCTAATGTAACGAATAGGAAGATCATTTTATGAAAAAATATAATCTCATTGTCATAATACTTTTACTCAATGAAAATGATAGAGGGCAACAAAGTAACTTCCAAACCCTCGAGAAACAAAAGTGTCCATAGCATTTCAAATGCTAATAATCTTTTCTTTTTATACAATGAGAAGGCAAAACCATATACATGCCTAGGATGTCGAACTCAAGACATTCAACTTCTAAGACAAACCCCTGACCAGGTTAGCTATTGCTCTTTTTGCTCTCCTACGTAACCCTATCATATTAATTATCTCCTAGAAACCAAGTGAATAGTCAGGTAGTCAATACATATTATTGAGTACTAGTAGGAAGAATCCATTATCAAATCAAACATTTTGTCATGTTAAATCAATGGTTTGATGATAAATTATTTTGATATAAACAAGTACAAGATTGACGATATAGAGTTTGTGCCAACGTATAGTGTGTGTGGTGTCTCGTCACTATGCAACACAAATTATGTGTCTAACTATGTAATATGCAATTACAAGTTTTTTTTTGACTGCCAATCTAAAGGTCACCTTTTCTCACCTTCTGCATCACAAGGGGAGGAAGAGCGTCACAGCTCTTTCAGTGTGTATTGTTTCTTTCCTGTTTCAAGTCTGATTGCTAAGGAGGGTCGAGTGTCAAAAATATCATGGAATGACAGATTTGTGGACACTAAACTACGTCTCATATTCTCATACTAACATTTTGGCATGTATTTGGGTTCTTGATTTTGTTCTTAATATGGTCTTATATAAGTTTTCAGATTTCAAAGGGCAACTAACACAAATCACTATCCAAGGGTTTGGAACAATCCAATGTGTAGCTCACTGAGTAGGGGGTTGCACTATGTGACAAATGATTACAAGCTCTACACTCATGTGGGCATATGGTTGGGGTTTGACTAACCCGATCTTGCCTAAAATAAAACAATGTAACTTTGAGGTTTAGATGTTGCAATCCTTCTTAAGAGAAGAGAGAGTGAGAGAACGGGTGACCATTCAACTCCTCACCAATAAGCTCTTGGAATCGCCTTTTCTCTCTTTGTCCCCTTCATTTTTTTCTAATGAATAAGAAAACATGAGTGGGATAAGAGGGTTTTTTCTACTCAAGTCAAAGGTGACTCCTACAACCTTTCTTTTTCTTTTTCCATTATGCCTTTCTATATCTTTTTTTCTTTCACTTAGGCAAAGGTGGAGAGGATAAAGAGCGATGACCGGTGCAATCTTGTATTTTTGGGGAGTCTTTTATGCTTGTGGAGGGTTTTGAACAAATGCTTATATACTAAAGAATGAATGTGAAATATTACTTTCAGTCATCTTAGTAGTGCCTTTGCTAGATAGCAAGGTTTGATGAGTGTCTTCTTTTTGTTTGTCTTTATATATTAAGAATTTACATTTTTCACTTTAAAAATCTAGTATTTTGTTTTATGTGTTTGTATTGTTCTTTGATTATATCCTACCCTTGAAAACCCAATTTAGATTTGTTTCTTGTGGATGAAGTTTCTTTCTTTTGGCAAGAAAAAAGAAATATTAGCGTTTAATACTTTTTACAAATTAGGCACGAGGGGCCATGACGTATAAGGGATCAGATTGAAAAGTCTTAAAATTGAACCATTATGAGTTCACTACCATGGGAGAGACAAAATACTTGTGCGGGGTCCGCTAACCTAAACTTGCTAAATTCCCCGAAAGAAATGACAAATCCGAATCACTAGTTTTATATTGGTAGTGATTCATTTCATCCTGAGAAAATAGGATACTCATATTCGCATGATAGGCCTGAACAAAAAGCCCTTTAACGGTTCATCATCTTCCTTAGCGAAACCTTGAAGAATTGGGGTATAAAACTTCCTTTTACTCAAAAGGAGGATGACAACTTCAATTTTTAGTTTTCAAGAAGATTATAAGAGTGACTGAACTTATAAAGCAATGAATGAAGCCTTGCGACTTCAAGTAAGTTTAGCTTCCGATGAATATTGGGAAAAGAGTGACACCTCAACTTCTTATTAGAGATTTTGGAGGCTTTGATGAATATAAGCTCTTTCTAGAAAGATCAAGTGTTATGGAAAAAATAACTTTTCTACTTCTAAATATCCATAAACGTGAATTCCACTTCTTCCAAATATCCGTAAACTTGAATTCCAGTTCTTCCTACAATGTATTGACAAATTTGATTTCCCACTTGAGGTCGGTGTTTCCATTATCTTGTACTGAATCAATGTTTTCTTTTCTATATCTAAAATGGAATTCAGCATTTTTCTTCAAAATGTCAAGAAACATTATTTGCTTCAAAATAATTGTACATAAGAATCTCTATTATCAAACATTACAATACTTATACAACAATAGGTTAGTGCACAACTCTTTTCAAGATGTACTAGAATACTTTTCTTTGAGCTTTTTCATCGCCTCGGATTCTAACTCTCTAGATGTAAAGAACCTTTACAATCACCTACATGATGCAATGATGAGCCCTCGACTCTCTTGCACAAGAGTAAAGTCCTTGACAATGTCAAGATACCTAGATGGCTAAGGTAGTACACTTCTTTCATACACTAAAAGAGAATGCAGTAATATATTTTAGAAAAAACAGAATTTGTAAAGAAAAACCGGTAGAAGAGGGAGAATTTTCATTGTTTAGTTTTTTATTCTTTCATACTAGCAAAAGATGCAAATTTATAAGGTTTTCTATTGAACATATTAACAGCTAGAAAACATGGTTATTTAACCACATAATAAGTTTTTGAATGCTCTGTTTGAAATATCTTTTTGCAGTTTTCTAATTGACAACATGAAAAATGTAACTCATAGAAATTCATTCAAAGACAACCATAGATACTCTATCAACTATGCCAACTTCGACATTCCAACTATCATCAAAAACTGTGTTGTGGAATGATTATACCTTCTTTTTTTGGTCATATCAGCCCATTTTTCATGTTTTGTTTCATGCTACCATTGCTCTCACATAATCTCGATAACCACCAGTTATTCAGATATATTCGCAATAGATTGTAGTCATTTGTTTCAATTGAAATCTTCTGTCTAATTTTAGAGTTGCACAAATGAGATTGAAGGCATTATTTCGACTGTTTAAGCTAGGGGTGACCAGAATTCAGGTATAAACAAAAAACCGACCTAAACCAAACTGATCACTTTGGTTTGGGTTCGGATTCAGTTTAAGTTTTTATTAAATTTTGAGTTTCGGTTTTATGTGATTTAGACCTAACCGAAAACCGAAAAACCAAATATGATTATACGACCCCCTCTCTCTATGCCTTTGTTTCCTTTTGTCTCTCTTTCGCACCATCTCCCTAACTCCTCTCGTACACTTACCCATAACCCTCTCTCTCTCTCATGCACATAGTTGCCACTACTGCCTCCGATGAGTGGGTCTATTCTTGATAGTTTGCCCGCAATTCGATCTGCAAATTTCTTTTTGAATTTTCCTAGGGTTCCAAGCTTGTTGTCTTCAATTTGTATTTGGGTGTTGCCAATTATGTGAATATGTTGTCTTGTTTAATCAATTTCTATGCATGATTCTTGGATCTTTGTTATTTAGTGTTTTGTTTTAAGTTCTACTTGATTAAGGCCTCCCTCTCTCCCTCTCTCTCTTATCACTAATTTATTTTTGGGCTTTATTGCATGAGTTATGCATTAGTGTTGTGGTTTATTATAGTATCTTTCAGTGGGTCCAGTTGCCTTTCTAGCTTCGTTAGGTGTTTTGCTATTTTGTTTTTGATTGATAGTGATGGTGGTCAATGGGTATTAAGATTTATCAACATGGATAAAGATGGGCTAGGTTGGTGTTTCTAGCAAATAACTCATGTTTTAATTTGGTAGCCCATTAAGCAGTGTAGAAGAGGAGCTCATATGGTTGAAGTCAGATATGAACTATTCCTTTTTTTCTCATCTTTTAGTATCATTAGAAATTGGATATGTTCACATATCAACAACAGGTTCAGGTATATATCATTAGGTGGTTTGCTATTTTGTTTTTGGTTGATAATGATGGTGGTCAATGGGTATTAAGATTTGTCAACATCAATAAAGATGGGTTAGGTTGGTGTTTCTAGCAAATAACTCATGTTTTAGTTTGGCAGCCCATTAAGCAGTGTAGAAGGGGAGCTCATATGGTAAGTCATATATGAACTATTCCTTTTTTTCTCATCTTTTATCAACAACAGGTTCAGGCATATTGTTAGGTGTTTTGCTATTTTGTTTTTGGTTGATAGTAATGGTGGTCAATGGGTATTACGATTTGTCAACATCAATAAAGACGGGTTAGTTGGTGTTTTCAGCAAATAACTCATGTTTTAGTTTGGCAGCCCATTAAGGAGTGTAGAAGGGGAGCTCATATCGTTGAAGTCAGATATGAACTATTCTTTTGTTTCTCATCTTTTAGTATCATTAAAAATTGGATATGTTCATAGATCAACAACAGGTTCAGGCATATCTTTGTAATGGGTCATGACTAAACAAATTATATAAATACTTACTGACAACTTTCTTGTTTTCCATGAGCTACAAAAATGTAGTATAAAGTTTAGTTTTCTATGTTTTATAGATAATGATTTTGTAAAAGTTAAGAAAATGTTTGCAGAAAAAACTAGAACAATTGAAAATCTTCCTGGTTGACTAGATGCCCTGCATACAACTCAAGCTAAGGAATTAAAACCCATAAAAGGCTATATGTGGAAGTATTTACAAAGACAAGAAAGAAGGATTAAATGAACAAACAGAGTTGCAAATCTTTAGAAACTTTCTAATTATTTAAACATAGAATGGCATAAAATCATGACAAAGAACTTGAATACAAGCTCAAATATAAATAGTAGTACTAATGGAGGTTTAAACATCTGACAAAAAGCATGAAATTAAACAATTTTGTATGATGAAAAGAACGCTAGTAAGATGGACACATTTAGGATAGCAGATAAACCAATATTTCGTGCTAGCCGACATTCTATGCAACCCAAAGTCTCTTGTAAAGCCTGCTTTGATGATCCTAATCAAACTAGATATCCATCTTTATGAATGATCTAGAAGGCAATTTCTATGTAATAAGAATTGCATGAAGTAGAATATTAATCAACTATAAAATGTGCATTGTAATAATTTCATGGAAGTTATTAACTATGTAACTATCTATGCCTAGTCATGTAGTAATTTCATAAAAGTTATTGACTATTAATATTTATATGCTTTCATGCAATACTAATTTATGTTTCTTTTTATTATGTGAGATGTCTCAATTACTAGGTGTACCTCAAAATTAGAAGAATTAATATCAGAGCAAGTTAATTCAAATACAATACAATACAATCAAGTAATGATACAACTTCTTCAAAGACACAAAGGAAACCCATGAAGTTAAGATCATTTCACAAAGTTTTTAGATCAATCAAGTGATATGACAACAAAATACAATTATTGTGATAGAGATTTTTGTTGTGATCCTAAGAAGAAGAAGAATACTACACTCAAAAATCATATTAGTGCTTGTAAGAAATTTCTTAAAAATATAGATGCTAAACAACAGTTGTCTTTGCAACCAGTAGGAGAAAGTGAAAACTTAGGTAATTTATGTACATGAAATTTTGATCAAATGGCTATTAGAAAGGCTATTGCATAAATGGTTATTATTGATGAATTGCCATTTAAGATCATTGAACCTAAAGGGTTTAGGAAGGTACTTGGTACTACTTGCCCTAATTTTAAAATTCCATCAAGTGGATTGTATCATGTGACTTCTATGAATTCTATGTTGATGAAAAAGTGAAGTTAAAAGAATTTTTAAAAAAGAACACCCAAAGTATATGCATAACTATAGACACATAGACATCTTTGCAACGATTGAACAACATGTGTATCACGGTGCATTTTATTGAAACTAGTGGCAATTATACAAAAAAATATTGAATTTGTCCAATATCTAGCCATAAGGGTGATTCTATTGGTAGGCTTCTTATTGATTGCTTGATTGAGTAGTGTATTAAAAGTATTTATTATTACAGTTGATAATGCTAGTTCAAACAATCTTGTTGTTTCATATTTAAAATAAAATTATAAGTTGGGGACCTAGTGTTGCAAATTGTAATTTTTTAAACATCAGATATATTGCATATATAATAAACTTGGTGGCGTAAGATTGGTCTAAAGGTGGTAGATAACTCTATTATTTGGTTAAAGAAAAAGGTGAAATATATTAGACAATCACCAGCAAAGATACAAAAGTTTGAAGAATGTAATATAAAATGTAAGCTACTTATACTTAGATGTTGTAACTAGATGGAATTCTACATACAAAATATTGAGTGTTGCTGAAAAATTTGAGAGGGCATTTGAGTTATTTGATGCATAGGATTCATGCTTTAAGTGTGACGTGGAATCAAATGATGATGGTGATGGTGATGGTTGTGTTTGATTGGGATTCTATAAGGAAGTAGCATGTTACAACTGTTTTATGATACCGCTGTATGTATTTCAGGATCATTATATGTCACATCTAATACATTTTGTACATAGATCATTGATCTAGTTGGGACAATATTAAAGTAGACCAGTAGTGATGATTAGGAGGTGAGGGGTCTAGGCATAAGAATGAAAGTAAAATTTGATAATATCGGGGTGAGCATATGAAGATCAACAAGCTTATTTTTATTGCAGATGTACTTGATTCTCGAAAATTTTTAAAGTGATGGAGTTCATTTTTCATAAAATTTATAGTACATGCAGTGAAAAAGAATTATTTTAAAGAGTAAGAGAAGCTCTCTTTGACCTATACGATGAATATAAAAGAATGCTCCAACTTGAAAATATTAATATTTCTCAATCAATTGGAAATTCTACATATAACCTTGTGGCAAGTGAGTCGAGTAATGTTGGAATAAAATGAAAGTCAAGAGGTTTTTTTAAGGAAGAAAACCCTAAAAGTAAAATGGAGATAGAAGGTGTAGGAGAAAAAAGAAAAATTGAATTAGATATTTATTTGGGTGAGGAAACACTAGAAGATTGTGACGATTTCAATATTTTAAGATGGTAGAAGATTAATTCAGAGAGATTTTTCATTTTTGCACATATGGTGAGGGATATCTTAGCGGTTTACATATTTATAGTAGATTTTAAGTCAGTATTTAGCATTGGGGGAGGGTCCTTGACACATTTAGGAGCTCTTTGACCCCTAAGGTAGCTGAATGCTTGATTTATGCATAAGATTTGGTTACGGGATGACATTAGTTTGAATACTAAAGAAGAATTGGAAGATATTGAAAATTTTGAAAAAGGTAAGACATACTTACTAGTTTAATTGAGTTTACCTTTTATTATATGCTTCGCATAATTGAAGTATTTCGTGTGACAATTCAAGTTTGCAAGTTGTTGGATTGGGAGGAAATGTGATAGCTTTGAGTAGTAACACAGATTCATTAAGTAATGATGTTATTATATCAATTATTTATTTCATTGATCTTGTAATGATTATTTCATTTACATCTTCATGTAGGTCAAATGGAGTTGGATGAAGAATGAGTGTGATAGCTTTGAGCTACGAGAATGTTACCATTCTTAAATAGGTATTTGAATCAATATGATCACTAAATAAAATGAATATGTATTTATTCTTATTCTTAGGTATTTGAATCAATATTACTAATGTTAATATGTTATGTGTGTAATATCTCAAGTTCTCTTCTATATTTTATATGTTACAGTTGTAATGCAATACTAAGAGGAGCATGACGGAGTTGCTGCAGAAGTTCTTTCAAGTTTTATATATTGTGTGTTTCAGTTTTCTGAAGTTCTTTTATGAGTTAAAAGGAGCAAAATGGGGTGACATTTTATTTTTATAGGATAAAGATTGTATTCTCTGCATCCAAAAAGTATTTTGTTATGATTTGTTTGGATAGTAGTTATGTTAAACTCACTTATTAGCAAAGAACTTTACTAGTTTATTCTTGTACATGATTAACTGCTTATTTAATGTACACTTTATTGTTTCTCAAGCTTCCAACTGAATTGCTCGAGTATATATGAAGGTACATGCTATGATAAGGTATAATATATAGCCCATGGTACAACTGTGGAATGTTCTCTTATGTCCTAATTCAGTTTTTATGGGAGTTTTTCTTTAATTCTACATATAATTATCCATGAACCATTTTACTGTTCTTCTACTAATTCTGTTGATAATGACATTGTTGATCATTAATCCTTTTGTCATTACTATTTGTCGATACTGGATTGAAGCCCACAACCTATGTAGCAGAATATGCTTGAAGGCCACTTGAGATCTAGTCTTTCCAATCTGCAGTTATCTTCACAAACCTTGGAAAAAATTGTAAGTTATTGGTGTTATTTTTTAAATATAAATGTCTTGAAGTTTATGTATTTCATGATGTGCTGCTTCACAATGATATGTTCCAGGATCTTCAGTAAGAGCATCACAATGTGCTGCTTCACAAACAATGCCAAAATCAGCGACTTTTAAGTGATCTTGATCAAGAAGCATGTTTTTAGGCTTAAGGTATCTGGACTATTTGTCCTTAACCCTGTAAAGTTTTATTGCTTTATGTGTAAACTACTTCATTAATTCATAAGCAAAAAAGCGAGGGCAACTTTTTGATTTGGCCATGGATTCTGTACACCACAACATCAAAGATACTCGCAACTTTCGACCGGATTGAACTATTCAAATTCATCACCAGACGTGTGTGGGCCAAATATTCTTTTGCTTGAAGGTCACTTGCAATCTACTTTCCTTAAAAAAAAAATTCGACAAATAAGAACGGATTCATTATCAAGCACCAAGGGAGTACATCGATTTCACGGAGAAGACTCTTCTCGAGTGGGAAACCCACATTTCTTTACCAGTGGTTGGGTGTTAGGATCTCTTAGTTCAAGCTTCATAATCGGTTTGTCTTTATTAAGGAGCATGTGGATTCTAAAGTACTTTTAATTGTGTAATGAAGGTTGTTGATCATAATCTACAAAACCAATTCGATTAGCTTCATAATTTGGTACATCAAATTCCTGTGAATTCGATCTTAGGGTAATTTGGTTCGGTTCAGACGCACACCCCTAGTCTAAGCTTGGTTGACGACGAGTTTTGAGCCACTGAAGCTTGACTTCGTCGAGTCGAGTTATCACTACGCGCTGTCTTGGACAAAACCATGTCTCCTCGCTTCGCTTGCCTCATCGGGGAAGGTACAGAAACCCCGTGAAAAGTTTGGTCCAAATACAGTCATTGCAGATTGTCAGCTATCAAAGCGAAGGGACCAAGTAAATTTTTCTCACACTTGTTCAAGGAACCAAACACCATAACTGAGTGGTGGGAGCTCCCGTCACCTCACTTACCCAAATTTGCAGTTACTGACGCCAAAACGCGTATACACAAAAATAGGTATAAGAAAAACGCAATTCGTTCCTTTTCTGTAGTGTTTTTATCACCATCTCTACACATACAGGACCATGTATTCTCGTGTTGACAGACTCGCCCGGGAAAACTGCAGTCAAAGGTTTAGCCCAAGTCCCCTACACAAAATGCAGTTTGTAACTAACAAGCAACGGTATTGAACACAACCAACTGCGGCCGGCAGACACTAAATTCACTAATCAACTGTCAGATACAGCTCCGTTCAAAGGCGAAAAGGAAAATGATAAGACAAAATTGAGAATGACTGACGTTCAACTGCTCTCTGCAACTACAATAAAATTCAGCTTGAATCTTAGCCAAGAATAAATTTAGTTGATAAGTATCTCACTCCAGCGAGAACAAAGGTCTCAAACCTTCAAGCAGCCAGCTCTATGGACGTCATTGCCGGTCGACCGAGTTCCTCATCCTCCTTCGGCATATGAATCGTGACGAGATCAGGAAGTGGCGTTGTAGGGCCCTGCTTGCCCTTCGGATCCCAATCCTACATGATTCTGACCTTGATCCCCAGTACACCCTGCACATCAACAAATCAATGTCAATTTGCAGCATCGTTCGAGGCGTAGTCACAATGTAGCTGTTGATGAAGTTTCTTCTACGGCAACGAAATGTAGGCAGTTTGAGAGGTTCCCAAATAAGCATAACAATATTAAAAGAAAACAAGGAAATACGTAGCACATCAACCAACCAACAATTTTGAGTACATAGCACATCATCTAAAAAATATCAACAAGAATGAACATTGAGAGACTATTACAAGATTTACCATCTTCGTATTCTAAGTGTTCTGCAAGAATACGATATTTCTAATTCGTGCTTCTTTGAATTTATGTAACTTTCTAGGTGATCTGTTGAATGACTTCATTAAACGCATAGCTAGAGGACAACAATTTTCATAGTTTTTACGGCATCCATACATGCTCAGATTCTTTATGAATGCCTTCTGAGATATTTGTATGTAAAGCAACACCTTCCTAAACAGAAGATATCTTACTCTGACAACGCCAAGAATACAAGTGAAAGAAATAACAAAAATCTGGTACTACCCTGGAAAAACCAAACATTGCCAGAATGAGATGAGTAACTGTTGCACATCATATGCTTACAAAATAATATCAAAAACCTTTTAGTCCCAAGTATGAAAGTTATTCGGAAGATGCACATATAGAAGTTTGATTGAATCTTTAGCAAAAAAACAGTTGTTTCCAAAACAAGCTACACTAGGGCTTGCATGGATCTCTTCACTAGAACTATTTACCAAATATATACAGAGCATCCTTGAACTTCATGGATTTGGCTCGCTGGGCCCTCAATTTTCCACTAACAATGACCTGCTCAAAAATCAAACAGTAATTACAACCGAACTATTAACATAAAGCAATATAGCAACAGGGAGAGTTCAAAGCTGTGGATTTTAGAACCAACCTCACATCCCTTGGCGCCATTTTCCATAATGAATCTCAAAACACCATAGCAGGCCCTGATCCTTTTTCTGCTTTTCAGTTTCAGTGAAAAACTAGCAGACACTCCCAAGTGTTGCTCACTGATTTTGAGGAAACCCATCAACAACGATGATTAGGGTTTCAAGGCCATATAACATCTTACGGAAAGCAAATCCATGTACAAGCTAACATAAGGGACTGGCATTTTCACAATGCATCAACCGGCTAAAGGCATGGTTTGGTCATCAGCTGCATAAAGGAGCTAAAGACAAGCATTAAAGAGACCACCCAAAATTTTACTTGTTAATGGTTTGAGAACCCATTTCCATTATGCAAAACCGGAACACCAAACACAGATAACTACTGAACTTTCAGGTCAAAAGGAAAGGAAAGTAAACATTTAAAAGAATATGAGAAATTAGGGCATATTCTATATATTCGCTACTCAGAGCTTACACCAAGAGGTCATCATTCTACGACTAAGCCTTTTCCCATACTAGATGGGGTTGGCTACATTCCAGAGAGCCCTATCATAATTTGTAGAATCCATGATAAATATGTCCGATAAAGCTTTACATTGACTGTCGGAAGCCTACCGCAACCCTCCTTTATCCGGGCTTGGGACCGGGTGATCCCTTACATGGGCGGAGTTAAGAGGTCGTCATTCTCCCAAAGGTAAATATAGCCTAGAGAAGCAAAACTAAATTTAGTGATCTTCCGACACAGATTTAGCAAGGAAACGCCAATCTTGTTTATATATGACCAATAATGAAAACAATTACTTCAAGTACAATGGAAAATGTATATCTATTTACGGCTTGTCTGTGTCATTAAGCTTTGGTGTGGAACCAGCACTACAAGTCTCAGTTTCACTCAATGGAAACGAGGAACCCATCGGACTTCTATTTGCATACTATCATGGAACTCCATGTCCCAGCCAACAAAGTACTAGGCTTTTATGTTCCGAGAGTCCCACAGAGTTCCACAACCTTCAAGCTGAAGATATACTGAAGTCGATATTAGTTTAGTTAATTTTTCAAGATAACCGCATGCAACTGTTGACATAGAGAAGTTATTGAAAATAATTATCGACACCTTGGAGTTTCTTAAAAGGAGAACTGAATAATCAAAGACCATGTGAACATGCGAAATATCAAATATCTCTCTGTACCGAGACCTTGCACCAAGAAACATTTGTTCTTTCAAGGTGGTAACCACAGCCTAGACAAGCAGAACTAAATATAGCGATCTTCTGACACAAATTCGGGAAAGAAAAAAACAGTGAACTTATGGAAACTGATCTGAAGTGATGACTGCATACCATGAAGTGCAAATAGAAACATCGAGACAAATAATAAAAGTTGGCACAGAATATACAGGGAGAAAATCAGGATGGAAGGCACTATGATCACAAGGCATATCTTTAACTGATGTATACAGCAGTTTTCTGCTCACATTTCATACCAAGGAAGCATGAATTTCACGATAACTAAAAACGTTATGAACAGAATAAGATATAGTCACCATCAAACACAATGTCAGCCGGTACACCAATGACCTGCGGCAAAGATGACTACTCAATAGACAACGATAATGCATGCATAAAATGTTCAATCAGGATAGAAAAAAGACAATGATAATGTATGCATAAGTGTTGTCTGGCGTGTATTGTATCGTGTATTGCTGGGCTCCACGATACGGGCGTATCGTATCGCACTTTAATATTAAAATAATACAAAATTTAATTAAAAATCAATAAAAATCTGGAAAAATCCGAAAAAAATAAAAAAAATTCAGAAAAATTTCAAGAAAAATCTGGTAATTGTTTTAAATTCATATATTGTAAGTTTAGTACAGATTGAGCATTCAACATTGAACAATTGCATCCAAATTTACATATTTTGAATCCAAAAAATGAAATACAGATTCCAGACACAGTTACATTTTACAAATTGTAATAAAGATCATCAACTAAATAATCTTCATCTTCTCCTTGTTGCAGATCCTCATCATCATCATCAGAGACACCTTCTTTTAGGAAATCAAATTCTCCATCTCCTTGATGTTGTTGTTGCACTCCTTCCAAATTAATCCAAGCAACGTCTTCTTCAGTTAGGAGGATATTTTCTTCAGTGTCTTCCATAACTCAATCTTCTAATATATCAAAATTATCCACACTGATTGGATCGAACTAACTTTCTTCTCTATTTACTTTTTTTAATTGCCTACGATAAACAAAGATAAACAATTAGTAAATAATATTAACAATTAAAGATTAAAGTTAAATAATATTGAATTGAAAATTTGAAAGTAATACTACATTACCTTTCACGAAGGTGAATGTTACAACGAATATAAACTAAATCATTTAGTCTTTTGTGTTCCAACCTGTTGCGCTTCTTTGTATGGATGTGTTAAAAAACACTCCAATTTCTTTCACAACTTGTTGCACTATAGGTTTAGCTTAAGACTCTCACTGCAAAATCTCTAAGGTTTGGACAATCAGTTCCAAACCTGTTCCACCAAACATCTATAGAAAAAGATAAACATTAGAGACATAATCCACAGTAATGTAAGATGAAACTTAAATATGAAAATAAACATTTTACCTTGACGCATCATAGTGCGGTTGCGAATTGCAATAGGCAAACCCATCAAGTGAAGAGCATTATCATATATCTCCATCTCTCGATGTATCGCATCTGCTACGCTCTCATCAAGGACAAATCTGTTGATACATTTAATGATTCCTCGATTAACCTCACCGTCCCTTTTGAAGGTTGCTGAGTACCTGAATGATGGGTTTAGATAGTAGGTTGCTGCATGAATAGGCTGATGCAATTGTTTATTCCATCTACTATCAATTATTTTCCACACGAGCACATAATCTCTCTTTTTTTCATTAAAGTTATTTTTGATGGCTTCTTTTGCCCTGTCCATGGCTTCATAAAGGTAACCCGATGGTTTCTCCTCGCTGCCAGCCAATCTCAAAATTTTTACTAAAGGACAAGTAATTTTCAATAATCTGACACATGCATTCCAAAATGAACTTCTAAAAATTGTTTCTGCAATCTCATTCAACTTTCTATTTCTTCTGTTTTGAGGTAAATCTGTGAATTGTTGCCACTCATCTGAGGAGAACATTCTCTTCAAAGCTTCCTTCTATCTCACAATACTCTGTACAGATAAGAAGTTTGTTGCGATCTGGGTTACAGCTGTGCGAAGAAGCTCTGCACCTTCTGTATTGTATATCTCCTCATCATACACAAAACAAATGCATGGTTGTAAATGAATTTTGTAATATCTTGACAACACTCAGTTACTGCCTTTATTTCATCCTAATGTCCTCGAGGATGAGATCTAAACAATGGACTGCACATGGTGTCCAATAGAAAGTCCCATAAATATCAGTTAACTCCTTCTCAGCTGCTTTGTAGTTAGTTGCATTATCTGTAATCAATTGGACTACATTCTCTAGCCCAACCTCCTGTATAACCTTATTAAATTCTTGTCGTAGGATCTCTGCAGTGTGCCTCTCCTCTTACATATCTAGAGATCTCAAAAGCATGAGTCCTTTAGGACAATATACAAGAAAGTATAGCAATATCCTTCCTCGCCTATCGGTTCATCCATCTGCCATGATAATGCATCCCGTTCCTTTCCACGACTGTTTCAAAGTCGAACAATATTATTGCACTTCAATGACGATCTGATCTAATATCTTCCCTCTCAACTTTTGATAAGAGGGCATCCTGTATCCTTGACCAATGTTAGCAATTGCATCTGCCATTGATTGAAAATAAAAATTGTTTACTGCATTAAATGGAATGCATGCATCATAAAACCATCTTCCCACTACAAGGTCTGCCTGATCATGCAGTTGTTCTGAAGTCATAACAGCATGAATTCCAGGTTGAGCACCAAGTGTAGTGGAAGGAGGAAAGAACGAATGTATGGTAGAAGCTCTTCCTCTACTCCTTCCTAAACATCCTCTTTTGCCACCTCAGTCTTCAGCTGCAACTCTCTTTCTCCTGCTAGGTGCTCGTGAACTGCTACTACCAATCTTTGTTCTAGCATCTGAAGACAAACTATCAGTGAATCCAACTCTAGTGGCAGTAGCATCAGCAACTTTTTCACACATCTGGAAATCATCCTTTTGTTGTCTCCTTTCCTTTATGCTTTCAATTATCTGCAGACATTGCCATTTAATACCTTCTAGCACACTTTTAACTCTGCTTGTGCATGGAGCAACTTCTTTTCTGGTTTCTGCTAGCTATGTCACACGGACACCTCTAGGAGGTGGGGTGTTTATGTCGACAAGGGTACGACACCGACACCCGTACCGACACCGTGTCGGTGCGACACCGACACGGTGTCGTGATAATCCAACACGGTCAACGTGTCGAGGTCGAAATTTCAGTGCGGTCAACGTGTCAGAGGCTGTTTTCGTTCAATATTTTAGGGCAAGTATATAAAAACGCCCGCGTCCTCTGGCTCCCCCAACGCTCGCACTCTGCTCAGGTTCTTCACGCCCGCCCTCTGCTCAGGTCCCTCACCTCCCGCGCTCCGCTCAGGTCCCTCACCTCCTGCGCTCTGCTCAGGTCCCTCACTACTCAGCGAATGAGGAGAAAGTCTGGTGCTTCCTTTTTCCTGATTCACCCGCCAGGTCCGCCACTACAGCATTCTGATCCAAAGTCTCTCTCTGTGTGTGTATGCGTGCCATGTGCGCGAGTTTTTGAAATCCTTGTTAGGGTTGAGTCCTGGCATGGAGGGTTAATTTTTCGTTGATCTTCTTGAGTTTGCTGCAAAGTTCATGTTTTTACTATCGTTTGCTTAAAGATCTTGTGGTTCTACTTTTCTCCAATTAACCCAGGAAAAGTTTATTATTTGGATATTAGGAGAGGCGATCCTATGCGCGTTTCTGCTCGGAAGCGTGTGTGAGATTGAGGATTGCGTCTTACCTCAAAGCGACATTACCTGTAGATCTGATTGTTTGTTGCCAGTTTCTTTGTATCACGCGTTGATTTTCATGAGATCTTTTGTTATTCATTTTCTTGCGATTATTTTGGGAGGAACAGAACTCTTAATACGCAAGCCTCTCTAATTGTCGCGCGACATTACTATCGTTTTCTTGCGATTATTTTGGGAGGAACAGAACTATTGTTTTCTTGCGATTATTTTGGGAGGAACATAACTCTTTTGTATCGCGTGCATTTCTACTTTTCTTGCGATTATTTTCATGAGATCTTTTGTGACATTACCTCAAAGCGACATTACCTGTGGTAACTGTAACCATCTGGTATTATTGCTGAAAATTAATAACACGAGGAACAAAACTCTTAACTCAATAGGCAAGCCTCTCTAATTGCCTCTGGTACTATATTTTAGAAAACTATGTTTGTTGTTTTATCTGAATCTGTACCAATGCCACTTTTGAATAAATTGATTAATTATTTTCAAGAACTTTTGATTAAGGTGATAAGCCATGACTTTCTCATATCATGTCACCATCCACCTCTGCCAACTTTACTCACCGGGTCGAATTTGGCTTATTCGTGTCTATTGTCTAATTTGTAGCATGTAGCATAGCATGTCAATTGTGAATTGCATCTCTTACGTGCCCATCAAATTTGGCTGACTCATATTCTAAATTTCTAATTGCTTAATGCGGTAACTGCTAACTGTTAACTGTTTAAGTAAGCCTTTTGGAACTTACTGGTATGTCAATTGTCATTTGTCAAATGTCAATGTTATGACTTATGAGTTATGACTATGACTGACTCCATCTCTTATTTGTTGTTTTTGATATTTTGTTTTTCGAAACAGATTGTGAAATTCTGAATTGAGTTGATCTTAAAAATGGTCGACAATAGAAAAGGAAAAGGAGTATCAATTGGTATTGGCCATACTGGGAGTTCTGGTGGAAGTGTTCCTTCTTCAAGTTCAGGATCAACAACAAAAGTTTCAAAACCTTCAATACCTCGTGATGATGCACCATTGTGGATGCACGTAGAAAAGAGAGAATTATACAAAGGTGATGGAGGTAATACACATTTTATGTATAAATTTTGCAACATAAAATTTACAGGATCATATACCAGAGTAAAGGCACATCTTTTAAAATTATCAAAACATGGTATAAGAGCATGTTCGAATGTGGATGAGGATTTACAAAGACAATTAATGAAAAAGCAAGATGAGTATGAAAAGAAGAATGAAAGGAGTGAAAAAGGAACAAATATTCCATTATTTGGTGGATACAAAGAAGATGCAGAAAAGAAAAAAAAGTTAATCCAAAGTGAATTTAAAGGTTTTAGAGGAGGAGCAATTGAAAAATCGTTTAATGTAGTGGAAGGGAGGAGATGGATAGAAAGGTTGGAAGATTTTTCTTTTCAAGTTCACTTCCTTTTAATGTAGCAAGAAATCCATATTGGAAAGATCTTGTCACTTCATTGGCTAATTGTAATTTACATGGTTATGTTCCTCTAAGTTCTGAAAGATTGCGAACCATTATTCTTAAAGAAGAAAAAGCCAATATTGAAAGACTTTTAGAACACAAGAAGTTTTCATGAGAAACTAATGGTGTTTCTATTGTTTCTAATGGATGGAGTGATATTTAAAGGCGTCCACTCATTAATTTCATTGCTTATTCAATTAGTGAGCCAATATTTTTGAAGTCGGTTGATGCATCTAGAGAAATTAAAACTGCAGGATACTTGAAAGATTTATTTATAGAAGTTATTAAGAGTGTTGGACCAGATAATGTTGTACAAATAATCACTGATAATGCAGCTAATTGCAAAAGTGTAGGGTTAAGTTTGGAAGGTGAGTATCCACACATATTTTGGGCACCTTGTGTAGCTCACAGTTTAAATTTGGCACTTTCTCATATATGTAAGTCATCAGAAGATAAAGATAATCTTCGTGCATATGAATTGTGTTCATGGATTGAAGATATGGCAGCAGATTGTATGAAGATAAGGAATTTTGTAATGAATCACCATTTAATTTCAGCGATATTCAATAGACATTCTCATTTAAAGTTGTTGAAGGTTGCAGAAACACAGACTATTATTCTTAATGATTTATGGTGGGACAAGGTATCATATTTTTCTTGAATTTACAGAGCATATGTGGGAGATGTTGAGAGAAGTTGATAAAGATGAACCAATGCTTCATAAAGTTTATGAAATGTGGGATACCATGATTGAAAAAGTTGAGTCAATAATTTTGAAACATGAGGGAAAAGAACTTCATGAGACATCAGCATTTTATGATCATATCCATTCTATATTAGTTTCAAGATGGGACAAAAGTAACACTCCCTTGCATTGTTTAGCACATTCTTTAAATCCAAGATATTATGGGAAGAAATGGTTGCATGAGAGCATTGGGCGTTGTCCTCCTAATCAAGATCCTGAAATAGCAAAGAATAGACAAATGTGTTTGGGAAGGATTTATCGTGACTCATACTTACTTAGGCAAGTAAATTCTGAATATGGAAGGTTTTCGTGTGCCAGACTTGATTCATAAGAAGCACTGGAAGTAAGGGATTATCAAGATCCACTAGATTGGTGGGCATGTTATAGATTTGAGATGCCTCTTCTTCAAAAGCTTGCATCAAAATTATTATCTCAACCTGCTACTTCTTCTTGTTGTGAAAGAAATTGGAGTACATATTCTCAAATTCACAATATCAAAAGGAACAATCTATCAAGTAGTCGTGCTGAAGACTTGGTTTATGTCCATTCAAATCTGAGATTGGTTTCACGATCTAATGTTGAGTACAGGTAAAAATTACTAATCTTTTAAAATTGTTTTCTTTGCTTGCATCATGATGATTATTGTTGATCTTTTCTTGTTATTTATTTGAATATATTGCAGTGAAGGAACATCAAAATATTGGGATGCAAACCCAGAGGAATATCACTTAGATGACAACCAAGATTTGCATACTCTTAATATGGAACTCACTGATCCAATAGTCCCTTCAAGTGATGATATTGTTGATAGTGAAGATCTATAATTTATCAGGTACATGTTCATTACTTCATTTCATTTATCAAACATTAATATTGTTCATAGTTGATAAATGATATTATGATAATATTGTTGATATAACATAGGTAGTTCTTTACTTGTTTTGCTTTAATATAAAGTTGTGTACTTATTTATTGTTGTCATCATATTCTTATGTTAATTGATGTCTCACTTGTTCTAGGCTTTTAACTTGAATTAGTTGAATATATAATATATATAATATTATATACCCTAGCCGTGTCGTCGCACCCAAATTTTTTGAAATTTGTCGTAATCCCGCACGAGCACCCGCACCCGCACCCGTGTGACATACTCTGTTAGATGGTGTTTCAACCTTGAAATTCCACCACTAACCACCTTTTCACAAAATAAGCATATAATCTTTAACCTGGAACCCTCAACTGATATACCCCACTGCCATACCGGATCGAGAGTTTCTACCACCCCTTCCTGCCATCTCAATGGAATACTTTAATTCAAACAAAAACCTGAAAATAAAAGCACTTCATAAATCCCCTAATCTTCAAATACACTCAAATGGATTGTCTCCCACTTCATGAATGCAATAAAAATCGTATACACACACTTAATAACTTCATATTTTGTCATTCAAAAAAGAAATTAAACAAAATAACCAAAAAAACAACAAATATAAAAGAAAAAATGAAACAAACATTAAAAATATACCTAAATCCGAGTTTGGAGGCTTGCACGGACACCGTAAGACACGATTTTAGAGCTTTGAACACCAAGGAGGCGAAAGCCGACTCTTAGGGAGCTTGAGGAACCCAAAATGAGAGAGGAAACCCACGAAAAATTGTGGGTTTCGGTCGGCCAAGGACCCTAGCCCATGATACGGATAACACTGGTATGCATGCATAAAAATGCTCAATAAGGAGAGAAAACAATCATAAGCATGACTGCACATCGACAAGAGATATGTCATTTCATCCTGACCATATTGTTTTGGAGATTAATACAACAACCAATAAGCAAATCAAAACCAAAAACTAAAGTCATAAGAAGAAAAACTCAAATGAAATAGATTATCCACATTAACTGTCAAAAATGTTTTTTTCCCTCTCCAAACAACTCGTATAAGTGTAATATCAGAAACAGCAAAAAACAACTAAGCCTCTTCCCATACTAGACGGGGTCGGCTACATCGATTCTTTGTTTCCACAGAGCCCTATTATGTACCATGTTAGCAGTTAACTCAACATAAGTTAGATCATTCTTTATTGTTAAGTGGTTGTCCTCTGTCTCTTTTAATTCTTTCAAAATCTAGCGGACTGCAAAGCCAACCTAAAGAGGTCAAAACTGCTAACAATGTACCATCTGGCGAGATATCAAACGAACAACCACTTATAACTACCAACAATCTAATATATGATGCTTATCTGAGTCGCCATGGTTTGGAGTGAAGGACTGGTGGATAGAGATCACCCTCGAAAGAACCCTAAGGAGAGAGAGAGCGCTACGATGGTTTCCTGTGGCCTATATGTGCGTAGGTTCGGCATCGGACGGCTGCGATGTTGGGAAGGGTTTTAGACGGACGATGATCGATAGCGTGCCGAAATCTTTTCCTTTTCCCAGATTCAGCCCTTATGGAGAGTAATTGTCATTGAGACCCTGTTACAACGACTTGTTTTTGAATCTGAGAGTGACTTTTATGTAATTATATAAGTTTAAGAATATTTACACTTCGGTGGCTCTTTCACTTTTCTTATTTGTAAGCTGGCTGGATTAGGCAGACCCCATACTCGAAGAAGGCCTTGGGTACCCACATCTTGATGTTTGTATATATTTACAAGCAATTCAAGTTTAAATATGTTGGCACTTATTTCATAACAAGCTCAATCCAAACATGAGAATCCGAGTTTCAACCTTTTCTGCTTGTTAAGGCTTATGTTCTAGCTCGCTTAAACTCTCTCTTGGGCTTATTTTGGATCTACTCGACCCATGTGCATGTGGATATGGATCAACTTGATTTACCTCTCACTCACTTAACCGGTGTTTTGCCTCTTATCTAGTTTCTTACGCTACAATCGCCGTGGAATTAATGCTCCTCTTGCCAACACAAGAAAAATCTTTTAGATCCATATAATCATAAAGAGGTGCACGACCTGGTTGGTTTAAATCAAACCAATATCACTTTTAGAATTAACTTGGATCTTATCATAAACGATCATTGTTCACATGTTTTAAACATAATCAAGAAGCAATTTAACCCTCCCACGGCAGAGACTGGTTAATGGCTTTGAGGGCTTTGTAAAGTTATTTGTTGGGTCTCTTGTCTCGAGGAAGATAGACTTGGTTGCTCTTGCTAAATTGATTCACACACATGGAGAGAGAGAGAGAGAGACAGACAGACAGACAGAGACAGAGAGTCTGCTTCACCATGCATAACTCCCCGCAATTTCCTGTATGAATAAATCATATGGAAATTATCACTTAGGGTGTTAGCCCATATGGCAGGGTTCTTCACTCCACAAGACTCAGTGTGTGAGTTCAATTCCCAAGGCATGCATACCTTGCTTCCACCCCCATTGTAACCAAATAAAACATTCTATGCCATTAAGATAAAGTTGAAAGAGACATCACCTTGTATATATTATTATCTTCATATTTACTATCTATTTTTTTCTAATTATGGTTTACTCTTATTCTTTTAGAAAATTATACATTTACAATTAAATCGATTAATATAAAAACGCCATAGTAAGTTATTATACAATGTAGCCTCCCCAAACGATTTAAAAGTATAAATCCATTGGGAATTTTTATACTAAGGTCTTTTGTTTTCTAGGAAAGATGGGATTGGGCAGACCCGTACAAGATGCACACCTGGGAATTGAACTCATGACCTTTTGTCAGAGAGTGAAACCTCCTAGCCAATGAGCTAGGCCCTGTTGGGGCTAGTAAAGTCGTTTTCATTAAAAATCAAAGCATAAAATTCAAATAATGCAATAAACAAGCATCTACTACAAGATTAATTAGCATAATAATCTAAAAAGCAGTAGAATGTTATCCAACTAAGCTACTTAAAAGACTTGAATCCTATTTGTAAATCAATAAATCCTATAAAAGAATCACAGCATTTTGTGACTATTTGGTAATTTTGATTCCTACCCTACCCGCTATGCGTAGACAAGAGAACCGCACATTATACACAGTGACAAGAACCAGTTCATGAGAAACGCAAAGTCAAAAGAAAGAAAATAAGATATGATTCGACCCAATCCTACTCACTAGGAGGATGGAAAGAATATTTTCACTATAATAAAAAGTGAGTAATACTTGGGTTGGGTTAGACCCAAACATAAAACCAAATCTGAACCAAATACAACAACTACAACAACAACTAAGCCTTTTCCCATAAAATCTGAACCAAATGTTATTAAAAAACAAGAACACAAAAAACTTGACATGTATGGTGGAAAGAGATAAGGATGGAAATCCTTACTAACTAGGTAAGGATTTCTCCCGAATCCGGCATCGTTATACAGTATTTATGGGGAGCTTTTAAAGTTTGATGCCTATGTATAATCTAAGCTAAGCTATCAACCGAAATCGAGGGAAAATTGAAGGAAAACACTGGCTAGCTAGGTAGCACTTCATTTTCTTTCTAGTTTTTTCCTGCAATCTGTCAGCCAAGTAAGCTAGATAGATAGACATTGCCTAAAAGAACATCTAGACACCAAGCATGGCCGATTTAGTGGCTGCCTTCACCATTAAACAATGAAAAAACAACCAAGGGGTTTAAGTTTCTACTATTAGTTTTTGTGACGATGAGGAGGTCCACCAATGTCATTATGGTGCCAATATGTAAAGCCCTAATAGAGGAAGCCATAGGTACCAAACAGGGGATCGATGGCAACAAACAACTCATCCACAACCGAGTCATGAAGGGTTCAAGCTAGGGGTGTTCATGGGGCATGGTCCCCGCCTCTGCCTCTGCCCCCGAATAGGGACCAGGGTCCTATCTCCATAGGTCACCATGGGGACCCAACCCTGTCCCCAGTTAGCACTCCAAAAATTAACCAGGGCTATTATTGCCTCGTCTCAAGAGATGTTAGCAAGTACCCTAATAGGCTAAATGGCTTTAATACTTGAGAACATAAATGGAAGAGGATGGGATGGTGAACAGGAAACCAACATGATGACCACAATAGATAATAATTAAGGCTTACATTTTCCACTAACCACATCGGATCCCTAATATATATAAAGAAGTAAAAAAGAACTCTTATTACAGTTCATATCACATAAATACAACACATCTTACATGAGCATAACTAGCTCTGTAATAAAAAGCAGCAACCATTTCTTAATTCTTACTCCCTTTCAATAGGGAGCTAGGTGAAGTCTTCCATTTCATTTTTATTCTCCTTTCCCCTTCCACCTATAATTGCTCCACCCAACATAAGAAAACACATTGTATGTGAATGTTTATGCATGTGAATAAGATGAATGAAAGCATTGATTTTACTGTATAGAAATCTTTAAAGAAAAGATATTTTCAAGAGTGAGTTCAAGTTCAATTTGAGTTGATGCTTGTTTGGACTCTGATCCAATGACCGACTTGATAGAGTTGGATTCCTGATCAGATTAGACCAGACAACCACATTAACACAAATCCAATCCAAGTTGATTTCTAAATTTTTAACGGTCAAGGATAGTCAAAGCAGGAACACATCTCTGAATATGTCATTCACATGCAATACATGTATATGCTTGGATAGTCTTTCTAGAAGCCCAAATTATAGCTTACTAACTTTATGCTAGAAATATCATTCAAGAACCACAACTTTTGATTCACAGCTTGGAAAAGTCATATTTCATAGCCAAAAGAACATTTTCTAGATGTTAAAGGGAGAGATAGAAAATTGTTGAAAGAAAACTCTTTCTCATGTGATGTTCCACGTGCAGACATTTGTTTGTCACCTATTTGTTGAAAAATTGCTTAAAGAAAGTCACATGTTTGTTTGTTCTAATTCTCAGTGAGCATCATGGTGAACTTCTAATTTAGAATCCCGTTATTGCCACTAAAATCAAATAAATGACAATATATCTTCTTCTCTTCCAACCAATTAATCAAAAATAAGATCTAAGTAAAATCTGAATGTTAATGAGCAAAAAGGAAGCTTCTTGATAGAAAGAAGCAAAAAGTCACAAATATAGCTAAATTCATATGCGGAGGGAAGAAATGACAAAAAAATTCAACATATGTAGAACAAAAAGCATCAATTTTACCTAAAAAGTGAACTTTCATAGAGAATCAACATTGTTGAAGAGGAGGGCTTTCCTGGAATTGGCTTCCACTACAAGTTGTTGCAATGCTACTACATTTTCACAACCATGAGCGGCCCCATGAGTGATACTTGAAGGCCTGGACTTATTTTCCAAGGTAGAGGTGCTAGATGTATAACATTTGATATTTTTTATATGAAAAAAAACTCCATGAACTCTTGATCAATTTATCTTTGTTCATTGTATTTGTAGAGAAAGGCAAAAATGCATGTGTGCCCTACTTGTTTGAGAAAAAAATTATTGTTTCTCAAAACAAACAAAACTCCATGCATTTAAATGGGCCTAAGAGGACATATTTCAATTTGTGAAACCATAATAAGCATAAGCTCTTCATATATGTGAATAACTGTGCACTAATCTATGATCTTGACACCAATTATGACAGGATTCATTGAATAAACAAGGATAAGAAATATAAGTTTGTAAATAAAAATGTTTCACCTAAATCTGCTGATCGGTTGACTAATCCTGAACTATTATAGAATAGTTACAAATTATTTTTCTCTCCTTCACACAATCATACAACACTGAATATGAGCATGCCAAAGTTAAAATAGAAGTAATATTTTCAACAAAGAGACATCAACAAGACACATACTCATGGAGGCACGGGGTTTCGTTCATATCTTCACTTTTGACTTCTAGAACATTCTTTAACATATAACAAAATAACATTAAATTTAAGATAGAAGAAATAAAATCACTCTATTATAAGAGTAAAATATTTTGAACCTCAGTGATAAGGTGACTGATAATTATTTTTATCATTTTCAACCTCCTCATTGCCAACACATGGAAGCACACAATGATGCATCAGTAAAGGTTCACCTATATATATATATATATATAATAATAATAATACATTTATAATAATTAAAAATTTCAAAGCAAAATAATTATATATATTAAAATTGTCAATACCTTTAATATATGCCCACAACCAATTCTTAGCAAACATCAAAGCTTTCAATGTCTTTAGATGAAGTATACTTCAATGAGGACTTATCCACCTCCCGCTTATACTAAAGGCAGACTCATACGCTATAACAGAAATAGGAATAGCAAGAATATATTTAACTATTTATTGTCAACAACAACTAAGCCTTTTCCCATACTAGACGGGGTCGGCTACATGGATTCTTTGTTTCCATAGATCCCTATCGTGTGCCATGTTAGCAGTTAACTCACAATAAGCTAGATCATTCTTTATTGTTTCTTTCCAACACTTTTGTGATTGTCCTCTAGCTCTTTTAATACTTTCCAAATTTAGTTTTTCATACCTTCTTATAGGTTCTTCTTTTGATCTTCTTTCTATATGTCCAAACCATCTTAAAGATATTCTCTCATTTTATCCTCTATTGGTGTCACTCCTAATTTGTTTCTAATAACTTCATTATGTACACGGTCTTTTCTAGTATGATCACTCATCCATCTCAACATCTTCGTTTATGTCACAGACATCTTTTGTACATGGTGATGATTAACTGCCCAACACTCAGAACCATAAAATATGGCAGGCCTAATTACGGCTCTATAATATTTACCTTTTAACTTTAATGGTATCTTCTTATCACAAAGAATACCTAATGCTCCTCTACATTTTAACCAACCAACATTAATTCTATGCGTAACATCTCTATCAATTCTTCCATCACTCTGAAAAATTGACCCTAGGTAATTAAAACTTTCCTTTTGGGGGATTCAATGTGTGCCAATTTTAATTTTTATGTCCTCTGAGGTAACCAAATGATCAAACTTACATTCCATATATTCGGTCTTTGTTCTACTAAGTTGGAGGCCTCTGCTTTCTAATGTTTCTCTCCATAGTTCCAATTTTCTGTTAACTTTTTTCTTAGACTCCTCCACTAATACAATGTCATCTGCAACCTTTGCTTTCTAATGTTTCTCTCCATAGTTCCAATTTTCTATTAACTTTTTTCTTAGACTCCTCCACTAATACAATGACATCTGCAAATAACATACACCAAGGTACTTCATCTTGAATATGTTTTGTTAACTTATCAATCACCATTATAAATAAATATGGACTTAAAGTTGATCCTTGATGTAACCCAATATTAACTTCAAAGTTCATGAGTCCTCACACAAGTTTTTGCACCATCATACATGTCTCTTATAAGGTTAATGTATGTCAATAGGATACCTCTTTTTTCTAAAGTTCTCCAAAGAACCTCCCTTGGTACCCTATCATAAGTTTTTTCTAGATTAATAAATATCATGTGAAGGTCATTTTTATTTGCCCTAAAATGTTTCATAAGACGTCTCAAAAGGTGAATCGCTTCAACAATAGATTTGTCAGACATGAATCCAAATTGGTTCTATGTTATACTTGATACTTGTCTTAACCTACATTTGATAATTCTTTCACATTATTTCATAGTATGGCTCATTAACTTGATACCTCGATAATTCGCACAATTTTGAATGTCTCCCTTGTTCTTATATATGAGTATAAGTGTACTTTGCTCTCTATTCCTCGAGCATCTTTTGGTTTTTCCATATTTCATTAAATAGTCTTGTGAGCCAAGTGATTCCTATTTCTCCTAGTATTTTCTAAACTTCTATAGGAATATTATCTGGTCCTACCGATTTACCACCCTTCATATGTTTAAGAGCCTCTTTAACTTCAATATTTTGAATATGTTAGTAGAAATTGTGGTTTATATACTTTTCTGATTTGGCTAACTCTCCTAAGATAATACTAACATCTTTATTTTCATTAAAAAGATTATAAAAATAGTTTTTCCATCTATTTCTTATATCATCATTTGCCACTAGAATTTTTTTCATCCTCGTCTTTGATACATCTAACATAATTAAGATCTTTAGTTTTCTTATCTCTAGCCCTAGCTATCCTAAAAATATCTCTTTCACCCTCTTTTGAGTTGAGTTTTTTATATAAGTCCTCCCAAAATTTAGCTTTTGCTTCACTCACGGCCTTTTTCGCTTCCTTCTTTGCTTTCTTATAAGCCTCTAAAGTTTCACTCAGTGTTGTCCGTATCGTACGATACGACGCGATACGATACGGGGGCCCGTATCGCAGGTGCGGGCGTATCGCACCGTATCGCACGATATGCCCTATAACCCTTATAAAGGGTCCCGATCCAAGAGAAACCAGCGATTTTTTGCGGGTTTCCTCTCTTCTTTTGGATTCCTCAAGCTCCCTAAGAGTCGGTTTTCGCCTCCTTGGTGTTCAAAGCTCTAAAATCATGCCCTACGGTGTCCGTCCAAGCCTCCAAACTTGGATTTAGGTATATTTTGAATGTTTTTTTTATTTTTTTCTTTTATATTTGTTGTTTTTTTTGGAATGACAAAATATGAAGTTATTAAGTGTTTGTATATAATTTTTATTGCATTCATGAAGTGGGAGACACTCGATTTGAGTGTTATTTGAAGATTGGGGGATTTACGAAGTGCTTTTATTTTCAGGTTTTTGTTTGAATTAAAGTACTCCATTGAGATGCCAGGAAGGGGTGGTAGAGACTATCATTCAAAGTTTGATGATCCGGCATGGCAGTGGAGTATACCAGTTGAGAGTTTAAGGTTAAAAATCATATGTTTATTTTGTGAAAAGGTAGTTAGTGGTGGAATTTCAAGGTTGAAACACCACCTAGTAGAAACCAGGAAAGAAGTTGCACCATACACAGGCAGAGTTAGAAGTGAGCCAGAAGGTATTAAATGTCAATGCTTGCAGATGATTGAGAGCATACAGAAAAGGAGACAACAAAAGGATGATTTCCAGATGTGTGAAGAAGCTGATGATGCTACTGCCACTGGAGTTGGATTCACTGATAGTTTGCCTTCAGATGCTAGAACAGATATTGGTAGTAGCAGTTCGCGAGCACCTAGCAGGAAAAAGAGGGTTGCAGCTGAAGACTTTGGAGGTGATAGAAGAGGAAGTTCAGGAAGGAGTAGAGGAAGAGCTTCTTCTTCTAGCATACATTCGTTCTTTCCTCCTTCCACTACACCTGGTGCTCAGCCAGGAATTCGTGCTGCTATGGCTTCAAAACAACTGCATGATCAAGCAGACCTTGCAGTGGGCAGATGGTTTTATGATGCATGCATTCCATTTAATGCAGTAAAAAGTTTTTATTTTCAAGCAATGACAGATATAATTACTAACATTGGTCTAGGATACAAGATGCTCTCTTATTAGAAGTTAAGAAGAAAGATATTATATCAGACCGTTATTGAAGTGCAACAATATTGTTCGACTTTGAGACAATCGTGGAAGGAAACAGGATGCACTATCATTGCAGATGGATGGACCGATAGGCGAGGAAGGACATTGCTAAACTTTCTTGTATATTGTCCTAAAGGACTCATGTTTTTGTGATCTCTAGATATGTCAGAGGAGAGACACACTGCAGAGATCCTACGAGAGGAATTTGATAAAGTTATATAAGAGGTTGGGCTAGAAAATGTAGTCCAATTGATTACAGATAATGCAACTAACTACAAAGCAGCTGGGAAGGAGTTAGCTGATATTTATGGGACTTTCTACTGGACACCATGTGAAGCCCATTGTTTAGATCTCATCCTCGAGGACATTGGTGAGATGGATGAAATAAAGGCAGCAACTGAGTGTTACCAAGATATTATAAAATTCATTTATAACTATGCATTTGTTTTGTGTATGATGAGGAGATATACAATACAGAAGGTGCAGAGCTTCTTCGCACAGCTGTAACTCGATTCGCAACAAACTTCTTATCTGTACAGAGTATTGTGAGATAGAAGCTAGCTTTAAAGAGAATGTTCTCCTCAAATGAGTGGCAATAATTTGCAGAGTTGCCTCAAAACAGTAGAAACAAAAAGTTGAATGAGATTGCAGAAACGGTTTTTAGATGTTCATTTTAGAATGCATGCATCAAATTATTGAAAATTATTTGTCCTTTAGTGAAAGTTTTGAGATTGGCTAACAGCAAGGAGAAACCATCTATGGGCTACCTTTATGAAGCCATGGACAGGACAAAAGAAGCAATCAGTAATAACTTTAATAAAAAAAAAAAAGATTATGTGCCCGTGTGGAAAATAATTGATAGTAGATGGAATAAACAATTGCATTAACTTATTCATGCAGCAACCTACTATCTAAACCCATCATTCAGGTACTCAGCAATCTTCAAAAGGGACGGTGAGGTTAATCGATGAATCATTAAATGTATCAACAGATTAGTCCCTGATGAGAGCGTAGCAGATGCAATACATCAAGAGATGGAGATATATGATAATGCTCTTCACTTGATGGGTTTGCCTGTTGCAATTCGCAACCGCACTACGATGCGTTCAGGTAAATTGTTTATTTTCATATTTAAGTTTCATCTTACATTACTGTGGATTATGTCTATAATGTTTGTCTTTTTCTACAGATGTTTGGTGGAACAGGTTTATAACTGATTGTCCAAACCTTAAAGATTTTGCAGTGAGAGTCTTAAGCCAAACCTGTAGTGCAACAGGTTGTGAAAGAAATTGGAGTGTTTTTTAACACATCCATACAAAGAAGCGCAACAGGTTGGAACACAAAAGACTAAATGATTTAGTTTATATTCGTTGTAACATGCGCCTTCGTGAAAGGTAATGTTGTATTACTTTCAAATTTTCAATTCAATATACTTTAACTTCAGTCTTCAATTGTTAATATTATTTACTAATTGTTTATCTTTGTTTGTCGTGGGCAATTAAAAAAAGTAAATAGAGAAGAAAGTCACTTTGATCCAATAAGTTTGGATAATTTTGATATATTAGAAGATTGGATTATAGAAGACACTGAAGAAAATGCCCTCCTAACTGAAGAAGACGGTGCTTGGATTAATTTGGAAGGAGCGCAACAACAATATCAAGGAGATGAAGAATTTGATTTTCAAGAAAAAGGTGTCGCTGATGATGATGATGAGGATCTGCAACAAGGAGAAGATGAAGATTATTTAGTTGATGATCCTGATTACAATTTATAAAATGTAACTGTGTTTGTAATGTGTATTTCATTTTTTGAATTCAAAATATGTAAATTGAGATGCAATTGTTCAATGTTGAATACTCAATCTGTACTAAACTTACAGTATATGAATTTAAAGCAATTACCAGATTTTTCCTAATTTTTTTTTATTTTTTTTGGATTTTACTAATTTTTATTGATTTTAAATTAATTTTTACATTATTTTTACGATACGATACGATACGCCCGTATCGTGGAGCCCAGCGATACACGATACGATACGCGTCAGACAACATTGGTTTCACTAGTTTTCATAGCATAATGTAATTTGTAACATGCCCTCTTTGCCTTGATTTTATTTTGTACTACTTTACTCCACCACCAAGCTTCTTTTTGTGCCGGTACACCTCCCTTAGATACCCCTAACACATCTTTCGCTACTTTCCTAATATGTATAGCCATATTGTGTCACATATCACAGGGTGTACCAACATAATTCCAAACATCTCCTTGAAGCCCTTTTTGTTTAAATATATCTTCTTTATCGCTTTTGAGGTTCCACCATTTAGTCCGAATAGCTCGATGCACTCTTTTCTTCTTTGTTCATTTTTTTATTTATAAATCCATAACTAAAAGTCGATGTTGGGTGGTTAAGCTTTCTCCTGGAATTACCTTGCAATCTTTACAACATGCTCTATTTTTTTTTCTAAAAATAAAGTAATCAATTTGTGTTTGTGATAAGCCACTCTTATAAGTAATTAAATGTTCATCTCATTTTTTGTAGATTGTATTGACTATAAAGAGATCAAATGCCATCGCAAAATTTAAAATCTCCTTACCTTCCTCATTTATATTCCCGAAACCAAAGTTTCCATGAATCCCTTGATATCTTAATACCTCTTTACCGACATGCCCATTTAAGTCTCCTCCTAAACAAATCATCTCCCTTTGTGGAATCTTTTGAATCACCTTATCTAACTCTTCTCCAAAAGTTGTCTTTATACTATCTTCTAGTCCTACTTGGGGTGCGTAAGCACAAACTATATTCAAAACCTCTGCTCCTAACACTAATTTCAACGTCATGATTCGTTCACCATATCGTTGTATGTCTACTACACTATCCTTTAAATCTTTATTTATGATAATACCAACTTCGTTTCGAGCCTTTTCTTTACCTAAGTACCATAATTTAAAACATGTATCCTCTATCTATTTTGCTTTTTCTCCAACTCATTTTGTCTCTTGTAAATATAGAATATGAATCTTTCTTCGAATCATAGTATCTACCACCTTCATTAGCTTACTGGATAATGTTTCGAAATTCCAAGAACCAATACAAATTTTATTATCTAGGACTTGCTTCCTTACCCCCCGCATCTGTCCATAATCAAAATAGGGAGACCCTCTTTAAAAAAATTTCACTACATTTGGGCGGCAATGTAGCGAGACTAACTTCTTTACCCACACCCGTCCATGATGTGGGAACCCTCTCTACAATTGATTCACTATATTCGGGCGAAAATGTAGTGGCCCTTGCTTACTTATTACTGCATTCGGGCTCTACAGCACGTCGCTAGGTGGGGACGCCCCAAAGCAATGCTCATAATTTTTGTAATCCATGTTATAAAAATCCGACGAAGTTTTACGCTGGCTGTCAAAAGCCTAACGCAATCCTCCTCCTTTATCTGGGCTTGGGACCGGCAATGCAAGGATGATCCCTTACATGGGCAAAGTTACATGGGCTTTTATTGTAATGTAGGAAATTTGACACTACTTGTCCTCTACCAACCGAGTACATCAAAATTTAGATGATAGAACTCCAACTTACACCAACTAAGTATATCATAATTATATATATTAAAACTATCAATACCTTTAATAACTACCTACAACCAATTCTAAGCACAATCAAAGCTTCTAATGTCTTTGGATGAAGTCTACTTCAATGAAGATTTACCTCCTACTTATACTAAAGGCAACTCAAATGGTATAGTAGAAACAAGAATAGCAAGAATCTCTGAGTTATTCATTGTAATATAAGAAATTTGACATCATTTGTCCTCCAACAACGAAGTATATCAAATTTAGTGTTCTAAAAAGTACACTCTCATCCAAGTAATGATCAAACTCTAACCTAACGTTATCATGATTAGTGGTGTTCATTTTAACAAACAAATCCTAATCCTTAAAATATCAATCTCTCCATCTCCACCAACTTCTGAATTTGAATTGTTCTCCCTTCTCATAGAAACATCATCAACCTCATATATCTTTCTTTCATTATCATCTCTCACCTTATATTCTTGCAATAAGTCATAATAATAATTTTGGATTATATCATCTTCTAACTTAGCCTTCTCATTACCATAAATCAAATTAAAACTAAATTGCAATAACTTCATTTTATATCTAGGATCCAAGACAACTACACATAAAATTACAAGAATAACATTCCAATACTTTGTAAACTTTTCTATCATGCGTGTTGCCATATCATTGATCACAAGGTTTGAGTCATTAATCTACTTTAACAAATAAAGATAGATTTGGCAAACATGAGGAAAGTACAAATTTGTAGTAGGATACCTAGTACTAGAGAACAACTCAGTTACTTGATAAAACATTCTCAACTTCTCACTTACCTACTTTGCCATCCCCATTCATCATCACTTACAAAAATCTTATATTGTAAATCGCATATCCTCAAACAAGGAAAGATATTCTTATAGTTGATAGTAGTTTGAAGTATCAAATGAGTAAAATTTCATCTAATTTAACAATCAAGTGACAATTTTTGCATACATAAAATGTTTAATTGTCAAGCACTTTGATCAAACTTTTCAATTCTTTTTTAGAACCATTTCAAAAAGTAATACTATCCCAAATTCTTTCAATAGAGTTATTCATTACCTCAAGACCATCTTTAACAATAAGATTAACATATGAACACATCTCATATGAAATAAAGATCCTTGAAGTAAAAGAGTACTCACATCCAACTTTTCCAAAAGATTACCAATGATGACAACATTTGTAGAATAATTATCAATTATTATAGTCGATAACTTTCTACCAATATTCTAATTAAAAAATGTCTCAAAGAAAACTTGAGCAAAAACACTTGTAGTACATGAAAAAGGAACATATACAAACCTGCAATGATTATATTATGAATAAGACATTGATAACTTAAAATTCATAAATTAAACCACTATATTTTGCATATGATTTAACATACCTCATTATTTGACTTTCCCAAAAATCATCTATAAGTGAGTTGTTATTGCCATAAATCCCTTTTTTAGTTCTTGAAAGTCCACATATCTATTGTTATAACAATTTTTCCATTAACCTTTTTAAGAAGTCACAATGTCTTCTCATGGTCATAATAATAGATTCTAAGGATATCTCATATTATTGTACTTTGAGAAACATGTTGAAATAATAGTTGAAGTGCCATGATAAACCTTTGAAAACCTTCATATTTGACGATTGACAAAGGAAACTCATATAAAACTATCATTATGGCAAGCTCTCTTCTAAAGCTTCTTGATTAAATAAAGAGTTGCTCACGATCATTGCTTCATCCTTCTTTTTTATCATTATCATCACTTGATGTGGATCTTGTTGCTTCTTCCTCTTACAAGTGTTTAGGTGATCATGCAAATGTCTAGTCATTCTTTGGTTTTTCCTCCAAGTTTATTTCCATGTTAATTGCAAATAGTCTTTATAACACCTCTAACTTTTTGTCTCTTATAATGGTTTCAAACCAACGAGGTTAGCTTTCATTTTTTCCTGTTATCTTTCAATTCTTCTTTACCTTGTTGATCTTGTTCCCGTGAACTTGAACAAAGAGCATGTTTTTTACCATCACCCATTTTCTCTAATGAAATCATATTTATTAAATTGATAGTTCTAGTTGAATGATGAGAACTTATACCATAACTTAGATGAATAGGTGGCTTTGATGTACTAGTGAGTGACTTAAGATTTGAAGTTCCAATAGGTGCTTGTTGTTCTTGGTAAGACATTTTACTTAAAAGGAAATATGGGATGAATCTCACTCAATGTGGGAATTTTAGTGTGAACACAAACAATTAGACAAGAAGAAAGAAATGCATCGAAGGAAAACAACAAAAAGATGGAATCATGAAAGGGCATCTCTCTCTACATATACATATATGCATGTATCTAGAAATAAAATACAAAAAACAAATACATATATATGTATATATATATATATATATATATATATATATATATATATATATCAAGAACTACCATATCAATTTTAAAAAGAATCATGTCATCCAAGCGGACAAATTATAAGAGTTGCATCAACCTTCTCAAAGTGGATCAATATTCCCACTCTCTCAACAAAGAGAAGTTATCATTGTGGCCTAAACAATTTGGTCATTTTTTCAAACCCGTAGCTGAATGCAATGGTCTAATATGCTTAAGTGATATCTCCTACTTTTATTACATTGGTAATCCCGCAACAAGGCAATTCATGGCCCTTTCTATACTTTTACTACATTAGTGGGTTCAACAAAGATGACCAATTATGGTCATCAAAGGCAATGTGCTCTTCTATTAATGGTGCAATACATATTGGATATGTGAAAGAAATAATCTATTGGTTCCAGCTTACATTGTTGTATTTGATATAAGGAGTGAGAAATTCTTGATAGTATCTTATCTTAACTGTTACCCGAGAAATAACTTTTATAGAAAAGAGGAAAAATTACATATTCACTTGTGTATTTGCATCGAAAACATTCACACTATGTTTTTTCGGCTGAAAAGAAGGGATGCTGCATTTTCTTTATTTTGATGTTGTGGATATCAACATGGATATGTGGTTCTTGAAAGGAATACAAGAGCGGGTTGTGGTTCAAAGAATATAGGCTGGAGAGAGAATCCATCCCTATAGAATTGTGTAATTTCTCCAATATATACAAACACGAATAAATATAAACAAAACAACCATACATATCAAACAAAAATAGCAAATGCCCTTTCTTACCAAGGGAGAAAAGCAGTTCTTGTCACTGTGAGAGAGACATTGAGGAGACTTGGTCGTTTGCTTGGCCTAGTGGCTTGAGAGCTCTTGGTCATCTACTGAGCGATGCCGACGGAGAGAGTCGCAATAAGTTGGCTTGTTTCCTTTCTAGGATTTTCTAGTTAAAGCATATTTATATTTTTGTATCTTGAAAGCAAGTCCATGACCCGAGGTCCAAGAGACGGGTCTTCGGGGCCGAGTGGACCTAGAGTCCCTATCTCCACCCTGATCCTCATGGGGATCATCTCGACTCTCCCCAAACCCAGACCCGATGTGTAAATGGGGCCTTGAATCCACCCCATTTCGGGTGGGGCCTCAAAGGGAGTGGGGGATTCCCACCCCATTAACACCCCTAGGCCAAACCGGCCCTTGCCAATTCAGGCCAGGTGGGTCAAGTTTGGGTCACCGACACCCAAGACCCATTTATTGGACTCAATGCACCTATCCCATTAATCGTGTTCGATCATATATCCTATCGCATTATATGACATGTCAATGTGAATGTGACATAGACATGACCTCCTAATGATGTAAGTACATGTTTAGCCCATGTCTATTTTCATGTCAGGTACGAGTAAGTTCCGTGTCAGTGGTAGTTTTGGGTTGGACTATTGTCCGTCTTAGTGGAACAGTTTTTGAGCCATTTGAATTCCGATTTGAGTGTGATTTAAACTATTGGCTTCTTGGTTTGGTGGGCTATAGTAATATCAATTTTTTTTATTTATAATGACTGAATGAAGGTCAATTTGGGTAAAAGATATTGGATCCTAATGGTAAGACTTGAGCAATTTTATGTATATGGGCACCTCTCTTTATATTGGTATACTAAAAGCAGTTTTTATGGCTTTTAAATTGTGTCTGATTATTAATTATGGCTTCAATGACTTGAATGATATACTAAGTAGTTCAATTAATCTAAAAGATATGATTGACTTGATTGTGTGAAAACAGTCGTACTTCATGCGTTTGTTGTATGGGATCTCTAAAGATTTGGCAGAGATATGAAACCTTTAGATATTGGACTAAGGGAGTGAAGAGTAGGTATATGCTAATTTTTGGTTATTTGGAGCTGTCATTTAAAAGTAAAACCTTCTTAAAAGAAAGACAAATGAAAATATGTTTTTAGACTTACCTCTAATTGCTCCAAATGCATTGTGTCTTGATTCTTTTCATAAAAAGTCTTCTTGTTGAGCGAAGCAAGGATCAACCTTTGCGCTCACAACTTGTTCGGTTAATTAGATCTAAAATTTGTATACATTTGAAGGAAAAGTGAGCACGAGGAAGGTTCTACTTGCTACCTGGGTATGGTAAGAGATGTGTTGTACAATGTTGGTATAGCTATAGGCAAGGTTTTAGATAATTGGGGGTCGACTAAGTGTTGGTTGGGTAATGGTCCTAGCATAGGTTCAGGTAACCGATCGTGGGTCCAAGAGGTGAGGCTTTGGTGTGGTATAGCGTAGGTATGCAGCGCTATTGGAGTAGCTTTAGGGTATTCAATGAAGAGGAAACTTGATTCGGGTTCAGCAAGGTTGGACTGTGACTTTAGGGCTTATAAGTTTTGCTTAATGTGGCAATGCTCTCTATGTAACAAAAGGGGTTTCAGGAGATTAGGTTGGGGTCTGGTTCAAGATTGGGCTGCTTAAAGGAAGATTCATAAGGGATTTGATATTTAAATTTGGACAAGGTAAGGCTTGAAGTAGATTTTGGCTGAATGTTAATAGGATCAATAAAATCGGGGCAGGTTTTGGCCAAAGCCGACTATGGGTTTAATAAGGGAAGGTCGGATGGGCATGTAGATTTTTGGGTAGCAAGCAAAAGCTGAAGCAATATGTAAACTCCGAATCATCAATGTATGACGTTGCTTAAAAGAAATAACTAATGTCGACGAATTAAGATGCAACAAATAGGATAACTAATGGCAGATTTATTAAGAGGAGATGTTCAGGTCGGATTACTAACATGCAATGAACCAAATTAATATGCAACGAATAACGGATGCAATAAAATTAATATACAATGATTAACAAGACTAATATGCTACGAGAAACAACACTAATATGCAGTGAGTAACAAAACTGATGTGCAATGAGAAACAAGACTAATATGCAATGATCTATAAAGCTATCATGCGATTGGTAATAGAAACTAATATGCAATGGAACTAATATGCGATCAACACACATTAGGTAGTAAAATTAATATGCTTGATGCCTATTATGCATGCAAACATAAAATCTAAATTAAGAAACTAATGTGTTTAATATGAAAACAAATGACAACTAATATGTATGCTGAAAATAAATATTATGCATGCAAGCTAATGCAAATCAAGACTACCTAATACAAAAAAAACTAATATAATGCATGATCTATCAAAAGCGAATATATATAAATTGGAATAATCAACACATCTAATTTAATTAAGGAACTAATATGAGTGATGAAAATTAAATTAGAGATAGGAAACGAATGATGCATGCAAGTATGCAACCTAATGTATTATAAATAATCTTAATACGAAATTAATCGAACACCCACTTGATTTGTGCTGTGTAAACATTGAGAATAATACTTGAAGATTTGTGCACTCCTTCGGGAAATATGCAGAACAACTTCTCTTTTGATAGAACACCTCTTAGAAGGTTGAAGTTGGCCAATCCTCTCTTGGTTTTGGACTCTCATAACATGCATAAGAAAAGAAAGAGAAGAGAAGAGGGAGGAAGAGAGATCGATGGTTGCACTTAGGAATTCCTTGAGATTGTGAGAGGTGAGACAAGGAGGGTTGGAGACCCATTTATAGTTTTTTTACAGCCCAAAAAGATAGACTCAAATGGAAAGAGATCATAAGATTCTAGGGAAAGTAGGCTTGATGAAATCCAAATGATCTTGAGCAACATTATCTCTGAAATTTCCAGCAACAAGTGGATCTTCATTTGGTTTCTGGGTTGGACCAAATGCCCATTTGGGTGAGCCCAGAGTGGGACGTCCCAAGCTTGTTCTCTTCGACCTAGTTCAGCCTAAATAAACCATATTAATTTCGTGGACCTACTATTACATCCTAGCCAATCAAGATGGGTGGAGTCAAGTCTTGAGTCTTAAATCAAATAGATTAAGTCAAGTAAGCATAAAGGTGACAAGCAAGAGTCAAGGCCAAGTCTTCTAGGTGGGTCAACTAAGTTCAATACCTCAAGTAGGGTTAAGATAAATTTGGGACCAAAAGGGCTGAACTTAGGTAGGCTAATGTGAGTTAAGTCAACCTAACTTGTGTCAAGGTTGAGGGGATCAAACATAACTTGGTCAAGATCGAATGACATAGTCAAGGTTAAGTAGGGTCAAGTCAAATCAAGTTAGGCTAGATAAACTCGTTTCAAATGTGACAACAACTAAGCCTTTTCCCATACTAGACGGTTTCCTAAAATGATGGATTGTAGACATCCTTTAGACACAAAAATAATAACAAAAAACAAGAGACTTTTCTATAACATTTCCACGATTTTCAGCAATCTATGTGTATCACTATCAATAATAAAACTTTAAATTCATGATACACATGAAAAACAACCCATCTATATGTATATATACATTTTGAAGTCTCATTTGTGCATGTTAAACCCATATTTAATGCATTATACGTGCATATATATATATATATATATATATATATATATATATATATATATATATATATATATATATATATATATATATATATATATCACAAAGTTCACGGAATATATACACACACATATTGTGTATCCAATATATATAATTTTCTTAAAAGTCATGTGGATACATATACATGATAAAAAATTGTTTTAGGGCTCAACTACAAATTTCTAGTCTAAAATGGGTGTAGCCGGGTTAAATGAACTAAGACTCATCAAAGGAGTTGGTCCCAGGCCTTGGTCAACTCAACATGATGAACAATTCTTAGTGGGACCCTATTGATATTATATAGTTGCTACCAAATTTTCAAGCTGGACACTATCTCTTCTCTTTGTTAATAAATATACTGATGAAGTGGATCCAGATATGCTCCATAAGTACTTCCTCATTTATCTTCCTTCCAAATGGATCTTGATTTCAATTTGAACTCGATGACTGTGTTGAATTGAACCTACAATAGGGCCCTGAATTGCAAGCTTTTCTCCCTTTTTAAAAGCATCTCAACTTGGTTCTCATGTGAGATAAATTTTGTATAAATTAAGACTCAAGATATCACTTCATGTGCCTCAAAAATGGCTTTTTAAAACTAGTTTTTAAAATCAAAAACATATTTTTCTTTAAAAAATTTGGTTGTTCACAGTGGGCACCTAGGCACCCTAGTTGCATAGTCTACACCATGTACCTAAGAGTCATTGATGAGGTTCGAACGACTTAGGTTGCTCTGTTTTATGCATAGTGATAGTTATAATTATTGAAACAAAAATTAAGTGTGTGGTTATGCGTGTGCATGTAGATTCTTGAAATGTTTGTAAAATGATGTGTTGTCTTCCTAGATTTATCTTGCATGTGCTACTTATTATAAAACATGCATGCTTCTAATATGTTCAATATAAAGGGTATATTATTCACATATTGGACATGTGTTGTTTTTCCCAACTTATTATCTCTTTAGAGCTAAGCTAGAACAGAATTGCTCAAAAGACCATGCAAAAGAGTAGCTACTAATTTTGGAGTCCATAGTTTAGCAGATGGCAGAAGCTTAGTTAGCATAGCTGGTATACTCTCTTTATTTTATTTAGATACCACTAGCTCTTGTCAGTATATCTTGCCATCAAGATTTATATTTACTCGTGGATATTATTAGACTCTAGAATTTTATTAGAGTTAGATTACTTTGAATTATATTTGCTATGAAATCAGGAGAAGGTTAGAGTTAACCAAATGAATTTTGACACTCCATTGTACCATTAGCACCCAACACTAGATTTATTGGTGGATTCACCACCAAGGAGTCACGTTGGATTCCATCGATTTGGAAATGAATGATTAGTTAAGGTCTAGGAGAAGCAAAAATCAAGATGTGCAATGGGTGTCAACTATTGGACGAGGTTGTGGCATCGTAGTAAATAGATATAACCATGTGACATAGGTTTATAAAATTTAGTCATGTCCTCTTATTATATGGATCACTAGGGTATTGTTGTTGAAGAATCCTTTCAGGTCAAACCCCTTGGTTGGTAGCAAATCTTGTTGAATCTCAAGAGATGTAGTGGGTCAGCACCTCCAATGACCTCTGGTCCAAATTGATTAATCGGTGAATGGTTCACACAAGTTCAATCCAAGTGCGGCTGGATGGAAGGTTCCATTTGGTCTGGTGATGTCGAGGTTCCCAAGCATCATTAACAATAGCTTGGCTTAGTGAAGAGAGTACATAAAAAGAACCAGGAACACTTGGAAAGTAAATAGAAATTATGAACTTAATTTGGATATTCATTTTTTCGAAGGAGAGCCCTGTTCTCTTTCGTTCATTCCCCTTTTATACTCACTCATCAGTTACAATTGTGAAGGTATTGCGCATTTTCCTTCCTTCCATGACTACTAACTCACAATGGCTCACACAAGTCTATGGCCGCCCTTAGTCGAACTGTGTGTTTTTTTACTAGTTGGTTCTTAGTTTTAGTTAATCGAGCTCATGGAGGGTGCCATGTGTGCTTAGACATATTCGTTGGGGAAGCTTTGTGGACATATTATCGGTCATGAAGAGAAAACAAACTGGCAGGCTAGTCGCTCCTTGCAATATTATGCTTCTCATAACCATAGTGAAACAAGGGGGGCAACGACTGCATGAGTAAAACGCCATTTTTGTCGAGTCTTACTATCCACAATTGAGGCTCTCGTTATTTTTTATTGCAACCTTCAGCATCAGTACCCAGAATTTGTCGACCGTTTTCACTGAAATAGATTTCACATGGGGCACTTTCCCTATTTCACATCGCATGTCCTCTTGAAATTATGTTCATGATCATGATTTTCGAAGCATGCTTTCTGCCATTGTCTCTATAAGCACACCACCTACGTTAGTCATTTTGTTCGCTAATTGTCTTTTCACGTGCTTTCATCCCGTTTCTCGTGCCTCTTCTCGCACCCTCTCTTCTCTTTGAACTCTAAGGGACTCCCAATATTCCTCCGTTGTTCGTGAGCATGTTGCTTCTCCTTCTAAGTGTTTGCCCGTGATTCACCTTCCGTCCTTCAATATCTCATGGATGATCATCATCCCTACTGCTACGAGCTTGACTCCCCCTAATCCTTCTTTTTAATTGGTTCCAAGAGGTAAGATGTCAGTCTAATAAGGAACTGGCTCAAGTCTCATCCCTTATACCAGTAGTGGTTGAGAGGCATTGCAGATTATAAGGTGTGCCAGTAGGGAATATATTCTAAAAATGGGACAATGATGATTATATATGCATGGGACATATATTTAATAACATGTTTGGTACTACCAAGATTTAGCAAGTGCTAAGGACTTATAGGAAGCATCATACATTGTCAACACACAAGTAAAAGGTTTTTTATTAGATTTAATAATTATAAAATAATATATGGTAGATCTATCATGAAACAATTCTATGAACTTGAACGGATCCTAAATAATTTTGAGCAATACAAAATGAACATGGATGATACCATAATTTACATGGTTGAAAATACAATAAGTAAGGAGTTTCATGTTATTAGATTTGAAAATTATAAAATGGTAGATGATAAATCCGTGATGAAACAATTCTGTGAACTTACATAGATCCTAAATAATTTTAAGCAATACAAAATGAACATGAATGATTCTATAATTGTTTGTATGATAATAAACAAGCTTTCTCTTTCTTTCAAATATTTCAAAAACTCTTAAACATAAGAAGGAATATCTCTCTCTTAAGTAATTAAGGAATCATCTTAGGCTTGAGGAAGAATATCACAAATAAGAAGATTTTAAAGAAACAATTACTAAAGAGAAAGTCTATGCAATGAAGAAAGAAAAGTCTAAAAAACCCTAAAAAAGAAATCAAAATTTTAATAAATCTCATAAGCACAACAGTAGAGACACTAAGAATAAGAAAGAAAAAAAATTGCTACCATTATGAGAAACTCGGATATCATAAGAGTAATTGTCAATATTTCAAAAGGTTAAAGAGTTCCAAATGCAAAGGAATACCTTATGGTAGTAATTTTTAGGCTAACTTAGTTGAAGGCATTGGTGCATAGTGAGTGAACTTTGGTGCAACTCATCATGTGTACAAAAAGAAAAATCTTTTCTTGCCATTAAAAAAAGAAGATCAACTCATTTAATATATTGGAAATACTTCAATGATTTAAGTCAAATGAAAGGGATTTATGGAACTCAAATTTACATCAAAAAATATTATCACTTTTATGAATGTATTTTATATTCTTGATGTAAGAAGAAACTTAGTATCAATACCTTATTAAACAAGTATGAGTTTATAAATATGTAGTTGAGGAAGATAAATTCATATTATTGAAGGGAGACAAGTTCCTGAAAAAAAGGTATCTTTGTGAGAGTATGTGTAAATTGAATATTAATAATAATAAGAATATTGATCTGTTTATATGGTTGATTCTTGTGATATATTGTATTATTGATTGGAGCATGTAAATTTTAGGAAATAAGATGACATTGTTTGATCAAATATAATTCTTAAAATAAATAAAATTAATCAATTATGTAGTTCTTACATACCCACTAAGATAACAAAACTTTCTTTCTAGAGAACATAGAGAAGTTCTAAAATTTTGGATTTGATTGATTTTAGTGTTTGTGATTTACATGGATGACCTACTACAGGTGACATGAAATATTGTATCACATTCATGGATAATTGTACTAGATATTATCATATTTACTTAATATCTTATAAAGATGAAGCAATAGGGAAAATTTAAGGTTTTCAAATCCAAAATAGAACTTGAACATGAAACTTTCATCAATTGCTTAGGATTAGATGGGAAGGAGAATACTATAATCCAAATTATTTTGAGTCTACTCGGATCATATACCCCTTATTTTGAGTCTCAAAGGAAAAACAAGGTGTCATTAGAAATGGTAGTTCCAAGTTTATTATACTCCATTCTTTATAAATGCTATTAGAGTGAACATATCTTAACATCTTGTTATATTTTAAATAGAGTTCTTAGTAAAAGGAACAAAATGACCCCATATATACTCTAGAAGAAAAGGAGGCCTAACTTATACTATTTTTAAAGTTTGGGGTTGTAGGAATATAGTAAAAGTTTTAGAGCTTAAAAAGAAAGAAAATAGATAAAAGAGAAATTGAAAATAGATGAAAAAGAAATTAAATTTATCTTCTTAAGAGATACAAAAAATAGTAAGGCATACAAAAGTACGAGAGTGGAAGAGGAATCTCTTGGAACAGTGGAGCACTTGCTTGAGAAATGTTCTTTTGTAAGAAATACATTATCTCCAAAATAACAACAGTAGTGCAGGTTCAAGGTGAGAATAACTAGGAAAAATGGATGTGCATACTGTTTAATAAGTTGTAGGAAGCTTGTACTAAAGTCAGTATAGTAATGTTGTAATATTTGGGGCGGATTGGATCCAAACACCTGTCTAGCCACCCAAGCAACCCAAAACAACAACACCCAAATGCTTGGAATGAGATAGCAGCATCTACCACTTTGGAAAGTAACCAATTTCATGGTGTTTTTTGTCCAAATTGAGGGCCACAAGCAAACAAGAGCAGTTCATTGGATTGCTCTATCGTCTAAGTAGCGAATCAAGTGCAGTTTTCATATAGTAGTTTGGTGTTGGACATGTTTTTGGTCAAAAATAGGAATGGTTTAAGTAGTTTCAGGTTCAAGCCAGGTTTTGTATTAATGTAGGAACATGTAATACCTGTTGTTTTGTCCAGTTTGCATAAAAAATGGATTTAAGTAATAATTTACATCCAAGACAACTTATTTGGATCTAGGTTGGATTTTAGATCATTTGAGGATCATTTGGAGTTTGATTTGGATCCAATTTGTTGCGTTAGACTTATAGTTAAATAAATTTTAGTATTATTATTATTTATAATTGTTGAGAGATTAAAATTGAAAAATTTGGTGGTGATAAAAGTGGCTCAATGGTTTGAGAAGTAGATCTTGATGCTCTTTTGGGTAGAGGGCTGTTTGTGAATTCTGTAATAGAACCGTATTAAAAGTGATTTCTCTTGTTTTGGATGGATTTAAATGTGTATGATTTTTAAATATTTTATTGATGATTCTTAAATGTTGTTTGAAATTATGAGTTATTTGATACGCTTTGAGATAATGTTATTTATAATATGGTTGATAAAGAACATGTTTTGATATGCATGTATTGACATAAAATAATATTTAAACATTGTATGGATATAGATTTGGATATATGAATCCAGATATGAACTTGTGAATGTGGTAAGATGTAACTGGTTTTGAAACATAATGATTTGTTAATACATAAGTCATACTTATGTAGTTTGTATAGGGTATCTAGAGACTTGTAGGTTTCTCGGGTGTTCTAGCTTGAGGTGAATATAGAGTGTATTTTTGGACTCTGTCATGAGAGCCATCATGGTTTGATCGCCGTGGATGGGGTGACCAAGGTTGTGTGAAGGGAGGGCTAAACGACTCCTGTGACTTGGTTGCACATTATGTATCGTAATTATTGTAACTGATTTATGTGTGTACGAGTATAAATTTGAAATCATGAGTTGAAATGTAAATGTGATTTGTTATGAAATGATTGTGAAACATGTGTACCTTAAAATCATGAGTTGTAATGTAAATGTGATTATGTTAAAAGGTGTATAACTTTCCTACTAAGCTATAGATTGGAGCTCACCCTATTATTTTAGGGTTTGTCATGAAGCTAGCACCTCCACAACACATAGAGCGAGTAGTAGATTGATCGAGCTACTTTTTTAATATGATGCAATATAGATAAGAGTTAGATTATTTATATAATTATTTTTGACATTTTGGGCTATGTTTAGTGGGGCTCGTACCATTTTGAATATATTGTTTTGACTTATATATATTTGATATATTTAAGTGGAGTTAGAATTTAACTATACTTGTCTTTCAAATTATGATTACATTTATACTCGTGTAAGGAGCGGCATCGGTTCGGATTAACACATGATCGTGATGTGTGCGGGTACGACAGATATGATATATGACTTGGAGGAAGAGAAATAACATTCGGCAAGGGAAAGCTATCCATGATCCTCAAAGAGTTGTTCATGAGGCACTGGCGTTGTTGAAGGGTATGGGGCAGGTAAGTTTTCTAAAACTGAACACCGACTATGTAGAATCTGGTTTAATAATATAGCAAGATATGTGGCAGTTATCAGGGACTAGAATGGCAAATTTTTTGCTGCCCGATTAGTGCAGGGGTTAAACAAATTACACCTTTTAGAGGAGAGGTCATGGCCATTAGAGAAGGGTCGGTCTTTTCGTGCAAACCAGGAATATGGAACCTTTATTCAGAGTTAGCTATCAAAGCCCCATCTGTTTTTGATTGAGAACAGATCATATATCTTACAGAAGATTTTTGGTTTGGCTACTTCTCGATCCCAATAATTGTGCGGGGGATGCAATATTGATGTATGTTGCTAAATCACATGGCGGTTGCACTTGGGTTGAAGAAGCCACAGATTTTTTACTCGATTCTTGTATCTGATTCTGAGAATTAATGAATATTTGTTACAATATATGTTGCTGCTACTACTGATAATAACAATGCTGCTAAACTTGCACGAATGAAAGGGACAAAAAGTTCATAGTGTCGTTCTCAAGAATTCTTCCTTTTGGTACAAGATAGAAGAGATACACCGCCTGAGTATCGAACTTGTGACCTTCAACTTTTGAGTCGACTTCCTAGCCAGGTGAGCCCTCTCCATTTTATTCAAGAAGAATCTAATGTTTCTGATATTGGATCCAATTTTATATATCCAATCAATCGATTTTAGCTTCTTAATTCACATCCAAATTCAGGATCCGTTTGAATCCTCATAATTTTATTTGTAGTGTTTGTCGACTACAACTGAACGTTTCATCATCTCATCTTGTTCGGTTTTCGAGTGGCCACGGCTCCTCTTCTCTCTGTCTTTCTCTCTCATACCTTTACTCCCCTGCAGGAGGGAGGCGAAGGATAACGATAATGGCGGGCAGGGTGCAGGTGTCTCCGACGTTCGGTCTACTGCCATGCCGGCCGAGATTCTTGGATTTAACGGCGAGAAAGCTGTCGGTCATTGTTCGGAATTCATCGGAGGCAACTCCACAGGCGGCAGTGGAGAGTACGTCCGACGACTCTTCCGTTATGGGACAAGCTCAAGCAGGTTTCTCCTCTCTTATCTCTAGCGACAACGTTCAGAAGGCACTCCGAGGCATTCGTACGTCACGAACTCTCTCTCTCTCTCTCTCCCCAATTGATTAATGAATTGATTAATCAAATCAATTAGAGTGCAGCGATCACGACCGTCGATCATTATGGTAGGCTTGACATCCCAAGAGGAGCATCCTATGATCAGGTAGATACTGGCAGCCCTGAAAATGCTCTTCATTCAGATTTTCCGTTTACGGTCATACATTGCTCTCTATATCTAAATGGATGAGTCACTAGCTTCTTGAATTTCATCATGATTTGTATAAAGTATACAAAAGTTGATCTATCTGTTGTCATTATGTATTTCAGATGTGGCAAGATTATTCGATTTTATGTATATTAAGATTTCACTCTTGTATATCAACTAAATTCTTCAATCCTCTCCTTTTGTAAATTCTTCCTTCTTGTTTCAATCTTACTGTCTGTGGTGTCACTGCCTGCGCTGTATTCTTCCATTTTGAAGAATTGGGTTCGACAAATGTGGAATTTTATATTTCTTTGCTTCCCTAAGAATAAGGAAAACATTTTTTTTATCTGGCAAGCTACTTTAGGTAGAGAGAAGCATGCCCCAAGACCATGTCACATATGCATTTCTATTACAATACCGCCATACTTGTGTTCGACAATCCGACGCTCGACAACCGCACTTCTCTTGGTCCAAATCGACAATGATTATTTGAAAATTTTAATCAAAATTCTACTTTAAAATTAGTTTTGTGCAATGTCAAAGACTATCTTCTGAAATACTGAGTTATTAATACTTTATTAGTAAATCATAATTTCTGAAAACTGAGATTTTCTTCTGCTTTATATATGCGTTCACACCGACACCATGCCTTGCGAGCATTGGCACCCGTGTAACACAGCTTGATGGTTCTTCTGAGTGAGACTGTGAGCCCGGAAAGCCCTGGCTCCTTGTGCCCAGGAAAACGCTGATCAAGATAGAAGTGATTAAGCACATATTATAGGGTGAAGAGGAGTCACACTTGCCATTTAGTTGTTTGAAATAACAAAAGATTGGAGTACTCCGGAAATTCTACGAAACTTTCAATTGCCTTCATTGGAACACGAACTTTAGATTCAAGGATTCAGCTTGCATAGTAGACTATGCCAGCCCTTCACAGGAAATACTCACTGTGGCACAAATAGATGGTAAAAAATTATCGAATGTCTTGGTAAAATGAAACTGTCAAATGAAACTTTAATGTGAAGACGTGAGAAAATTGGAGGATATGCACCAGTGAAAATGTCCAGTAGTACCTAGGATGTACAACAACAACTAGCCTTTTCTCATTGTAGATGGTGTCAGTTACATGGTTTTTATTTCCACAAAGATCTATCATGTGTAATGACAGTTGGGCTTTTTTGGTCGTTTTTCTACGTTTTCAAACCATCTAAAATGATTTCTCCTTATTTTATCTCTGTTGATGTTACTCCCAATTTGTTTCTAATAACTTCATTATGTATAGGGTCCTTCCTTAGTAAAACCTAGAATGTATTAGAATAAAATAAAAAAGTTATGATGTGGCATTTCTTTTTTGAGGTAAATGTAGATATGGTACATACAAAGAAGGCTGCTTCATTTTGACCTTCAGTTTGCTGATGTTAGTCCCAGTTCTGCTGATCCTAAGTGTCTACGGGTATACATCATTTCAGATGTTATATGCAAACCGATGCAAGTGCCCAACGGTTTAAATTAAATAGATAATAGTTCAGATCAAAAGAAAGCACCCAAAAAGGTACTTTTTGCAACGCAAAAGAAACAAAAATGTAGCTTTTCTACTTATTAAATATGAACCATCACCAGCTTTGATTGAATAATTAGATGAGGTTTGTGTCAATATGCATACAAAGCGGTTTGCTTATACTAACTTCATGAGGCCTAAGGATCCATGTAAATGCCAGGTTGTGTGGTCTTGATTACTTATCCTAAAAGCAGGATAAAGCTGGATATCATGACTCATTTGCCAGCTCATCCCATTTTTATGGTTATGACACAGTCCCAAACTGAGGGTCATTGAACAGATTTAACGATCATGTCAGGGGAATTTCTTCACCTTTCAACATAATCTCCCTAACAGTTTGCTTAAACGAACCCTAATTTGAGAGAATTTCCTTCATTTTCATGCCTTAAGTTGTGATTCATGTTTCTCATATGAGTTCATGTTTGCCTCAACTAGGTCAACCTCGCATACAAAAGAAAATATGAGGATCTGATGTATCGAGGTGAAGAAGAACAAACAGAGAAGGAACTGGAACTCTTGAAGGTTAGATGAGCCCAAAATTTTCAAGATATTAATTTGTTCATACGAAGTAATAGCATTCCATCTTATCTGTCAACTCTAAAGCACTCTCTTCACAACTGCTCGGTGCCTTCGCAGAAGGATTTACTCAACATGGGCTTTGCTCGTGTTGTCCTTATCTCCCACACTCTTATCAGATCTTGATCTTAGATGGTCTTATCTTTCACTATGTGATTTCTTATGTTCCTGTTAGGAATCCTATGCTATTCTGTCGTCTGAGGAAGAGAGGAGATTCTACGATTGGAGCCTAGCAAGGAGTGAGAAACCTGATAGGTATGTTTGGCCATTTGAAGTTGACATAACACAGACCCCTACTCAGTCTCCTCCCCCTCAGGTATGGAGCTTTCCATTCTGATTTATTATTGTCATTACCTCTCCCCATAAATAATACATGTTTTCCTGGGATTCCTTCTCTTTCTTAAGACCCTCCTTGCAGAATGTTGGCGCTGGATATCATATGTCTAGCAAAACAAGAAATATAGTCTGTTACTATCTGTTCATCTATAATGTGTGTGTGTGTGAGAGAGAGAGAGAGACGAATACATAATACCATTTTATCGTGGGTGATATATTATTTTGAGAATAATCTTTCAAGTTCTGTAGTGGGTCTTGCATGTGAATCTTGTAATTTTTTCCTAATAGTTTTTTTTTTAATTCTGTGTATTTCTTTTTCCCTTGTCGCAAAAGAACTTCCATCATGGCTTTGTGCTGATTGAGGCATTTATATATAGCGAGAGTCATGTTAACTCATAAGGATTAGCACCCAATTTCCTTTCTTCCTTGCAGGGACCTTTCTTTTATGGCTACAATCCTTTCCCAGTCACTGCCTTTGTCTGAAACTGAGTATGACTTCGTGATCCTATCCTCTCCATTATCTTTCTTGGCAATCCCTTACCACGACGCACTTGACTGGCCTATTCTTCGAGCAACACTAAGGTCCGTCATCTTCTTGCTGAGCTAGCTTTCCATGTGTAAGCAAGTCCCTCCAATTCTAGCGCTATCATATTGCTTCAACAATTGCTCTCACGCATTTTTTATCCTATCCCATCTCCTCCTCTGGGTGTCAGTTCATGAGTCCATGTGGGGGTGGTTTCCGCTTTCTACATAGTGAAAGTCAGTCTCATTTTCAGCCCAAGAGCTTCACTAGTCGATTGCAGTCAGGTTAAAGACTATCATTCTCCATTTATCCATTGAAAAGACAATGAGAATTGTAGGGCTAGACAATCACCTGAACAGAAAGCCTGACTTCTTTTCACACTATCCAATTCTTTTATCAAGGGTGGCTTCTTGAGTCATGGTCTGTCAAGCAGAAACTCGACTAGATTCAGAAATTGATGAAAATTTCAAATCGAGACAAAAGATGGGAAAAGTCCATGTTCATCATATCCATGCAAATTGCGACCCCTAAATTCAGCAATTGTTCTGAGATGGGTTCTCATTTTCTGTTTAGTTGTGCTTTTGGCTTCTAAAAGTGTCCATTTGCAGCTTGCTACAGTTTGTCATTTTGAACAAAGGGACATGAGAGTACTATTTTGAGAGTCATTATAATTTCTTGTTGTTCTTGCAGGAGCCAGAGGATGTTGGTCCGACCAGGCTTGTAGGCTATTTCTTCTTAGGTTGGTTTGTATTGTCTGTTGTACTGTCAATCGCACTCAATAAGTAAACAACAACCTCTAATGCATCCCATCGGGAGGATGAGATACAAAACTGTATTACCACCCCTGGCTCGGCATTATGGCCACACACAGTTCTTCGTTTATTTGATTATTCTATTTGGAAAATCATTGGCTGCATTCTCGTAATCCATCAACATGGCTGATTCAGTTTGATACAGGCCGAATAGGCTTCTCTTTTGTAAAATCAGGACAATTTACGAGTCCTCCCATGCTAGCAGCAAACCATCATGCGTTCCTCAAGTTTATGCTGCAATAACCGAGCCCTGTCCAATGTTGCATGTGGTACCTCCTGTCTAATTTTCCGAGGAATTATTAGTACACAGCAAGTGTGTCGATTATGACTACCATCTGTATTTATTTTGATCGAACCATCATCGGTTATAAGCTGGACTTCATGAGTTTTGATTTGTTTGGCACTTGCAATGTGACTTTTAGAAGCAACACATTTGTTTAACCGACCATTGAATAGGCTTTTGTGGTAGTGAAGGCCACCTAAAATCTAGGTTAAGGAGTTCTTCGTTGCGCCGTTTCTGTAAAAGCCACACAGTATTTTATGCTCCAGTGTTCGTTATTGATGCTGAAACTTGATGATAAGCATGCTAATATACAAAGAATCCCATCGAGTGAATAAAAGAGAGCTCGTTTTGATGGGGTACCAATAAGTTCAAGATTGCACTAGCTTCATTGCAGTCTCGAACCGAATGTAACGTTGTTCCCGCTGCTCCTTCGCACAACGGGCAGCTACCATCTCTAAGGCCCCATGAAATAGGAGACTACGAGTAGGAAGTCGTCGTATCCGATTATGTAGAATTTGCCATATGCGAAAGTTAATACGTTCAGAAACAGCTGACCTCCATGTTATATGCCATAATGGATTCAACATCGTGCAATCCCCTTCAGGAAGATTATATCCACTCTTAACTTGTACGCTGTCATCGGTACCATGGGACAACCAAAACCCATCTTCCGGGTACGCGGGTTAGGTGATACGATCACATGGAGCCTGTCGATAGCTGATTGGGATATAACTTTCCTTCTAACACCACCCAGCTAGCCTCCAAATAGCACCTTGTCTTGCCATGCTATCAACTGATGCATTGGGATTAATATCATCACCATTATTTGCTAAATTGCATTAGGGTAATACCGTTTTGAATCCAAGTACCCGTTCCGAAGTAACTGCTCTTCCCAGTCTTTTCTACAAGTATCCATACCAAAGATCTCTCTCTCCATAAGATGGAATCATTGAAGCTGAGATGTGTTTAGTGCTGCATGATCATTTTTATAATCATTGAAATCTTTAGGAGCTCACTGATCTCTGAATAGGTTCATGATATCCTTTTAGTTTAGGACTTGAATTGTCCTGCATCGCCGTAGTGTTCGTCTCTTCACTAATATTTCCGATGCCCCCTTATAGTCTAGACAGAACCTGACCCTAACTTGAGTCTGGAAGTTGAGAACCATTTCCAGTTCATCGTATTTTGAGTCATTCGGAATGCATCTGACCAATCAATAATCTAGTATAGCCTGAATATGTAAGGCCTCTTGGCAAGCTTACTTTACATCCTTTCAATTTTGTAACTGAAGAAATATAAGAAATTCACAAAGCTTTTACAAACGCAAAATGTGGTGCCTCTTTTAGCCATATAATACTTTAATAGTTTAGAGCTCATATTGTTCAAACTAGTAGATATGAATTATTGCTTCAATTGCACTGTGATAATTCTTTATAGGTATGATCGTAGTTTCGCAGTATTTCAGCTATCTAGTTTCAAGTCTCGTTGTGCTCCTGTTGGTCTAATTCATACTCTAAACACATTGAATTAAATCCTATTTACAATTGGAGTCAGATATTTAAAGTGTCCATTATTCCGGTCAGGTGTCTAGTTGGTCTCATGCCCTTGTACCCATATCCAGATCCAAAGTGGTGGGTGAGTTACCGGGTACGACCATTGACGGGTCTAGATCTAGTAGGTCTATATAATTTTAGCTTTTTAAAATATACATAAGATACAATATATTTTGATACTACAGAATATTAAGATCCTGTTATAATGGGAAATTAAATAGTGTAGGTACGGTATTAACACCAAGCTTACATATTATGTTTCATAGTAAATTACATTTCTTTGTTTTCATATGTAATATGTATAGACACCTTTTAGGTAGCATGATATGCCGAACTTACCACTTCTCAGTCTGTGAGGATTTTGAAATCCTACCCCACGACAATCCATAACACTTTCAGTCAAGCTACCTAGACATGGCCTGTTCCAGGTAAACCGGAACTACCAGTTCTAAATCCCCCGTTTTGGTTTTCTTGAAAACAAGAACTGGAATTGGACCGTTCCAGTTATGGCTTCATTTCAATCTGAGTTCTAAACCACCTGGAACAAAAAAACTCATTAAAATTTTGAATTTAAAAAAATAAAAAATATGGAACCGGTAGTTTGGAATTGTTGCTTCCAGTTCCATAGAAGGTGGAACTGGAAATGAATTGGATGGTTCCTCGATTCCAGGTCAAGTCCCAAACATCATCTTCTGGCTTGGTTCGGTTCCAGTTGAAACCGTTGGGAAGGTTCCAAACCAGCCATGTCAAAGGCTGCTGATCATTCAAACATTCACAATCAAGTCTAACTATGAGAGCCAAGAATATCAAGTCTTGCTATCTTTTCGTCCCATATAAAACCAAAAAAACCCGTAATTTGGACGCACAAGTTAAAGGTAGTTATACATAGAAAAGACATAGCTTCAAAGAAAAAGGTCATCTTCGGCATTCACCCGAAGTGACTCAAAAAAATAGGGCCTCTTTTGGGTCGATCTGTTTGATGCAAACAAGTACGTGAAAAAAAATAGTCCAAAAGGCGAAATTAGTGGGCAATTTGAGACAACACCAAAGTGCCACATGAACACAACTTGAAATTAGCCTTCAAGCATGTATACAAATTTTATATTGTGCACAACCCTCAACTTGTATCAAATCTTCTTAATTTATTGAAAGTAAATAAAAACTAAGTCTGTGTGTGAAAGTGAGGAATACCAAGAGCCATGCAACCGAGTATGTGCGGGAGTGCCTTGTCTCATGAGTAAGAGCAGGCATTCATACTAGGAAAAAGTCCCCACACACTAGATCTTGCCGGTTGTGGGTGTGTAGCTAAGTAGAACGAGTCCTATTGCCATCATCGAACCGAAACACCTATTTAGCAGGCACGGGAAAAAGGTCAGTGACAAATTGGTTTCAGAACAATTTGAGGTTGATATCAAGGAGAATTTACTGCAACAAAGCCAGTCGATCGATCATCTGTGGAGAACAAAGCTCCTCCTACAAATCGAGTCAAGTCGGAATTCAATTTCAAACTAGGTTTGCAAAATTCTAAGGCTAGATTTTTGGCGAATATCAATGACATTTTGAAGAGCTATCCATCGTTCTTTTATTCCAAAAATTTTATTGAAGCAAGCAGGATATGTATAGGTTTGATCGGATTAGAAATAGTGAAAATAAGTGATCATTTGATGAGTCTCTGATCAAAAAGTGGTTGACGGAAGTACGTATAACCTGACTGAAATTTTGCAAAAAAATTCAACGAGGCATGCAATTGATTTAGGGTATAGGTTTGATCGGATTAGAAATAGCGAAAATAAGCGATCATTTGATGAGTCTGATCATAAAGAGGCTAACGAAAGTACGTATAACCTGACCTGAAATTTTGCAGAAAAATTCAACAAGGCATGCAATTGATTTAGGTTGGCTACGAAAAAGCCTAGATCTAAGTTAAATGAAGTGTGATCTTCGTTGACCAAGTGTCAATCTATCCTTTTCAAGATAGGTCTAAACAACGTCAATCACGATCAAGAGTAAATCATCAAAAAACAGTGAGATCATTAGTGAAAAATGCAATCGCCGAAGATCTACAGAAAAATAGAAGTTATAAGAGTGTAATTTTGTTGTTAAAAGCCTTGATTTAGTGGAGAATAATCAAGAAGAGGACAGATCGGAACATATCTACCAATTCGAGAGTGAGTTCTATAGTAATTAGAAACGGATTAAAATTTTCTACAATACAAAAATCAGCTTTCATCATTTGAGTTGAGTGTCGATCTGTGAATTTCGGAATATATCCATTGATTGAGGTGGAGATTGAGGAGCTGGGTCGTGAATTGCCGAGGGCAATCAACTATCGAATTGATTTGAGGCAGATCGAGCAAACTTGAGGAAAAAGTCGGGTGTTTTTGAATTATGTGAATTCTGCCAAGCTGATTTTTCGATGGAATCGATGACATTTCGCTCAAGCAAACAATGTTTGTTCGGTTCGAAACTTATACGACAGTGAGGTGGAGATGTATGGAGTTGATTGGACCCTACCTCACAAGGTTTGGTGATTAGTTGATGAGGTTTTCATCATTCACAAGGTGACAGATAGAGATAGGAATAGATAGGAAATTCTGCAATTTGGTTGTAATCTACTTCAAACTCTCAAATTGTGTGTCGATTTGTGCAAATAAAGTTAATCTCCATTGATTGAGTGAAAATCTAGCAGTATTAGTAAACCTACACCCAAGGCATTATCTAACATACCAACCTATTTGGTCATCAAGCACCCCATGCCCTTATATAGGAGAGGATGGTTTCCTTAAGAAGCTTCTAGGTTCATCCTCATGATTTTCCTAGATGATACATATTGTAGAACCTTTTCCATAATTCTAGTGGCAGTCAAGGATGTTATCGCTTAACTAACTAATTAGAAAACTACTCTAAAATCTTAATTTTTGCGATTCTACTCAATTTTGCTCAATCAACCTCAAACTGCTCTAATACTAATTTGTAGAGCCTGTTGTAAATTTGTCATAAGTCTGGTCTGTAGTTTGTTGTAAGTCCCTAAGCTGAGTCTTATAAGTTGTAGGAGGTGTGTTATATCTTGTAAGTCTTTCAAGAAAGGTCTTCCCCGTTATAACTGTTACAAAGTGGCTATTTTCGGCAACTCAACATGGTAACGGTTGGACTAACCATCCAGACCGTTACCGTGTCAGGAGTTACCGATAGGCCCGAGTAACAGCCGCACCATTACCAGAAAACACGGTAACAGTCCAGATATGGATGCTCTAGATAAGAGAAGCACAACTGGATAATAGGAAGACATGGAGCAGGCACTGCTCTATAAATAAGAGTAGTGCATATAGTAACATACAGAGGAAAACAAAAGAAAAATACACAAAGTCAACCTAAAAAAGGCCGCTGTGAGGAAACCTCAAACGAACCACACCATTTTCGCTACAGGTGTACTTGGAAAACTAGACAGAGAACAAACGCAACATCGAACTCCGGCAATCAGAAAGCTTCAGTCGGCTTCAGAGTCGTCATCAGTAGTATCAGGGTCTCGTAGTTGACCTTGCAAAAAAAAAACCAAGGTATGCGTTACTGTTCAAAACAAAAAGTGGGAGAAGAAAGAAAAAAAGAGAGGAAACGAGCGAGAGAAGGCCGAAAGGCCAGATCAAAGCCGCAGACAGCAGAAGGCCGAAAGCAAGATCAAAGTCGCAGATGGCAGAAGGCCGAAAGCAAGATCAAAGTCACAGATGACAGAAGGCCGAAAGGCTAGAACCAAAGCTGCAAACGACAGAAGGCTGAAATGCCAGAACCAAAGCCGAAGATGGCTGAAGGCCGAAAGGCCAAGAAAAGGAAAGGCAGTCGACCGCTGGTTGGGAAAAGAAACAGCAAGTCACCGGTCAGCGACGACCGCCACACAATGCCGCAGGCCACCCTCTCTCACTCCCTCTTTCAGGTGAGATCGCTCTCTCTCTCTCTTTGTTTAAATAGACCCGAAAACCACCAAGCAATTTTTAGGAAACTATGGGCCGAAACTAGCGGTTTCGCAGAAATCATCCCGGGAAGCAAACTGAAAAGTCCGTTCTACCCTGGCCTTTTTTTATATTACAAAACTACCCCTAGACAAAAGACTATTTTTCCCTTATTGAGCAAAAAGTCATTTTTACCTTCCGACAGTATGTGAAAATTATGAAATACCGAGCTATTGTTTTATGTTATTGCCCTTTGTGGATTAAATTATTACATTTCTACCATTGTATTAAAAGACAGGTTTGTCCCTGTACTTTTGAGAAAATTACTGATTCAGACTAAGGGTTAAAATTACAGAATTAATCTCGATCAGTTACAAATTTTATAGAAATACCAAAGAGTAATTTACGAGTCTATCTTTAGGCTTTTTAGAAAATTTCAAAAGTGGATAAATAAAATTATAGTTTTACCCATGGTATTTTTTGAAAAATGCTAAAGGCAGAAATTTTTGGGAAAAATACTGATTTATCCCAGGTTGCTTATAAGTTATTTTTAGCTTGTTTTTATGATATTATGCATCGTTCTAACAAGGTTCCTGCTTTGGGTGTCTGTTGCTTATTGTTTGTTTCCTTTTTAGACTGCCTAATTGTTATAATTGCCAAATACATAAAAATGAGTTCAAGAATATGTATGTCTAAATTGGCAAAAACCAAAAACTAAACGGTTTGAACTTCCAAACATGGAAGAGGAGAATCTCACTTGCTCTAACACTTGAAGGTATTGAGTATGTATTAAAGGAAACCATGTGTCCGCCACCATCAGACGCAACTGAGCAACAGATAAAAATGTATAAAACATTTCTAAAAGATGACACTATAGCAAGGATAGTCATGTTGACATACATGGAGGATGACTTGATAAGGGTCTTCGAAGAATATGAGACCGTAAAATAACTATTTGATTCAATAACAACAAAGTATAACATAACTACCAAACTACATGTGCAGTTGCTACTACAAAAGTACAACTCATTCAAAATAAGAGAAGGAGATAACGTAGTAGAACATGTAAATTACATGTTAGTAATGGCTAGATATCTAGCCGTGCAAAGTCAGTCATCCCAAAACCGATGCAAATATCAACAATCCTAAACAGTCTACCCCATAATGGAACATGAACACCACTGCCCTTAGGTTAGGGTTAAAGATTAACCTTTTGGAATTGCCCTTGAAACTAGCAATAGAGCAAGAACATATGAACAAAAATACAACAACAACTAAGCCTTTTCCCATACTAGACGGGGTCGGCTACATGGATTCTTTGTTTCCACAGATTCCTATCGTGTGCCATGTTAGGAGTCAACTCCCAATAAGCTAGATCATTCTTTCTTGTTTCTTTCCAACACTTTTGTGGTCGTCCTCTACCTCTTTTAATACTTTCCAAATTTAGTTTTTCTAGCCTTCTTACAGGTTCTTCTTTTGATCTTCTTTCTATATGTCCAAACCATCTTAAATGATGTTCTCTCATTTTATCCTCTATTGGTGCCACTCCTAATTTGTTTCTAATAACCTCATTATGTATACGGTCTTTTCTTGTATGACCACTCATCCATCTCAACATCTTCATTTCTATCACAAACATCTTTTGTACATGTTGATGATTAACTGCCCAACACTCAGAACCATAAAACATGGCAGGCCTAGTTGTTGCTCTATAATATTTACCTTTTAATTATAATGGTATCTTCTTATCACAAAGAATACTTGATGCTCCTCAATATTTTAACCAACCAACATTTATTCTATGCATAACATCTCTATCAATTCTTCCATCACTCTAAAAAATTGACCTTAGGTATTTAAAACTTTACTTTTAGGGAATGCAATGTATGCCAATTTTAATTTCTATGTTCTTTGAAGTAACCAAATAATCAAACTTACATTCTATATATATTGTCTTTGTTCTACTAAGTCAAAGGCCTTTGCTTTCTAATGTTTCTCTCCATAGCTCCAATTTTCTATTAACTTTTTCCTTAGACTCCTCCACTAATACAATGTCATCTGCAAATAATATACACCAAGGTACTTCATCTTGAATATGTTTTGTTAACTCATCCATCACCATTATAAATAAGTATGGACTTAAAGTTGATCCTTGATGTAACCCAATATTAACTTTAAAGAAGTCTGTCATTCCTTCATGAGTCCTCACACATGTTTTTGCACCATCATACATGACTCTTATAAGGTTAATATATGTCAATGGAATACCTCTTTTTTCCAAAGTTCTCCAAAGAACCTCCCTCGATACCTTATCATAAGCTTTTTCTAGATCAATAAATATCATGTGAAGGTCTTTCTTTCTTGCTAAAAAATGTTCTATAAGACGTTTTAAAAGGTGAATCGCTTCAATAGTAGATCTGTCTGGCATGAATCCAAATTGGTTCTCTGTTGTACTTGATACTATTCCTATAGAAGTTTGGAAAATACTAGGAGAAATAGGAATCACTTGGCTCACAAGACTATTTAATGAAATATGGAAAAACCAAAAGATGCCCGAGGAATGGAGAGCAAGTACACTTATACCCATATATAAGAACAAGGGAGACATTCAAAATTGTGCGAATTATCGAGGTATCAAGTTAATGAGTCACACTATGAAATTATGGGAAAGAATTATCTAACGTAGGTTAAGACAAGTATCAAGTACAATAGAGAACCAATTTGGATTTATGCCAGGTAGATCTACTATTGAAGCGATTCACCTTTTGAGACGTCTTATGGAACATTTTAGAGCAAAAAAGAAAGACCTTCACATGATATTTATTGATCTAGAAAAAGCTTATGATAGGGTACCGAGGGAGGTTCTTTGGAGAACTTTGGAAAAAAGAGGTATCCCATTGACATATATTAACCTTATAAGAGACATGTATGATGGTGCAAAAACATGTGTGAGGACTCATGAAGGAACGACAGACTTCTTTGAAGTTAATATTGGGTTACATCAAGGATCAACTTTAAGTCCATACTTATTTATAACGGTGATGGATGAGTTAACAAAACATATTCAAGATGAAGTACCTTGGTGTATGTTATTTGCAGATGACATTGTATTAGTGGAGGAGTCTAAGGAAAAAGTTGATAGAAAATTGGAACTATGGAGAGAAACATTAGAAAACAAAGGCCTCCAACTTAGTAGAACAAAGACAGAATATATGGAATGTAAGTTTGATCATTTGGCTACTTCAGAGGACATAGAAATTAAAATTGGCACACATTGCATTCCCCAAAAGGAAACTTTTAAATACCTAGGGTCAATTTTTCAAAGTGATGGAAGAATTGATGGAGATGTTACACATAGAATTAATGCTGGTTGGTTAAAATGGAGAGGAGCATCAGGTATTCTTTGTGATAAGAAGATGCCATTAAAATTAAAAGGTAAATATTATAGAGCAGCAGTTAGGCCTGCCATGTTTTATGGTTCTGAGTGTTGGGCAGTTAATCATCAACATGTACAAAAGATGTCAGTGACACAAATGAAGATGTTGAGATGGATGAGTGGTCATACAAGAAAAGACCGTATACATAATGAGGTTATTAGAAACAAATTAGGAGTGGCACCAATAGAGGATAAAATGAGAGAACATCGTTTAAGATGGTTTGGACATATAGAAAGAAGATCAAAAGAAGAACCTGTAAGAAGGTTAGAAAAACTAAATTTGGAAAGTATTAAAAGAGGTAGAGGACGACCACAAAAGTGTTGGAAAGAAACAATAAAGAATGATCTAGCTTATTGTGAGTTAACTGCTAACATGGCACACGATAGAGATATGTGGAAACAAAGAATCCATGTAGCCGACCCCGTCTAGTATGGGAAAAGGCTTAGTTGTTGTTGTTGTTGTTAAGTCTGATTTGTATAGGTTTGGTTGGGTCCTAAATAAAAAAAATCGGTGATCATCTGATAAGGTTGGATTGATCACAAATGGGCCAACAGAAATAAGTATAACAGCCAGAGATTTTGTAGTTGCTTTCTTGTGGAAAATTCTGTGATAGAACTTTTGATCTGAATTTGATCTGAATTGCTGTGATATTTTTGAGTGTATTCCTATCATACTCATGTAATTGATGTAATTTTGTGAAGTTGCTTTGTTGTGATTAAAACTTCGTCGGATTTTTATAACATGGATTACAAAAATTATGAGCATTGCTTTGGGGCGTTCCTGCCTAGCGACGTGCTGCAGAGCCTGAATACAGTAATAAGTAAGCAAGGGCCACTACATTTTTGCCCGAATGTAGTGAATCAATTGCAGAGAGGGTTCTCATATCATGGATGGGTGTGAGTAAAGAAGTTAGTCCCGCTACATTGCCGCCCGAATGTAGTGAAAAATTTTCAGAGAGGGTCTCCATATTTTAATTATGGACGGATGCGAGCGGTAAGGAAGGTAGTCCTAGATAATAAGATTTGTATTGGTTCTTGGAATATCGGAACATTATCCGGTAAGCTAATAGAGGTGGTAGATACTATGATTCGGAGAAAGATTCATATTCTATGTTTACAAGAGACAAAATGGGTTGGAGAAAAAGCAAAGGAGATAGAGGATACAGGTTTTAAATTATGGTACTTAGGTAAAGAAAAGGCTCGAAACGGAGTTGGTATTATCATAAATAAAGATTTAAAGGATAGTGTAGTAGACATACAACGATATGGTGACCGAATCATGATGTTGAAATTAGTGTTAGGAGTAGAGGTTTTGAATATAGTTTGTGCTTATACACCCCAAGTAGGACTAAAAGATAGTATAAAGACAGTTTTTTGGGAAGAGTTAGATAAGGTGATTCAAAAGATTCCACAAAGGGAGATGATTTGTTTAGGAGGAGACTTAAATGGGCATGTCAGTAAAGAGGTATTAGGATATCAAGGGATTCATGGAAACTTTGGTTTCGGGGATATAAATGAGGAAGGTAGGGAGATTTTAAATTTTGCTATGGCATTTGAACTCTTTATAGTCAATATAATCTACAAAATACGAGATGAACATTTAATTACTTATAAGAGTGGCTTATCACAAACACAAATTGATTACTTTATTTGTAGAAAAAAAGATAGAGCATGTTATAAAGATTGCAAGGTAATTCCAGGAGAAAGCTTAACCACCCAACATCGACTTTTAGTTATGCATTTACAAATAAAAAAATGGGCAAAAAAGAAAAGAGTGCATCGAGCTATTCAGACTAAATGCTGGAACCTCAAAAGCGAGAAAGAAGATATATTTAAACAGAAAGTCCTTCAAGGAGATGTTTGGAATTATTTTGGTACACCCTATGATATGTGGAACAATATGGCTATACATATTAGGAAAGTGGCGAAAGATGTGTTAGGGGTATCTAAGGGAGGTGTACCGGTACAAAAAGAAGCTTGGTGGTGGAGTAAAGTAGTACAAAATAAAATCAAGGCAAAGAGGGCATGTTACAAATTAGGAGTGGCACCAATAGAGGATAAAATGAGAGAATATCGTTTAAGATGGTTTGGATATATAGAAAGAAGATCAAAAGAAGAATGTAAGAAGGTTAGAAAAACTAAATTTGGAAAGTATTAAAAGAGGTAGAGGACGACCACAAAAGTGTTGGAAAGAAACAATAAAGAATGATATAGCTTATAGCGAGTTAACTGCTAACATGGCACACGATAGGGATTTGTGGAAACAAAGAATCCATGTAGCCAACCCCGTCTAGTATGGGAAAAAGCTTAGTTGTTGTTGTTGTTTGCTTTGTTGTGGTTAAACGTCCATTGCTTGTTGCAAGTGTTACAGTCAAAAATCTTGTTGAAATTGAGTGTGGTCACTAACTGTAATCGGTTTGAGTTTTTGCTGCAACAGAATTGTAAAGGTCATTTGTGAATTGTTGTTGGTTGGTCCTGTAGTCTGTTGTAAGAGTATTGTAAGTGATTGTAGGTATTGACATTGTAAGTGTTGGAGGAAAAGTTTTCTTCATTGTAATAGTCAAAACAAAACAGCAAAACAACAAAGGTGATGGCTAAAGGGAAGTCTGTTGTTGCAACAACCTCAGTTGCAGAAGCGGAAGGTGTGCCAGAAGCATTCAGTGCCAAGGAAGCGATGGTGCAAGTCTTTCATATGCTGCAGAATTTTCAGACCTTTAACTAGGCGAAGATAGAAGCCTTTTAGACCTCTACTGAAGTAGCGACGATGGATACGTCTTCCTCAGACTTCTAGTACCCGAACCCAAGCTCCTCGAGGGGAAATGGGACCAGAAGATCCTTGAGCATTTCATATGGTATTTAAAGATTATTTCTAGGTACCAAAACGGGAGAGTGTGGGGCCATAATGGTGTGGGTGACGCCTTGGGTATAGGTGCACCCAAAGGGCGTTGGGACATAGACAAGGGAGTTGGGCAGTTAAAGTCGATTGAGGTCGACACTTAGCCAAAGAGCACTACAAGCGCTAAGCACATACATGACCTCGAGGGTGAGTCCAGCTTAATTAGGAATGTATTGTCATGGGACAAATTCTGATTGTGCTAGCGATGCACAAGATAGAAAGGGTGTGTGTTACCTTACTGGCATCCCGGAGGACTACACGTATAGTGCACACCACTCACATGCATCATAACAACATATAGCCATGAGCGTTGATTTTCACTAATATCATACTCCGTTAACCTCCCTTGTGTATATAATTAGTCTCCTCTTAACTAACTAATAGAATACTCTAGAATCCCCTAGCTCTAGAATTATCCACATGGTTACAGTGCGAGACCCAAGGGTGTAACATGGTTACAAGTCTAATCATCTTGATTATTGCTTTTACAAGATAGTTAAGAGGAGGTTAACCGTTTATGCAGGGGAGGTTTCCAATATGATGCCACCCGGAACCAACACTCATGACTACACACAGTTATGATGCGTGTTAGTGGCGCACGCGCACTATAGTACACTTCTTTGATATGCTAGTAAGGTGACCCCCCTTATTCCTCATATGTTGCTAGTGCTCTCGGAATTTGTCCCGTGACAATACCCCTAACTAAACAGGACTCGCCCTAAGGCCACGTACGTGCTGAATACTTGCAGTGTTCCCCATCTAAGTGTTGACCCCAATCGACTTCTACTACGCAACTCTCTTGTTCATGTCCCAGCACTCTTCAAGTGCGCCTATACCCAAGGTGTTGTCGAGCATGGTGTTACACCGTCATAACCCCATGCTCTCCCTGTCTGGTGTGCGTATGATCTGACGCATGTCTCGTAACGTCATGCTCACTTCTAGGAATGATGATACCGTGCGCGGGTGTTAAAACTCTCGTAGTGTCTCATCTCTTAGCTCTAGCATCACTATGTCGACTTGAGCTATCTTTACGGAGGTTCATCCTCGGATGAACTCCCAAATATGTGTGGACTCCTTGGAGACCATGTTGTCCCATCATGTACTTCCAACTTGTTTCTAGCGACTACGCATCCCTTCGACACTACACCTGAACGAAGTGGAATAGAATGACGAACATAATCCTTCTTTCACTCCAGATTAAGGATTGTTCGTCTAGCAACATGAAGCTCCCCAATGTGCGCCAATGCATCGAAACTTACTCTACTCACATAAACCATTACATCCACATCAGATATGGTGACCCTTTTGACCACCCACGAACGACTCTGCAACCCGTGTGATCTATGACAAGGACCACCAAGCCCACACGAGCTCCTTGCTTGGAAATTCATGCACCTATGAAGAATGTACCCGGTCCATCTTCGCAATCGGCTCATGGACAATCTCAACCTCCACATTTTTCTTCCCTCGGTTGTCACCAACGTCTCCCCATCCATCTACCTTACCACCTACCTAACACATATCCACCATGATCATGGCCTCTAGGCATGCCTCGTAACCAAGGCAAGTGGGCTATGGTAACTCCAATTCAAGTACTGGTAACTTTGCACCAGACTGATTCTCCTGATGTTGCTTGGGGAAAGTGCAAGAAAGGTTTCTCTTCCACTCTGGATGAAGAACTAAAAATCTGTTGGCATTCATTTCAACGATGGTAGCTACACATAAATGGCATGACAACTCCTCGCCAACTAAATCGGGCTCTCTTTCCTCTCTAGGGACTGCCACAACGGTCGGGCAGCACCCATGAAGACCCGATTTCAGTTCCATGGCCGTTAGGTATTGTGCAAGCCTCTTATGCCTCACCTACAAGCATGCATTAGTTGTAAAACCTACATCAAAACTACCTTTGTCAATGGTTGGTTCACAATACCTTCGGCGTCCTGCACTTCTTGCCTGCTTCTGCCCATTGCTTTTGTTGTTTGTTGTCTTGTTTTGATGATTACAATGCGGAAGACCTTTGCTCAAAAACTTACAAGACACACCTCCTACAACAATTTACAAGACTCGTCTTAGGGACTTAGAATGGATTACAAACCCAACTTATAACAATTTTACAACAAACTCTACGACTCAGTTGCAATAGAAAACTCAAAATAAATTACAACCAAAGATTGTATCACTCCTTTCAACCAACGATAACAGATTGTTGTCTGCAACACTCACAGCAATTGACGCTCAATTACAACTGAGTGACACGAAGATTACAGCACTCCCATCAGTCTTACAGCAACCACACTCGAAAAGCAACATATGCCACAGAAGGTTGTAGAAGCACACTCAGTTTCTGCCTGATCCTTGAGGATTCTTGCTCAATCAGCTTCAACATCGATCCAATCAACTCTGGTGTGGATTGATCTTTGTAATTACCCACCAATACTGCTAGATTTTTACTCAACCAATAGAGATTAGCTTTGTTTGCACAAATTAGTACACGATTTGATAGTTTAAAGTCAATTACAACCAAATTGTGGAATTTCTAGTGTGATATATACCTATCTCCACCGGTCACCTTGTGAATGATCAAACCCTCAACAATCGATCACCAAACCTTGTGATGTAGGGTTCAATCGACTCCTTACATCTCCATCTCGATGTCGTATAAGTTTCAAATCGAACGGACATTGTTCGCTTGAGCAAAATGTCATTGATTCCACTAAAAAAATCAGCTTGATAGAATTCAAAGGAAACCAATTTTTTTCCTCAATTTTTCTCGATCTGCCTCAAACAAATTCGGTAGTTGATTGCTCTCTACAATCTTCGACCCAGCTACTTGATCTCCACCTTAACAAATGGAGATAATTTTCGAATTTCATAGATCGGCACTCAACTCAAAGGATCGAAGTTATTAATTTTTTATCATAGAAATTTTCAGATCCATTTCCAACTACCAAACTCACTCTTGAATTAGATCTATTCTGATCTGCACTCACCTTGATTATTATCCACTAAATCAAGGTTTCAATAGCAAAATTAGACTCTTGTAACCACTGTCATTCGATGCGTATCGTTTTGGTCTATAATACGATACGTATCGTATCATAGTGTATCATAATTTAATACTAAAAAATCAATAAAAATCTGATAATTGCAAAGAATTCATATCATCAACAACAACAACAACTAAGACTTTTACCATACTAGACAGGGTCGGCGACATGGATTCTTTGTTTCCACAGATCCCTATTGTGTGCCATGTTAGCAGTTAACTCACAATAAGCTAGATCATTCTTTATTGTTTCTTTCCAACACTTTTGTGGTCGTCCTCTACCTCTTTTAATACTTTCCAAATTTAGTTTTTCATACCTTCTTATAGGTTTTCTTTTGATCTTCTTTTTATATGTCCAAACCATCTTAAATGATATTCTCTCTTTTTATCCTCTATTGGTGCCACTCCAAATTTGCTTCTAATAACCTCATTATGTATATGGTCTTTTCTTGTATGACCACTCATCTATCTCAACATCTTCATTTCTGTCACGGACATCTTTTGTACATGTTGATGGTTAACTGCCCAACAATCAGAACCATAAAACATGGCAGGCCTAATTGCTACTCTATAATATTTACCTTTTAACTTTAATGGTATCTTCTTATCACAAAGAATACCTGATGCTCTCTTCATTTTAACCAATCAGCATTAATTCTATGCGTAACATCTCTATCAATTCTTCCATCACTCTGAAAAATTGACCCTAGGTGTTTAAAACTTTCTTTTTGGAAGATGCAGTGTGTGCCAATTTTAATTTCTATGTCCTCTAAGGTAACCAAATGATCAAACTTATATTCCATATATTATGTCTTTGTTCTACTAAGTCGAAGGCCTTTGCTTTCTAATGTTTTTCTCCATAGTTGCAATTCTCTATTAACTTTTTCCTTAAGCTCCTCCACTAATATAATGTCATCTGCAAATAACATAAACAACGGTACTTCATCTTGAATATGTTTTGTTAACTCATCAATCATCATTATAAATAAGTATGGACTTAAAGTTGATCCTTGATGTAACCCAATATTAACTTCAAAGAAGTCTGTCATTCCTTCATGAGTTCTCACACATGTTTTGGACCATCATACATGTCTCTTATAAGGTTAATGTATGTTAATGGGATACCTCTTTTTTCCAAAGTTTTCCAAAAAACCTCTATTGGTACTCTATCATAAACTTTTTTTAGATCAATAAATATCATGTGAAAGATCTTTCTTTGTTGCTCTAAAATGTTTCATAAGACGTCTCAAAAGGTGAATCGCTTCAACAGGAGATGTGCCTAGCATGAATCCAAATTGGTTCTCTGTTGTATTTGGTACTTGTCTTAACCTACGTTCGATAATTCTTTCCCACAATTTCATAGTATGACTCATTAACTTGATACCTCGACAATTCGCACAATTTTGAGTGTCTCCCTTGTTCTTATATATGGGTATAAGTGTATTTGCTCTCCATTCCTCGGGTATCTTTTAGTTTTTTTATATTTCATTAAATAGTCTTGTGAGCCAAGTGATTCCTATTTCTCCTAGTATTTTCCAAAATTCTATAAGAATATTATCTGGTACTCTTTTCTTCTTTGTCCATTTTTTATTTATAAATCCATAACTAAAAGTCGATGTTGGGTGGTTAAACTTTCTCCTAGAATTACCTTACAATCTTCACAACACGCTCTATCTTTTTTCTATAAATAAAGTAATCAATTTGTGTTTGTGATAAGCCACTCTTATAAGTAATTAAATGTTCATCATATTGACTATAAAGAGATCAAATGCCATAGCAAAATTTAAAATCTCCATACCTTCCTCATTCATATCCCTAGAACCAAAGTTTCCATGAATATCTTGATATCCTAATGCCTCTTTACCGACATGTCCATTTAAGTCTCCTCCTAAACAAATCATCTCCCTTTGTGGAATCTTTTGAATCACCTTATCTAACTCTTTCCAAAAAGCTGTTTTTATACTATCTTCTAGTTCTACTTGGGGTGTGTAAGCACAAACTATATTCAAAACCTCTGCTCCTAACACTAATTTCAACGTCATGATTCGGTCACCATATCATTGTATGTCTACTACACTATCCTTTAAATATTTATTTATAATAATACCAACTCTGTTTTGAGTCTTTTCTTTACGTGAGTACCATAATTTAAAACCTGTATCCTCTATCTCTTTTGCTTTTTCTCCAACCCATTTTGTCTCTTATAAATATAGAATATGAATTTTTCTTCGAATCATAGTATCTACCATCTCCATTAGCTTACCGGATAATGTTTTAATATTCGAAGAACCAATACAAATCTTATTATCTAGGACTAGCTTCCTTACCCCCGCATCCATCCATAATCAAAATGCAGAGACCCTCTCTACAAATTATTTACTACATTCGGGCGGCAATGTAGTGAGGCTAACTTCTTTACCCACTCTCGTCCATGATGTGGGAGCCCTCTCTGCAATTGATTCACTACATTCGAGCGAAAATGTAGTGGCCCTTGCTTACTTATTACTGCATTCGAGCTCTACAACACATCGCTAGGCGAGAACGTCCCAAAGTAATGCTCATAATTTTACGCTTTCTGTCGGAAGCCTAACACAATCTTCCTCCTTTATCCGGGCTTGGGACCAACAATTGCAAAAAATCTTACAAAATTTTACAAATGTCGCGTAAAATTGGATTTTGATCGACTTGATTTGCAACAAAGGCTTCAATCTCCACTCGCGATTGATCGGTTGGCATTGTTGCAGCAAATTCTCCTTGATATCAACCTCAAACTACTCTGGTACCAATTTGTCAATAGCATTTCTCTCGTATCTGCTAAAGAGGGGGTTTCTGCTAAATGATGGCAATAGGACTCATCTTACTCCACCACACACTCACAACCATTAAGATTTGGTATGTAGAGACTCTTTCTTAGCATCAATGCCTACTCTTACTCACGAGACAAGGTACTTTCACCCACACTCAATTATATGATTCTCAACACTCCTCATTCTCATACACAACTCATGAGTGAAAGGAAGGGAAAAATAGCCAAAAGGAAGAAGGAAAGGAGTTTTACTTGATATTTAAAGAAACTCAATTACAAGACTAAGTCTCTAACCTACCTAGCCACATCCCATAGCTTAGTCCTGCTCAACCCAATAAACTTGGTCGGCGAGCACCTCATGTCCTTTTATAGGTGAGGGTGGCTTCCTTAAGAAGTCTCTAAGTTGATCCTTATGATCCTCCTAGAAGGTTCTCACTTTATAACCTTGCATGATTTGGAGTGGCAACGAAAGAGGTTATAGCCTAACTAACTAGTAGACTACTCTAATATCTCCTAGTTCTAGAACCATCCATAGTTACATGGTTACAATGCAGGACCAAAGGGTGTTACATGGTTATAGGTCTAACCATCTCAGTTAGGAGTTTTATAAGATAGTTAAGAGAAAGTTAATCATCTATACAAGGAAGCTTTCCCGAATATGATGCCACTCGGAACCAATACTCATGGTTGCACGTTGTTATGATGTGTGTCAGTGGCACCCACGGACTATATATGCACTCTATCAAGATGCCTTTTGTTGTTGCATTAGTTAATTGGTTTCAAGGCCTCCTACAACCACTAGGAATGATGGCAAATGGCAGCAAACTCGTCGGAGCTTGCGGAAGGTCTGATTGAGGGTAGATCTACAATTGGTCAAACCCATTTCAGTAGCAACTCCAAGAAAGGAGTTCTATAGTGTTTACTCTCCTCTTTCCTTTACTACACCATAGTATGTGTGTATGTGTGTGGCGGAGGAAGTGAGATATGAGATCTTTGGAGCCATCAAGATGAATTTTGGTGAGCTCTTATATCATCGATTAGCAAAGACAATAGTTGTTGCATTTGCTGTGGAAGAAAATTTAGGTTTCAATCGGCTGGACATTGGATTGGAAGGAGTTCTATGTGAAATTCAATTCTGCCTACAACTGCTAGAAATGGTGACAAATAATGGCAGACTTGTCAAAGTTTACGAAAGGTATGGTTGAGGGCAGATCTATAATATGTCAAACCGATTTCAGTAGAAACTGCAGGAAAAGGGTTCGATAACGAGTTTACTCTCTTCTCTTTCTCTTTACTACACCGTGGTGTGTGTGTAGTGGTGGAAGTTAGATATGAGGTCTATAGAGCCATTGAGACTCAATTCGGTGAGCATTTAGATCATCGATTAGCAAGAAAATGGGTTGTTGCATTTGTTGTGAAAGAAAATCCAGGATCAGGTTTCAATCGATACAACATCCAATTGGAAGAGTTCTGTGCGGAATTTAGTTCTAGCAAAACAACATCAACTTTCGTTGAAAAATTAGCCGAAGAGAATTGTTGATTTTGATTGAAAATGCCATATTATGTAGAAAACTCTTCATGTTCTGGCTCAAATTTTCACGATTTACTCTTGATCGTGATGAATGATGTTGAGATCTACCTTGAAAAGGACATATCCATGAAAATTAAGCTTCATTTCCCTCAGAATTAGCTTCTTTACAGGAATTTCAATTCAACAATGTACCTTGCTGAATTCTTTCTCAAAATGAATGTTGATTGAACTCAATTTCACAACAGGGTTTCGATCTCCAACGACGATTGATCAACTAGCTTCCTTGCTACAATTTTACCTCGATATCAACCTTGAACCGATTTGATACCATTTTTTATCCTTCCTATTGTGGCTGATCTCAAATCAAATCCCATAGCCAACGTATGGCAATGATCTTGCAAATCGCTCAGCCAACAATAGTAGAACGCACCCTGCTGCGTCCGATCTTGCAGCAACACACCTTTCACCTTGCAATCCTAAACCTCCATCATAGTGGATGGATCTCAACAGCCCCTACTCTCATTGGAACCCTTCTCCTTAGTTCACTCACTAAGAGGAAGAAGGAGAAGAAAGAAGCGGAGAAAGGGAAATAGAAAACTCTTAAACTGATTCCCTACCTATTACATGGTGATGCCCTTTTATAGTTGAGGATCGAGTATGCATAAACCCAATTAGGATCATATCTAAATGCTTCCTAACCTGTCAGGTACAAGCCAATCCAGATCAACAAGACATGGATCAAATCTTAAGGATCCATATCCAACTAAGACCTAGTCCACTACTTGGTCTAAAAATAATGCCATAATGTTCCAACCCAATTAGACCTAGACTAGGTATGTACAAGAACCTCATCACTCCTAACACGCACAAGCAAGGAGTCCGCTCACTAGGATATCTTGCATCATGCCTTATCACATAAGACACAAACCATATTGTACGCACATGTAAGCGATGCACGTGGTTTTGTGTGCATCAAACCTCCCTTGAGACAAGATGATAACGCAACAACTGAATCTCATCCCAAGGTGTATGAGTCTTTTGTAATGTGCACGAACACCCAAAAGCATCCCAATGACAATTAAAAACTAAGTTAAGAGTGACTCACCCCTTATTCTCTCCTTTTTACGTTGTGGATATTTATTTTCTTTTGACAATTACCTTGTTATCCCTACGGATAAGAGTCGACTCTTCCACTACAAAATTCCTACCTATTAAAAGGAAGATTACCGGTACATTGAAACATGAGCATAAAAGGCTTCTTATTTCTATTGATTTTTGGGCCTTAATTGGATTTGGATCTTTAAACAGGATTTAGACTCTCAGGCAAAAATAGACTTATAAATGGATATGGACCTTAAATGGGATACGAGATTAAAATGAATATGACTAGAATCAACCCTAAGGAAATAATAATACTAATAAATAATTATATAATAAATAGAATCTGCAACTAATTATAAAAGTATTAAGATACAAAAATTTTAAGGTGTAGAAATCATGATTTGCAAAGATCCTAATACGAAGTGTTGTGTGAATTTTAAATATTTTCATAAAATCAAATATATACAAAATTTAAAGAAAATCTATGAAGGGGGCGCAATAATAGGATCTTGAATAAGCACAAATTAAATCAAATGTGCAAAATAATTCTAACCTAACCAAGAATTAAACTATCTTCATAAGAACAATACTAAAGAATAAAGAGAAAAGATTATTCAAAAAGGGTTGATGCTAAGAGATTTAATGAATGCTTAAAACCTAACTAATGGCAGTCAAGACATATGGATTAGAGGGACTTAAGTGTGGCTGATATGAATATATATGCTATGAAGAATCAATGCTATTAATGTATGGCAATAATGCAAAAGAATTAGATAGGATGATTGATTGATGCTATGTATGTTTATGATGACCTAATGATGTATAAGTCAAAAAACAGATTTGTATCAAAATCAAAATCTTTTAAGAACTCTCATACATAAGAGCCTAATTAAAGATGACTAAAAAATATGGATTTGAAGTGACTAATATGGATGGAAAAGAATACTATATATGAATTAATGGATGCATAATATGATTAACTCTAAGAAAATTGTGAAAAGGGTATGCTATTTGTTAGGGGCCAACTAGGACTTGGAGGGGGATACACTCGGCTATGGTGATCGATTAAGCAAGATAAGAAACTAAATGGGTGATGGTGCCTAATAAAATTAAGGTCTAAGGTTGTAGGAATTTAAAATTAAAGTGAAACTAATTATACTACAACAACAACAACTAAGCCTTTTCCCATACAAGACAGGGTTGACTACAAGGATTCTTTGTTTCCACATAGCCCTATCATATGCCATGTTAACAGTTAACTCACAATAAGCTAGATCATTCTTTATGGTTTCTTTCCAATACTTATGTGGCCATCCTTTACCTCTTTTAATACTTTCAAATTTAGTTTTTCATACCTTCTTAGAGGTTCTTCTTTTGATCTTTTTTCTATATGTCGAAATCATCTTAAACGATATTATCTCATTTTATTCTCTATTGGTGCCGCTCCTAATTTGATTTCTAATAACCTCATTATGTATACGGTCTTTTCTTGTATGACCACTCATTCATCTCAACATCTTTATTTTTGTCACAAACATCTTTTGTACATGTTCATGATTAACTGCCCAACACTCAAAACCATAAAACATGGCATGTCTAATTGCTGCTCTATAATATTTACCTTTTAACTTTAATGGTATCTTCTTATCACAAAGAATACCTCATGCTCCTCTTCATTTTAACCAACAAGCATTAATTCTATGCATAACATCTCCATCAATTCTGTCATCACTCTAAAAAATTGACCCTAGGTATTTAAAACCTTTCTTTTGGGGAATGTAATGTGTGCTAATTTTAATTTCTATGTCACCTTAAGTAACCAAATGATCAAACTTACATTCCACATATTCAGTCTTTGTTTTACTAAGTCGGAAGCCTTTACTTTCTAATGTTTCTCTCCATAGTTTCAATTTTTTATTAACTTTTTCCTTAGACTCCTCTACTAACACAATGTTATCTACAAATAACATACACCAAGGTGCTTCATCTTGAATATGTTTTGTTAACTCATCAATCACTATTATAAATAAGTATGGACTTAAAGTTGATCCTTGATGTAACCCAATATTAACTTCAAAAAAGTTTGTCATTCCTTCATGAGTCCTCACACATGTTTTTGCACCATCGTACATGTCTCTTATAAGGTTTATGTATATTAATGGGATACCTTTTTTTTCCAAGGTTCTCTAAAGAACCTCTCTCGGTACCCTATCGTAAGTTATTTCTAAATCAATAAATATCATATGAGAGTATTTTTTTCGCTCTAAAATGTTCTATAAGACGTCTCAAAAGGTGAATCGCTTTAACAGTAGATGTGCCTAGCATGAATTCAAATTGGTTCTCTGTTGTACTTGATACTTGTATTAACCTACGTTCGATAATTCTTTCTCACAATTTTATAGTATGGCTCATTAACTTGATACCTCGATAATTCGCACAACTTTGAATGTCTCTCTTGTTCTTATATATGGGTATAAGTATACTTGCTCTCTATTCCTCGGGCATCTTTTGGTTTTTCCATATTTCATTAAATAGTCTTGTGAGCCAAGTGATTCCTGTTTCTCCTAGTATTTTCCAAACTTCTATAGGAATATTGTTTGGTGCTACCAATTTAGCACCCTTCATATGTTTAAGAGCCTCTTTGACTTCACTCTTTTGAATACATCGGTAGAAATTGTGGTTTATATACTTTTCTAATTTGGCTAACTCTCCTAAGCTAATACTAATATCTTTATTTTCATTAAAAAACTTATAAAAATAGTTTTTTCGTCTATTTCTTAAATCATCATTTTCCACAAGAATTTTTTCATTCTCATCTTTGATGCATCTAACATAATTAAGATATTTAGTTTTCTTATCTCTAGCCCTAGCTATCCTACACACTGAACAAGTGCTTGAAATTAATGATATTGTGTATCACCGAATCTGCGACATCTTGTGATTTTGTTGTTGAGCCAATGTGGATGTTTTCTCTCTCCATTGTGAATTTTCTCATCATGTAAGTTATATAGGTTTGAGAATTTCATTGAATTTAGTGTGCTCGTATTCATCAATGAAGGATGATTGGCTGAGATTTCATCCTTATTTCCTACAATTGTTTCTGTTTTCTTGCGGTTTGATGAAGGACAGGAGTTCTTTTTGCATTGATCTGTATAGGACCCACTTATGATATGGCATGGAGTGGTAGCAATATGTTTTTGTCATATCGTACTACAACTTTTGAGCCGAACCTCCCTGTATCGATATTGCAAAAGACAGTTTGGTCCAATTATAAGGTTAATACTTTCAAAGAAGAAATTTATATAGTTTATTGAGTTTCATTAATTGAATGCCTCAATGACATTATTCGACATTTTGAATGTGCCTCACTATGGTATATTCAAAATGTCAGTTGCATGTACTCTTAGTCGTCAATTGAATGCCTCAACGGAATTGACTACCTTGCCCCATTAGTACGCAGTATACTATAAATACCCAACATGGTGACCTAAATCCTCGGCAGAGACAAGGGTGTCACTCAACATTTTGAATATGCTTCACTCTAGCATAGTTTAGATTGTCTATATTGAAGGATTAATAAAATTGATAGAAGAAATTCTAAAAGCTGTGAGGTTATTTCACTGATTTTATTTGGAACTGGTTTTCATTTATTAGCTTAAAAGTATGAGTCAAGTGGATAAGAATGTTAGTCTCAACAAAAATTGAGAAAATTATGCACGAAGTTCCTCAATAAAGAAAACTGAAGAATTTTATATACAACTGTAACCTATATATCAATAGAATAAAATAGCTTTTGTTGTCCTGCATGGTCACATCATTCATGCAATGAATGCCTTGCTTTAGCCACATATGTACGTCATTTTCTTTGAATTGATAAGATCCTAATCGCATCTCATGATGAAGAGTACAATCCACACACTACACAAATTCACTAAGAGTTGTGCTAGATACAAGGAATGTTCATATTTGATGTTAATGTAGTTTTTTTTTTTTTTTTTTTTTTTGCAACGCAGCACGATAAGGTTCATAAACCATTGTTGATGTCATGTTTCATAGTGCCTCACTCCTGCCAAAACCACACCGTTATAAAAGGGGAACAACCTACACTTTGGATAGAATGCAATACCATAAGAGAGCAAGTCTTAAATCTCTTTAAATAAGTGAACAGAAACTCATAACCTTAGTCAACAATCATCAATATGCGATATGATATACACAATAACCCTGTGTAACAACCATCTCTGAGCCAAGATCGTTAGCAACTTCCAATAAATTATCCAAAACATGGTGTCGAACATATCAAAAAGGGTCGTCATCAAGTTCACAGTGAACGAAGAGGAGGAGCTGGAGAAAGTCACCTTCTCCGGTCTGAGCGTCGGACTTTATGAGATTGAAAACACAACAAACCTTGAGATGCTTCTGATCGATGATCTTCGCTTGGAGATCAGTGACAGAGATGGACGGACCGTCGATCCCAATGGAATCAAAGGCGACATAGCTCCTGAACTTGAAATTCATGGCCATGGCTGAGGCAAAACTCACGCCGTTTGGTGAATCATGACACCAAACAAGCGCTGGAAGAGGGTCGATATTTCCGGGAAATATGTGACGAAATGTTCGAGCTACCCTGATGAGGAGAAGTTTCTCAGTCTCTAGTCGTCCATTCAAAGGGATATTATTTGATTCACAACCGCAGGATTTCGGGGGAGGGGAAACTCGGTCTCGGATTCTTCTGTGATGCATAGCGTGTTGCCAGGAGATGACCGGGAGGATTTGGAGTTGGATCGAATCACATATGATTGGAACCAAATCTGGTAAATTATTTATTGTGATAAAATGGCGACTTTGCCAAAAGATTTTATCCTTGCCTTGAATTCGACTCTAAAATAAACCCAACACTAGGTTGGAGATATTGACCTGACTCATGGAGACCCGAACCGATCAGGTCCCAACAGGTTGATAATCGAGGTGGGTGGTTTATTAGGTTTAGGTATGACTATGGGGGAAAACTTAACGTATGGCCTAGAAAGTACCCGACAAGTATCTAATGCAAATTATATAAATATATATACATTTGTATAGAGAGAGAGAGCATAGTTCATGTGCACAATCATTCATGTTTAAATCATATGAAACTTTTTCAATGTTCAATTGTCATGATCAACGGTGAAGATTTGAATTTAAAATATTTAATCATTAAATATATAACATGAAAAATAAAACAATACTTTTTCTTTTTAAATTGACATTATTGATCATATGAATTGAACAAATGTTTAAGAAAAGTTTAGTATAAATGAGTATGGGTATTTACTGCATATTATATATATAAGTCTAATATGTTTACCATGTTATATCTTATCTATCCTTGTTGTAAATCTCAATTGTCGGTTCAAGAAGATTGATAGTTGTGATAAAAAAGCAAAAAGTATAAATAATATATTTATCACATTTTGATCTCAACTATTCATCTTATTGGATACTTGAGATTTATAAGGATGTGACAAGCCTATAATATGTCAAGCATATTAAATGCCCCTAAATAAATAAATAATATGCATGTATAATGATGCAATTCGTAAAAACTAAGCACCTAACCTTGAAATTTTTTACTGCTTAGCTTAGATTTATAAATGATTTGATTTTAATCCAAACATACTTTTAATTTTAAGAATTGTGTTGAAATCGAGTTCGGGCACCTCAAACTTGCTTTACTATGTGTTGGATATACAAAGAAAAAGAAAAAGCAAACCCATACCCACTCCGTCATGGAACAGGACGGATACATGACACAAGGTCAGGTAAGATGCTGGGTAGAGGTCTATCAGTTCCCAGCCCACCTTATTGCGAAGATTTTTTAACTAAATTTTAGAATCGAGAACATTTCTGAACGGATCTAACATTAGATCAATTATGCCCTATTTACACGATTACACCATCTCTTAATATGTTTACTGGATGTCTAACTTGACCGTCAGATTTGGTATTCCATATATCATAATATTTTGAAAAAAATGTATGAATAGGATTCGTAGTTGCAACCATTGTTTGTGCAATACACCTAGCAACCTTAATTTTATTTATTTGTTTTTCATACTTTTGAAATATACATGAGGCCATATTTTATGAAGAGCTTCACACGCGCACACACATATACATGTACATACACGCACACACACATATAGAAGAAAACATAATAGAATGAAAACAAAGAAACATACCCTAAATATGAGGATTTAGGGTGTCGTCACAGTTGTCGATTTGGGGATTTAGGGCTTTGTTCGATTTGCACTCCTAACAGGTTGAGATCGATCGTTTGGAAGAACAAGATACAAGGGTTGAGAACAGTCACGAGATGCACTAAACTACCATTGGATCAAGGACGAGAGACGAATGGAATGGGGAGAGAGTCTAGAAGAATGTTCGTGGGACCGCCATTGGATTTGTGTAATCCAACAGTGTGTGAGTTTCTGGGAAGATCTTCTTTTATATATATATATATATATATATATATATATATATATATATATATATATATATATATATATCCCTGAGCACTTAGAGAGAGAGAGTTCTGATATAAATCATTATTTACTGTTTTGGTTGCAAGTTGTATGATGCATGTAGACCAAACGGAGGGCTGGTGTTTCATTTTTCATGCATGTAGACTAAACATATGGCTTTAATGTTAAATCCTCAATTCACATGTTTTATGGAAATGTCTAAGGGAATAATGGAAAGGTCAAACTAAGGGAATAGGTGCATTGGGGGCAATCAAATTTGATTTGCCTGACTGGATTACTATTTTGAGCCCTTTATTTGATATTGGTACAATGCAATACATGTTAGGGTGTTGCCTACAATATGATGCAAGAACCCACCTAACATTTTAGATAGAAGTGGCTCAACACAAGTTGAGGCCTCTAGTATAAAGCAATTAAAATGCTATATGTAACTTAAAAATTTGGGGCCTCCGTCTTAAGTTTTTGGACCATACGAAACCTATAAAATTGATACTATAACTTTGAGGGCCTACAGCTCGCGAGCCTCGTTGAATGGCCCACTCTTTTTTGACCCATTTGATGTGGCTCACGATCCAGAGCATGAGGGAAGAGAAAAGTCTTCAAATGTTGACCTAAACCATGTGGTTTCCAATGATTGTCGCGGGAGGAAGACCGAAGGTCGTCTTCCCTCCTCCCTTTCCCATCTCAATGGCAATGGTGATGGATTTTTCATCGGAAAAACATGAACTTAAAAAGTTTCGTGACATAACTTCAAATTGAGCGATTCCATAGTCGTTCATCGCTTACAGAAGTTGGGTGAGAAGATGGAAAGGTGGGTGTTGATTAGGGCAAAAATAGGAAAAAACATGTCCATCACCATTCATTTGGAGATCTTTTGGTAATTGATACTCTTGTACATCGCTTACAGAAGTTGGGTGAGAAGATGGAAAGGTGGGTGTTGATTAGGGCAAAAATAGGAAAAAACATGTCCATCACCATTCATTTGGAGATCTTTTGGTAATTGATACTCTTGTACATGTATGCTATGAATCAATCTCATTCTTATGCTCACTCAAACCATTCGATTTAATATGGCAATAATACAAGCTCTTGATGTTCTAAGTGGTAAAAGTGGTTTAGTCTTTTGGGATTTAGAGAAAAAAAATTCATTTGAAGAAGGAATCACCATTGTCAACCTTATTTCACATTGTCTACAATGTCAACCCAAGGAGAGGTCGAATCCATCAAATCTTGCCATCACATTTCGACCTTTATAGTCCAAAATAGTTGCAACTTAATAATTTCCTATTTGTTATAACTAAACGAGTTTATAGACAAAGCTGAACCTCATATAAAATCAAAGGGAGATTATAATCACAAAAAAGTGAGGATTGCAACCATGATGAGGTATCTTTAGATATATCTCAAAAACATAAGTTTAAGACCAAAAAAATTGTGGGCTTGAAAAATCATGATTATTATGTATTGATGCAACACCTCTTTCCAATAGTGATACAATGAAATATTCCTAAAGATGTAACTCTCACCTTAAACAAATTGTGAATATATTTTTCATGAGTTGTGTATTAGAAGAGTTAATAGGATCTAAAGGTAAAAAGGTCAATTGAACAGTTCTTTTATTGCTATATATTGATTTCATTAGTGACCTTTGCATATACATGTGTGTCTCATCTTGTGTTACTTTCTATATTTGTTTATTATTATTACTTGTTTTCATACCTTGAATTGAAATGCTTGGTTGTTTTATAGAGAAAGGATGCCATTACTACCTTGACAAGGTGAAAAAAGTGGTGGCGTGATGAGAGTAGTAGTAGAAGACAATATCATGATCATGATGTTGAAGGTATATTGTTTATTATTGTCTTTTCATTATAGATAGTGTTTATTGCTGCATACTAATATAATAGGAATGAGTGAAAGAGACTTGCATGTTATAAGAATATATGAAAAGAGACAAATAATTGTAAAGAAATAAAATAGTATTGCAAATTATGAAATATTAGAAGAGATAGAAGAAGAAATTGTTACATTACCTACTACGAAACAATAGGTAAAACCATTTATGCCCTTGCTTGCCTCAAGAGAGAGAGACTTGGATTGTGGAGGTTTTAGACTTCAAACAAGTGGGTGATATTGGTTTGATGTTAGATCATATCCTAAGAAGCTACATAAAGCAATATAATTGCTTTCCTTTAAGCAAGATGTGTATGGAAGGTAATACAGAAGAAATCTTTAACACTATCTGGGAGGATCTTGTGATAATGTTAGTTATTATAATTACAATCTAATTTTAAAGGGCTTAATATCTTACTCACCTATTTAACTTTTTATTTAAAAAAATGTTCACCTTCAAGTATGCAAAAATATAAGTTCCTATTCCAACTCACTTGATGAGAAAAGCTTGTAAGAAGACCCTACAAAGTGCATTGAGAAACTATGGAATGAAATTAAGGCCTTACTTTAATGTAAGCCAACCTCTTCCTAAAGAGTCTTGTAATTAGTCTCCCAACCCCTACTTGACAGAGTTGTTGTATGTTGTGGTCAAGTGACAAGAAAATAAAGAAGGCAAAAAAAGTTAAATCGTGCAAAATGAAAGTGAAGCATATTATATTATATTCTTCACTCGATTGGTGGATTTGAGTCTTTCATTAGGAGATCATGCATATAACATGCCTAATAATAGACAAATCATAACTTTTATTAGGCATCAATTTACTACAATATGCATGACTTTAATTACTTTTTGATCAATGGAGAAGAGCATTAGTTGTTGTTGTTGTTGTTGTTGTTGTATTTACCCTTGCTTAGGATTAAGTTAAGCTTCATTCTTATATGACATAGAAGGGAGCATATGGGCCGATGATCAGCCAATCACAACATTTTATACTTTATGAACTATTCTAAGGATAATAAAGTCGACAAGTTTTTGAAGAGGAGATTGATACAATATATATAAGTATATTAAAAGATCCTTTATTGTATTATTTTCTATAAAAGAATACTATAACATGTGATTCCATATAGTTTTATTTTGAGGTACAATAAAAATATGACATCATTCATAGCGAAGCAAATTTATCATCTATAGTAAGTTTCAGAAAGGCCACGAACCTAGTACGTAGGAAACACCATGGGGTATGAGAAGAAACTCAGGTCTAGAGCACCCAACACGACAAGAATAGAGAGTTGAGAGCATGTCGAAGATCAACCTAACCCAACCTCATCATTACAAAATCAGGTGATGTTGTTAGAGGGCATAATAGGAGATTTTTTATAATTCTACAATAGAGAATGGATGATCAAGCATTATATATTATATGTATGTATATATGCTACTTTTAATATGACTTGAAATTGCATACTAAAATATAACAAGTGTGTCTTTCAAATCATGGAGATGTATCAATTGGTGCTTAACTTAAGAGGAACCTTCAATTTTTTTTAACAACAATCGCCACAAGTAATCAATAACACTATGTAGCTTCTTCTTCTTCATTCTATGTATCTAGTTGACAACATTTCCCTCAACTATCAAAAGAGCAACATTGAGAAAAAGTATATAACAACAACAACAACTAAGCCTTTTCCCATACTAGACGGGGTCGACTACATGGATTCTTTGTTTCCACATATCCCTATCATGTGTCATGTTAGCAGTTAAGTCACAATAAGCTAGATCATTCTTTATTGTTTCTTTTCAACACTTTTGTGGTCATCCTCTACCTCTTTTAATACTTTCCAAATTTAGTTTTTTTAACCTTCTTACAAGTTCTTTTTTTCATCTTCTATCTATATGTCCAAACCATCTTAAACGATATTCTCTCATTTTATTCTCTATTGGTGCCACTCCTAATTTGTTTCTCATAACCTCGTTATGTATACGATCTTTTCTTGTATTAACACTCATCCATCTCAACATCTTCATTTCTGTCACAGACATCTTTTGTAAATGTTGATGATTAACTGCTCAACATTCATAACCATAAAACATGGCAGGCCTAATTGCTGCTCTATAATATTTACCTTTTAACTTTAATGGTATCTTCTTATCACAAAGAATACCTGATGCTCCTCTCCATTTTAATCAACTAGCATTAATTCTATGCGTAACATCTCCATCAATTCTTCCATCACTCTCAAAAATTGACCCTAGGTATTTAAAACTTTTCTTTTGGGGAATGTAATGTATGCTAATTTTAATTTCTATGTCACCTTAAGTAACCAAATGATCAAACTTATATTCCACATATTCTGTCTTTGTTCTACTAAGTTGGAAGCCTTTACTTTCTAATGTTTCTTTCCATAGTTTCAATTTTCTATTAACTTTTTCCTTAGACTCCTTCACTAATACAATGTCATATGCAAATAACATACACCAAGGTACTTCATCTTGAATATGTTTTGTTAACTCATTCATCACCATTATAAATAAGTATGGACTTAAAGTTGATCCTTGATGTAACCCAATATTTACTTCAAAGAAGTCTGTCGTTCCTTCACGAGTGCTCACACATATTTTTACACTATCATACATGTCTCTTATAAGGTTAATATATGTCAATGGGATACCTCTTTTTTCCAAAGTTCTCCAAAGAACCTCCCTCGGTACCCTATCATAAGCTTTTTCTAGATCAATAAATATCATGTGAAGGTCTTTCTTTTTTGCTCTAAAATGTTCTATAAGACGTCTCAAAAGGTGAATCGTTTCAACAGTAGATGTGCCTAGCATGAATCCAAATTGGTTCTCTATTGTACTTGATATTTGTATTAACCTACGTTCCATAATTCTTTCCCATAATTTCATAGTATGGCTCATTAACTTGATACCTCGACAATTCGCACAATTTTGAATGTCACCCTTGTTCTTATATATGGGTATAAGTGTACTTGCTCTCCATTCCTCGGGCATATTTTGGTTTTTTCATATTTCATTAAATAGTCTTGTGAGCCAAGTGATTCCTATTTCTCTTAGTATTTTTCAAACTTCTATAGGAATATTATCTGGTCCTACCGGTTTACCACCCTTCATATGTTTAAGAGCCTCTTTGACTTCATTCTTTTGAATACGTCAGTAGAAATTATGGTTTATATACTTTTTTTATTTTGCTAACTCTCCTAAGCTAATTTTGATATCTTTATTTTCATTAAAAAACTTATAAAAATAGTTTTTCATCTATTTCTTATATCATCATTCGCTACTAGAATTTTTTCATCATCATTCTTGATGCATCTAACATAATTAAGATCTTTAGTTTTCTTATCTCTAGCCCTAGCTATCCTAAAAATATCTTTTTCACCCTCTTTTGAGTTGTGTTTTTTATATAAATTCTCCCAAATTTTAGTTTTTGCTTCACTCACGGCCTTTTTCGCTTCCTTCTTTGCTTTCTTATAAGCTTCTAAAGTTTCACTAGTTTTCTTAGGATAATGTAATTTATAATATGCCCTCTTCGCCTTGATTTTATTTTGTACTACTTCACTCCACCACCAAGCTTCTTTTTGTGCCGGTACACCTCCCTTAGATACCCCTAACACATCTTTTGCCACTTTCCTAATATGTATAGCCATATTATTCCACATATCACTGGGTGTACCATCATAATTCCAAACATCTCCTTGAAGGACTTTTTGTTTAAATATATCTTCTCGCTTTTGAGGTTCCACCATTTAGTCTGAATAGCTTAATGGACTCTTTTCTTCTTTATCCATTTTTTTATTTGTAAATCCATAACTAAAAGTCGATGTTGGGTAGTTAAGCTTTCTCCTAGAATTACCTTGTAATCTTTACAACATGCTCTATCTTTTTTTTCTACAAATAAAGTAATCAATTTGTGTTTGTGATAAGCCACTCTTATAAGTAATTAAATGTTCATCTCGTTTTTTGAAGATTGTATTGACTATAAAGAGATCAAATGCCATAGCAAAATTTAAAATCTCCCTACCTTTCTCATTTATATCCCGAAAACCAAAGTTTCCATGAATTCCTTGATATCCTAATGCCTCTTTACCGACATGTCCATTTAAGTCTCCTCCTAAACAAATCATCTTCTTTTCTGGAATCTTTTGAAACACCTTATCTAACTCCTCCCAAAAAGTTATCTTTATACTAAAAAGTTTGCTAGCACATATTCCACTAATTATATAAGCTGTGCGAAAACCATGTATTGATTATAAGCTAATTAGATATGTGTGAGAACTATGTTATAATAATAGTTGTTTATATCTTTCGGTACTTATCATATTTTTCAAAAATCATATCATTGTGCTACTATGAAGAATTCTTTGTTATATTTTGCTTTTATAATAATGGTTATTTATATCTTTCAATACTTATTATATTTTAATATATTATTGAAGGAATGACTAATACAAAAGATATTTAAGATGATCAATTGCTACCTCCCACACACTAGATGTATGGGTAGATAGGATAGGACTTGTCTTTGGATGTTAGACTTGTCTTTTGATGATATTAGACTTTGGCCTCTCTTGAATTTCAGCCCATATAGCAGTGTTTTTTGTAAAGTTGGCATATATGAATATGTTAAACTTATGTTATGATCGCTTTGAAATATGGTCTATTTTAAATTCGACCCATATGACATTTGTGTTTTTCCTGTTACTTTGTTCTATATGGATATGTATTCATTTAATTATTTGATACTTCATTTATTTGAATAATTCTTTTACTTTGATATATATTATTTATTTGTAAGGTCTAGTATACTATAATTATTTGATGTTCTTTAGAAATGTATAATATTTGTATATGATAAAAACCTATTTTGAGGGTTTCTTCTACATATGAAAAACACTAAAAATATAACCTTAAAAGTATTTTCAGCGGTTACTCATTAAATATTCTAGCGGTTTAACCACCGCAAACCTACGTTACTCAAAACTTTGTTTTATGGTCTTCAAAAGTTTATTTTGGTGGTTTCTGTATTTTTAGATAAATTTTCTGGTTTTGAAAAACTATTCCTCATAGTTTAATGAAATATTCCCTATGGTTCTAATCATTGATAAAAGGCTTTCTTTTTATGGTTCCGAATTAATAGGATATTTTCGGGTGTTTTTCACATATTTCGAAGGATTATTGTGTGTTTTTGAAGACATATTTTCTACAATTTTTATTAGTATTTATGGTTAGGTTCCAATGGCTTTAAACATCAGAAATAGCCTTTTTCTAATCTATTGCAAAAAATCTTATTTGTACTAGTGTTTCATGAAAGTAAAGGTGAACAAAAGGAGGAATACAATAAAGAAAGAGTGCACATTAATATGGATTAATCACATGCATAGATTTATATGATATAAAGGATAACAGCATGTAAAAACAAGGATCAAATAATTCCATGCACAAGAAGAAATCAATACCAATGAGACATTACTTGGCCCATAGTCTCAATGCCTTGTAGGAAACAATGGCAATTAAGAACCAACCAAGGAGACACATAGCCATGAGCATAACATAAATAGGTATTACAATAAATTCTATCCAACACATAGATATGGAGAGAAATCCACAAAATGAGGCATATATAGATCTAAATAAGCATATCTAATCTAGAAATGTACAGAAAGAAAGATAAAGATATGCAAAGAGATCGGGTGAAAGCTTTACAATTACTAGCTTTTCACAAGAGCAAAACCCTAGAAAGAGGAAGGAGAGAGAGAGGAAGCGGGAGTGGGATGCAATGAAAGAAGTGAGCATGATGATATGGTGAATCTGAACAACTAAAGATCTCTAGTGACAAAAACTATGTTTTTGATGAATGTGAATATCGATGAGGATCTGACCAATGGGAATGATGACTGAACCCATAGTACAGTAGAGAGAAATTTGGCAAAGTGATAAAAATTCATTTTAATTGAAAAATGTTGACAAATAATAGGAGCACTGAGTCATGTATTTGAAAAAGGCAAATATAGCGTGTACAATGTGAACCCCTTATTAAATCCAAGTCCCTAAGATAGTGATGCCAATTTCTTTCGAACCTAATCAACCCATCACAAATGCCATTGAAGCTGAACCATTCACCAATTTTAATTTAATAAAATATGCACATAGAAAACAAACAACAAATAAGCAAAAATATTGTGCAATATCTTCAAGGTATATGATATTTCATACTTTCCTTTAGGCTTAATTAGCTATCGTTCAAATTCAACTTTCCTGACGCAAGCGGCTACTAGTGAATTTTCTTTAAGATATTAAAGACCACTTAGCTTACCTTGCATGATGAGCATACACAAGTCCTAGACAACAATAACGGTAAGAGAATAATAATTCTCTATTATTCTTTATTGCACAAAAAATAGCACAGATGAACTTAAACTTATTTGAAAATAGTGAAACATGAGCAACATAACAGATGCTTCATAACACATGCTTAATCTTCTACATGATTTCATATTAGACAACCTTTTATCTCATAGCCAAATATTGGCTGGAACCATCTATTTATAGATGGTAAAGATGTCCTTTGGAGAATCATCGTGCTCCTTTGTGACAATACCTTTTTTATATTTGTGCACATAACATCTTGGTATACATGCACATAGATAAGTGCACCATTTCTAAAGAGATACAACTCTCAAACTTTATTGCATATTTCCATTATTTTGAAAATTATTCAACAATCCGTATAATTTTCAAAGTAATCCAAGTCTTTATCATTCTATAAATGTTATTTTTTAGTAAAGGTGTCTTGCAATTTAAACCTCTACCTAAGTCATAATTTCTACTAATATGAAAAGAATGGTAGACTAGCTTTGAACCCTTAGATCCATATGAACTAAAGTATACAATTTACAATGAGATTGCAATACCATCAAATGCCATTTTGAAATGTGACAAATTTATAGCATGGTATCCTATATCCTATTCATGAATACTTCAAGAGTTCAAGCTCTAAACTCCATGAGGAGACCACCTCACACTCATATAGGTAGTCCCAATCGAGAGCGCCCTCATAATAAATGCTCTGACATACTATAGGTCTATTAATAGCAGTGTTCGACCTTCCTTTTCATATCTTCAAGAGTCCAAACACCTTATACCTTAGAATGTTTAATTAGTAGGTACTTATAATCATTATGATGGTATACTTTTGCTCATTGAACTCAAGATTGAAGTTATCAAGTATGACAAGAGTTTTCACTATTCATGATTTATAAGCAGGCTTGTTATTTCTGTTCCCCTTCTGAACCCTTCATCAATGGTTCATAAGATAACATAGACAACCTTGTTATTTATAAATTGTGTCATGTATGTATCACATCTTAAAGTCTAAATTTCATTATTGTAAACACCCAAAAAAATTTATTTTTGCCTCTTAAGAAATTAGCTATTTTTGGCAATTTCGGGTTTTCGAATAAAAAAGGCATCAAACGAGCTTGTTTTGGCTTCAAAATTTTATGGAAACCTTAAAATGATGAAAGAGTTCTTTCTTTTCTGAAAATTTCGAATTTGGACAAAATTAGATAAAAATGATGATTTTACCCTCAACACTAGAAAAACAAGATTTCGTTTCCTTAAAAGATTTATGTTGAAAAGTATGTTGAAAACTTGTCATTTGAAAAGATATAAGTATCAAATAGACAAGTTGACACCTGAAAAGGAAGGTGGACGCCAAGAAAGGAAAAGTGAGCTTCCCTAAAAGAATAACTCATATTTGGAAAGAAATTAGTTTCCAAAGGGTAAAGTTGGTATCACCAAAGGAAAGGAAAGATGGATGCAAGAACAATGGATTCTAAGGAAAAAGGTTTGGTATTGAATACATTTGGTAACATATCCATGTTATGTTTGGTTGTTAAAAGAAGGCAATTAGTGTACTGATATGTATCAGTTTTGCATTACGATCTGTTGCTGTTATGTTACTTTGGTGTTGAAAATAATGTTAATGTTTCAACACTCATGGAGGAAATCCAGCAAGCATGAAAGTTGGTTTTCAAAAATGTAACATAGGCCTACTTGAACACTTTCATAGTAGGTAGGCATGTAACATGGATTTGCATAACCACGTTCATGACAAATATGCAGATAATAGGGGACTGCTTAAATACTCTTATAGGTATAACATTAAGAGATTCAGTTGAGATCATCATGTGAAATTATCAGTTCCCTCAAAGTGGTCATTTATACTTTGTGTTCAGCCTCCTATTAAACTTCTAAATACCTGTTAAACTTCTGAATTAGTCTTGTTATATAAAGATCTTTCTTAGCAAAACACATCTCGAAGTTCAATACAGCAAGTTGTACCTAGGCACATAAAACATTCGGTGCATGAGTTCATACTCAAACGTTTGTTTTCAAATCCTCTTTTGTTTAAGAGAGAACTAATCTTCAAGGTGACCAGGTCCTAGTTCTAGAAGGAGATTTTGTTGTGCTGCAGTTTTGCTTCATTATTTGCAGATCAAAGTAATCAAATTGCTTTAACAACGATAAAGAACTTGGCAATAAAATCAGCCTCTGTAACATGAGGATCATCATGAACCCATACGTTCCAAGGGAGGAGGAAGTACCTCTGTTGAACAAGCAGAGATTTCTAACTTGCTTGGACCAAGAATTCAATTAAGAGAACTTGGTGATGAGGCAGTTTTAAAAGCACACTGGGATCAATATAAGAATGTTGTCAACAAGGAATGAATGTGGAGGTTTGAAGCTTTTTGCTGGTTTTCATATGAGTTTTGGTGGTGACGATTGATGATGTCTGAGAAGAGTGATAGATTGAACGAAGATGAAGGTGGCATCAGTCAGATGCTTGATAGAAGCAAGGTGAGGATCTTGTTGTGTGACAATGATGCCAAAAGCTACCATGAAGCTCTCGAATTGTTATGCAAGTGCTCCTACCAAGTCAAATCCACCAGAGAGTAGAGCTCGAGTTTCACAAACCAGCAGTCAGCCGGGAGCATTGTCACGCCCAAGATGTTCAAACAAAAGCTCATCGGCAACTAAACTTCTTATCTCAGGAAATAAGTTACTCATTGCAAAGCAGGTTTTTGATGATCATGACGCACCTAGATATGAAGAAACCAAGCATGATTCTTTAGCTAACAGATCACATTCAAGGCTTATCTAACTCAGATGCAATCAAAAGGAGGATCATGCTTATCAGGTACAGATAACATTCAAGGCCTATAAAGGAGGATCATGCTTATCAAGTACAGATCACGGTAAAGCTCATCCAACTCAGATGAGATCAGGTGGAGGATCAAGCTTATCAAAACAGGATCAAGCCTATCCAAACTCACAGCAGATATGCACTCGTGAGCCTATAAAAAGGCCCTCCCAGGTGCTGCATCAACCATCAATCATCCACTGCCAAAAACCAATCCGTGAATAGTAGAAAAATGCATGAAAGGGAGAGAGAGAGAGAGAGAGAGAAGAAAGGAGAAGGAAGAGAAGAAAAGGAGGTTCGCCCTGCTCCGCCGTCCGCTCGTGGAGGTTTCTCGATCTCGTTAGAAGCTTCACATCATCTCCCTCTTCGATTCTACAGGTTTGAATCAATCATTGTATGAATACGATCCATAGAAAACTCAGAATTTGCAAGTTTTGTAGAAAATTCGTATGAAGACTAAACTAAAGATCGTGTTCATGATCCATGTCGAGGCAAAACATGAATGTTTACCCTTCAATATTCATGAACAAGATAAAAGCAATATACTTCTATGATCTGCGTAAATTTTTTGATTGGTTACATGTTGAAGATCGCTCCAAACAATCTAAGGGAACACTTTGAATTTTTCTGCAATTTTGAACTTCTGAAATCGTATGATCGCACACACCAGAACACGGATTTGTTTTGAATGAAAGGCCGATCCAATCAAGTCAATTTTTTGCATGTCCAACATAGACATGTCAAGGATAATTATATAAAAGTTTGAAGATTTTATATGGTCGTTTGCTTAGTCAATTAAATCCGTGAACATTGGTAAAAATCAGATTCTATTTTGTAGAAACAGAACATTAAGAAACAGACCCCTGTTCTTTTATCCATATCTCTGTAAATACTGAGTGGAATTGCATAAAAATTGATTATCTGGAAAGCTAACATCCGGGGATTTCCAACAAAACAAATTTTTTTGAAATTGGATGTCCGAGTACAGAGATATTCTCATTTTTTTAAGACTCTTAACCACAGAAACAGAACTATTCTGCGTTTCTGAATAGTCCCCAGTCACCAATTTAATTCTCAGGATTAACAAAATAAAAATATAAAATAAAAATATTTCCTACTTCTACACACGTGTATCTTGCTTCTGTAAAAGTTTCAGAATTTTTTCAGACTCAGAAGTATTTTATAAAAATCTGAGAACAGTTCTCTAAAACAGAACAATTTCTGTAACTTTCAGAATCTGAAATTTTCAGAAATCAGGAAATTAGTCACGAATTTTGAAACTTGTGAAATGGAGTTTTTGCTTTTCGAATTTAACGGATTCCAAACCTTTTTCAAGCGTCTAGCTGACTCTTGAGCGCTGGTTCAAGAAAGCCTACGTCGAAAAGATCTCACTTATCCGCAATCGCCTACTAAAGTCAGAAAACCGAACTTTATTAGTTTTAGTAAACTAATTGGTACACTCGCGCACACAACGTAGTTCGAGAGTTTAATTTCAAATACTAAAGGATTTTGAAATAAAAATTTATGTCTATAATTATATATAATTCACATGAAATAAACTTGTAGGTTATATACTTTATTGTAATTTTTAAATGACTTTCCTTAATAAATCATCGATATTGGACCTCATATCAAATATCAAGAAGCAAATCTCCAAGCTATATTGCAACATAAACTATGACCATAGTTTATATGCAACTATGACCACTACCATGAACCAACACATTATAAATCAGTATTTATAATAATTTCTTTGAATACTTTAATATTCATTGTGCCAATTTTCTTAACTTGGATTGTTCGGCTATAAGACTCAGTAAACCAACAACATATGTAATGCTTGATTATAAGCATATTAGGATATGCATCAAGCATCCAATTATTTAAGCTTACTCAAGTGTCCAATTAGACATTCTACGTGCTAGACAAAACATGTCTCATTGTAGACGTGAATTTTTATTTCAAAATCTTTTAGGATTTGAAATTAAACTCTCGAACTACGTCGTGTGCGCAAGCGTGCGAGTTAGTTTACTAAAACTAACAAAGTTCGGTTTTCTGACTTTAGTAGGCGATTGTGGATAAGTGAGATCTTTTCAACGTAGGCTTTCTTGAATAGGCACTGCTTAAAAAGTGTTTGAATCCGTTAAATTCGAAAAAGTAAAAACTAGATCGTACAAAATTCAGAATTTGTGCCTAAGTTCCTGATTTCTGAAAATTTTCAGATTCTAAAAATTGCAGAACCCGTTCAATTTCAGAGATCTGTTCTCTGAATTTTTAAAAATACCTTCGAGTCTGCAAAAATTCTAAAATTTTTATAGAAGTAAGATATATGTGTGAAGAATCAGAATATATTTTTACTTTGCATTTTGTTTTTGTAAATTCTGAGAATTAAATCCAGAATCAGAGACTGCTTAGGAACTCGGAACAATTTTGTTTCTGTGAGTCAGAGGCTCAGAAAAATGACTGATCACGGATTGGATGAGAACAATCAAAATTTCGGTTCCAGTAGAATTAAGAGAAACGTGGATGAGAACTTTCGAATGATCGTCGGATGTCGGAACGGGGCCGGCCTTTCCTTCTTCTTCTTCTCCTCCTTTCTCTCTCTATTTCACTGTTCACGGACTGGATTTCTGTGGTGGATGGTTCATCGTTGATTGTTGATCGTTGCCGGTTGATGGCCTTTGCAGCACCTGGGAGAGCCTTTTTATAGGCTCATGGATACCTGTTTGTTGTGATTTGGATAAGCCTGATCTTGATTGTTTTGATAACCTCGATTTGCTACCTGATCTTATTTGATCTGAAACGTGATCTGTGCATGATCCTCTTTTGATTTTATCTGTGTTAGGTAAGCCTTGAACATTATCTGTATTTGATAAACATGATCTTCTGTATTTGATTTCTTTTGAGTTGCTGAATGTTATCTGTATTTGATAGGCATAATCCTTCTTTTGGTTTCATCTGAATTGGTTAGGCCTGGAACGTTATCTTTTGATTTCATCTGCATTGGGTAATCTTGAATGTGATCTTTAGAACCTTCACCAATCTGTCGCAAATGTGGATGAGGAGCATATCACTGTGGCTAGAAGTTGACAAAATGCAGCTAGTATGCTTTGTTGAAGGTTTTTGAGGTTGTTGACACAATCTGAGTAAGAAAGCAGTTCACGAGAATGATCATCACAATGGAACATCACTCCTTCTTTTGTTGTGCCACGCACACTATCTGCATCCTCCAAATTGCTTGGACATGCTGAACGATATCCTGGTGGATGATACTGAAGAGGACGTTGCCTCTCTTTAGACTTGAGATGGACTGAAAGAACATAAGGTTGAAGGACTGGATGCCCCAGAAGATCTGCAGCACTTGGCCGGTGCTCTGGGCTCTTCCTCAGCATGCTTTTTGTGAGGCTGCGAAATGCACCAGAATATATGGTTGGGAGAGGAGACACAATAGACTTGTTTATTTTGTTGATCAGTGCTTGCATGTCAAATGCCTTAAATGCAGGTTTATGTGCAGCCATTTCATATATGCAGCAGCCTAATGACCAAATATCGGACTTAGTTCCATATGGGATACCAGCAAGGAGTTCAGGGCACATGTAGCTTGGGGTTCCAACGACAGAAGAGGCAAGACCATCAGATGTCAACATTTTGGCAAAGTCCAAAATCACCTAACCGAATGTCTTGATCCTTAGTCAAAAATATATTTGAGCACTTTACATCCCGATGAAACTCCGCCCATGTAAGGGATCATCCTTGCATTGCCGGTCCCAAGCCCGGATAAAGGAGGAGGGTTGTGTTAGGCTTCCGACAGCCAGCGTAAAACTTCGTCAGATTTTACAATATGGATTACATAAATTATGAGCATTGCTTTAGGGCGTCCCCGCCTAGCGACGTGCTGCAGAGCCCGAATGCAGTAAGAAGTAAGCAAGGGCCACTACATTTTCGCCCGAATGTAGTGAATCAATTGCAGAGAGGGTTCCCACATCATGGACGGGTGTGGGTAAAGAAGTTAGTCCCGCTACATTGTCGCCCGAATGTAGTAAAAAAATTTCAGAGAGGGTCTCCGCATTTTGATTATGGATAGATGCGGGGGGAAAGGAAGCTAGTCCTAGATAATAAGATTCGTATTGGTTCTTGGAATATCGGAACATTATCGGGTAAGCTAATGGAGGTGGTAGATACTATGATTCAGAGAAAGATTCATATTCTATGTTTACAAGAGACAAAATGGGTTAGAGAAAAAGCAAAGGAGATAGAGGATACAGGTTTTAAATTATGGTACTCAGGTAAAGAAAAGGCTCGAAACGGAGTTGGTATTATCATAAATAAAGATTTAAAGGAGAGTGTAGTATACATACAACGATATGATGACCAAATCATGATGTTGAAATTAGTGTTAGGAGCAGAGGTTTTGAATATAGTTTGTGCTTACGCACCTCAAGTAGGACTAGAAGATAGTATAAAGACAGTTTTTTGGAAAGAGTTAGATAAGGTGTTTCAAAAGATTCCACAAAGGGAGATGATTTGTTTAGGAGGAGATTTAAATGGACATGTCGGTAAAGAGGCATTAGGATATCAAGGGATTCATGGAAACTTTAGTTTTGGGGATATAAACGAGGAAGGTAGGGAGATTTTAAATTTTGCTATGTCATTTGATCTCTTTGTAGTCAATACAATCTTCAAAAAACGAGATGAACATTTAATTACTTATAAGAGTGGCTTATCACAAACACAAATTGATTACTTTCTTTGTCGAAAAAAAGATAGAGCATGTCGTAAAGATTGTAAGGTAATTCCAGGAGAAAGCTTAACCACCCAACATCGACTTTTAGTTATGGATTTACAAATAAAAAAGTGGACAAAGAAGAAAAGAGTGCATCGAGCTATTCGGACTAAATGGTGGAACCTCAAAAGCGAGAAAGAAGATATATTTAAACAGAAAGTCCTTCAAGGAGATGTTTGGAATTATGTTGGCACACCCTGTAATATGTGGAACAATATGCCTATACATATTAGGAAAGTGGCGAAAGATGTGTTAGGGGTATCTAAGGGAGGTGTACCGGTACAAAAAGAAGCTTGGTGGTGGAGTGAAGTAGTACAAAATAAAATCAAGGCAAAGAGGGCATGTTACAAATTACATTATGCTAAGAAAACTAGTGAAACTTTAGAAGCTTATAAGAAAGCAAAGAAGGAAGCGAAAAAGGCCGTTAGTGAAGCAAAAGCTAAGATTTGGGATGACTTATATAAAAAACTCAACTCAAAAGAGGGTGAAAGAGATATTTTTAGGATAGCTAGGGCTAGAGATAAGAAAACTAAAGATCTTAATTATGTTAGATGCATAAAAGACGAAGAGGAAAAAATTCTAGTGGCAAATGATGATATAAGAAATAGATGGAAAAACTATTTTTATAATCTTTTTAATGAAAATAAAGATATTAGTATTAGTTTAGGAGATTTAGCCAAGTCAGAAAAGTATATAAACCACAATTTCTACCGACGTATTCAAAAGAATGAAGTCAAAGAGGCTCTTAAACATATGAAGAGTGGTAAATCGGTAGGACCAGATAATATTCCTATAGAAGTTTGGAAAATACTAGGAGAAATAGGAATCACTTGGCTCACAAGGCTATTTAATGAAATATGGAAAAACCAAAAGAAGCCCGAGGAATGGAGAACAAGTACACTTATACCCATATATAAGAACAAAGGAGACATTCAAAATTGTGCGAATTATCGAGGTATCAAGTTAATGAGTCATACTATGAAATTATAGGAAAGAATTATCGAACGTAGGTTAAGACAAGTATCAAGTACAACACAGAACCAATTTGGATTTATGCCAGGCAGATCTACTATTGAAGCGATTCACCTTTTGAGACGTCTTATGGAACATTTTAGAGCAAAAAAGAAAGACCTTCACATGATATTTATTGAACTAGAAAAAGCTTATGATAGGGTACCGAGGGAGGTTCTTTGGAGAACTTTGGAAAAAAGAGGTATCCCATTGACATATATTAACCTTATAAGAGGCATGTATAATGGTGCAAAAACATGTGTGAGGACTCATGAAGGAACGACAAACTTCTTTGAAGTTAATATTGGGTTACATCAAGGATCAACTTTAAGTCCATACTTATTTATAATGGTGATGGATGAGTTAACAAAACATATTCAAGATGAAGTACCTTGGTGTATATTATTTGCAGATGACATTGTATTAGTGGAAGAGTCTAAGGAAAAAGTTAATAGAAAATTAGAACTATAGAGAGAAACATTAGAAAGCAAAGGCCTCCGACTTAGTAGAACAAAGACAGAATATATGGAATGTAAGTTTGATCATTTGGCTACTTCAGAGGACATAGAAATTAAAATTGGCACACATTGCATTCCCCAAAGGGAAAGTTTTAAATACCTAGGGTCAATTTTTCAAAGTGATGGAAGAATTGATGGAGATGTTACACATAGAATTAATGCTGGTTAGTTAAAATGGAGAGGAGCATCAGGTATTCTTTGTGATAAGAAGATACCATTAAAATTAAAAGGTAAATATTATAGAGCAGCAATTAGGCCTGCCATGTTTTATGGTTATGAGTGTTGGGCAGTTAATCATCAACATGTACAAAAGATGTCTGTGACAGAAATGAAGATGTTGAGATGGATGAGTGGTCATACAAGAAAAGACCGTATATATAATGAGGTTATTAGAAACAAATTAGGAGTGGTACCAATAGAGGATAAAATGAGAGAACATCGTTTAAGATGGTTTGGACATATAGAACGAAGATCAGAAGAAGAACCTGTAAGAAGGGTAGAAAAACTAAATTTGGAAAGTATTAAAAGAGGTAGAGGACGACCACAAAAGTGTTGGAAAGAAACAATAAAGAATGATCTAGCTTATTGGGAGTTAACTGCTAACATGACACACAATAGGGATCTGTGGAAACAAAGAATCCATGTAGTCGACCCCGTCTAGTATGGGAAAAGGCTTAGTTGTTGTACATCCCAATGAAGTATGTGGTTTGAATGCAAATAATTTAGCGCCAACAGAAGTTGTGTCAGCCATTTGAGAAGTTTCTCTTTGGGAAAATGAATTCCATTTGCCTTCTTTATGACCTCTGCCATGTCTCCACTCTCAAAATAACCTATAATGATACATATATAGCAACCCTTCTCTACCCAAGAATCTTTATATTCAACTATATAAGGGTTTCTCACTCTTGAAATAAGCTCCATCTCTTAATGTGTAGACCTCCTGCAGCGATCAGTCTGGCGAACAAGGCGGATTTCCTTCAGTTCATACTTCTTCTTTTCTTGCTTATGCCTCACGAGAAAGGCAGAACCAAAGGCCCCTTTGCCAATCTGCTCAAGAACCTCGTAGTTCTCCATTTTTCTCCAATTGAGAAAATTCCAGAAACATCAGATAATTCAGCCCAGCGTCTTCGGATCCAATAGAATCAAGAATTCTTCTACCAGATGACGTAAAACAGCCAACTCTTTCTCCAATTCTAGATTTGTTGGCTTTAGACACATGAAAGTTGAGTGCCTGATCCTTCTGTTATCTGTCATCAGAATGCATTTTTCTGCCTTGATAGTTCATGATGAACGTCGTGTTACAGGAACTGATTTCATTGCCAAACTCTTTATCGTTATTACAGCCACTTGATCCTATTGACCTGCACGTAACAAGGTGGAGCCGCAGCATAGTAGCACTTCAAAATTCGTTTTGGTTTTGGTGAAAACATTTTTGTTACGTAACAAGGCCAATTTGGAAATTCAGCATGATGAAACTGAACACGAAACATAAGCAAAACACTATTAATAACTGCTTCTAAGGATGATGATCTCAACTGAATCTCTTAATACTACATGTATAAGAGTATTCAAACAATCCCCTGTTATGTGCACTTCTGTTGTGAAAATGATTACGTTACATGTTCATGCCTACCTATTATGGAGGTATTCAAGTAGGCCCATGTTACGTTTTTGAAGCCTTATGTTACGTTTTTGAAAACCAACTGTTCATGCTCGCTGGATTTCTTCCATGAGTGTTGGAACACTAACATTGTTCTTAACATCAAAGTAACATAACAGTAACAGATGACAATGCAAAACTGATGAATATCAGTACACTTAATTACCTTACAACCAAACATAACATAGACATGTTACGAAATGCATTCGATACCAAACCTTTCTATTCAGAAGCCATTGTTCTTACATCAATCTTTCCTTTCTTTTGATAATACCGACCCTACCCTCTGGAAATTGATTTCTTTCAAAGTACGAGCTTTTCTTTTTGGGAAGCTCACTTCCCATTTTAATGCTTGCTTTTTTCTTTATAGGCGCCCACCTTTCTTTTCAGGTGTTAACTTGTCTCTTTAATACCTGTATCTTTTCAAAGGACAAGTTTTCAACATACTTTTTCAACATAAATCTTTTTAGAAAATGAAATCCTACTTTTCCATTGCTGAGGGCAAAATCGTCATTTTTATCTAATTCTGTCAAAATTCGAAATTTTCAGAAAGGGAAGCATTCTTTCATCATTTTAAAGCTTCCATAAAATTTTGATACCGAAACAAACTCATTTAGTGCCTTTTTTATTCGAAAACCCAAAAATACCAAAAATAGCTACTTTTCTAAAAAGGTAAAAATTTTAAAAGAAAATTTTGGGTGTTTACACTCATATAAATATAAACAAGCATAAACATTAAATGCATATACCATACATACACGTTGAAAAAGAATTTGCACGTATTGATATCTAGATCATTCCAAACATTTGACAGCCTAAATGAAGATACCATTACACATGCTCAACATACACATACATGTCTAAGATCAGACTTATACATGTTTAGATCCAAACAATCCATTTCATATCCATAATTTTGATACTAAACATGGATAAATATTTCAACATTTAGAAGGTCATTAAATACTAAATCCAACACTTCAAATTGGGCTCAAATCAGGGTACTGATGGGTCCAAAATCTCAAAATAACATAATCAGGCATGGATATATATTATTGGATCCAATAAAAATCCAGATTCAATCCTGTTTATTTGGATACAATAGTTAGATCCAACACAAATAGAGAACCTAACCCAAACAGGTCAATCAAATCCAATTTGAACCTTAGTGAATCCAAACCCTAGATTCAAAACCGTGTATAACCAAATCCTATTCTGATTTGGATCCAAATGCATCCAAGAACAATCAGAATAACATTGGATTTGGATCTTGATTTCCATAATCTGACCCGGATCCAATAAACATAACCATATCCAAGAAACATCGTAGCATTTGCAGCCGCATTTCTGTGGGAACACCGTCGTTTCGCAATGCATGCTGCTCAAAAGATACTGAAACACCTTCCTTATTTCCTGCCAGTTGCATATGGACAGAAAGCTCCTACTCCTCTACGCTGCCAATGACACGAGGACACGAAAATGTGAGACTCAATTATGTAGTAATTGTTTTCGAAAGAACAGGACACGAGAACATGAATTCCTTTTTAATTGTCTGCTTTGGGTTTGAAAACTTAAAATACGTAAATTGTTCAGTAGCAAAGCGACGGGAATTATAAAGGAAAAAGAAACATAACCATATAACTGTCAGGTTTCGTGTTGTCCAGTCGTGTCAATTCATCAATTCTTATCGTGTTCCAGTGACCATGGTCGAAGTGTCTGGTCATAATGTTAGGCATGCATGCTGGTTCCTGATGTCAATTAGATACACAACAACATATCTTAATACTGAGAATCCATTTTTAGTCAACAGAGCCCCATCAAGAGAAGTTGTGACCAAGGTTTCCTTATCAAAAAGAATTCTTCTAGGGTCTATTTGAGTCGAGGAATTTGAATTTTCAACTACTATATTTTCCTGTCTGTGAATCTAATGCATGTTTGTGGCGGACGCTCTTTGATAACACCCATCCATGTCTTATCTCTTTTCTCACATAAGATTAAAGGTTTTTTTCATCTTTACTGTTCTAAGCAATTATAAGAAAAATTCAAACAAAAACTTCTGCATGGTGGTGCTATATTAGGTGTCTGTTGCTACTGTGGTGATGTGTTGTTTAAAGAAAACGAGTTTTTGCAGTTTGACCTAAAAACCCGATATGCCGATCATCTTGTGATGAACTGAAGAATTGATGGGCAAAGACTCATCAGTATTTTGCTAAAAAAATTGATGGGCAAAGACTCATCAGTGTTTTGCTAAAGATTTTCATAAGAACTGAATTTAACTTCTCTACCCATTTCTATAAAAATTGATGCATCTCTTGTTTCTATATAGACAAGGTCTTTTGCCAGAACTGTAAATTTTAGTACCATTACTCATTTCAGTAAAACCTTATAAAGATTTATGGTCATCACTTATTTCTGCAAATAATTGAACAAGATGCAAATTAGCAACGGAATGTGATGAACCAAATAATTTGATGGGCAAAGATACCCATAAATGTTTTTGGCTAAGATTTTAATAGTTATTGAATTCGATTAATCAAAATAGAATGATGTATCGGTTGTTTCTGCAGATGGAGATAAGGAGTCGATGCACTGGAATCCCACCCTCGTGCTCAATTCGAATCGCACGACCGGTCTCCACTCGCGAACCACAACCCCAGATGAATGAAAACGACTTCCTCGATCTAACATGAATCTCCCCTCTGCAAACATTAATAGAGGTCTTTTATACCACAAGGCCAATACATAAAAGGGCTCCTGTCACCAGGAAACGGCTCATGACGTCCCGACAAAGAAATGACTCATGACACTCCAACAAGAGACCTGACCCAAATCGGATCCAAACCAGACCCGATACACAAAACAACTCCAATGCTAGGGCACGATTACTGGTTTCCATTTTGCTTTGCTTGTTTTATGCTCTATTTTCTTATAGATTTTTAAGGATTTGGTGTTTGTTGATGTCGACATATTTATGTTTGTTACATATAGACCTATGGTTTCCTCTAACAATCTCAGAGAAATAATTAACTGTAGATATGTCCTCATCTGCTATTTTTCAATTTAACGTCGACATGATGTTGATGTTGAAAAAGTTTATCAATCCTACTTTAAATGTTGGCAATAATATATGAAAATTTGGTTAACTATGTTAGAGTTGCTTGTATTTATTAAGTCGAATTGTACCCAACCTAATGATTCTCACATCACAAGTTTGGATAAAATTACTAAGTGGAAGGAGAAGAAAACTTTATGCCATTGTTGTATTTTATCAGTATTGTCAAATATTTTATTCTCCTTCTATAATAATGAATATCTATAGGTTGTTTTGGACCAAAAATATAATATTGAAGTCTTCGATCTTGAAAAATATTTTGTGGTCAAGTTTTTGAAATATCTATGACTGAACAAACACATGAGTTTCAGTTTTTATGCCATGATTTTAAAGAAGCTAAGATTTCTTATAATAGATAAACACATGAGTTTCAGTTTTTATGCTATGAGTTTCAGTTATACCCATTGATAACATACCTAAACTCATCCTGTTAGTCGAAAAGAAACAACATAGTGATTGTAAGAGAAAACATGCAAAGTATAAACCAAAAGCTAAGATCTAGAAGAAACAAAAAATAAATTATACTGGATTTCTGGTAAGGTTGGATATTGTGATACAGAGTGTCCTACCAAAAAGGCTAAGAAACCTTTTGGTTGCTGAGGGAGCTATGGTCAACATGGTGACCACTACACCTATAGTAGGTGATACAATCTTTCTCTTAAGCCCAAAATCCTTTCTATTTATGAGTTATATTATTGGATTGTAGACATTGGAACAAATATGTATGTATTGATCGGTCTCTATTTGTGTCTTACTAGACTGTTTGTGGCAAAATATGACCTTAGAGGATTATTCAATTGCTAAACTTAAGAGTAAAGGGAGTACAAATTTGAAGTTTCTCTGAGAAAAGGTCCTAACTATTCAAGGAGTTAGACATATATATGATTTACCTAAATATGCTCAGTGGTCTAATTTTAGTTAAAAAAGGTTTAAGATTATATTACAAATATAATAAAATCATAATTACATGATTTAGTATTGGGTATTTCTTTGGAAATGACAATTTATGTGATGTGTTAAATTTGTTTAAATGTGGAACTTATAATTGATTCATCTAAAAGCTTTCATAGACAATTTTAATGATAATAAAGTCTCTTGTTGTTCTTCTTTTTTTGAAAATGTATGATCAACTTGAATCTTATTATTAAAACTATCATATATAGAAGCACAATATAAAATATGTGTGCAGGCAAGCAAAAACCTTTTCATATGATTAATAGAAATATGAAATATCGGATTTAATGCATATTGACATTTATGAATTTAATAAAATGACAACTAGAGATAACAAAAGATATTTTATTATATTCATTCATGATTGTTGTAGATACTAGTATATTTACTTACTTAAAAGTAAAGATCAAGTTTTTAAAAAGTTATAAATTTTTAGGAATGAGGTTCAAACTCAAATTTGTAGGGTACTTACACGATTAACGTATGGTAGGTGAGGAGAGTATACTTCAAACTATTTTCAAAAAATATTATTAAAACACTAGTATTGAACATGAGGTTATTGTTCCTTATTCATAAAAGTCTAATAGTATAGTTGAACCAACAAGCAAAATTCTTTGTAATGTAGTAAATGTTTACTACAAAGTTTTGGGCTACCTACATACATGTAGAGAAAGCTTTGAATTCTCATATTCTCAATAGAGTTTCCTATTAATATAAGAAAATTAGTCATTTAAAACTTTGTAAGGGTTATAAGACCAATCTCAAATATCTTAAAGTGTGATGATGTCTTGAAAAAGTATCCCTAAAAACAAAAGAAAGAAATTGTGACCTAAAACTGTGGATGCCATTTTTGGGTTATGTGGAGACTAACTATGCATCTAGATTCTTGGTTATTAGATCTTATATATCTAACATAGATGTCAACACGATTATGGAGCTCTATGATGATATATTCTTTGAGAATGCGTTTAACATGAAAAATGATGTACCCCATGGCATGTCTTCTAGAGATTCTATGTCTACTACTAGTTTTATTCCAAATCATGTGAAAAATATGACAAATGTGCAGGGAAACCCTAAATGTGATTTTTACATATTAGAAGATTATGAGGAAATAAGTGAACCTAGAAGGAGCAAACAGGTTAGGATATTCAAAGACTTTAGAAGTGACTTTGTCACTTTCAATGTTGAGGATGATCTTATTATCTTTCAACAAACTATGGCCTCACCATATGTCAAGTTTTGGAAGAAAGACATTAACAATGAAATTAAATCAATTATCTTGAATGATACTTTAGAATTGAATAATTTACCTCCTAGGTATTCTACTATGGATTGCAAATAGACCTTCAAGAAGAAATTGAATGTAGATAAAATAATAAGTATAAGGTCATGTTAGTTACCAAGAGTATATGGAATAAACTATTTTTATACATAATCTCCTTATTCATATAAGACTATAGTACTCACTCCATTTATTGAGCTCCCTCGCAATTTCTTTGATTCATCATCATTCCAGTCGTATGACATTCGTATGGGGTTAGGTTTTCGCTTTCTTCCCGGTCAGCTTCTTCAACCATGATTTGAACCGGTTAACATTTCGAAGTCATTCTCTTGGGTTATCTAGCTGTCCTCTTTCAGCCTATTCGTTTTTGACTTTTAGCAGTTCAGGGGCTGGTTTGCGTGGTTTGGTCAACAATGTAAACGATGAAAGAAATGAAGGTGGAGGTCAAAACTCATATAAAGGGTAGGTATGGGCCTTTCTTGGTTTTGGTCTGCTTGGGCATTGCCTATCGCCCTCGATGGCTGCGTGTTCGCTCCATTGGAGTCGTATGAGAAATTGGATGATATGGATTGCGCCTAAGACCTTGGTTTTGTTGAATTTGCTTTCTTTTCTGGTCTGCCTTTCATCATGAGTTTCCTGGATATACATCTGCTAGCGGACAAGTGCTTAAGGCTGTAGGCCCACGTGGCGGTGTGATGGTTTCTTCTAACGGTCGGTCTAGTTCCTAACCTTTCTTGTTAAATAAATGAACAGTTATTGGAAGGATGATTATGATTGGAGTTAGCATACTTTATAATAGTAGTTTAGTTTATACGAATACTTCGTCTTTTCATCCTTCCCCAACCTTATGAGTATTCGGACTAGATAGAAGAGTACAGTAGAAAGTTCACTAGTGCTGCTGTCTGCTGACTTTATCCATAATTCTTTGACGGATAAGAAGATATTGAGTATGTCTCGCGACCGATTAGCTGTTATTCAACATCAAATACTTGATGGTTGTTACATTATATCTCCGCTACCTTATTAGAAATAGAAAGTGAATAAGGCCGTTTTTACCTTGACGAGCCGCTACCGCCCCGTGGGCCTAGCTTATTTATAGTGTGTTATATGACCCACCTGGCAGTGCGTCCGGGGGCGAGGCGGGGTGAGGTCAGTGCTTACTATAGGCTGCCTTACTCGCGGTGCCGGCTGTGCCTTACTCGCCCTATAGTCCTTTAGTGGGAGCTTACAGCACTACTATAAGGGTAGTCTTAATGGACATCTTCGATCGTGAGTTTCGGTTTCCAGGGTTTACTAGATTCTTGAATTTGCTATTTCGACTAGAGGAAATGATGAAGTAATCTTCGACGAGCTTGCATAATCGCCACGTGGGTCACTCCATGTGTCCCTAGCAAACGCTAGGAATTCGTTGTGGTAACCTTAATAAAAAAACTTGTATGGAACAACCATAGGGTTTTGCGGCCAAAAGTATGTAAGGGGCCATAGTTCATATTAGGTATTCCTTTACTTATTTGATATACCTTTAATTAAGGTGAAAGTTAAAAGTGTGAAAGTCACGTGTGAGTGAGGGTCTTGTGCATATAAATATTATTTGATATTCTTTAGTCACATATTGATAGTTGAAAAACCTTACATGTCTTTTTATATAGATGGTAGCTCAATAATATTAGTTCAAAGAGCTTGGAGAGGACATAAAAAACTACATGCACATACATCGGGACAAGTTCAAGCTCGAAAATTATCTTTGGTCTTCAATATTCTTTTTACACACAAAAGTTATGATCTAAGGATCAAATAAATCTTTACATGAAGAGACACAAACCGATTATAGGGCAAACTCAAAGAGGTGAGACTATTGGAACAAATCCGATATCTGGATGTATTGGCTTTAATATAAAACCTGATAATGGCCTCTAATGAGGTTAATTACTAAACCTTTCACCCTCTCTCTTTTATACTCTTCGTCTTTGTTTTTCTTGTGATGATTGCTTGTGCTCTCTGTTCCAGTTAGGCAATTGAGGCATGGTCAAAAGTAGTTTGAGTCAAGGTACGTACTCCCGGTCATAGTGTTCATTTTATCTTGAGAGAAAGCATTGGTACTGGTACGTACTTGATAGTGGGGCACTAATTTCTCTGAGGCAAATCCGTGAGGATGACTCGATCAGATAAGTTGATTACTGATTTTTATTTGTTGTACTTGTTCCATGTTCTATTTGCTTACGGATTTCCATGGATTTGTGGCTTTTGTTGATGTCAATATATTTCTATTTATTGCATATTACTTGTTTATATATGTAGCACTATAGTTTCTTTCAACAAATCCTCCCTCAATAAACTTTGACCTCGTTTATGAGGTTCCATGATGTCTCCTTTGCACTCCATGCTTTCGGTCCACAACCTCATATTATCCAATGTTGGCATGTTCTCTCCAGCAATGGCCATGCATCAATACATCAACGATTGTTAACTCGTGTCTCTAAAAACAATAGAGCAACTCTTAGCTCTATATCGACGACTCCCAACTTAACTCTCTACTGATGCCCTCTTGGTTGCACTTTTATACCGTGGAATGCATCTGACCCCCTACTAGATGTCATCATCTCCTCAACCATAGTTGGTACCATGAGTTACTCCACAAATCATCCTCTTGCTCAACTATTCTCAGTGATGAGCTAGTTCTTCATCTGTTTGTCTACCAAATAGAAGACAAGTAGGTGACTATCAATTGTCCTAAAATTGTCCCTTGCCTCTCTAGTGCATTTATCTAGATCCCATCTAGCAACAAGCCCAAATTGAGTTTCACTAGTTATCATTAGACCTCCAAGATATGGGGCAACCACTACCTTTATGGACCTAAAGATCATGCTATAGTCATCTACGTCAGTCACTTCTAGGTTTATCGTGCTACACCAACATCTAATTCATGTCCTCATTGACATCCTCATGGTCTTATAGGCATGAGTATTCACCATCTTCAATTAACTCTCTAAAGTTATCATATGTACACCAAAGCTCCTTGCATAACTTATAGGCATGAGTATTCACTATCCACTAATGTATGCACAACATGGTTACCCATGTACACTTCCATATGTATTGGTTTCAAATGTGATGACGACTCCACACACACTCCATTCAATGGTGCACCTTGAGCATCTACCTCTTGAAAGCAAGGTCCTACCTTATCCTCGACCAATATGATGTTCAACTTCTTATACCTCAAATACACTCTGATGTGATGGGGCCACTGCAAATATAAGAACCAACTCAAGGGTCCTCCTGTAGTGCACTAGTACAAAGTAGGTTTTTCTACGGTCCCAAAAACTACTTTCCTCGGTGGTTTAAATTGTTGGAAAAATGCATTTCAGACATTTGGACCATCAGAAAAGTTTTAAACCCCTAAAAAAAGTCTATCGGGAAAATCCTAAACAACCCTTGGAAATACTCACACAATCATAAAAAAAATCAACTAGGTTTAAACCACCAAAAATTCTTTATGGAAAATCGCCATAAATAATATACTTATATTATGCTAGAAATGTGAATAATTATTCAATTTTTTACATGGATTTTGGAATAAAATCCCATCACAAACATTTAGAACGAGTACATAAATGCTATATGGGCTGAACAAAACTAAATTCAATGTCCAATGTTACAAATTTAAACCGAGTACATAAAGTTTTTGTTATGCTTTGTTATAATTTTTGTACGGTTCACTCTATTTTTTTGCCTCCTCCATTACCTTTGTTTCACTTGACCACAACTCATAACATCTCTTTCATGTAGAGGTTATGACTTCAATTGTAGGACTCTCTTCAATAAGACGCTAATTTGTATTGAAGTAAGACATAAAGTACCTCCTCTTTACTTTATTTCTATAGTCATTTAAAGCTTTTTGTAACGTTTTCTTATAACTTTTCTTCATCAAATGAGTTGGAATATTTCATAACGTTTTGAATACTCAAACATAAACTTTTTTACAAAAAAATTCAATATGTAGTAAGATATAAAACCTTAAAACATAATATAATCATATTAAATGACTACCATTACCATTATGTCCTCCCAAATAATGTTGAAGACTTGTTCAACATTACCGTCCAACCACATCTCATATAAAAGAAAATAATTATCTTGCTTTGCATAACATTGAAGAGCATGGTCCAACTTTAAACCATTATCACCCATTGCTTTGAAGTCTAACACTTTCACCATCCATACCTCCCCATCTTGAGGTATGTAATGACATAAAATAGTCTTATTCCTTCCTTGCTTTGTAGAAGATGTTGAATCTATTTCTCGTTGTGATTCTTCTTCTCGCGCTTCTCTTATTTCTCGATTTGTAACATCCTCCTCCTCTATAATCATTATTCTCTTTTCCATTTCTTATCATAGCTTATGAGTCTCTTTCACTGGTACCTATTAATGAGATATTTCAGTTTCATAATGAAGAAATATAATATGATTAAAAGAAAATAATACAATAATATACCCTCATCATCATTTTCACAATGATGTCTGTTATTGTTGCCCTTATCCTGTCTACTTTTTCCACCTCGTGGACATAGTAGTGGCATCTTGTTATTGTAAAACAATTAGACATGTCAAACTCATTAATAAAAAAGAATTAAATAAAACATATAATATTATAAACTTAATGAAATAAAAGACACAATTATAAGGAATTCAATATCATAATATATATATTTACTAATAACATATGAATTCAATTGACCTTTTTACTTCTAGTTTTAGTTAACTCTTTTATCCATTTCTTTGAAATATGTGTACGCATATTTGCATCATCTCAAACACAATGAATGACACTACTATCATCATTTTCTATATCAATAATAAGAAATATATCTCTTATTAAATCTTCAATTGACATTTCATATGTATCTCTTGGTTTCCAATGATACTGATGACAACTTGTATTGGAGTTCCTCTCAACTCATGGTGCAAGTAGAAATAAGTTGTCATTGTTAAATATTATTATATATAGATGTCAATATAGGACAAGTATGTTGACCAAAGTAAAACTCAAAACACTAGTTAGATATACCATAATATAGTAGTTTAATAATTCGCATGTCAATTATTCTCTAATATGCTAATCTTTTATAAAACAATGATACATGGAATATCTGTCATTCTTTATACCACATATCTCAAAGAAGAAGAAGAATTGATCCTCTTATTACCTTCATAATGCTTTTGAGCAAATAGTTGGTCAACGATGCAACATACATTGGACATATTCAGACAAATCAAGTAATATAACATGAACAAGGAAAAAAATCTTACAAGTAGAACAAATAAGATCAAGTACCTCCGAACTCAAAAAGTTGTAGAACAGAGTAATCCTAGGTGATAACCTTATCACCATAGGTTTGATCCATTAGCAAATACAAAAATGTGAACATAAGTTTAATATTTTTTTCTCCCAGCTCATTGTGTTAAACAAGAGACATTCTCTAGTACACTTATCTGTACATTAAATAAAGCAGAAGCTAAGAGGTCTATTTTGTTAATGAGGAAGAATAGAAGGTAACCAATTATATACACAAATCACAAGAAGGTACCAATTATAAAGAATCTTGTGGCTGCAAATTCATGCAAGTTTATGAACACAAGAGATTTTCTAACGAGTTTAATATCCGTCGTGTGCATATGGCTTCAGCCTTACTATTGTGTACCTGAACAAAAAATCATATATGCATCTAAAAATGAGCAATTGCTTTAGCTTTAACCTCCCCATTATACACCTAGCATAGGTATACTATATGTTAGAGCCCATTTCTTATATGTATACATAAATACATACACACGTACATACACAAGTATATTATGACAAAAGTCCAAATGGATTACATGGATGGTATTCATATTTACATGAATAAGCAAATATACAATGATAACCCTTTTGATGGGTCCTTCAAATTCAAAGCAAAGAGTTCCTTCTTGTTACTATTATATCATTGAATGGTTATGATCACCACACCTACCTTCAATAAGAAGGAAAAGCAATACAGAAGGAACAAGGAAGAAATTATGGAAGGAATGGATCAATGAGAGAGGATTAGCGATTAACTAGAGAATAGAGAGAGATTGTTACCTTAGTCACCAACAATGGAATTTGGTCACCAAAAAGTGAAGAGAGATTTGTCCGCCAGAAAATTGAGAGAGAAAGAGAATTTAGGATTAGGGATTTAGTCGATCCATTTATGAAAACTATTTCTGATGGTTGGGAATTGCTAGAAATAACAAAAAGAATTGCTAGGAAAAATAAAACATTTCCACAATTTCAAACCTTCGAATTAAAGAACATGACCACTGGAAACGATTTTCAATAATTATTAAGGATTTTCAAGACCGTCATAAAAAATAACATGACTTTTAGTAATTTATGCAGACATAAATACCGACAATTTTTATCATATTTCTAATGATTTAACCTTTCTTGTCGCAAAAGCTTGAATTTGTACCAATGGTGTCTGCACCTATTTTTCTTAATCAGCCACATGGCTCTCTTGTTGGGACATGAGAGTTTAATCTTGTTGTACATTATCATCTACTGAAAGAAGATGGCGCCGATGTCTGCCATCTGATCTACCATCAATGTCTTTCGCTCACTCCTTCTCGATGAAGAAGTGTTCTTAGAATTCATTGTGTGAAAATCCACCAAAGACTTCGAGATCATCATTGCAATAAGAGCATCAATATGTTGTCACATCCTCATCTCCATCCGCACCCGATGTTTTAATCTCCAAACAAACTAGAAGAGATATCATCTTTGGACATGTTACATATATCCAACAATGCGTTATTGAAATCCCATAAATAATCTGAGTGTGTCTTAGTTACACCAACTTTTCTTGGCATAAGATATGGGAAGATCCATACACAAAGTTATGACTGGTTGGATGTCACCAACAATGACATTGTCTCGTGTGCCACACAACTTTGCATTTTTTTGCACTAAACAAGGTAGCACGTATGAGTTGCTTCAGCTCGGAAAATAAAATTCTCCACCACACCTTGCTTGAAGAGATGCGATGTACCTTTGTCAACCGAACTGCTTGTGAAAGTGATGAACTGAACACTAGGAAGAAGAACAAGAGAGAAGGAAGCTGGTTACCCGTATAGGATTTTTACTAGATAGTTTTTTCTTTTTTGTTATTATATATCGATAAACAAGAATAATATGCTTTGATTTTTTTTCTTTCCATGTTATCCTCCCTAGATTTTCCATTAAAGCCATTTGTATCTATCTTTGAGATATGTGGTTTTAACTTTTATAAAGTAAATCAAGTTTGTTAAAACATATTTAACTTTCAAAAAGAATGCTTTCAAGGGGCCACACGAATACTCACATCTTCCATTTGGTCACTTGAGCTAATTTATGATACACTGGTTTTCTCCCACTATTATGTGGTTTTCTAAGTTGTACCATTTCTAGTTGCAAGCAAATTACAAGTTATACCATTTCAAACCCATTTGTGTAACATATTTTAAAAAAACATCTTGTAAGATACCTTTTGTCAAGGGGTCAACCAATATATCATTGATTAGCATATAAAATATAGATATCTCATTCCTCTTGAGTATATTATGAACATAGTGGTATTTAATCATTATACGCTTGTTTTTGAAGCTATCAACTCTACTCTTAATAAGAGTTATTAAGAGTAATTATTATATTATTGTCACAATAAATAACACTTTCTCGTTGACTATGTTCAACTTCAAATTATGTATGAAACAACTTATCCAAATGACACATTACAACCATGTTACAAGCAACATACTTAGCTTCTTTTTATATGCAACACTATACAACTCTATTTCTTAGAAGCTCAAGAAACAACACCTCTAAATGAAAATATTTGTTCGGATGTTGACTTTCCATCATCTTTTCTCCTAGAGAAATCAACATATGAGTATCCTATCACTTTTACTTTATCTGCTTTAAAACAATGTTTTAAATCTTTTATTTCTTTAAAATATCTCAAAATCCTTTTTACAACTATCTAATGTTGTCAACTAGGATTACATTGATATCTACTCACAAGACTAATATTGAAGCTAATATCCTGTCTTACACACAATATAGCATACATCAAGATACCTACAACTTGTGTATAAGGAACATTAGGCTTATTTTTTCTTTCACCAAAACATTCAACCTTACTCAATTTGACTCCTTTAGTAACAGGTGTAATTGAAGATTTGCAGTCACCTATTCTAAATTTAAGGATATAATCAATATATCTCTCATGACATAAATATAAAGTTTAGATTCTCTATCACAAGAAATTTTTATATTTAGAATATAAGATGCCTCTCCCATATCCTTCATTTTAAACCTTGAGTTTAACCATGACTTGGTTTTGACAATCATCTTATTGTTATTTTCAGTCAACAATATGCTATCTACATATAAAAATAGAATAACAATGTAGCTCCTATTGTTCTAAATATATATATAGTGGTAAAGTTTATTAGCCACAAATCCAAGTTCTAAAATGATATTTTAAAAAGTCAAATACTGTTTATGAGATGATTTTTTAAGACCATATAGGAATTTTTTCAACCTATATACTTTATATTCTTGGTCTTTAACAAAATACCCTTTTAGCTATTGCATATAAATGATTTCATCTAAACTACCATTTAGAAAAGTTGTTTTTACATATAGCTGATGTAAATTTAAATCATAATATGTAGAAATAACTAAAATAATCTCTTTCCAACCAACGTTACCTTAAATTTATTGATTGTTCCATTGACTTTATATTTCTTTTTAAGAATTCATTTACAACAAATGACTTTCCTTCATTTTGTCAAATCTTTTCATTGACACACATAGTTTTTTCAATGAATTCAACTTCCTCATCCATAGCTTTTTTCTAGTCTAATGACTGAAATGAGTTAATAATATACTTATATGTCATCTTATCAAGTCAACTCATCTAAATCCATCAAATTACATGCTTTTTCAATAAGATAAGTATGATAATTCTTTAAGTAAGACGATATGACTCTAGGTTTTTTATACCCACTTAAAATTTTAGTTTGTTCAAGAAGGATATTTGGATCGAAATCCATAGGTTCAAATGATAATGGATCTAGATCCATTAGATCATGTGGGCACTCATTATTATTTTCAAGGATGCCACTCTTGGTATCCTCTAAGAATTCAAAATTCTCACTCTCTATTAAACCATGGTCCTTATAATAAAATCTATATCCCTTATAACCTTTAGGGTATCCAATAAAAACATACTTCAAGGACCTACTATTTAGCTTATCTATAGACTGATCAAGGATCTTAATATGCACGATAGATCCCCACCTCCTGAGATTACTCTAGTATGATTTCCTTCCAAAGTATATCTCATATGGTATAGAGAATATAGTATTACAAGATACTCTATTTAATATGTACACGACTATAGCCACTTCTTCTCCTCAAAATATCTTAGAAAGAGAAACATCTATTAACATAGACCTAGTAATATTCAACAAGCTTCTGTTATATCTTTTTGCTATGCTATTTTGTTGAGGTGTCTTAGGTATAATATTTTGTTTAGAAATATGAAAGTCTTTATAATATTCAAGAAACTCTGTAAAAGTATATTCTCTACCTCTTAGATTTTAAGACTTTATGGTATGCTCTAATTAGTTTTCAACTTCTTACTTATATTCTTACGATGAGATCTTACCTTAAAGGGTTCAAATAAATCTGTGTGAATGATTTCTAATAGGATTGTTATCCTAATTATTTTCTTAGGAAATAACTTTCTAGTCATTTTCCTTATATACAAACTTCATACTTATTAAAAGTATTTTCTTGAAACTCAAGTCATAAGTCAAAGTTGACTAATTTCTTTAATTTATTTAAACTTATATATCTTAAACGTTTATGCCATATATTCATACCAATAACGAATGCATAATAAGTATAAGAGAAATTTTTATTATCATTTATGTTTAATGTGAACAAACTATACTCGGAATCAAATAAACGTGAAAAAGCTATCCTACCATATTTCTTGACAATAATCTTCCTTTGGACAAACCTAACTTCAAACCCTTTCTTTATCAAGATAGAGAGCGACATAAGATTACGCCTTATAAAAGGCATAATCAGTATATCAATAAGTACAACCGGTTTGTTTTGGATAAAAATCTTAAAGGACCCAACTCCAATGACTAAAAAAAAGTATTATTTCTCATATAAACATGATGCTCCCTAGGTTTGTATTCGTTTAGGTCCATAGCTCTCTCTTTGCTCTTTGAGATATGCCGGTCATTCTAGAATCACAAACTAGTCATAAGACTGTTCATTTAGAGGCACTAAAAAATCATGTAGATTATGTCTTGCTTCTCTACTAGACTACAACACTGGGTTTTTCTATCATTATTTTTCTTCTTGTGGTAGTCTCGTTTGTAGTGCTTCATATCACAATTGAAGTACTTTACCAAAGAAGCAGATTCTTATGATTTCTTGAAAAACTTATCACCCTTTTTGTTATATTTGCCAAAGTTGTTGTTTGGTTTCCTCTTATTCCAATTGTTTCTAGAGCTTGATCATAAATAATCTTTAGCAACGAACAATTTTTCCCTTTTATTTTTAATCATATATTCTTGTTCAATTACTAGTTTTAAGGGATGCTTATAAAGGATAAAGTTAAACTCAAATCTAAGGGTTGTAGTTAACATGTTTTAAGAAGTGGAAAGACTATTTAAGATAATGGATATCTGCATTGGTTTAGAGATGATTGACTTTGTTACAGCTAAATCCCTATTCATTACTAACATTTGGTTAACATGTTCAACTATGTTATCCCATTCTTTCATTTTATAAGAATTATATTTTTGAATGAGTAGTTGAATATTAAGTTTAGTATAGTATCATATTTAGCTGTTAAAGAGTCAAACAACTCTTTACGATCTCGAATTCCTGAAAGACCTAATTAAATCATCCTCCATATATGTTAACATAATTGTCCTAGCTATTGTATCATCTTTTAGAAAGTTATATTTTTTCATCTTTGTTGCATTTAGTGTACGGATAAAATAGTTTTTCTAAGTACATAATTAATACCCTTTAGTATTATGGCTAGCAGGATTCTTCTTCTTCACGTTTGAAAATTTAGGCCATTTACTTGTTTAGTCTTTGCCCGTTCAGAACTTTTCCATGTAAGAGATCATCCTTGTATGGCCGGTACCAAGCCTAGATAAAGGAGGAGGGTTGCGTTAGACTTTCAACAGCTGGCACAAAACTTTGTCAAACTTATTTAACATAGATTTTACAAATTATGAGAGGGTTATGTGGAAACAAAGAATCTATGTAGCCGACCCTATCTAGTATGAGAAAAGGCTTAGTTGTTGTTGTTGTTATAGTCTTTGCCAGTTTGAGAAATACAAATTCTTGAAGTCATTTTTAATAATTTGGTAAAGATAACAATAAGTGGGTCTGAGTTTTTTATATGAAAACATAAAAAATGCAACAAATAAGAAACAATAAGACATTTTTAATAAACAAGTAATAAAAATATAGCTAGACACTTAGATACAATATCCAAAATATCCAAATAGTGAACTGTAAGTATTTCCAAACACCTATTAGCAATTTCAAACAAAATACAAGTACCATTTTAGAAATAGTTGAAATATAAACTAAGTTCATTAATTTCAAAACAAGTGCAAGTGTAGGGACAAAACAATAAACAATACACCTTTTGTTTGCTTTTATAAATTTCTTTATAACAAATGGCAGACTCGTAATTTTGACTTTCTATCCATTTCGTAATTCTCAAGGCCAAAGAGATCACTAACGACTCTTTCACCACTGAAGAGATGCGATGTACCTCTGGCAGTCAAACTACATGAGAAAGTGAAGAACCGAACACTAGGAAGAGAGAAGGAAGCCTGTTACCCACAAAGGGTTTTCACATGAACATTTTTCTTTTTTGTTATTATATATCGATAAACAAGCTTACTGTGACTTTTTTTTTCCATGTTTTCTTCTTTCGACTTTCTGTTAAAGCCATTTATATCTATCATGTGGTTTTAACTTTTATAAAGTATATCAAGTTTGTTAAAATATGTTTAACTTTCAAAAGTGCATCTCGAAAAATCTCGAAAGAAGACCCTTCTTCCTCGATATTTGAGTGCACATTATCTGGGCGTCAAGGGGCACACGATAACTCACATTGTTGTCCCGAACACTTCGGGTCAGGAACCTAACGACGTGATTGACCACCAACTAATCAAGGGAAAAGCTCGCTCACAAGGGCACGAGGAGTGCCAAGCTCCCTTGGGATCAACTGACTGACTGGACTCTAGCTCAGTTGGAACTTCCGACAACTTGTATCGCCTTCAACTACATTGTGAGCTGTGAATGTGTATTTCAAGAGTAAACTCAGATTGTTTTCCACGTGCGAGCGTTCACGCGTCAGAAAAGGGTGAATGCGGATCGTTCTGAGGAGAAGATGCCAGTCACCTGAAGGTGTCCTGTGATAGAATCTCTCTTATAGTAGGAACTAAGCTTTTGACAAGAAGAACTCCTTGATTGGGCCGTCAGATTTAATTTTGACTGATCAAATAGATAAAAACCTTCTCTTTTTAGTTCTCCTCCTCTGGCTCTCCTAAAAGCATTGCAGTTTTATTGGTACTTTATGAAGCCTCTCAACCATAAAAGCAAACACCAAAACATCAAAAGTATGAAGATCTAATCAATGGTTTGTCGCTTTGAATTGCCAATACTATTAAAAAGAAGATAATCATCATTATACATTTCTTTCTCCCCGTCTACCGTCTTTTTCTTAAGAAGAAAAACTGAAAAAGTAAACAAAATTAAGGTTCTCTTTTTTTATTTCTTCACCTAAAGCTTCAGGTCAATCCTAGGTAAGTAATCTATCTTTCTTCGATGTGGCTAAATGTGGAGGAAATTTTCTTTAATAACCAAAACCACTCTCTCCCCTTGCAATGATGGGGTGGGGGGCTCTGAAATTTTAAAATGTCACTGTAAAATCTACATTTTACAGTGAATATATGGTTAAAATTCATGTTTCGCTCCTCCTAACACGATGAATACATATGTCAGCCTCCAATACTATTTTCTAGATAAGCCCTTGGAATTGCTGACATTGCTTCCCTTAGTTGAGATATGCTAGAGAGAGAGGAAATGATTAGGGTTTGAGGGGATGGAGTCCGTTTTATTTACGTTCTACAAAGAGAGAGAAAAGGGAATAGAAAAAGGAAGTCGTATATACTATAATTCTATTTAATCTCATCAATTAAAATTAAATCCAATGGTTCAATCAAAGAGTTTTTATTAGAAGCTCACTTGCTACCATACAGTGGTGGATCCACATTGTGGTGGGGTGGCGACCACGGTCTCGAAATTCAAAAAAAATTGAATTAAGTATTCATGTTTTCCAAAATTTTTTAAAGCCCATCTCATCCGAATCTCAAGTTCGGCGGTTCCTATTTGAGTAACCCCTTATATCTTGAAAATGTTTCTACGCTATTATCCCCTACAAAATAAAGAGCCATGCGGATTGTACTTCTTTTATTCTTGCCTGTGGAATTGAGTGGCCACTCAATCCTTCTTTTTATTGAATATTTTCAATTGATTGAGGCAATGATAACGATATGGAACACCGATCCCACTATTCTGTCGGTAAGGTACCAAAATATTTAGTGAAAGGCCATGAATTGAGTCAGAGTGAGTCCTCCCAGCCCTGGACCAACTCATGAAAGGAAGAGTCAAAAGACAAGCTTTTCACTTTTAATGTCAGAGAAGCTTACCATTATCATATAAACAGGCTGCACATGCGTCTAGGGCTCTGCATTGAATCGCATGTGAGTCAATAGACGTTAGGCTTCGGCCTAACACACATTGTAACAAGGCGAAATGAGAATACTATAACAAAGCAAGTGAAAGAAAAAGCAAGGTCAGATTTGTCCTCGTGCCGTATTGAAACAAGCGCTCAAGGAACAAATAAACGAATAAACAAAACCCTTTCAAGAAAAGGCCTCAAATTTATAGGTTTAATAAATCAAAGCATTCTCCTTTTGCCTCGAAGCAAGCAGGCCAAGAATGTGAAGGCATCACCAGCTCTGACTTCCCTTTACACCACAACGTCCTTTAAATGACATCAACGGAAAGTGTTTTTAAAAGATATAATTAAAAGAAAAAAGGAAAGAGTATAATGAAAAGTAGATGCTGTTGTGTATAAGAGAAACTTGTTGTTCATGCCTGATTTTATCTCTTGTTCTATTAAACAACCACTGGTCCCACACATCATCCTCCACTTGCTTTTTATTTATTTGATTTGATTAGCTCTCCAGACTGGGCTTGAGTGAATTGCTCCTCTTGTCCCATCCAGTCTTTTGTTTATGATTGCCAATGCAAGCAAAGAAATATAGTTAATCTAATCATAAGATGATTCCCATACCGTCTTATTCCGCTTTGAAAACCATTAAGGTATTGAGAACAACAGCTGTGGCAAAAAAAAACCGAGTCAATCTTTCCACGGCATTTCTCGCCTTTGATTCCGTTGTTTTGGTGCTGCCACGGACCTACCAAACATGGCACTATGCGTCGTCAATATTGAAAGATTGACAGCTCAAATCTCTCGTAATATCATATATTGGGTACTTATGCTGTTGATGCCATCACTATCTTTGTTGACGTTATAAAATGTATGAGTGTACGTAGAGGGTTTTGAAAAAGAAAGAACACGTGACTAATAAAAGGCTATCATGAGAGACATGTTTATTATCTCGAGTTGATTGCATGGAGGATGGAATTAATTGACATATCTCAATCAGTGTAGTGGTAAAAAGAACTATATGAACAAATAAGTGAGAAGTTATCAAAAATCACAACAGAAAAGTTTAGCATGATATTTGTTGTTTATGTAAAAGTCTATAAATAAGCATGTGTAACAAAGATGACATCAAAAAATCAAGGATACAATTGTAGTTTTCTTTCTTCTTTTACTTTCTCTAGCAATAGATGTAACGTAATCCTTTCATCTTCCCAGGCAAATTGAAGGTATATGCAACCCCATCAGCAACCAACTTACATTCAATCATATTCTCGAGACCCATTCCAACGCATGATACCTTATCTAGTCTTGTTTCTTTCTTGAGAACAAGGGTCAGAGTTCTCTCACATGTCCTTCATCTTCTAACATTCTTCTCTAGCTTACTATGCTCAACCATTCATGTGAGGTTGTCACTTCAAATGACAATAATCTCATTTCAATATCATTTATAAGTGTACAATTATTATATTGTTTTGTATTGATCTTTCACCTTGTCAATATTTTTATCTTTTTCTTGTTTCATGAGGCATAATTTCTACCAACAAATCGGTAGTTTGCATTCAACAATCACATGCTCAATCAACCTCTAAAGATAAAAGATGTTATGAGGAATCATGATGGGGTTATTGACTTGATTTGAAATGCTTTTGGAATAGAGCTACAAACTCCTGATATTGAAGTAGATTATTTATATCCCGATTGGGTCAATAGGTTTGCATCAATCCCGAGATCTTTTAGAACTAAGTTTATCACTTTTTTGGGCAAGATGGTAAATATCTAGGAGAACATTTGGCTCATTTCACTCTCAAGCATGGGGAACTAGGTGATAGTATGATGCACAAACTTAAGCTTTTCGTCTCTTTCTTCATAAACTAAGCTTATGCGTGGAACACTTTCCTAAAATATGCATCCATCCAAACTTGGGACAATATGCAAAAGAAATTTCTCAAATGCTATAACAAGATTCATTCTTAACCAAAAACCTTGGACAAACTATGAAAGTCTTCTTCAAGAAATTCTAAGAGTTGGTCCAATGTTAGCATATGCAGTTTATCGAGGCCCAATACATGGACTTGGTGTGAAAGTGTTTGTGCACAAAGATTAAGAACGGCTTATCTAAACATTTATGTCCAACTTTAGTTTAATTAGATAACCAAACGAAAAAGATTGAATACATAATCAACACTCCGAATGCATCACGTAATAAGTGAGAAGTCCCAAGGCATAATCAATGACAAGCTTTGACTTCTTACTTGAAAGATATGTTGTAAGATACCGATGATGAGTCTGACTTGATCGAAATCATAGTTGCGAGTTGATACATGACCCTCCTTATGTTTGCAATGATCTTCAGTCCCACAAGAAAAAGAGAAGGAAGTCGATGAGAAAGAAAATTATCTTTTCGACATCTTGAAAGTCAGTCAAATCTTCAATTTACTTATAGAAGATCGACAAATCTATTTATCGGAAGAACATTCAATACCATCTTGAAACAAGCTCAAGAAGATGTCACAATATTGTAAGTGACAACTTAACCTTGCATGGTATAAATCAATATGTTAAGTTTCACTTAGTCATACAACAAGATATCAAGGATGGATGCCTTAATTTTTCAAACAAGAAACTTAAGGGTGATGCAAATTTGTCCTTACCTATATCAATTGTGGTGAAAGACGATCCTATATTACTATTATGAACCGTCATAGTGAAACCTAGACAACAAACTTGATTCACTTCACGTGAAATGAGTTGATCATCGTCATATCTCTTGATCAAATGAGATTAGAATATATAGTGTTTGGTGAGAGGGAGGAGGCTATGGATGAAGCGATTTTCCTATGCTCATATACCATGGTCAAGAATGTGCTCACTTGAATCATCAAATGAAACAACAAAATATGGGTATGGGTTTCACTTAAGATCACATCATCAATTTTATCATCAAAGGATTGTCCCCAATAGGTGAGAATCATGTCTCATTATTCATGACCCTAGAGTATTTTTGGGAGAGAGAGATACCTAAAGGTCAATGTTTCATCAGCAATGTTGGAGCCCACCTTGAGTTGTTGAGGTTTTAGTACATAACGCTTTGATATCATTGGATATTTTGTGGCACAAAAATGGTCTTATTTTTATGTCGAATGATCAAGCCTCAAATCTACCCCTTGAGAGTTAAGAATGGCTAGAGAATTCTTAGCCATCCACCCATTTTCTGACTAATCATTGACTAATTATTCGTACTCAAAAGCGACATGCTCAACAAAATAAGGCTCAATACAGAAGATGATTGTCAATTCCAAACAATCTTGAAAGACCTCATTCGGGTCATCATTCTCAAGTTGTTGTCAATTTCAACGAGGAGTCGGAACACAATTATCTCGAGAGACAGAAACAAAATTCTCAATCCTTTGAGACAAACAAACTTCTAACAAATATGTAGAATGCACATTCATGTGACCTTTCGATAGAGGACTCTACTGGGATAGGTGATCAAAAAGTGGATCTAGAGGATGTGTATATTTTTTACTCGAGGATCTAGATGAATGGGTCAAAATAGTTCTTGCTGAATGGAGAAAAGATTGGTTGACCTTACATAATTTCAAGGAAAAAGACACAAAATGGAGAATAGAGGCTTTAAACACTTTGTGGTGGGAGGAACTTCACTTATATATGGTGGATCGTACAAAAGAGGTTGAGGAATTGGAGGAAGAGGTCAAAAAACAAGAACATGAGATGCAGGAGCTCGAGGTATCCATCATGAACTTCAAGACACAACATACTTCGTAGACTAGGTCTAATAGAAGTGAGTCTTAGGATCTACAACATTTGTTCTAAATTCACATGATTTGTTGCTGACCGAAGTAGTCAAAAGGTTGTATACGCTGATTAGGAGTAACCCAAAATTGGAAGGAATTGTTTAAGAGGATATTTTCTGGATGAGACATATTTATTCAGTGATGATTATGAGGATTTTTTGTATTGTTTGGAAGGTATGATTACTATTTTGTCGATGAATTTTGCTTCTAGAGGAGATATGTGACAGATTTTTAAAGATGACATCTTGGTAAATAAAACCGATTGAGCAGTGTTTTATGGTACACCCTTCATCTTCTAACATTCTTCTCAAACTTACAGTGTTCAGCGATTCATATCAGGCTATCACTTCTGGTGGCAACAATCTCATGTCTATGTCATTTATAAGTGTGTATTGCTTCATATTGTTTTGTATCAACCTTTCACTTTGTCAATATTTTTATCTTTTTCTTGCTTCTTTTTTTACTTATTTTTCTTTGCCATATAACAGAAAAATTGTATGATGCACTAACATGCAACACTATAAACTGTTTATGGGGCCGATGTATTATTTACAACAATGCACCAGAATGTTTTTCTTTGTGTGAGAGCCAGGAGAAATCTAAGTTTACCTTGTGATATGTGAATGTTTTTCTTTTGCTACAGAGATGAAAGTAATGGACCCAACTTCAAATTTTGAGAATAGGAGTACAATAGATTTTATATACAATGGTGTTTAGAACTGTTGATCATTGGAGTGCAGTAAATTCATATAGCAGAACACATAAAGTATGGTGGTTGTTTCTTTACCCAACGTACTCATTGTCAAAAACCAAAAGGAGAACTTTTTCTAGGGATCGAGAAGTAATGGTGAAAGTTTTTGCCTAAGTTCTTATTTTATATATAGATAAGATACCAAGTCTTCCTAAGACCTTTTAACATATCTAACCGTTTTTTTTCATTACTACAGGAGGCCAAATGCATGCATGCCTCAGGAATCGAACTCATCACCTACATTGTGCGAGTCGAAGATCCCTACCAAATAGCTAATGTTGTGGATGCTCTGGACCATCTTTTTAATAAGCAATTGGCGGATGTGAGACCAATTTTAATAATTCTATAAAACATGAAATGAATTGCCTTGTCATTTCTTATAGATTAAAAATTTACCGGGCCTATTTGTTAATGTTACGATGTTGAAAGACTCGATATCCCCATTAATCAGGTATTCATGTAGCAAGTCAAACTGTGCGTGTGTTTTTGTGTCAACCATTTCTTACAAAATACAAGAGGTTGAACACCTAGAGAATGCTCCAAAAGAGTACTATCTCACCTTGCCAATGAGTCACCCAGGGCCGGTTGCAAGCTGAGAACGAAGTCTCTTACCTCCGATTCAATTTCCCAACAAAGATAGAAGGCCTATAACATGCATATTATCAGCACTTTAACACAACCTTTTCTAACCCGAGAAAATAGCCAACGGAATGGATACTATAAAGAAAACCACCGTCACATCCATGAAGTGGCGGTTCAGTGGTACTCACTCAGAGGTGATTAAGTAAAGCCTAAGAGAGTGATTTTAGGTTTCTAATGTGTTATGTTAGGTTGATGGAGGAGGGCATATTATAGGCGGCTGCTCCAGCACTACCCTAACCCTACCCACTACCTTATAATAGTAGGTAGCGGGTAGGGTGGACCCTATAGTTGTGCTTTGCTCATTTGTTACATAAGCTAGCTAGCATCTAAGCACTTGCATATTATTCAGAGACTATCCTTGAGAGTTTTTTTCTTGGATAATTTGACTTAAACATCAAGAATAGGTTCCTCACTCATACACTGGGATTTGCCTTGTGCACAAAACTAAATGACCTAGTATCATTGGTGAGACCTCGAGCCCCCCTTCGGCACCACCCGTGCCCACGACTCCCATGAATGAGCACCCTGGCTTCAATCAGATGCAACTTGACAGCCAAGCAAGAGCCACAAGGTAAGAGCACCAGAAAAGGCGACTGGGTTTTGCGGTGAAGATGGACAAGATAGATGGACATAGAAAACCAACACAATATATGCAATGAAAGGAAGAAAAGCAGAGGAGCAACTGGTGGATAAGCATGATCCACACCTGTCTCTCTTTAGCTTTGGGGGCCCTTTTAACCTCTTGTTGGTCCACACTGTCTATCTCTGTCACATTCTGTAATTCTACAGCAAGTTTTAGTTATTCATTTTTTTTCATCTCCCTTTCTCTCCATTATCTTTTGTTCTCTCTTTTGACCCCAATAATTTCCCTTCAAGCCATGAGCATATTTTGGTAGAAGAACAGCAGCGGTCAAAAAGCAAATCATCTTTTCATCATAAAGCTACCTTTTCATGAGCCATGCCATAAATTGTAACGGAAGAAAAAAAGATTCCATGAAAAAAAATCACAGGAAAGTATGCACCTCAAACCAACACAAGTAACACAGCATGTCAGATATCCATTGGTGGAGATGATAATGTAAGTATCCGCCCTATTGTACTTTAAGGGAAAAAAAATGATTAAAATCAAAAGTTGGGCTTAAGACCCTGATATCGGTCGTATAGCACTTCAGGAAAAAGCAAAAGATATGATTAAATCAAAATTTGCATTTAAGACCCTCTATTGGTCGTATCCTGTGATACTAACGATACAGCAAGACGGCCTCAAGAAGACGCATAGGTTTGCATGCCTTTTGTCGACCATATATCTTAAGCCATAACGGATAAACCAATAGGGCCGATACGGCTGCATTGCAAAATAGGACGCCTATTTGCCATACTGTCCATGGTGTCGATTTTATTAATATGATCAGCGTTATACGTATTCTATCGTATCATAGAACGCCATAATATGATACAATACTATGTATTGCAGAGTGTTGCGTATCGTATTGTATCGTACAATATAGTACCATATTGTTTGTACGATACGGGTGACACTGTGAAGGACCCTTTGATCGTAACAGTTTTTATGGGTTTCTGACTTTTGTTTATGGCTCCCCAAGGCTCCTTCTGGTGGATCTCCCCTCTTTTGTATTCAAGGCTCCAAAAAAAAGTGTTCTACGGTGTCCATGTAAGGCTCTCAACTCGGATTATGATATATTTTTATGTTTTTCAAAAGAAATTCTTTGTATTTGTTGTTTTTGGTGTTATTTGTAATTTTTTTTAATGACAAAATATGAAATTATGAAGTGTGTGGATATGGTTTTTATTGCATTTGTAAAGTGGGAGACACTTTATTTGAGTGTTATGTGAAAATTGAGGATTTATTGAGTGCTTTTATTTTCAAGTTTTTTATTTGATTGAAGAGTTCAGTTGAGATGGCAAGAAGGGGTGTTACTGACTTCCAATCTCGGTCTGATAATCCGGCATGATAGTGGGATACATCAGTTGAGAGAAACAAATTAAAATAAAATATTTGTTTTGTAAGAAGGTGGTTAGTAGTGGAATTTAACGATTAAAACATCACCTAAGAGAGACTAGAAAAGAAATTGCTCGTAGAGTTAGGAAATTGTCAGAAATCATTCAATAACAATATCTACAAATGATTGATAGTATACTTGAGAGGAGACAACTGAAGAATGATTTAGAGATATTTAAGGAAGATGATGATAATATTGTTGGATTGGGTGATAGTATTCCTACTGATGGTAAGACAAAGGTTGGTAGTAGTAGTTTTCGACTGTCAACCAAGAGAAAGAGAGTTGTTGAAGATGTTGTAAGTGAAAATGATAGATGTTGCAAGTGGAAGTGGTAGAAGAGGAAGTAGTAGAAGAAGAGCTTACTCTGTTATAGAATCATTTTTTCCTCCTAGCATTACACATGGTGCTCAACCTCGAATTCATGCTGATATAACTTTAAAGCAATTGCATGAGTATGCAAACCTTACAATGCATAAATGATTTTATGATATATATATTCCATTTAATGCAACAATCAGTTTTCATTTTAAGCAATGATAGATACAATTGTTAACATTGGTTCATAGTATAAGATGTTTTATTATCAAAATTTGAGAGAAACTATTAGATAAAACTGTCTTTAAAGTGCAAGAATAATGTTCGACTTTAAGAGAGTAATAGAAGATAAGATGTACTATCATGGTAGATAGATGGATAGATTGACAAGAAAGAACTTTGTTAAACTTTCTTCTATATTGTCCTAAATAACTTATGTTTTTGAGATCTCTAAACGTGTCAAAAGAGAAACATACTACAGAGGTCCTAAGGCAAAAGTTTAATAAAGTGATATAAGAGGTTGGGTTAGAGAATATAATCCAATTCATTACAGATAATGTATGTAACTATAAAGCAGCTGAGAATGAGTTATCAGATACTTATGGGACTTTCTACTAGACACCATGTGCAACCCATTGTTTAGATCTCATCCTTGAGGATATTAGTGAGATGGATGACATAAAGGCAACAACTTAATGTTGCCAAGGTATCACCAAATTTATCTACAATCATGCTTTTATATTATATATGATAAAGAGATATACAAATGATGTAGAACTCTTTTGTATAACTACAACTCGGTCTACAACTAATTTCTTATTTGTACAGATCATTGTGAAACAAAAACAAGCCTTAAAGATAATGTTTTCCTCATATGAGTGACAATAATTTATATAGTTGCATCAAAATAGAAAGAAAAAAAAGTTAAATGAGATTTCAAATACAGTCTTTAGGAGTATATTTTGGAATGCATATATAAGACTATTGAGGATTATATGTCTTTTAGTGAAAGTTTTGAAATTGACTAATTGAGAGGAGGAACCATCTTTGGGTTATCTTTATGAAGCCATGGATATGACAAAAGAAGCCATTAGAAGTAATTTTAATGAAAGAAAAAAAAATTATATACTCGTTCAAAACATTATAGATAACAAATGGAACAAATAATTGCATCAGTCTATTAATGTAACAACTTATTACCTAAACCCTGAGGTAAACCGATGTATCATCGATTGTATAGACAGATTAAGTCCTTGATGAGAGTAGAGCAAATGTTATACATCGAGAGATAGAGATCTATGATAATGCTCTTTACTTAATGGGTTTGCTTGTAGCAATTTGTAACCGTACTAATATGAGCTCAGGTAAACTGTTTATCTTTGTATATAAGTTTTTTAAATCTTATATCTATTGTCGATTAAGTTCCTGATATTTGTCTTCTTTTTACAAATGTTTGGTAGAATAGGTTTGAAAGTGATTGCTCAAATTTTAGAGATTTTGCAGTAAGAGTTCTGAGTCAAACCTTTAATGCAACAGGTTGTGAAAGGAATTGGAGTATCTTTTAATACATCTACACAAAAAAGCACAAGTTGGAACATAACAACTCAATGATTTAGTTTTCATCTGTTGTAACATTCAACTCCGATAGAGGTAATCTTGTATTAATTACTACTTAAAGATTTAATTCAATATTTTGTTTGACTTCTATTGTTAATATTATTTACTAATTACTTATCTTTCTTTCTTATAAGCAATTAAAAAAGTTAAATAGAGAGAAAAACCAATTTGATCCAATACATTTGAATAATTTTGATATATTAGATGAGTGAATTATGAAAAATAATGAAGAAAATATACTCTTAATCAAAGAAGATATTGCATAGATTAATTTGGAAGGAGCGCAATAATATCATCAAGGAGACGAAGATTTTAATTTAATTTTAAAGCAGAAGGTGGTGAGAATATTCAGTAAGGAGAAGATGAAGATTATTTAGTTAATGATCCTCATTATAATGTGTAAATGTATTTCATTTTCTGTTTCAAAATATGTAATTTTTTTCAATTGTTGAATGGTGAATGATAAATATGTACTAAACTTTTGAATTATATGAGTTATTGGCAATTATCATATTTTTCTTATTTTTTAAGATTTTTATTAATTTTTAATATTAAATTATGATATGCAATGGTACGATACTACGTATCGTAGACTAAAACAATATATGATACTATATGCATCGAACAACATTGGATATGATACATATTGATGCAAATCGTACACTTAAACATTGCCTCCAATACTAACAACAAACACCAAAATGGTAATAAAGCAAGTACATGTGTTCACTAGCTTCAATGATGATGGTAGATAAGAGAAGCAACCACAAAATTCATGGACTTACGAAAAGAACAAGGCCAAGCTAAGATATCTTACTATTCCATCTCAAAAAAGATTGAAGAGCTCACTTTCAACATAAAAAGTATGTTTTTCCCGACAAGAACTTTACAACTTTTATAACTAATACAGTCAAATCAACTGTTCCACACAGTGATGGCGAGAAAGAAAACAAAACAAGGGACAGTTAGCAGCATCGTATAGAAACAAGGCATCTGCGTCGCAATAAACTTCCCACCACAAGGTTTCTCCCATTATCTTCTGTGTCCTTTCTCTCTTCAGACGATAGAACAAGATAGCAAAAGCACGAGGGACTCAAACATTGCAAACTACAAGTAATACAGAGTTACATAAATTATATGTTGGTTGCCTAAGGAGGCACATGAATTCCCTATGTTTTTCTTCCGGTATTTCACCATGTCAAAGAAATCATAAATCTTCAGCTGAGATTCACCTTGGCCTGACTCTTTTGTGACCAAGCTTCAGACGTGTTCCCGCTAAATCTCCCAGAAGAAGCCTCCATTGATTTAGTAAAGGAGCTCGAGAGATCTGCATATAGATCAACAACTCGCCGGATATTGTTGTTTAGCTCTCTGATCAAACCAAGGTTCTTGCTCAGGTTATCAGGGATCCTCGACTCATGATTTTTGTTGATCTCATTGATCAGTACCCTGTTTTGGTCCAAAATGTTCTGAACCTGAAGAAAACTCTTTTGAAAGGTTTGAAGCACCTTGCTGTCCAGCTGGGTGGCATTGCCAGGGCCAGGATGTGTATCTCCCTCCATTATAACCGCTAGAATTCAGTCAATAAGAGGCCTGAAGATGCAAAGAATCATGGTAAAGTTGTTGGTACTATAACTTTTAAGAAAAGGATGCTCATTGAAATAAAGGAGGAAGGAATATGATCATCTTTTCATTCTTTGACAAATAATTTAATGGTCAGGCATCAATTTCATCTCTATACACAAACAAACCAACTGACCAAGAAATGGAGAAAGGACATCAATTCATCTCACTACAAAACCAACTAGATTATGAAGAAAGGAGATGCCTTATATCTGTACAAGGAAGGAATAAACTCTCTCTCTCTCAAACAATGTGATATACAAGCTGCGGACAGGAAATCTAAAAGTTAAAGAAACAAAAAACAAATTCTATCTAATGTAGACAAGATAAGGAGAACACAGTAAAATGGAAACCAGTAAGACAAAAAAAAAAGTAAAAAAGGTGGCTTGAGGGAGAACCAAAAGAAAGGACAAATATGGCAGCACAAATGTTCAACCGCATGAGAATACCAGCAGATATTTTTCTGAAAGACGAAAAGGTAGACATAAAAGATGGAGAGAGAAAGAGAGAGCGCGCATCATCAAGATTTTCTGTCAAGTTTCATCGGTTTGGTTCATAATTAGAAAACAAAAGTCCAAAGGTGATTGAGAACCCAACAAAGAAAAACAATTTTCAGCGACACCCAAGCCCACAAAATCCGAACGACAGAGAGAGGAGGAGGAACAAATCTGATTAAAAGGCACAGAAAAAAATAAACAAATGAGTTACGGAAAGACGACAATCTAGATTTTCTTCCTTTCTTCGTACCTCAGAAAACAAGGAACATTTTCTTCTTGGTGGCGAAAATCTTCTCCCTCGTAAAGGAAGCCGTGAAATCGCCGGCGAAAGGACGAAGCGAAGTCTAGAGAGAGAAACAGAACCACAGAACCATAAAAAGACGGCCTGATTCTCGATCAGAGATCCTTCGGACTACACTAATCACTCAATCACCAACAATGGCACACCCGAAAGAGAGCTCCCTTTTCTCTTTTTTATATACGTGATCCTCTACTGTTATTCTATCTGCGATTTTCTCTCTAATCTGATTTCACCCTATCCTCTGTAAGAAACCACCAGAAAACCATAGGATCCATTACGCGCAGAAAACTGGGTGAGAGTGCACAAAAGCTCTCCTGAATCGGTTTCTGAATCGAATCTTTATTTCATAAAAATTGTGGAATCGGCTGAATTGCATCAGAAGCTAGATTTGGCTTTAAGATAGAGAAACTCAAAATTTATTAAACACCCTCAGAAAAATTAAATGTATAATTTTACATATTATTGAGACCGTTGCATCCCTCTTGGATTTAAAAGATACTTACTACTCCCGTTAGTTTATGATACTAGTTCGTATGTCTCTGCTATACCGTCAAATGCAAACTATAAGTGGCCTAATATGATCAATAAAACAGTCCACACGTTCGCACCACCCAACATACCTATATACGAATCCACATCCTTTTGTTAATGCCACTGGTTTATACAATCAGGATAACGAACCACAGCTCTATGACTATTGATATTTCACATAATACATAAAGACCTACAAATTAACACTACCTGATACACTCATCCATCGTTCAACAAACATCTTATACAGGTGCGAGATAAGTCCATTCATACCAGATGATGTTTCACTAGTACCCAGATCCACTCATGCAAGATGCAACTAATAAACCATTTCAATATACCAAGTATACAATCGTACATATCTATACATATAATAATTTTAAATAATTCAGAGACACATGCATTATGAAGCATTATTAGTTTATCATCGAAAACGGTCAAAACTATCTCTAACATCTTCCAACAAAGGATAGCTCAAAAGGTTAGAAAAACAAGCAGCAAAGTACCCAAGATGGTCAAGGCTAATTTACGTGCTTTGACATTAACTTTCTTTTCTTTCAATAGGATGCTTAATTCTAATGCTCATGGAATTAAATCAGTGGCCGCTGAAATCTGATTTTTTTTGGTCTGCCACAATATATATATATATAAGAAAATGTGAAGTACTTTGTAGACATGAAATACTATGCCTTGTCTGAAATACAAATGCACCTTACCCCAAAAACCCAAAATAAAAGTGTTCCTTACCTTAAAAGAATTAATGGGTCCACTATTGAATTGAACCCACCACCCACGACACCCGAGTACGAGTGCCCTATATTTAAACAAGGTTTAATACCTTGTAGAATCCACTCATGCATCTCATTGCTCATGTTCGGTTAAGTGACAGACTCGTAAATAATAAGTGAAATGGAATTATTTTACCATTAGTCATTTCCACTAATTTAATATATTCTAAAATTTATCCGCTCTCTTTCTCTCTGTGCTTGTGCGTGGGAACAAAAGTGAATTCCAAATATATCCCTACGACTTGTTCAAGGCCATTCATCTTCGAACACGTGGCAAAAGCTAAGCAGAGCTGCAGGTTCAGATCTGAGCCTTGCCCAAGTAAAGACATTGAACTTTATCTCATGGGACCCACTAACCTGGACCTACTGGGACACCTGGCATTAGTCTCCATCCAAAATATCAAAATGCCCTCGTATAAAAATCTCAGACAGTTTCGAATCGTTTCGTCAATCAGTAGTGCGTCGAAGCAGGAGGCCAGAAAGGACAATTTACGGTACTTAGAGCGTGATATTCGGGTCACGAACATTGATGGGTTCGGAGCGCACCTAGTCAGGGAAAAACGAAAGATACGTGACCCGGCCAGTTATGGGACCGGATCAATTACGGAATTGGCCATGGGTTATACGGGCTTTTATGGTTGCCTGGGCGTTTGCCATTTATTGATTGATTTTGTGGTTAGGTTTCCACTTTATGAGGGAGCTTCATTGTTTGAAAAAACAAACACAAAAGATCGGGTCAATAGGTCAAAAATACATTGACCCAGACTAAACCCAACTTTTGTCCGTGTCCATTTTGGAGACGTAGACCTTGACTGGTTCCCCCCACTATAAAACACTCCTCTCTCTCATGTGTGTTGTAAAACACATGTTTTATTTTAACAAAATATATATAATACATGTTATATATATATGCTTAATTCTATCTATAACATGATGAAGAGTAGATATTTGAATTTAAAAAATGAATTATATAATTATACTCTTTGTATGACATATTTAATGTATAATAATACAATTCACTTTTTAAAATCAAATTTTTACTATGGATTCTGATCGAACTGTAAGAATGTTTGATTGGATCTAAGCATGAATATTCTTTCTCTCTCTCTCTCTCTCTCTCTCTCTCTCTCTCTCTCTATATATATATATATATATATATATATATATATATATATATACTTCGGGTTAGGTTCCCGTTTTGCTTAATCAAGACCTGGCGGATTTTCCTGGGATCACTTTTCAACGATCCACTCTCGACTTGGGGTGCCTAACCCCTTTTGAGTATACTTATTTTTCGTGTCCGGTTTGGGTTGAATTTAGGAGGTCACATCTAAAATTGCCACTGAAAACAACAGTCAAGTCCTATACGAACCTTAGACTTGAAGGTCATGGTTTCAATACCTCTATGCATGCACATTCGACGGAGCCCTACCTAGCCCCAACGTTTCCATAAAAGGAAGGAAACCCTTACGGTATAATGCGTGCAAACAGACCTGTAGCAATCAGATAAAGCTAATACTTTTCTTGATGGGGAAACTTCAGCTTGCGGTTTAGAGAAAATCTACATTGATACCGTGTTTCACTTTCTATACTTCAACAGTCTTAAGGTTTCAAAATTAACATTGTCATCTCGCTGATGGAGAATGTTGACATAACGTAATGTCTCACATGATACCAATCTTTGACGTGGCATGTTTGTGAAGTCAGTTGTCATAGTAAAACTTCAATTTAGATACTATGAAAATCTACTTCGATACCCTGTGGCACTTTGCAAATGATAAATCGGTATGGAACAGTAGTAAATTATTAATTAATATTTCAATCAAGGCTATTAATATAAATATATTTATTAGAAAAACCTTATGAAAATGTTTTAATAGTAATTTTAATTAATTTATGCTAAAAACTTTATTTAAATATTAATTATTAGTTTGAAGTATTAATTAGAATTAATTTATTTAAACATTTAAGTATTAATTTAAATATCTATTTACATCAATAACTTTTAGTTTTTATGCAATCATCGATGCTGGACTAAATTTTGTACATTTATAGCATTTGATATTAGAAACTATTTTTTTCTTAACAGTATTGCAGAATACATATTTTGTTGTGGCCTTAATGTTGGATTCAAGATTTTTGTTTATATGATAGAAGCCTGTCAATAAATAAAATTTAAAGTACAAATATGCCTTTTGTGATAATTTAAGAAAAAATAGTTTTCACATCAACTTAATTTTAAGTATTAGTTTGAAACATTTCAATGAAATTCTTAATTATTAATTACATAAATAAACTTGATTAAAATATTATTTACTAAAATTTAAAAATACTTTTTTTAACATTCCACAGGATATTGAAGTAGATTTTCAAGATAGAAAAACACAATTAAGTGAATTTTCATTGTACCAAAAGATACTAAATTGAAGTTTTAGCATTATGTCTGGTGTTTAATGTTAGTGCCAAATCAACATTGACATCAACACCATGTAAGAGATGATTAAAAAATTTATGCCATATTACCTAAGCTACTATGTCATGTCAACATTTTCCACCAACTACGTTAGGTACCAAAACTTACAATGTTAAAAATAAAGTACCATACCTTAAGGTGATATTAAGGTATAGCAAATGGAACACCTTGCTTTTTTGTTACAATTGAGAGGAAGAAGTGACATTCACGTGGCCAAATATCAAACACATAACTTCGTAGGTGAGCCCACCACGTGAGCTATATATTATTAGTTGTTGTGAAAAGGTCTATTTCCTGTATTAGATGGGGTCGGCTAGTTACAAACCTATTGTTTTTCTTAAATACTCACAAATGATTATGAAGTGTGGGGCTACCTATATTTGAAAAAGAACACCATGTTGAGTTCCTAGAAGAAAGTGGTTCCTCTGGATAGCTGCCTCCTTTTTCAAGAGGGATGGAACTTTTTTCATTACCCGACGCTACTTATTGTGGGGGAACGTTTGGTTTTTCTTATTGCTGGCAGCACTCTTGGCTGTTTCAGGAACATTTTTCTTTTATAATAATTATTCATATAAGTAGTAAATTAAAAGGAAAAAGTATTTTTTGGATGCCCAAAGTAAACATTTCAAGAGCATGCATATTAGTTAAAAACGTATATGATGATCAAAAAAATATTTAAAATGCTGAAAAAGTATCATAAAAGTGTTGGAAGGAAATAGACTATCAGATACGATCTGATTGGGCATGATGAAGGCAACGCCTGCATTTGAATCTACACAACCGATTTCACCTATCATCTCAATAGATGAAAAAGATACATATGATTCTGAATGGTGATGGTACACGCATTTATTTGCATGAATCTTGTATAAGAAACATCGGTTGCGACTATACAAATTAATTGTATCTTGAATGGTTTATCTGTTACGCTATAAAGCTTTATTGAATTTTACTGGTAGATGCATGTTTGGTCTTAAGAGGGTAAAGAACTTCTGTACCTCGCAGATTTCAAAAGTATACCCTCCATTGGGAACTTGTCATTGGCGCCCTGCCCCACGGACCTGGAGGATCAACCCCGCACCCATTTTTGTATAACTTACCTCACCCCGCCCTACTTTGACTTATAGAAATAAATTCTTTTAAAAAATTTACTTTATATCATATATTTCATATAAAACATAAAATCTAGGCTACATATTATTAGTTATATCTATATATATATATATATTCACATGATATGCATATATTTCACAGTCTCACACACACATATCTATATATAGGGGTGGCGTGGGTTTCCTTTAAATCCTGTTACGCCCCACTTGCAGGTCTTATCTGTTTTGCCCCGCCCCACAGCTGGGCAGGTTTTTTTTCCCGCCCCGTGGTAGGGCAGGGCGGGTAGAGGTTGCCATCTAGCTCAGAGTTGACACTCGATCATCTTATGAAATCGTCCAAAAGCTTGGAGCTGAAGAAATCGCCCTACCTTGTTCATGTTTAATTCTCTAAACCATATGAACTCAACATGAACATTCAGCTCGTGAAAGCAATGTCTTTTTCATTTTTCTGTCAGATTTTATTTAAATAATAAGCTGTTGGTTTCGGGTATTGCAGAGGGATTTGCGTGCACGCCCGCTGGCCCATGCATTTCACATCAGGAGATGTTCCAGCAGCCCACCCCTGAGAGTGGGTGGCTGATGGGCCTTTAATCGGGTAAACTCAAACTGAATTATGATGATTAAATTATAATTTTAAATATATTTATCATTAGATACATATTTAATTCTTTATTATCAACTAATGTTCTTATTGTCGATCCCACAGACGATAAAATGAAAGAAATACATGCATTTATAACTTATGCCTCAGCTATTTGGCATAGTCCGGTACGCCTGGGGACAAACCAAACCCCATGCCCCATCTATTTGACGTAGTCCAAGTCCCCCGGGGGACGAAAATCTCGTGTTCCTCGAGGCAAACTGATGTGAAATTAGATTGGTCTTCTTCAGGTCGACCTGGTTTTATATTACATGACATAAAACATGACACAAAACCCAAAATTTCATGATTTTTCAGACGATATGAAAACCCTTCAAACATGACATATGTCTGTGTTTCGTGTACATCACAAATGATGTAAAAAGGAAGTTATGTTCGGGTTGACCTGTTTCCTCTGCAGCACAACATGACCTCAAACATGAAACTGCTCACTGCACTCAAGTTTGGTTCACGGGTCCGACTCCACACGAATCAACAATTTTGATTGCCAACCTGGTTACACATATGCACATGCACAACATCAAATTCATGACCTGTGTGCTAGGAGGACGACTTTACGGATCGCCACTTCAATGCCAAATTTTTTAGATAATATCATTAATAAATGGAAAACAGCACGCTCTTTTCACTCGTTTCTTTTTCTCTAACATCTAAGTTAGAAAACTTGTTTCTATGATCAAAACCGTTGATGTAGGATTAATATTGATATGCGACCTTTTGACTATAGTGTCACCTCTTGTAAAAAAAAACTCTTGGAGAGAAGTGGCTCCAAACTCTTGGGCTAAACACTCTTTTCTGCTATCAATAAAGAATTGTTGTCTTTAAGTGTTTATATCATTTGTGCTCTTTGTTAATTTTACTCTCTTGTGTTTGTCAAGTTATATGGCATGAGTTAATTGGATGCTAAGGACCACTCTTGGTCAAAGTATATATTGGGTGATTTTTAAAATACCAAAATATATTTAGTGAAGGTTATGATTGTAACCCAATTGTGAGCATTTTTCAGACACTTACTTAAGTGATAATTGTGTCAATTAGTAAAACATATAGTGGATATAACTTATGAGTATTTTTCAGTCATGTGAAATTAAGAACCACTTAATTAAGTGATAACTATGTTCATTAGTATTACATATAGTGACTATAACTTATGAGTATTTTTCAGCCATGTGAAATTAAGAACCACTTAATAAGTGATAACTATATTCATTAGTAGTACATGTAGTGATATAACTTATGAGTATTTTTTTAATCATGTTGTGGCATTAAGAAGTACTTACTTAAGAGATAATTGTGCTCATCACTACATGTAACTCTTGAGTATTTAGCATCCATGTTATGAAATTAAAAGCTACTTCTTAAGTGACAATTATGCTCATTAGTAGTATATCGTGAGTTAAGTCTTCATCATGTCTATATATAGTTGTACATAAAGAAGATTCATCCAACTTTTTCTCTCATTATGTAAGTCCTTCCTTACTTAGATTTTTAAGAGAATTTACAAGTCATATTGCAGTACTAATTAGATTTGAACCATCATCATCTTTGCTTTGTTGGTTTTTGTAAGACTCGGTTGTATTCTTGTAAGACAAATCAAGGGTCTTCATTATATTCTAAAGGTATTTGCTGGGTCCATTGCATTCAATTATTTGATACTGATGGGGAAAATAAACCTAAAGATTAATGTTTATCACGCGTCACAGAATAGTGCTATCCTAACCTTTTTCTAGAGTGTTAAATTAATTTCTCGAGTGACAACTACTTAAGAGTAATGCCATCTACAAGAGCTCAACTCCAACAACATTGAGGGATAGGTCCAACTCACATTTTCTATTAAAAGTTGTTTGAACAATTGATTGTCGTAATACTTTGAAAATTTGCTAAGACTAATCTGACATTATGGCCTGGTGCCAGTTATGTTTCTAGCCTGAGCAGAACAAGTTTGTATCACAATGTGTTAGATCCTATTGGACATCATTCGGCTATATAAGTGCTTGCTAGTCATGAACCCAACACCCAGAAGCATTGAGAGGGTGAAGGACGTTATCGCTTGCAATGTCAGTTAGAGAGAACATTACAACTTTGCATAAAAGGCTGAAAAATAATGAGACATCACCCTCTATCGAGATGATAGTGTTTGGAAGTCTTGTGCTACTCATCGACCAAAACTTGAAGGGGACTTAACTTTGTGTCTTTTGTCGACGAGTTATTAAGGCTAAGAAAATTAGAAAGGAGGATTGGGAATCGATATTGAGGTGTTGTTCTTAAGACAATCCCTAAGAGTATAGTCACCCCTCTACAAGCAAGGTGATCCGATGGCGAACATGTTCATACAATGAGAGTGCATCGAAGCCCCACAACTTCCTTTGCATTCCTATCAACTGTAAGTCATGAATGGTAGGTAGTACATGGATTGAGACCTTTGGTTTTATTGTAGTGGCCAAGCATGGCTAGGTAGCAAACTTGGCTTGCATGAATTGTAGCATAGAGTAGTAAAATGCGTGTCAAAACTCATCGTTCCGATCACTCCAATAGATAGTAACATTGTATGTTCAAACACTATTTTGAAAAATAGATGATTGACATTTGAAATTAAAATATTTTACTTTTTTTAAGTATACTTGATTCATCAAATCTTAATCGTCAATCTTAAAATTAGGTGGTTAAGATTGGTTTCGACATGTTAACATGTATTATATATATGTAAGGAGTTCCTGTTTTTTTTTTATGTCGTCCTATTTATAGAGATGTGCAGATAAGAAATGACCTCTCTTGACATAAAGCATTCATCTTAACTTTACAGGCAAAGCCTAATTGCAAGACCACTTAGTAGGGCAACTGTGAATGACATCCGACTTGATTAGATATTGGCGAATGGGATCGATACTTGTCTTTTAATATTTAAGCAGCGAATCAAAAGGACTAAAACGAAGACTTGCGCTTGAGTCTTGAGGGACTAAAGAAAACCACTGAACCTCTTTGCAGTCTTGCAGGTGGATATCCTATAAAAGACCAGGTCAATTGGATTTTGGATTCAGGTTGGATTGGTCACGAGTAGGAAATACAATTTTTTTGAGGTAAAGATTACATTCTTAAACCAGCAATGAGAATTGCGGACAGAAAGATTGACGCTTCCCTAATCCACATACAAGAAAGAGTCCACGTTATAAACAATTTTGCTACTGCATCAGCTGCTTTCTGGCATTGGCGTCTTGTGCATTCATGTAACAAGAAGTTAAAGCGACTTTCTAATTGTAATATTTCCGGTTTCAATAGATCCTCATGAGATCTGTCCTCTTCGAAATTCTGGATGGAGCCCCTTTGCTACCAGCAGGGAGTTTGTTTCAACGATAATATTTATTGCTCCCATGTCTGCAACAAATTGAAGACCTCTTTGAACCGCCACAAGTTTTACCTGGTTCGAATTCGTCTGCCACTCTTCTTGCATAGCTGCTTTTGCAATAAAATAACGTTGCTAGTCACGAATTACCATCTGTAGGCGTCCCCATGTCATCCGATTTTGCAAAATCAACATTTATTTTCCAAAACCCATTTCTGGGGTGATGACACTGAATATTTTGCTCAGGAGTGCACGACTCCTTTGCAGATTGGTAAACTTTCTAGTTTCTAATTCCATCTACAAGCGTTTTTGATGCATCGTACAAATTCTTAGCCTGCCGTACTGGAATCCTTTGGTGTCATGACTCTCATGCTGTGATTAGTGACTCAAAGGAACCTATGAGTTCAAGTTCATGCATTGTGCAGTAGAAATCAGCTCTTTGGTGCTTTGTGTCACTTTGGACCATGTCGTTTCCAAATTCCTTTTGAAAACCAAACCGATTTAGATATTTGCTTTATTCTTAAGTATTGAATCAAAGTAAAATACCCACTTTGAGATTAAAGACAGTAACAATCAAACGTTGGAGGCTCTCTCAGCAAACCAGGAATTTTTTAAAAAGATAAAAGAAAGAATGGAGATGCAATTTATGCTTAGTTTCTTTTCATGTGCTTTAATGGCCGTAATGTCAGTTCGATTACTCAATGCCAGTCTCATAGTTGCATTTCCTTTTCTAGCAAGTTGTAGGTTTGAGTGTCTTGTTATCAGGAGGAAAGATTAGCTCAAACAGGAAGCATGGTGGAGATGTTATGACTCATTCGACACTCTTCATAGCAAAAGGAACTTCCATGACAGACATCTCGAGGCTCAACATTCCTACATTCCCCTTAGACGGCACAAGAATTTAGCAATCAATAAGAGGAACACCAATCATAGCATTGGAGAACCAACTTAGATCCACCGACATGTGCAACCAATGAAGAGTTTATTCGAATTCAAAAACTGTAATTAGGTTAGTGGTCTACATATTGATTATGCCGATTCAAAGTTTAAGTTCTCTAAATGCCAATTAATTACATAAAGTTAATTCAAAATTTAATATAGTTTCTCATTTAAAATGAATAGATAAATAAACAACAACAACAACAACTAAGCCTTTTCTCATACTAGACGGAGTTGGCTACATGGATTCTTTGCATATTAGCAGCTAACTCACAATAGGGTAGATCATTCTTTATTTTTTCTTTCCAACACTATGTGGTCGTCCTCTAGCTCTTTTAATACTTTCAAAGTTTAGTTTTTCATACCTTCTTATAGGTTCTTCTTTTTATCTTCTTTCTATATGTCCAAACCATCTTAAACAATATTCTCTCATTTTATCCTCTATTAGTACCTCTTAATTTGTTTCTAATAACCTCATTATGTATACGGTCTTTTCGTGTATAACTACTCATCCATCTTAACATCTTTATTTATGTCACAAGACATCTTTTGTATATGTTGATGGTTAATTGCCCAACACTCAAAACCATAAAACATGGCAGGCCTAATTGTTCCTCTATAATATTTACCTTTTAACTTTAATGGTATCTTCCTATCACAAAGAATACCTGATGCTCCTCTCATCAACCAGCATTAATTCTATGCGTACCATCTCAATCAATTCTTCCATCACTTTGAAAATTTGACCCTAGGTATTTAAAACTTTCTTTTTGAGGTGCAATGTGTGCCAATTTTAATTTCTATGTCCTCTGATGTAACCAAACAATTAAACTTACATTCCATATATTTTGTCTTTGTTCTACTAAGTCAAAGGCCTTTGCTTTCTAATGTTTCTCTCCATAGTTCCAATTTTCTATTAACTTTTACCTTAGACTCCTCCACTAGTATAATGTCATCTGTAAATAACATACACCAAGGTACTTCATTTTGAATATGTTTTGTTAACTCATTTATCACCATTATAAATAAGTATGAACTTAAAGTTGATCCTTGATGTAACCTAATATTAACTTCAAAGAAATCTGTCATTCCTTCATGAGTCCTCACACATGTTTTTGCACCATCATACATGTCTCTTATAAGGTTAATGTATGTCAATGGGATACCTCCTTTTTTCAAAGTTATCTAAAGAACCTCCCTCGGTACCCTATCATAAGCATTTTCTAGATCAATAAATATATGTGAAGGTCTTTCTTTTTTACTCTAAAATGTTTCATAAGATGTCTCAAAAGGTGAATTGCTTCAATAGTAGATCTGCCTACATGAATCCAAATTGGTTCTCTGTTGTACTTGATACTTAACCTACGTTCAATAATTCTTTTCCACAACTTCATAGTATGGCTCATTAATTTGATACCTCGATAATTCACACAATTTTTAATGTCTCTTTTGTTCTTATATATGGGTATAAGTGTATTTGCTCTCCATTCCTCAGGCATCTTTTGGTTTTTCCATATTTCATTAAATAGTCTTGTAAGCCAAGTGATTCTTATTTCTCCTAGTATTTTTCAAACTTTTATAGGAATATTATCTGATCCTATCGATTTACCACCCTTCATATATTTAAGAGCCTCTTTGACTTTATTCTTTTGAATACGTCGGTAGAAATTGTGGTTTATATACTTTTATGATTTAGCTAACTCTCTTAAGCTAATACTAACATCTTTATTTTCATTGAAAAGCTTATAAAAATAGTTTTTTCATCTATTTCTTATATCATCATTTTCCACTAGATTTTTTTCATCCTCGTCTTTGATTCTTCTAATATAATTAAGATCTTTAGTTTTCTTATCTCTAGCCCTAACTATCCTAAAAATATCTCTTTCACCCTCTTTTGAGTTGAGTTTTTTATGTAAATTCTCCTAAATTTTAGCTTTTGCTTCACCCACTGCCTTTTTTGCTTCCTTCTTTGCTTTCTTATAAGTCTCTAAAGTTTCACTAGTTTTCTTAGCATAATGTAATTTGTAACATGCCCTCTTTGCCTTATTTTGCACTACTTCACTCCACCACCAAGCTTCTTTTTGTACCGGTACACCTCCCTTAGATACACCTAACACATCTTTCGCCACTCTCTTAATATGTATAGCCATATTGTTTCACATATCATAGGGTATACCAACATAATTCCAAACATCTCTTTGAAGGACTTTGTGTTTAAATATATCTTCTTTCTTGCTTTTGAGGTTCTACCACTTAGTATGAATAACTCGATGCACTTTTTTCTTCTTTGTTCATTTTTTTATTTGTAAATCCATAACTAAAAGTCAATGTTGGGTGGTTAAGCTTTCTCCTGTAATTACCTTGCAATCTTTACAACACGCTCTATCTTTTTTTTCTACAAATAAAGTAATCAATTTGTGTTTGTAATAAGCCACTCTTATAAGTAATTAAATGTTCATCTCATTTTTTGAAGATTGTATTGACTATAAAGAGATCAAATGCCATAACAAAATTTAAAATCTCTCTACCTTCCCTATTTATATCCCCAAAACCAAAGTTTCCACGAATCCCTTGATATCCTAATGCCTCTTTACCAACATATCCATTTAAGTCTCCTCCTAAACAAATCATCTCTCTTTGTGAAATCTTTTGAATCACCTTATCTAACTCTTTCCAAAAAGTTGCTTTTATACTATCTTTTAGTCATACTTGGGATGTGTAAGCACAAACCATATTCAAAACCTCTGCTCCTAACACTAATTTCAACGTCATAATTCGATCACCATATCATTGTATGTCTACTACACTATCCTTTAAATCTTTATTTATGACAATACCAACTTCGTTTCAAGCCTTTTTTTTACCTGAGTACCATAATTTAAAACTTGTATCCTCTATCTCCTTTACTTTTTCTCCAACCAATTTTGTCTCTTATAAGGGACATGTATGATGGTGCAAAAACATGTGTGAGGACTCATGAAAGAATGATAGATTTCTTTGAAGTTAATATTGGGTTACATCAAGGATCAACATTAAGTTCATACTTATTTATAATGGTGATAAATGAGTTAACAAAACATATTCAAGATGAAGTACCTTAGTGTATGTTATTTACAGATGACATTATATTAGTGGAGGAGTCTAAGGTAAAAGTTAATAGAAAATTGGAACTATGGAGAGAAACATTAGAAAGCAAAGGCCTTTGACTTAGTAGAACAAAGACAAAATATATGGAATGTAAGTTTAATTGTTTGGTTACCTCAGAGGACATAGAAATTAAAATTAGCACACATTGCATCCTCCAAAAGAATAGTTTTAAATACCTAGTTTCAATTTTTCAGAGTGATGGAAGAATTGATGGAGATGTTATGCATAGAATTAATGCTGGTTGGTTAAAATGAAGAGGAGCATTAAGTATTTTTTGTGATAAGAAGATACCAATAAAGTTAAAAGGAAAATATTATAGAGCATCAATTAGGCTTGCCATGTTTTATGGTTTTGAGTGTTGGACAGTTAATTATCAACATGTACAAAAGATGTCTTGATAGAAATGAAGATGTTGAGATGGATTAGTAGTCATACAAGAAAAGATTGTATACATAATGAGATTATTAGAAACAAATTAGGAGTGGCACCAATAGAGGATAAAATGAGAGAATATCGTTTAAGATTGTTTGGACATATAGAAAGAAGATCAAAAGAAGAACCTTTAAGAAGGTTTGAAAAACTAAATTTGGAAAGTATTAAAAGAGCTAGACGACGATCACAAAAGTGTTGGAAAGAAACAATAAAGAATGATCTAGCTTATTGTGAGTTAACTGCTAACATGGCACACGATAGGGATATGTGAAAATAAAGAATCCATGTAGCCGACCCCGTCTAGTATGGGAAAAGCCTTAGTTGTTGTTGCTGTAGTTGTTGTTGTAGTTGTTATTCCAAGAACCAATACGAACCTTATTATCTACGACTAGCTTCTTTACCCGCATCCGTCCATATTCAAAATGCAGAGACCCTCTTTGAAAATTATTCACTATATTCGGGTGGCAATGTAGCGGGACTAACTTCTTTATCCACACTCGTCCATGATGTGGGAACCCTCTCTACAATTGATTCACTACATTCAGGCGAAAATGTAGTGGCCCTTGCTTATTTATTACTACATTCAGGCTCTGCAACACGTCGCTAGGTGGGGACGCCCTAAAGCAATGCTCATAATTTTTGTAATCCATGTTATAAAAATCCGATGAAGTTTTACGCTGACTGTCGGAAGCCTACCACAACCCTCCTCCTTTATCCGGGCTTGAGACCGACAATGCAAGGGTGATCCTTTACATGAGCGGAGTTTTAAAATGAATAGATCAATAGTGTAGATTAATTAATAACTAGATTCAGAAATTGATGATCAATAATGTGGACGATTATGATGAAGATTTAAATTAATGGCTTAGATTTACACCGCCCCATCCTCGCCCCAAGCTTTCTCCTCCACCCTTCCCCTTTGTGTTTTATTTCAAAAATGACTGCTAACCACTATTTCTCAAGTGGAGTGGGATACTCTTATTCGTTCATTCTATCATTTGCGAAGACTCAACCCTCTTAAAAGGAATTCATCTTGGGTCTTCTCAAGGTAATTCAAGGAGCATTCTGGAGAATGCTTACCACCCCGACCCTCGTTGTCCTTGACATATCTAGGTGCAATTAAATTAGTGATTCCAACTTCATCATAGCCTTTGACATGTCAACAGTGTTTTCAAATGTTCACGTTTCCTCCCATAATACAATTGGTGGGTATGCAAAAGCATCAGCAGTATTCAAGTGAAAATGCATCAACAGCCTCGTGGGTGTAAGCTGTGATAAAGGATACACTGCTACTGCCCTGTGGATGTATAAACTGTGAAGTAAGGCAACCTCTAAGAGGTATGTTTCACAAGGCGTAACTGCCATGTGGGAGAGGTGCAAATACTGAGAGATTCCGATCTCATCAGCAGGCAGATATTTCAATTTCTTAACGAGTGACAAACTTCATGGTACCTTGTATCAACCGAACAAAAACCAAAACAAAGCCTTTTCTCATACTAAATAGATTCTGCTAAATGTGCTCTTAGTAGCTGTTAAGCATGACGTTATGAGATATTAGTATTTATCTCAAAAGCACAAGATCATGTTCTATTGTTTCCTTCCAACATTTATAGACCTTCCATTCTCTCTTTTGAAGTGGTCACCATCAAAATAAACTCAGGAAATTATATATATATATATATATATGTGTGTGTGTGTGTGTGTGTGTGTGTGTGTGTGTATGTATATAACATCAACAACAACTAAGCCTTTTTCCGAGATGGGTCGGCTGAAACATATATATTTCAATTTCTTGATGATAAAAGCAGATTTCTGTTTCAGTGAGTAACAAAGTTCATTCAGTCTCCAATCTACCTTGTACCAACCAAATGAAAAAAAAGAAGCCTTTTGACATACTAAATGGAGTCCGCTACATTAGCTGCTGAGCATGATGCAATGAAATAATAGCATTTACCTACGAAAAAAAGATCATGTTCTATTATTTCCTTCCAACATTTTAGAGACCTTTCCCTCATTTGAAGCGGTCATCATCCAAATAAAGATTCAGCAATTCGAGATATGCATAATGAAATAAAAAGAATGAGAATACCGCTTTTATTATATGTAGCATATGTACACTGAACATCCGCAACATGAGCCTCCAAGTGGGCAAATAACACTGGTTAGGGGTTCGGTGCTCTATTGGTAGGTCAAGAGTTAGACACCCAGGTGTGCATCTGGTATGACAAAAATATGGAATATGACGTACCAATAATAAGGCTACCATTTTCCACCGGAAGTTGCAGATACAAGTTCCCTTTATTTCTTACTCAAGTTTCCTGCTGTAATTCAACACCATGACATACTCCGGAATGTCACAGCCCTTGCTGTCCTTTCTAAGAGCATGAGCGCCGTCTTCTTCATTCTTTATCCAGATATCAACTAGATCATGCAGAGAAAAGCTTGGCTCTACAGAATGGCCGCAGCACATAACCTCAACCTGCGATGACAAGCAAAGCCGCAGAAAGTATTAAGAGGCGGACTCCTAACAAGAGAAACACATCACACAATCATGAAAATACAACAACAACAACAACTAAGCCTTTTCCCATACTAGACAGGGCATAAGAGAAACTTTCAACACAATCATGAAAATAGAAAAACAAAAATCGAGCATAAGAGGAACTTTATAGGCAAAACTTTCAGGATTTAGCATAGCGTACATATTGTACCATACAAGGCTGCTTGTTCAGTACACTTGGAACCATATCAACATGGTTTTCCGTGAAGATACACTAAAAGAGCTCCTATTTAGGCTTCACAATTTAAATATTCAAACTACAAATAATATGGTACAACCATTGATTAAATTGGCATATTAAAGTACTTTAAGATGTTTTGTTATGGTAGCCTAATACTTTATCCTTGCTATCAGAAAGCAGCATTTTTTAATATGTTTGAGGCATGAGCTACAAGTAGTTCTCAGCGAGCACTTCATCCAATCTTATAATCAGGAAGGCAGGATACGTCAATGCCCAGAAATGGGTTTTCACCGAGTAAAATGCATGGGGAATTAGTAGATCGTTCAGAAGCAGGCAACACAGATAATGCAAAAGATAGTATAGTGAATTGTGTTTTATAGGTGCAAAGAGAGGTCCAGTGCATACTGGGCTACTGCAAATGGGCTGGATTAACAGAAAACGTTTGTGGCTTTGGACTGGTAGACAATTCAAGTAGCACTCTCAAGCTGAAACAGGTGCATGGAAGACATAATGCAAGAAATGCATGTCAATATAGAATTTCAACAAAGAAACTTACATGGGATAATATTAAGTTGATGGTAAATACTCAAATACAAAAACTTTTACAAGGCAAAACCATCGATGGAAGAAAGTAGCCAGGATTGTTTTGATAGCTCTAGGCATAACGTTCAGCGCTTTCCTCCACAAAAGTCCCTCTTGACTCCACCTTTGTGTGAGGTTGTGCACGGACAAAGTCTATCCTGGTCAGGTTTTCTCCAACTACACAGTTCTAGGTGACGATTGTAATTGGAGATCGGTCTCACCCGATCTCGATAGTCATACGAAGTGCCTTAAGTACTTCACTAAGAATCAGTCCAACTTTGTCTTAAGCACTAAATTGTACAACATAGACACTTTGAAAAAAGAACACTAGGCAAAACCCCATGGCTTGATATTATAAAAGTGAAGAGGAGTATTTATAGAGAAAGGAAGGTAGAATACAATAGGAAGAGAGAGTAAGAAATAGGGCCAGCACCCAATGGCTAGCTAGCTGGCTGGCTGCAACGGCTGGCCCAATAGCTGGCAGCAAGTGACAATGGTGGTGGGCAAGAGTCCTTCTAACACCCTCTCTCAAACTGACAAAGAAACAACTAACAATTTGCTCATAAGTTCTTGAAACCGAGGTGTTGAAAGAGAACATACTGAAAATCAAGATTTTCTTATAGATATTCTTCTCAAAAATATTGACAATCCATTTCAATGTGCTTTGTACACTCGTGAAAGGTGTTGTTACGTGTAATATACATGACACTCTTATTGTCACAGTACATCTGAGACGGATACTCCAAATGTACGTGTAGGTATGTTAGTTCTATTGTTGTTGTTATTGTTGCTGCTCTATATTCGGCCTCTGTGGATGAGAGTAAGACCTTTTGTTGTTTTTTACACTTTCATGAGATAAGAGAGTCACCTGAAAACACACAAAAAATTGTTTGTGTCATTGAAATTACCTCCCCAATCAGCGTAAGTATAGGCAATTAATTTTAAAGAGGATAAGGAAAGTAAGAAACTCTCTTTTTTATGGTATGTTTTGTTAAGGGAGTCGTTGTGTCATGTGTTGAGAGTCGAGTCATGTAAAAGAACGTCCTGTCTCATGTTATTTTGTTAATTTGAGTCCTATGTTATCTTAGAAATAGTTAATACTTAGTAGGAGTAGATTAGGAAATTAAGTTAGAATAAAGTATAAATAGCTAATTAGAGTTTAGGTAGAAAGTATGAGAAGAAAAGTGGAATAGGCGGCAGCTGCAGTGTGTGCGTCTCCTGAGATTGGGCCGATTGCATATTCTGTAAGTTGGTTCCATTTTTCATTCAATAAGATTGATTTTAATCACAAGATGGTATCAGAGCCTAAACGGTTGTTAATCTTTAGAATCCCATTTGAAAATCTTGGAATAGTAGGGAAGATGAACAGAAAAAATTCTGCCGCCTATTCCTGCGTGTGTTTCTTTTATTGTTGGCTGTTTTTGGTGGTGAAGAAGAACAAGACTCTTCCATCGTGATCCTGCGTGTTTACAAGTCTGTGATTTGAGATCGTGCTGCCCTTTCATCTTGATCCTTGATTCTGCACAGAGAATATATCAAGCAAGATTGAATATTGTGAGCTACTGCAAGGCATATTTGATTCAACTGTGATTCTGCGATATTTAGTGATTCACAAGTTGCAATATTTTCAAAGTGGGATTAATATAATCGGCTCTTCAGTTAAATCAGTCAGCGCTATTCAGTTTGTTTTAAGATTTCCTTTTATTCAAGATTGAGGACTTGAAACTATTGGTAAACAATTACGAAAAAGGGGGCAGGCGTGTACTTCCTATTATGCGACTCATCATTATATCTGATTCTTGAAAAAGAATTCCAAGAAATCTGATTTGTGGAGCAACATCACATTCCGTTCATATTTTTTTGTAAAATCGTGATCATCTTGCCTTACTATAGAGTTTCGTTCTGATTTCATTATTAATGGTTGACAAAGGTAAAGGCATTGCTAGTTCCTTTCATCCCGGTGAACAATCTGGCTTCTTTGAAAAAAGAAATACTCTTCAGATCACCACGACTAAATTAGATGGTCGAAACTACATGGAATGGGCAAGATCTGTGGAACTTGTAATTGTAGAAAGGGGGAGATGGACACATCTGATGGGTTAATCTTCAATTCCAGAGCCTCATGACAGTCTTTATTCCACCTGAAAAAGAGAAGATGCATTAATATCATCGTGGTTGCTCCAGTCAATGATTCCATCAATTGCAAAAACGTTTTTATTTCTTGAATCTGCCTATGAGATTTGGTGTGCAGTAGCAGATGCTTATTTCAGAAAAAAGAATGTTGCCAACGAGTATGAAATTCCGGAGAGAATACGAAAGTGTAAACAAGCCAATCGGTCTATCAGTGAATATTATACAGATCTCCGAGGTCTTTGAGACGAATTACTTTATTATACGAATATAAAGTGCTCTACCTGTTATAATAAAAGACAGGCTGAAATTGAAAAGAAGAAAGTCTTTGACTTATTGTGGGGCATCAATCTAGAATTTGAATCAGTAAAGCTGAATATCTTAGGCAGAAAAGAGCTTCCTACATTGGGAACTGTTTACTCTTTATTAATCAAAGAGGAAGATCGTCGGAATCTTGAGAAGAATTATGCTATTAGTACAGATCAACATGCACTTCAAGTCGGAGGAGATACTTCTCACTTTCGTGGCAGAGGGGGACACCAGAGTCGTGGCCATGGCCGTGGTAAAATTAGTTCAGATGACAAGGAAAAACTCGTTTGCTCTCATTGTGGCAAATCTCGTCATACCAGAGATTATTGTTGGGAATTACATGGCAAACCAGATTACTATCGAAATCGTAATACCTCTATCCATTCTGCAGAAAGTTCCACTCCTAGCACTGATGGTATTCAGGAGATTCTAAAAAGAATAGAAGGCCTTGAACAGAAATTCTCGGACAAATCATTTGTTTCCTCAACTCAAGCTATAGTGGCTCAGGCTACACCTACAGTAAAGGGTATCCACACTCCTAACTCTCCTTCTAGAATTTAGATAATTGATTCAAGGGCTACCGATCATATGGTAGGAGATTCTTCTTATTTTTCAGCTTACAAGCCACTTAGAGATCAGGAACAGATCAAATTAGCAGATGGATCGTTAACTTATATGATTGGAAAGAGAAGTGTATCTACTTGTATTTCAAATTTACCATCAGTATACCATGTTCCCAGTTTCTCGATAAATCTTCTTTCAGTCAGTTCTTTAACTCGTGCCCTGAATTGCTGTGTAACTTTTCATCCTACTGGTTGTGTATTTCAAGATCTGAAGACGGGGAAAATCTTTGGACATGGTAGGCTACAGAAAAGATTATACATTCTTGAAGACAATTGTCTACCTTCCATCTCTTACAGTGTTTCAACCACACCAGTTCCTGATACCGATCTTCGTCTTTGGCACTATCGTCTTGGTCCTCTTCTAGTGTCGAAAATTTCATATGTCATTCCCAGTTTTAGAGTCCAGTCCAATAAATCTCAGTTTGAATGTGAAGTTTGTCAATTCGGGAAACATCAAAGGGCATCTTATCCTCTAAGTGATTCTCGACGCTCTAAACCTTTTGAACTTATTCATTCTGATGTATGGGGCCCAAGTCCAGTCACCTCTTGGTCTGGTCATAAGTATTTTGTCCCTTTCATTGATGATTGTACTCGTCTTACCATCATTTAGTAATTGAAAACAAAGTCAAGTTGCCTCTATTTTCCCTATTGTGCATAAATTTATTTGTACTCAATTCAATGCTTCTGTTAAAATTCTTCGATCCGATAATGAGGGAGAATACATTGGTACTCAGTTACAAAATTATTTACACGCACAGAGAATTGTTCATCAAACTACATGTTCCTATACACCTCAGCAGAATGGTCTTGCCGAACGGAAGAACCGTCATATTCTGGAAGTCGCTAGAACCCTACTCCTTCAAAGTAATGTTCCCGAATTCTATTGGGGTGATGTTGTCCTTACTGTTGTTTATCTTATCAATAGAATGATCCCATTCAGGGGGAGAGTCCTATTCATTGCCTTAATAAAACATCTACACCCTTTCATCTCATTTCTCGTATCTTTGGGTGCACCTATTTCGTACATATCCATCTTCCACATCATGATAAACTCGATGCCAAGTCCACTAAGTGCATCTTTCTAGGCTATTCGACCTCTCAAAAGGAATACAAATGCTATGACCCATTGCTTAAAAAACTGTATGTTTCCAAGGATGTAACCTTTTTTTGAATTTCATCCTTATTATTCTATTTCCTTGGACTCACCTCCCACTCCATCTTCTGTTTGTCCACTAGTTCCTAGTGAGGGGGAGTATCCTAAGATAGTTGATCATCACAATGAAAACACACAGCAACCAAAAGAGATTATGGCATACAAGAAAGGACAACGGAAGATTGTGTACTCTGAAGAAGAAGAAGAACCATGTGCTAGAGAAATTTCCCCTGAATAAGATCCTCAAGTGCAAGTGGAGAGTGACCTTGAGATTCCTATTGCTCTTCGTAAAGGTAAGCGTACAGGTGTACGATATCCAATTTCTAATTATGTTTCATATGCCAACACTTCTCAGAGTTATCAAACCTTCATCATGAATGCTGAAAAACACAAGATTCCTTCGAAGTTTGAAGAAGCAATCAAGTGCCCCTTATGGAAAGCAGCAATTGAAGAAGAATTGAAAGCATTGGAAAAAAACAATGCATGGATCATTACACAGTTGCCTTCTGACAGGAATACTGTAGGATGCAAATAGGTATTTACTATTAAATATAAGGCAGATGGAACGGTGGAGAGATATAAAGTCAGATTGGTTGCTAAAGGATATAGTCAGTCATACGGCATTGATTATACAGAGACATTTGCACCTATGGCTAAACTTACATCAATCAGAATACTTCTAAGTATGGTAGCAAACTTGGGATGGAATCTATGGCAATTGGATGTCATACAGGGAGACTTAAATGAAGAAGTATATATGGAACTCCCTTCAGGAATGGTCAGAAATTTTTCATCTTCCCATAGAGTATGTAAACTCAAGAAAGCTATATATGGGTTGAAGCAGTCTCCAAGAGCTTGGTTTGATAAATTCAGTAAAGTAGTGTGTAGTATGTGATACAGTAGAAGTCTCAACGATCATACAATATTCTTCAAGAAAGGGACAAAAATATCTATTCTTGCCGTCTATGTTGATGATATTATTGTTACAGGAAATGACCTTGAAGAAATATCAAAGTTGAAAATGAGCCTTCATAGACTATTTGATATTAAGGATCTGGGCAGGCTTCATTATTTCTTAGGCATAGAAGTTCTTTACTCTGACAAAGGTATCTACTTGACTCAGCGAAAATACCTTATGGATTTCCTTGAAGAAATTCAAATGATTGAATGTAAACACAGTGACATTCCAATGGAGGGAGGTAAACCAGAAATTTTTTAACGGAGACAGTGAAGAGTTCAAAGACATCCATAAATATCAGAAGCTAGTGGGTAAGCTCATATATTTAACCATTACTCGACCAGACATAGCGTATGCAGTTGGGATTGCGAGCAGATATATGCACTCACCAACAAAAAATCAGATGGATGCGGTGTATAGAATTCTTCGATACCTCAAATCAACTTCAGGAATGGGTTTACTTTATTCGAAATCATCAAATTTGGACATTGAACTCTATTCTGATGCTGACTGGGCAAGTTCTTATGATGACAAAAAGTCAACTACTGGCTATGTTACTTTACTTGGGGGTAATATTATATCTTGGAAAAGCAAAAAACAAATTGTGGTTGCAAGATCTACGGCAGAAGCTGAATACAGAGCTATAGCACAAGCCATGTGTGAAGGAAAATAGATATCTTCATTGATAACTGAATTAGGTTACTCACTTAACCATCCTATACCTTTATATTGTGACAGCAGTGCAGCAATTCAAATGGCATCTAATCCTGTATATCATGAAAGGACCAAGCATATAGAAATTGACTGTCACTTCATCCGGGAGAAGATATCTAATAAAGAATTCCAGCTGGAGTATGTTCATTCTACCAAACAGAGGGCTGATTTTTTAACTAAAGCCACTACCAGCAAACTATTAAAGGAGACCTTATCCAAGTTGGGTGCCATCAACATTTTCCACCCAACTTGAGGGGGAGTGTTAAGGGAGTCGTTGTGTCATGTGTTGAGAGTCGAGTCATGTAAAAGAACGTCATGTCTCATGTTATTTTGTTAATTTGAGTCCTATGTTATCTTAGAAATAGTTAATACTTAGTAGGGATAGATTAGGAAATTAAGTTAGAATAAAGTATAAATAGCTAATTAGGGTTTAGGCAGAAAGTATGAGAAGAAAAGTGGAATAGGCGGCAGCTACAGTGTGTGTGTCTCCTGAGATTAGGCCGATTGGAGGAATGCCTCCAATCGGCCATATTCTGTAAGTTGGTTCCATTTTTCATTCAATAAGATTGATTTTATTCACAAGATGTTTAACATATCTGACTATTCTCATTACTACACTCATATAGATAATAGTGGGTGCATGTTGAAATTAATTTATTGTGTGTACATCATGCATAATATCAGGTCAAGTAATAGTCACATAGGTTAAACCACCAACCATTTGCCAATATGAAGTGGAGTCCTAAAGTGGTTACCATCTCCAAGCCTCATTTTATGCCAATTACTTTAGGAGTTTCTATAAATTTGTCATAAGATAATCTTGATCTATTAACAATATCACGAGCAAATTTTGTTTGTGACAAAAAGACACCTTTATCATTACGAGTTACTTCAATACCAAAAACATAATACAACAAGCCAAGATCCTTAATATCAACTTCTTTACGAAGCTCATCTTTAATGTTCTGAATACCGATATTATCACTTGCAGGTATTTCTTCTCACAATACCTTATGTATTTCTTCTCACAAATAAGGCAATATCAGCATAACACATAAGAAAACCAAGGTTAATTATAAACTCATTAAACTATCAAATCATGCTTTAGGAGCCTATTTCAAACCATATAAAGTCTTTTTAACACACCATTGAAGAAAGTATTTTTGACATCCATTTGAAAAACATTCTAATTCTTTACAATACTAATAGTAATAAGGGTTCTTATTGTTGTAATTTTGGCTACAGGAGCAAAGGTCTCATCATAGTCTATACCATATTTTTTAGTATATCTTTTGACAACTAAACGCGCTTTATATCTTTCTAGTATCTCATCACTCTTTGTTTTTATTTTATAAACCCATCTACAACCTATAGGCTTCTTAGAGTTAGGTCTTTCTACTAATTCCTATGTTTGGGCTTTGTTTAAGGCTTGTAACTCCTCATTTGGGCTTCTTTAAAGTTTTTAAGTTCCTTAAAAGTAGACAAAGTAGTTAGCACAACTCTATGAGCAGAATAAAATGTATCATAAGAAACAAATTTCTCTAGAGGTCTTGATTCTCTAGTAAATATTCTAGGGAGAGTTTCAGTCGATCTACGAGTATAATATCGTTCAAAAGGAGAAATGATATGTTTAGATTCTTGAACATCCTTATCAGGTGTTAACCTATCTCGTTCTTGTTCTTCGTTTTCTAGAATATCAATCATGAAAGAATATCTTATATCATTACTAGAGTCATTGTTTTCATTACCATAGTAAAATTCATTTTCATGAAACTAAACATTCCAAGACATATAAAGCTTAACATTCTTAGGGTCATAACATTCATACCCTTTTTTGTTATACCGTATCCTAAGAATGCACACTCAATCTTATTACAAAACATTTGCGTCCAAAAATTCTAAGATAAGAGTAATTAGAGACAACTTTCAAAAATTTCTCTTTGAGCGAGACATTTTGTAAAACTATGTTTATAAGAAAAACCGAAGTCATAATGGCTTCAGCCTCAAGATTCTTTAAAACATTATTATATATTAATAGGATTTGGGCAATTTCAACTATGTGTCTATGCTTTAGTTCAATAATACCATACTGCTGAGGAGTCCTAGTACATGATGTCTCATGAATTATCCTATTTTCTTTAAGATAGTTTTCAAAATCTCTTGAAATAAATTCACCATCAGAATTAGATCTAAACACTTTGATGCAGCGTTATCCATATTTGCATCGTATCGTACGATACGTATCGTATGATACGGTATGATACATATTGTATCATGAAGCTCCACGATAAGATATACCTTTATGTATCATATACAGGAAAATATCATGTCATATTGTGCGATACAGGCTGTATCGCATGATACGACCAATACATACTGGGACCCTCACAAAAATCCGCGTTTTTGTGGGTTTCTAGCTTCTATTCAAGGCTCTCAAATGTACCTCCGGTGGCTCCCCCATTCTTGGTGTTGAAGGCTAAAAAAAGTGCTCTATAGCATCTGTATAAGGCTCCCAACCAGCTTTCTAGGTATACTTTTTGAGTTTTTAAATTACTTTTGTATTTATTGTTTTTTGGTGTTATTTACGTTTTTTCTCTTTTGAATGACAAAATATGAAGTTATGAAGTGCGTGGATATGATTTTTATTATATTTGTGATGCGGGAGACACTCTATTTGAGATTTATGTGAAAATTGAGGATTTATAAAGTGCTTTATTTTCAGACTTTTTTGGATTGAAGTGTTTAATTAAGATGGCAAGAAGGGGTGTTATTGACTCTCAATCTCGATCCAATGATTCGGCATGGCAGTGGGGTACAACGATTGAGGAAAATAAATTGAAGATAAAATATTTGTTTTGTGAGAAGGTAGTTAGTGGTGAAATTCACAATTGAAACATCACCGAAAGAAGTTGCTCCTTTCACTAGCAAAATTAGAAAATTGTCAGAAGCCATTAAATAACGTCTATAGATGATTGATAGCATAGTTGAGAGGAGATAACAGAAGGATGATCTAGAAATGTTTAAGGAAGAGGATGATGATGTTGTTGGATTGGGTTATAGTATTCCTTCTAATAGTAGGACAAAGGTTGATAGTAGTAGTTCTCAACCACCAACCACAGAAAAGAGAGTTGTTGAAGATGTCGTAAGTGAAAGTGATAGATGTTGCAAGTGGAAGTGGTAGAAGAGGAAGGAGTAGAAGAACTTAATAGAATCATTTTCCCTTCCTAGCATTACACATGGTGATCAACTTCAAATTCGTGCTCCTATGACTTCGGAGCAATTACATGAGTAGGCAGACCTTGTAGTGGGTAGATGGTTTTATGATGCATGCATTCTATTTAATGCAATAAACAATTTTCATTTTAAAGATAGATGCAAAACATTGGTTCATAGTATAATATGTTTTCTTATCAAAAGTTAAGAGGCAAACTATTAGATAAAACTGTCCTTAAAGTGTAAGAATATTATTCAATTTTGAGAGAGTAATGTTTGGAGACAAGATATACTATCATGGTAGATGGATGGACAAATAGGTGAGGAAGAACTTTGATAAACTTTATTATCTATTATTCTACAAAACTTATGTTTTTGAGATCTCTAGGTGTGTCAGAAGAGATGCATATTATAATGGTCCTAGGGCAAGAGTTTGATAAGGTGATATTAGAGGTTGGGCCAAAGAATATAGTCCAAATTATTACATATAATGCAAGTAACTATAAAGGAGCTGGAAAGGAGTTATAAGATACTTATGAGACTTTTTATTATATATCATGTTTAACCAATTGTTTAGATCTCATTCTTGAAGATATTGTTGAGATGAATGAGATAAAGGCAACAACTGAGTGTTGCCAAGATATCACCAAATTTATCTACAACCATGCTTTTGTATTATATATGATAAGGATATATACATATGGTGCAAAGCTTCTTCGTAAAACTAATTTCTTATTTATACATAGCATTGTGAAACAAAAGCAAGGCTTAAAGAGAATGTTCTCCTCATACGAGTGATAACAATTTACAGAGTTGTCTCAAAATAGAAGAAAATGAAAGTTAAATAAGATTTTAAATACGTATATTTTAGAATACATGTGTAAGACCATTGAGGAATATATGTCCCTTAGTTAAAGTTTTGAGATTAACTCATAGTGAGGAGAAACCATCTATGGGCTATCTTTATGAAGCCATGGATTGGGTAAAAGAAGCCATTAAAAATAATTTTAATGAAAGAAAAAGGGATTATGTGTCTATGTGGAATATTATATATAACAAACAGAACAAACAATTTATAAACCTATTCATGCAACAACTTATTACCTAAACCTAACATTCTGGTACTCAACAAGTTTTAAAAGGGACGGTGAGGTAAACCGAGGTATCATTGATTGTATATACAAATTAGTCCATAATAAGAATAGGGAAGATGTTATTCATCAAGAGACGAAGATCTATGATAATGCACTTCACTTGATGGAATTGCCTGTAGCAATTCGTAATCACACTAATATGCGCTTAGGTAAATTATTTATCTTTATATTTAAGTTTCTTAAACCTTATATTTATTGTGGATTAAGTCCTTGATATTTGTCTTTTTCTATTAGATGTTTGGTGAAATAGGTTTGGAAGTTATTGCCCAAACCTTAGAGATTTTTTAGTAGGAGTTATGAGCTAAACCTGTAGTACAATGGGTTTTAAAAGGAATTGGAGTGTCTTTGAACACATCCACACAAAAAAGCGCAATAGGTTGGAACCTAAGCGACTGAATGACTTAGTTTTCATCCGTTTTAACATACGACTCCGACAGAGGTAATCTTGTATTAGTTACTACTTAAAGATTCAATTCAATATTTTGTTTAACTTTAATTGTTAATGTTATTTACTAATTACTTATCTTTCCTTCTTGCAAATAATTACAAAAGTTAAATAGGAAAAAACCCAATTTGGTTCAATAAGTTAGGATAATTTTGATATATTAGAGGAGTAGATTATGGAAGATAATGAAGCAAATACACTCCAAACCGAAGAAGACATTGCATGGATTATTTTAGGAGCACAACAATAACATCATCAAGGATTTTTATTTTTATTTTGAAGTACAAGTAGAAGGTGTTGAGGATCTTTAAGAAGGAGAAGATGAAGATTATGTAGTTGATGATCCTGATTACAATGTATAAATATATTTTTTCAATTATGAAAGTTATATTTTTTTTAAGGATTCTGCTTCAAAATATGTAATTCTTTTTTAATTATTTAATGGTGAATAATGAATATGTACTATATTTTTATATTATATAAAAATTTTGCAATTATCATATTTTTTCTTGTTTTTTTGAATTTTTTATAGTTTTACCACATTTTTTGTATTAAATTATGATACGGTGCAATATGATATGTATTGTGAATTAAAATGATACATGATCTGATATGCATCGAACAACACTGCGTTGATGTTAACATTAAATTGATTTTAATCAAGTTATGAAAAATCATAAAAATTTTCAACACTTAGATTTCAAAAGATACATCCTTGTGTATCTAGAAAAGTCATTGATGAAAATAACATAGTATGATATCTTTCTTTTGAGAAGATTGGGGCGAGACTCCAAACATTAGAGTGGATTATTTCAAAAGGTTTGCTTGAGATAAGCATTCTTTGAAAAAACAAAGTATATTTTATTTTTCTAAAAGCACAACCCTTACAAAAAAAGTCTAACATTTTTAATTCCAATAGAATATCATCTATACAATTTTTGAACATTCAAATGGACATGTCTTTTATGACATAAAAAACATCTTTAGATAAAACTTTACATTATCCAAGATTTCATCATGCAAATAGTCCATTACATAGAATCCTCTATGGCCATATCCAATCACCTTCTTCGTTGGGCAATCCTTTATAATGCAAGCGTTTGATGAGAAGCTGACTAAATAATTATTGTCAGATACTGAAAAAGATTTAAATTTAACATTACAACCAAACTTATTTTTAAAACTATTTTTTTTTATTTTGAAGATCTCCTATTTTATAAAACTAATTTTTAAAACTAACACTGAGTTTAGTTCCATCGACTGTAAACACATGAATCATATTTCTTTTGTGTGTAATTCCTTAAAAAAATTCTTCACGTCATATGAAAAGAAGCTCCAGATTCGAGTAACCAAGATTTTGTACCTACCGTTCCGTTAGAGTTGGTAGAACAAACTACTCCATGGATGCGCTTCATTTCATCTGTTCTTTTGCTTTATTTTGTTTTAGAGATCACTGAGAGCAAGAGTTTCTTTTCCTTCTCTCTTGACTACAACAACTTTATTCTTTAATTTAGGACAAAATTTAAACACATGACCTAGTTCCAATAAAAATAAATTACCTCATTCTTTACAGTAGGCTATCTATGAGTCTTAAAATATGGAGGTCGATAGGGCACGACGTTTTCTCCTAGTCTGGATGCAACTAGTAAGAGTCTCTTTGAGTTTTTGCTTCCTTTAGCCTGGTTTTTGTCATTTATAAATCGGTAATATATTATTCTTTTAAAGGAAATGATTTTCTATGAATGAGACTAACTCTAACTTCTTCGAATTCTTCCCTCAAACTTTTAAGAAACTGATGGACAAAGTCCTCATTTTATTCGAATTACCTTATGTCAAGACAATATGTATATTGTTTTCATATCCACAAAGTTTATTCTAAATATTAGAAAATTCTATGTAAAATTCACTAATGTCCTTATCTTCTTGTCTTAAGGTCATAAGTTTATCTCCAAGGGCCATTGTGAGCTATATCACTCTTTATATTATTTCTTTTGAGATAATCTCATGCTTCTTTAGCATTTGTAAAATCTGTTAGAGTGTCTCTTAAATGCTCATTAACAATGTTCATAAGGATCCATAGAACGGTTCAATGTCCTCCATCATATTCTTCCATTTGTTCTAAACTTAAATTAATTGAAGGTTCGGTTTTTGTTCCGCTAACATAACCCCATAGTTTCTTGAAATATAAATAATTTTTCATGGTTTGTGCCCATGTCCTTCAAGGAGATGTTTGGAATTATGTTGGCACACCCTCTGATATGTGGAACAATATGATTATACATATTAGGAAAGTGACGAAAGATGTGTTAGGGGTATCTAAGGGAGGTGTACCGGCACAAAAAGAAGCTTGGTGGTGGAGTGAAGTAGTGCAAAATAAAATCAAGGCAAAGAGGGCATGTTACAAATTACATTATGCCAAGAAAACTAGTGAAACTTTAAAAGTTTATAAGAAAGCAAAGAAGAAAGCGAAAAAGGCCGTGAGTGAAGCAAAAGCTAAGATTTGGGAGGACTTATATAAAAAAACTCAACTCAAAATAAGGTGAAAGAGATATTTTTAGGATAGCTAGGACTAGAGATAAGAAAACTAAAGATCTTACTTATGTTAGATGCATAAAAGACGAGGATGAAAAACTTTTAGTGGCAAACGATGATATAAGAAATAGATGGAAAAACTATTTTTATAATCTTTTTAATGAAAATAAAGATGTTAGTATTAGCTTAGGAGATTTAGCCAAGTCAGAAAAGTATATAAACCATAATTTCTATCGACGTATTCAAAAGAATGAAGTCAAAGAGGCTCTTAAACATATGAAGGGTGGTAAATCGGTAGGACCAGATAATATTCCTATAGAAGTTTGGAAAATACTAGGAGAAATAGGAATCACTTGGCTCACAAGACTATTTAATGAAATATGGAAAAACCAAAAGATGCCCGAGGAATGGAGAGCAAGTACACTTATACCCATATATAAGAACAAGGGAGACATTCAAAATTGTGAATTATCGAGGTATTAAGTTAATGAGTCATACTATGAAATTATAGGAAAGAATTATCGAACATAGGTTAAGACAAGTATCAAGTACAACAGAGAACCAATTTGGATTCATGCTAGGCAAATCTACTATTGAAACAATTCACCTTTTGAGACGTCTTATGGAACATTTTAGAGCAAAAAAGAAAGACCTTTACATGATATTTATTGATCTAGAAAAAACTTATGATAGGGTACCGAGGGAGGTTCTTTGGAGAACTTTGGAAAAAAGAGGTATCCCATTGACATATATTAACCTTATAAGAGACATGTATGATGGTGCAAAAACATGTGTGAGGACTCATGAAGGAACGACAGACTTCTTTGAAGTTAATATTGGGTTATATCAAGGATCAACTTTAAGTACATACTTATTTATAATGGTGATGGATGAGTTAACAAAACATATTCAAGATGAAGTACCTTGGTGTATGTTATTTGCAGATGACATTGTATTAGTGGAGGAGTCTAAGGAAAAAGTTAATAGAAAATTGGAACTATGGAGAGAAACATTAGAAAGCAAAGGCCTCCGACTTAGTAGAACAAAGATAGAATATATGGAATGTAAGTTTGATCATTTGGTTACTTCAGAGGACATGAAAATTAAAATTGGCACACATTGCATTCCCCAAAAGGAAAGTTTTAAATACCTAGGGTCAATTTTTCAGAGTGATGGAAGAATTGATGGAGATGTTACACATAGAATTAATGCTGGTTGGTTAAAATGGAGAAGAGCATCACGTATTCTTTGTGATAAGAAGATACCATTAAAGTTAAAAGGTAAATATTATAGAGCAGCAATTAGGACCAGATAATATTCCTATAGAAGTTTGGAAAATACTAGGAGAAATAGGAATCACTTGGCTCACAAGACTATTTAATGAAATATGGAAAAACCAAAAGATGCCCGAGGAATGGAGAGCAAGTACACTTATACCCATATATAAGAACAAGAGAGACATTCAAAATTGTGTGAATTATCGAGGCATCAAGTTAATGAGTCATACTATGAAATTATAGGAAAGAATTATCGAACGTAGGTTAAGACAACTATCAAGTACAACAGAGAACCAATTTGGATTCATGCCAGGCAGATCTACTATTGAAGCGATTCACCTTTTGAGACGTCTTATGGAACATTTTAGAGCAAAAAAGAAAGACCTTCACATGATATTTATTGATCTAGAAAAAGCTTATGATAGGGTACCGAGCAAGGTTCTTTAGAGAACTTTGGAAAAAAGAGGTATCCCATTGACATATATTAACCTTATAAGAGACATGTATGATGGTGCAAAAACATGTGTGAGGACTCATGAAGGAACGACAGACTTCTTTGAAGTTAATATTGGGTTATATCAAGGATCAACTTTAAGTCCATACTTATTTATAATGGTGATGGATGAGTTAACAAAACATATTCAAGATGAAGTACCTTGCTGTATGTTATTTGCAGATGACATTGTATTAGTGGAGGAGTCTAAGGAAAAAGTTAATAGAAAATTGGAACTATGGAGAGAAACATTAGAAAGCAAAGGCCTCCGACTTAGTAGAACAAAGACAGAATATATGGAATGTAAGTTTAATCATTTGGTTACTTCAGAGGACATGGAAATTAAAATTGGCACACATTGCATTCCCCAAAAGGAAAGTTTTAAATACCTAGGGTCAATTTTTCAGAGTGATAGAAGAATTGATGGAGATGTTACACATAGAATTAATGCTGGTTGGTTAAAATGGAGAGGAGCATCAGGTATTCTTTGTGATAAGAAGATACCATTAAAGTTAAAAGGTAAATATTATAGAGCAGCAATTAAGCCTGCCATGTTTTATGGTTCTGAGTGTTGGGCAGTTAATCATCAACATGTACAAAAGATATCTGTGACAGAAATGAAGATGTTGAGATGGATGAGTGGTCATACAAGAAAAGACCATATATATAATGAGGTTATTAGAAACAAATTAGGAGTGACACCAATAGAGGATAAAATGAGAGAACATCGTTTAAGATGGTTTGGACATATAGAAAGAAGATCAAAAGAAGAACCTGTAAGAAGGTTAGAAAAACTAAATTTGGAAAGTATTAAAAGAGGTAGAGGACGACCACAAAAGTGTTGGAAAGAAACAATAAAGAATGATCTAGCTTATTGGGAGTTAACTGCTAACATGGCACATGATAGGGATCTGTGGAAACAAAGAATCCATGTAGCCGACCCTGTCTAGTATGGGAAAAGGCTTAGTTGTTGTTGTTGTTGTTGTTGTTGTAATTATGCCTGCCATGTTTTATGGTTCTGAATGTTGGGCAGTTAATCATTAACATGTACAAAAGATGTCTATGACAGAAATGAAGATGTTGAGATGGATGAGTGGTCATACAAGAAAAGACTGTATACATAATGAGGTTATTAGAAACAAATTAGGAGTGACATTAATAGAGGATAAAATGAGAGAACATCGTTTAAGATGGTTTGGACATATAGAAAGAAGATCAAAAGAAGAACCTATAAGAAGGTTAGAAAAACTAATTTTGTAAAGTATTAAAAGAGGTAGAGGATGACCACAAAAGTGTTGGAAAGAAACAATAAAGATTGATCTAGCTTATTGGGAGTTAACTGCTAACATGACACACGATAGGGATCTGTGAAAACAAAGAATCCATGTAGCTGACCCCGTCTAGTATGGGAAAAGGCTTAGTTGTTGTTGTTGTTTGTGCCCATGTCCTATAGTTGGTGTTTATTAGGCGGAAACAAAACTCTTTATCTTTCATTATCAAAACATATAATCAACAAATATCTTACTTGAAGAGATAAACAGTCCACTGTATTAAAACCTTCTTAATACGCTTTCCAAGATCACGTTTTCTCGAACAATCATCCTCGACAAGGCTTTCATACCATGTAATTAAGATCAGCCTCACCCGATCTCGATAGCCACACAAAATGCCTTAAGCACTTCACCAAGAATCAATCCAATTTTGCCTTATGCACTAAATTACACAACATAAATAGTTTCAAGAAAGAACACTTTATTATCAAGGCAAAGCCCCACGGCTTGATATTACAAGAGTAAAGAGGAGGTATTATAGACAAAGGAAGGTAGAATACAATAGGAAGGGAGAGTAAGAAAGAGGTCCAGCACCCAATGGCTAGTGTGCTGGCCGTTGGGTGCTGGCCTGCTGGCTGGCTGGCTGCAACAACTGACCCAGCAGCTGGCAGCAAGTGGCAGCGGCAGGTGGCGGCAGTGTCGGGCAGCAGTCCTTCTAACAATGATATCATCATTGCGGACTCTGCAGTTGCAGAGACGATGCCTTCTGGTGGAGATACGTTGGGTTTTGACTGAAGAAGAAAACTCTCATCTGTGGTGTGTGGTTGCTACTTGCTTTCTTTTTTGTACGGATTGCCTTTGTTTACACTAGTACATCTCAGATAGACTACATGAATTTGTCATTAGTGAGGTTGAGTTTTTTAATCAAGACTACATGAATTTGTCTCAATATAGACGCCTCATTTACTGAAATGGGCTATCATAATACGAATCTTGAACTACCCAAATCAACAGGTATAGAACGAACAAACCAACAAAGAAATCTATATAGCCTGCGGTAAGTATATGTTTATATTGAGGCACCAAGTGCAGTAAGCATATACCATTTTGCAGATGAACAAAATGACATTGTTAATATGCATTTTCTATGAGAGTCCAATGCCTTCTACAAGCTTACATTTATGCATATTAAGACCTAATAGAATTACGGGAAGGTTCCAATTTGGGGTATTGGGTTCACCAGAATTTTCAGTAATGGAGTCACAAGAAGCAGATTGGCCAGCAGGATCCAGCAGAGGATTGCATCTAACGAGACACCTCATCAATTACAGGGCATTACTTGGACCGGATGTTCTTACACTGACAAAAGGCAGTTTGTGATGTGATAACAGAAGCAAATTTCCACCATATGGCCTCGGAACATCAAGAGAACAAATGTAGACAAGCATTTGCATGGGAAAGTATAGAAAATTAAGTTACTAATGTATGTCCTTTTCATCTTCATGCATTTCATGATTAAAAGTGCATTCCTGATGATAAGTGATCATTCCCAACTCCACTGGTAGTGTGATAGACAAGGAAGAACGAATAACAATGGCACTGATAATCATAAGAAGGTGTTGAGTCTGAAAAAGTAATAAGTTGACCCTAAGCAGTAATATATGATGATTTCTGCTATTTATCTGAAGAAAAGAACAATTACCTCAGACTCATGTCTCAAATTAAGCTTTTGCACAAGGTACTGCTTGATATATGACACGGGTATATTTCCATCCCTGCACATGCAATTCATATCAATGAGCTATGAAATAGACATTTCAGATTTCTTCTTGGAATCTGTGAAGGGTATGGTTTCCCCTTCAGTACAAAGATTCAACTCCATATATTCATCTCTGACTAGCATATACAGCTCAACTTTTCTCAAAGTAATGCTAAACAATTAAATGAGAAGGAAAACCCATGCTTCATGAAAAGTGCCCAGATACAGTGACGATAGTCATCAATGATTATGACATAATATCTCCTACACAAATATGTCCAAGAATTCAAACTCATATTTCATGAAAAGTATCCAGATAAAGTGACAATAGTCATCAATGACTATGACATGATACCTTGTACCAGAAGACACAGACTAGAGCTGGCCTCCACACATCAAAATAAAGAACTCAAATTCCTTGATGATCCTCCACTGAACACTTCAAATTAGAGTGCACGGCTTACAAATCTAACAACTAGTAGAATAACTTCTTTATTCAAAGATTACTCAGGAACTAGCCCACTGTCAAGACTCTTAATGAAACTTTACTACAATCCAACAACTAGTACGATGAACTTCTTTATTCAAAGATGACTCAGGAACTAGCTCGATGCCAAGATTCTTAATGAAACTTTACTACAATAACCTAGTTCACTACGCCAAAACAAACAACTTATTTAGTTTCAAAATGTTGGAAGCACATGATGGAAGTCGTATGCTTCAAGCTTCCAATCAGACTTGGGAGATGAAACATGTTTCTTGAAGACGTACATGCTCACAGGTTCTACTGCCTAACGTATAACATTCTCATATGTGAATATAGAGATGAAAGAGCGTACATAACAAAATTTTGTATCATCAACAAACTTGGAATCATAGAAAAATCATATGAAGCACAAAAATACTGTTGAAGATGCATTGAATTTCGTATTATCGAAGAAGAAAACATCAAAGTACAGAATGAATCATCATTGGGCAGTGTGCAGCCCTTCTTGGGTTCTGCAGCTGCTACCTTCTTTCTTTTCAATTAACCATAACTTACTCTAATCCACTTTTATACTAACCTGTTCTAACTTGAAAAACAAAATTACCCTACTTAAGTGACACAAAAAAAATATTGTAACGTATAAATTCTGGTATCCTTCAACACTCCCCCTAAAGTTGGGAGGAAGATGTTTGAAACTGCCAACTTGATGCATAATCTGTCTAATGTGACCTTTGGAACTGTTTTGGTTAGTATGTCTGTTATTTGACTTTCAAATCTCACATGTTGCACTTTAGTGTTTTGTTTGAATCTTTTCTCTTAAAAAATGACAGTCTACTTCTATGTGTTTTATTTTTTCATGCTAAACTGGATTAGTAGCAATTTGAATTGTTGCCTTATTGTCCCTATATAAGGATATTGAAAGTTTGATTTGTTGTTGGAGTTCTGTAAGTAGAGAAATAAGCCATAATCCTTCATTGGTTCCTTGTGTTGTTGCCCTATACTTCGCTTTTGCAGTCGATCTGGCCACTAGAGATTGTTTTCTCTCCAAATAGAGCAATATAACCAGTTGTGGACTTCCTATTATCTATAGATCCTGCTCAATCAGCATATGTATACAACTCTAGATCTGTGTGTTCATGTTTGGTATATAGAATGCCATTACCAAGAGTATTTTTCAAGTATAGGAGTATCTTAATGACTGCATCCATATGTTGTTGCTTAGGTGCATGCATAAATCTACTGAGAATTCCAACTGCATCGGTTATATTTGGTCTTGTGATAGTTAAATTATCAACTTTCCTACTAGTTGCTAGTATCTCTTAGCACCACTGGGTTTTATGTTGCCTTCCAGTCCCAACTTGTGATTAATGTCCATGGGAATCTCACTTGGTTTTGATCCCAATGTACCTGTTTCATTTAGTAAGTCAATCATATTTGTATTGTGTTAGGAATATACCATTTTGTGACTTTAGGACTAAAATTCTCAGAAAGTAATGAAGTTGTCCAAGATCTTTTAAATCGAATAATTGATGAAGTCTTTTCTTTAGGTAGCTGATTTCTTCTATGTCATCACCAGTTATTACAATATCATCAACATATACGATTAATATAGAGATTCCATTTCCAAATTTAAAGAATAGAGTATGATCATTTTTACTTCTCGTGTAATCAATGCTAATAATGCCTTCACCAAAATTTTCAAACTAAGCACGTAGTGACTGTTTCAATATGTATAGAGCTTTCTTTATGCATTATTAACATCCAATTGCCACATTTTTCATCCCTTATTTGCTGCTAGACTTATCAATACTCATATCGATGTCATTTTTGCCACAAGAGCGAAAGTTTCATTATAGTAATTCCATAAGATTGACTATATCCTTTTACCACTAGTCTTACTTTATATCTATCAATTTCTCCTATGAGCTTATAATTCACTGTGTATACCTTACTTACATCTAACGAATTCTCTCCCCTTAGGTAGAGACACAATCACCTAAGTTTGGTTCTTTTTCAAAGCATACACCATATTGTTATTCTCTAAATGTGTTGACCTCTTCCCAAGTTTTTAGAATCTTTACATCTCTTGAATTCACTCCAAAAGATTGAATGTAATTACTAATTGGATACGCACATTTGCGGGGGGGGGGGTTATTTTTGTTATCCTCCTCATGACATCTTCCCTTATCTTCTTCATATAGTATCGGCAATAGTGTTTCCTCTTGTTTTGCTATGTTTTTAGTCTCCCTCTCACTGCTATAGTAATATATACATTCATGGAAGGTAACATCTCAGATACAAATTTTTTTTCGTAGTTGGATCATAGCATCTATAGCCCTTTTTAAAGGGAGAATAACCAGCAAAACACATTTCACAGCTCTAGGATCAAGCTTATCTCTATTAGCATCTATTGGCATGATACATGTATAAAACACACACACCCAAAGACCCTAGAACTCAAACTGAAGAATTTTTCACTAGGAGACAATAAGTGTAAGAGTGCCTTTCCATCCAAACACGATAATGACGTCCAATTTATTAGATATACTGATGTTAGAACCACCTCACCCCATAGATATTTTGGGGTTGAACTAACAATCACTAGTGTTCTGGCCATCTCCAGAATATGTTGATTCTTCCTTTCTGTTGTGGAGTATACGTGCAGGACGTTTATGTATAATCCCATGAGCTGCTAGGTAGTTTTTCAAGGTGGCTTATGCATACCCACCCCTATTGTTTGATTGGACAACCTTAACCTGTGCTGAAATTTTTTTCACCAAATCTATGAAATAATGGAAATATAGTAGCAATTTCATCTCTGAAATTCAGCATGTAAACAGTTGTAAAGCGAGAGTAATCATCAATAAACAAGATAAAATATCTATGGCCAGTAATAGAGGCAACTAGGCAAGGTCCCCATACATGTGAATGCATCAAATCAAATACACCATGAGATCTTGACATGCTTTTAGGGAAACTAAACCTAATATGCTTTCCTAACTGACATGCCTCACATTAAATGCAAGTGTCACTCTTAAATTTCGCCAACTATGGTATTCTAGTGTGAAGTTTTTGAATTGGAGGGTGTCCCAACCGATGATGCCAAAGTATTAGTTCTTCTTCATGCTGTGTTGATGCCATATTTGCTAATGTGTTTTCTCTTCTTCTCCCGTAAGTGTAAAATCCTCCACTCCCACTCCTACCATATCCAATGGTCTTTATCATCCTTAGTTCCTGAAATACATAATAAGATGCAAAAAAATGTAATGCATAATTCAATCTACACGATAAATCAATAATCAATAGAAGATTCATAGAGATCTCAGTATATATAAAACAAGATCAAGTATTCCAAATGATGTTCATAATTTTACTCTTGTAATTACTGATATGAATGAATTGTTTGCAATCTTAACTTTATCATTCAATTCCACATAATCAGGCAAGCCCTCCTTAAAATTCACCATGTGTTCTGTAGCTCCTGAGTCAATAATCCAATATATATGCGATAATGAATTAATATAAAAAATATTACCGCTAGGTCTTCCTTGTTCACCCAGTGTTGCAATCATGGTTGCATGAATCCTTTCTGAAGAGATCGATGCAGAAGAAGGATTTTCTATAAGTCTACCTTTGAGTCCCTTCAAACACTTCAGAATCATATTAATTGCTCCACTTGTACTGTCGTTTTATTTCTTGTAATCATAGTTTTATCTTTAACATAGTTTGGTTTTCCTATCAGTTCCCAACACCTTTCCTTAGTGCGTTTAGCTTTCCCATAATGGTTGCATCTCATCATGTCTTGTCCATCTAAGGAGTCATGGCATCTGCCTCTGGGACCCCCTCCTACCTCTCATGGATGGGATGTACCCTCTTTTCATAAATGTAGTTTTCTCGATGTTGGTCACCTCTAATCTCTCCAAACTTTTCCTATCTTTTCTCTTATTAGTAACAAGTACACAGTACCAAGTGTAGGCATCTCTTCACTTACTAGAATGTTGTATTTTATATTTTTCATATTAAGCTATTTTACATTTTCATATTCATCAGAAACTCCTCATAATAAATCAAAGACTTTTCTTTTTTCAAATTCACTTGCCCTCTCTCTTGCGCATTCTTTGTAATGAATCATGGTGAAGAAAGACAATTCATTCCACATACTTCTCATTTCTACATAGAATTCACTGATTCTTCTCTGTCCTTACCTACACTTCTGTATCTTCTCAAGAAGCTAATATTCTTTCGCAATATTTTTCTTTCTTGAATATGCATCTCTCACGGCCTCCCATATTTCATGGGTTGTCACAAGGTAAATGAATGATCGTCTAACATTGGGCATCATAGAGTTGATAAGCCATGCAGCCATAGGAGCATCATCCCTCTCACATCGTGGGTAATCAAGACTTCCTAAATCTGGTTTTTCACATGCATAAGGTAATAATCTCTCTCTTGCTTTTCACAAGAGAGGTCTAACCCTTCCTTCAATCTCTCATGTTTTCCTCCTTAATATTAGTCATATTTTTCGTTTTAATCTTCTGTAATAAAACTCTAAATTTCAACATGGTATCAGGGCCTATTACTGGAGATTCTGAGTTTTATAACAGAGCTTTACTTTCAGGCTGTTCTGCTAGAGCTCTATCTGCGATCCTGCATTGTGATGATTTTACCAGGCTATTACCGAAGCACACTAGTGTAAAATGCTTGAGTGATGGTGGATTTTTTCTTGATGTAAAAGATGTATCTGGTTCTTATACTATGAGGTCATTTTTTTAAGGAGTAGTCATGCTTCAGGAGGTGATAAAAAAATCTACCAATACAGTGCACCCAGGTTCAAGAATATCCAGCACAGTGTTTTTTCCCACAATATGAGTTGGTTCCTATTCAGACGCCAATTTTCCTCTTGAATGATGCATATGATGTATATCAATTTAATAATATACTAGTTCCTCCTTCGGCTGATTTGCATGGACAGTGGAGAAGCTGCAAACAGAATCCAACTGCATGTACATCGAAAGAAATAATCTCTCTCCAAGGCTTTAGAGATGACATGCTAATAGCATTGCGACCCTTGCTGGATTCAGCACTGGAGGAGTTTTTTGTGAATTCATGTTTCACCTATTGCCAGAGTGAGTTACAAGAAACATGGTCTGCTTCAGATTCGTCGAGACTGCATAACAAGACGATTGCCTGAAGCTGTTGGAGATTGGTATTTTCGAAGAGGAACCATAAAGGAAATCGACTGTCCTTATCCATGTGACACCACATGCCATAATTTATTGTCCTCTCCAGAAATCCTATAAACATTATAGGGAAGCCACTAAATGAAAAAGTCAAATGTGGCGTTAGTGCTGAGATTTATGGCGCTGCATATTTAAAAGGAAGTCTCTGCTTGCAGATGAGGCTGCCTTTATTGCACATGGAAGAGGGTTTGGTGGCTGCATTTATTGGAATGTTGGCTACATTTATTTGAGCAATAATGGAGAATTTCTAAATCCTGGTGGTTGCATTTATTAGTTAAGGTTGTAACGTACAGTGTTGCAGCATTGATAGTGAGGCATTTATTGCACTTTAAGAAGCTTGTGGCTGAATTTATTGGACTATTCGTATTGCAGCACACTCATTGTGACTGGTGGCTGCACACTCATTACATATTACTACACTATTCGTATTTCCAAAAAGGTTATGCAGGACTTTAATGACAAGGTTGGCGGATTAGTCCCAGATCGTGTGATTGGTGATGAGAAAAGATTTTTTTTTCAAGAGATTATGCATATAGTGGGCTCATCATAATGCCAAAGTTCATGGGAAACTTGGTTCGACAAATGGTACTCCTGAATCTGGTGACAAGGCTGAGCAAATGGATACAGATGCCAAGGCGAAGAAGATAAATGTCTCCGTTTCAGAGATGGTTTATGGTGTGATGGTGGCCACAGATGTACAAAAGTCTGTGGAGAAGGAATTTGAAATGGTTCTCCAGGACTGGGTCATGGAAGAAACTAAAGTAAAAAGAAAAAAAAATGCAGTAGAGGCATATTTTTATGATATGAGAAATAAGCTTCATGATAAATATCAAGATTTTGTGACTGATTCAGAGAGGGAGGAATTCTTGGTGGCCCATGCAGGTTGTTGCCCGCAGCAGTGCGAAATACCGAGGCACCTATTGTTTGAGATGGCTTGTTTAAGACATGGAAAGCACCTGATAAAGCACTTTATAAGTGGCTTCAATGCCATGAGACAATGCAATAGCAGTTACTCATCGTGGATATGCCTTAGAGGAATTACAGAGAGAAGCCGTGTTCCTTTCTTAGTCCACGGCTGTGATCGTGGCATTGGTGGGAATCTCATGCCAGTTAGAATGTTCTCTGTTGATGTGTTTGTTGCTGAACAGTTGAATCTTATAAAGCAACTAAGGGAAAGGACAAGTGCCCCTATAAAGGATGTCAAAGCATCTCTGGTTGATTGCAAATGGGATATTGATGCTGCGTAGAAAGACTTGAGAAAGAGGGAGGAATTCTCTTCTAAGCTTCAACAAGTGGAGGATTGGTTGTATGATCATGGTGTTAGGTTGAGCCCTAGGATTGAACATTCGAATGGTGAGATAATCAAACCTGGTGGGAATTTCCAAAATCATAAGTTTGCAATGAAAATACTGGCGTGGAAGCCCTATTGGGACATCAAGTTTCTTCAAACAAAGCTTGTGTTGAAAAGCGTGTGAGCAGATGAATGATGCATATGAAGTGTTTGATGAAATGTTCAAAAGAGAAGTTTACCTGCACATGAAGTGTTTGATGAAGTGGAAATGTTTAAGAGAACTGGAAAATTCAGGAAAAGAGTACAGAAGATTGTATATACTATAAAAGAGTAAAATTTGATGGATTAAGTAAGAAAGAGAGGTAGCCATGTGTGGGCACCAAAGTAGAGTTGTTAGCAGGTTAGATGGAATGTCTCCAATCTATCGATTCTTGTGAAGCTTGCAGTTATGAGGACTGTTAAAATGTGTGTTGCAGGCAAAGTAGTTGCTTATGATGTTGTTACAGCAAGGATGACTGAGTTGTTGTTATAGTTGTTGTTGTTATAGCTAGGAAGGCTGAGTTGATATTGTTATAGCTAGGAAGGCTAAGTTGATGTTGTTACAACCAGAAAGGCTAAGTTGTTACAGCCAGGAAGGCTGAGTTGTTGTTGTTACAGCCAGAAAAGCTAAGTTGATGTTGTTACAGCCAGGATGGTTGAGTTGTTGTTGTTACAGCCAAGAAGACTGAGTTTATGTTGTTACAGCCAGGAAGACTGAGTTTATATTATTACAACCGAGAAGGCTAAGTTGATGTTACAATCAGAGATCCTGCTTGTGATGATTAGCTAGGAAAGCTAAGTTGAAGATGTTTCAGTCAAAGAAGTTGAAGATCAGATGAGTGATGAAGACAGACGAAGAATGTTGCAAACATATATGAAGATTTTTGGCAAGTTTGGAGTTCGAAGTATCTCACTCCCAACTTGAGGGGGGTGTTGAAGAATATGCATATCTAGTGTTCTTTGTGTTAGTTTTATAATTTCTGATGTTTTTAGATATTTGCCCGAAATACTAGGGGCATTTTGGTAATTTTCTTCCTTCAATCTCTCAGGTTTTCCTCCTTAATATTAGTCATATTTCTCGTTTTAATCTTCTGTAACACAACTCTGAATTTCAACAGAACTGACCTAGACCATTCTAGGTAGTTTTTTTATTCAATTTCATATTAGTTATAATCAAGAATTCGTTTCTATCAGTCTGCATAGACAATCAACCATCTTTCCTTTCAAAAAGTTACTCTAAACTAACTTGAATGCTATCATACGTGAAGTTTTCATAGAAAAAAAGGTGCAAAAATCTAGTTGGTTGCTCCTGCTGCCTCTTCCACACTTATCGTTCTCCAACAGCTCACCTTCGCCTTTGATTCATGCAACCCGCTCTAATACCATACTGAAGATGCATTGAATTTCATATTATCAAAGAAGAAAACATCAAAGTACATAATGAAGCATCATTGGGCAACATGCAACTCTTCTTAGGTTCTGTGGCTGCTAACTTCTTTCTTTTTCAATTAACCCTAACTTACTCTAATTCACTTTATACCTATTCTAACTTGCAAGACAAGATTACCCCTACTTAAGTGACTCATAAAATAATAATCTAACATGTAAATTCTGGTATTCTTCAACAAATACAACTCGAAGTTCAAAGAACTAGAACAACCTAAAGGAATAAAACCATCTTCAACAATCTATGATGGGGTTGGTAAATACCAACTCCTTTAACAATATGACTCTACCCAAATATGAAACAACCTTATAAAGCTCACCACTGTAACTTATCGTGTGGCTTGCAACCACAGAATCTACATACCAAGGACCAATGATCATTTTGCATAAATTGTAGGCTATCTAGTGTAGCTAAAAATGTGCCTCCTTGTCAAATCCAGTTTTTGCACAGCTAGTAGCAGAACCTTTAGTATAATCAACTGCATAAATTGGATTATATTTAATAAAAAATTAGCGTTCCAATATCTTGGTCTGTTGTACATATAGCAAGTAGGAACAATTTTTCCTCTCCCAGGATCCATTCTTTAGACACGTATGTATATCCATAAACAAGACCTCAAGCACCACTAGTTTTTCAGCTGCATCGCCCTTTATCAAGCCCGGTCCAGTAACCAAAAAGTTATAGGAATCAATATGCCTTAGATTTAGAACCACCAGGTTCATCATGTATCTAGGAGCTTTCCTGAAAATTCTGGAAGGAAAGAACAAGAAGAAAAGAAGCAGCAACATGAAAAACAGAAGGCCAAAAAAGTCCAATCAATCCGATGTAGATTCTGCTGTATATTTTTAATATTTCCTCCCTAGATATCCACCAGACAAGCATCAGAGATATTCACATATTGGTTCTACTGATTCTTAACCATTATCCCAGAGGTGCTAGATATACTTCTTTTGTTTGCTGCATGTCCTCTATCCTGACTAAAATGTACTATTAGCATCTAGAAGGAATATGCAAGGGCCTCATCTTCAATGAAAGATGCCATCTAGATCACAGCATGTCCCAAAAGAATGAGACAATGTTAGTTATTCATGCTATTGTTCTTTATGAAAAAGAAAGAAGACAACAACTAGCAAAACCTGTTAATAGCACTAAGAAGAAAGCGCATCAGCAACCACCAACTATAAAGTTCACTGAACAACCAACAATTGCAACGCAGCAGCCTGCATTATGTACACTTGGCATCGGATTTTAAGCATAAGACTCGAGTTATGAAAAATCTACACACAGAGTGGAAATCCCTGTAACATTCAATGAAGAATAGAAGTCTTCATCAGACAGAGTCAAGCCCCAGCACCTCGTCTCCTCTTTTGAACAGAAGCAATTGCTACTTACTCCTTGGCATCTTGAAGAGTACCAAGGGTGCAAGTTAAGATAAATATTGTGATTTTCTTCTTGGCATGTGGATTTTTTTTACGCTGCTTTTACAAGTAGTGGAATCAAAAAGATTCCCACTATAAGTGTATGAACTGCAACAAAGGTTCACATTACCATAGTCTATTTTATATACTGTGCAACAAACCATAAGGGGTGATGACATTTACTTGCGATGTGCTGTGCAATATTCAAACCAATCCAATTCATTGGAGATACCTAACTAGAACAGGAACAAATCATCTTATATCAAGATCCGAAATAGCAGAAGTTTGTCCAGGCACTTCATGAGACAGATACAATGCAATCATCACAATGGCTTAGAATGGCATTAATGTCAGCAATCACAGTTGCAAGCACATTTATAACTCCAAATATTTGTGATTACAATTCATATATAGAACTTACTTTATTCTGATATAACACTTCGGAATTTGAGGGAAAGAACCTCCACACCTGTGAGGCAGCAAAAGCATTTACATGGTAGAAGCGTGGAAAAAATGAATAGGTTATTTGAAGGGACATACGTAAAAGAAACATAAATCTGAATGTATGCTATATTGCAGGTAATGTGAAAAACATTGTAGTAACATGAAAGTTGCTTACTGGTCCTCGCATGCGAATAGTGCAAACCATACCGGCCTTAATCTGTTCTTCCGTTTATCAGAAAATCCATTTGTGGAGACTCCATTTCTGGGTTTTCTTGGTCTGGACATTTTGTCTGTAGATTTTGAATCACTTGCAGTTATTTCTCCCATGGCAATGGGAGGACAAACTTTACCAGCCTCCTTCCTCTGAATTGTAGAGGTAGATCCATTGCCCCGTTTCTTTACTCTTTTACTTATACCTACGGAAGACCTATCAGGTTCTTTTTTTTCTATTCTATTTGAATCAAGCAAAGATGGACTTGAATTTTCTGCTTTGGTTCTATCAGCAGTTTCTGCAAGAAAATTTAATCGATCCCAGGTTGGGTCCATGCCAACTTTTTTCACTGAATCCTGAATTGAAGACTGACTAGCACATTCTGCAATATGAGCAGAGACATTCTCACCTGTGACACGCTGGAACATGAAGGTGAAATCAATTTTGTTGGCAAATATATCCAAATATTCCTTTTGGAATCACTTGTAAATGACAAGATAATAATTAGGAATGCATTAACTAAACCTTTCTTTTTGATGCCATAGAAGGCTTATTTGGTGGGTCCATTCCATTAGCCCTATCAGTATCCTGGACATCTTTACCAGCATAAGACCTGGTAGGAACTCCTTGTGATATAGCTGCCTTCCTTGCTGCAGTTTTGGCTCTGGTTGATGCACGGGTTGTTGGCAAAGGATCAGTACTGATGACAATGGATGATAATGATCTCTCCTTTCTTCTTAGTGGGACAGATATAGCAGGTCCAGGCTCAGACTCTGCTTCTTTAGGCTTCCCCAATGGAAATAACTTCATTCTAACATCTTGAAGATTGTTGTCAGGTCTGTAGAAAATAAATGCCACTTGAAGTCAGTTTAAAACAGATGAATCTCAGAGGACAGCTAGGTGCCATTTCTTCCTATAGCAGATTTCATGCCATGTGCTTGCAGGAGTAGGCAAAGCCGTAATTGAGAACATGATTGAGAGAAATTTCCATTACCTTAATTTTTCTTGAGGCAAGCTGCCTAAGTAAACATCACATATTGGGCAAGAGTTTGTTTCGTCGTCCTCAAACTTCTCGTATATGCACTCTTTGCAAACTAGATGATCAGAAATTGCAGATCACTATGATGGATGTAAAACAAGCAGGATATAAAATGGTTTATTAACTAAAAGATTGGTTGAATGCTTGTCAGCAAGGAAACAATAATTAATGAACTTGAAGGACAGAAGGGGCCAGAGTCATATGTTGCCACTAGGAAAAATTGCACAAAGAATGCAAGTTTCCAAAACCACTACAAGACAAGGGAAAAATATACTTCTCACAGAAACATAAAATAGTTAAAGGTGATTCTTACATGTGTGAAGGCATACACAAATCGTTGTGGCATCCCTCAAAAGATTCGAGCAAAGGGGACAAGTCAAACATCCCACAAGTAGGCTCCTTTTAACTTTAACATACTGAGTTGCCATTTTAGATCCACTAGCATGTATTCTAGCTCCTTTGCAATCAAGAATCTCTAAGGCTCTCCGAAGCTATTTCCTGTTGATAAAAATATACAAATTTCAAGAATCAAAGTGAAAGAAGCACCATTCAGTGGAAAGAAACCAGCTTCCACCATTATGATGACCCCCTAAAAGAAATTCATAACAAAAATGGGAATAAATGAAAAGGAAAAACTGTTGTGATGTTGAAAACAATAAGAAATTACTGTATTAAATATTAGAAAGCTGAACTTCTGTGTGAAGTTTCGTCTTCCCCTATAGAAGACAGGAATCTAAACGAAAAGTCAATAACGAACAAAGAAAAGGATCAAAGGAAAGGGCTAGATGGCCAATTCCACTATCACTAGTTAGACTAACACTACAACAAAATTCTTCCAAACCAGTGTTTGCTCCTCCAATTCAACCAGAAGACAGGCAATAAGCATAACTGCGAAGAGTTCCCAGGATGTCACAGAAAAAGTTATGAAATGACAATAAATGAATCTGACACGTTTGTATTACAGGGAACAATGTTCGATGTACCAACAATGAACAACCTTTTTAAATTAGTTGAAAGATATAAAGCTTTTCTTCAGGGAAAATTTAGTGGTTAAGAAGTCTTTTTTGTTGCTATGTCAGATCAGTTTGCTGGGAATTATTCTACTACTTGATTATTATAGAAAAAGAGAGAGTAAAAGAAAAAAGATATAAACGGCAGAGAATAAGTATGAAAAAAGGTTTAAGAGAAGCCAAATTCGGGACAGGATTATGGTGCATATATGATACAACGCTGCAGCTGGATAACCATCGACAAGTTTCCAATACGGTTGTGCCTGGGCATACAAAGAGGTATTATAATATTATTCTTCTCTCCCGTCCTTATCCTGAGAACTAGAAAAGCTAAGTTAATTAAGTCAAGATAAGTTGAGAAAAATCCAAAAACCCACTGCCCTGAAAACCAAACGGCAGAGGATACGTAACAATAACAACCCGCTACTGGTAGGAGCCCAAAAGGAAACTACAGTATCCCATTGAACCAGCCTAGATTCTCCATAAACCATCAGAATCTCTGCTATATCACGAACACCGAAATCGATCAAGTTTTTATTCATCCATAAGAACTAAATCCATCAGTTCCCAGATCTACTATGCCCATCCTCCTCCTCCCAGAAACTGTCCAAACCTCTTAAATTAGGAAGAATCACGACCTGCCTAACAAACTATTCACGCATATCAGCAATATCCCAACAACACTTTATGATCCAAGACCGAAGCAGCATTTAATCAGCGACATGTTTTGAAAGATGAATTGACAATACCACTCAACTCTTGCTGGGGACTGATAACCATATATAGAGATGCGACAGAGCAAGAGAGAATAGCGAACATCACCAGCAATTATAGATGCCCGTTTCCGTGATGCTATCGAAGTTGTAAAAATTCCAAACTAATCAAAATCTCAACGATCTGCATTGCAGATTCAAAAAGGAAACAGGAGAACTAAGACTCTGAAAAAACAACCGATCGTAAAGCTTGCGCTCAAGGGCGGTAGCCTAACACCATCACAATTCTCACTCACCGCCCACGCATATCAAACACACAGAAGCGTAAGGCAATCCACGTCGCCGAGCTATTGGTTCTGGCTAAATCGAGAGCGCAACTCTCCAAGTCGAGATATGGAAGCTCATATTGTGGTTGTATTGGAGCAACCACCTGTGCGGCAGCAATTTTCCGGTGATCCGTGCTGAATCAGAAAGATGGCACCGACCAATAGACGGTGAGCAAAGATGCATCCGACGGTTTTGGTGACACAAGCGGCCTAAAAGAAGACGATCGCTCTCCGTCTCTGTCTCTCTCTCTCTCAATTCTTCCAAAATCATGAAATCACGAAGATACGAAGGAGAGAGATAGACAAGAACGTACGGTTAGACGAACAAAGCAAGAAAACTAGATTGTTGGTATCTCGGAGGAGGAAGAGGGCGTCCTGGTGGACCGAGAGGAAGGAAGACGGGGCTTGTTTCACGTTCATGCAAGGCAAAGGCAGAAAACGTATAAGAAGAAAAAGTCTGACCCAGAATCTCTCTTCCTTGTTTGTTTGCTGCTTACCTTGAGGTAATGCGGCGGCCGGTGGATGACCCCCAACGTAGTATCGAGGCAAACAGAACGGTAAAAATAATGATGGTGGTGAAATGTAAACCAGTTCCTGAGAGAGAGAGAGCTGGCTCTCTTTGCGTGGACAAGTCTTGTGGCGTAATAAACAGAACGGCTACTCTCGCATCCATTCTCTTCTCGGAGTCCCAGACCGTTTTCTGCAAACCTCCAACGTTGGGGGTGTCAACGGGTGGCACTGGGTTCGGGTCCTTCGTGTATTCCAATCAGGACACATGTTTGGAGTACGTAGCAACCCAAGTTTTACGGATTCTGTATACCCGAACCCCAAATTTCCATCCCCTGCTCACACCGCTACTCGTGAAAGAAACCCCAATTCAGACCTTTACAACGACGGTTGGGCATGAATGCTGGTTGAGTACTTATTTAATATATACATATATAATACCTACCAAGTTATCTGAGTGGATAAGAGGGCAGATAGATTACTTGCTAAATATACAGATATGTACACACTCTATATATATATATATATATATATATATATATATATATATATATATATATATATATATATATATATACCACTGCCATGATTGTAGATCATATTCATGTATATACATATGCCTATATAATACCTGGTCAAGAATATTTGGGTTTCCTGGATCCAGTCAACCGGCTAAACCTGCTCAGTTCCAGTTGAATTTTGTCTGGCCTCATTTGTCGGAGCATTGTTGCCATTCTTACCAAATTTGGGCATGAGAAAAACATTACCCACATCCAATAGAAAAGTAGAAGCCAGGCACGACCATAATGTTTTATAATACTTTGCTACATAGGAGGAGGGTTGAGTTACAGAAGAACAATCATTATAAACTTAAACAGATCTTCTATCACAAGATATGTTGATGCATCCAATCGTATTGATTTATGAAGTTGAGCATGATACACCACAGTAGCATGGGGACATGACAATCTCCTAGAGAGTCTTTGCGCTAAACCCTCACCCCAACTGAACCCAATTGTTGTAGGGAAAGACTTGTTTATTGATACTTCTTTAGATTTTAATTGGAATTCAGATAGTTAACATGTAATTTTGTTGCATATTTAAGTCAAACTCGACCATTGACACCTCTATCATACAGGCAAAGGTTTTTTTTAAATAAAAAATATGATGAGAGATGTTTTGAATATGTTATCAATCAACAACAGCTACGCCTTTTCCCATACTAGACGGGGTCGGTTACATGGATTTTTTGTTTCCACATAGCTCTATCATGTGTCATGTTAGCAGTTAACTCACAATAAGCTAGATCATTCTTTATTGTTTCTTTCTAACACTTTTGTGGTCGTCCTCTACCTCTTTTAATACTTTCTAAATTTAGTTTTTCATACCTTCTTAAAGGTTCTTCTTTTAATCTTCTTTCTATATGTCCAAACTATCTTAAACGATATTCTTTCACTTTATCCTCTATTGGTGTCAATCCTAATTTGTTTCTAATAACCTCATTATGTATATGGTCTAATATGTTATCACTCAATATAGTTATTTATACATGAAAAGTGTCAGCATGATCTCTAGGTTGTTAGGATATACATACCGTGTAGTTGCATGCTGTATTAAGGATCATGTCTTCTTTCAGAAGCTTGTATGTAGACATGGTCAGTTCTGGCTACCCAGAAACATGGAACTGGAACCAAACCAGCTTGGGTTTGGTTCAGGTTATGGTTCTACAGTCATCTGAGGCAGTTTCAGTTTGAGTCATAAACTTCTGGGAACTGGCAAAAATTCCTAAAAATAAATTTTAAAGGAAAAAAATTCCAAAATAGGTTGTTTGGAACCACCGGTTCTGGTTCCATGAAAGATGGAGATGAAACCAAACCTGGTGATCCACTATCACCGGTTCCAGTTGGAATTTCGAGGCCTGTGCCAAACTGGCCGTCTAGTTGTATATGCCTCTGCATTGAAATACTATTATCAAGTAAATTTTGTATTGCACGAACAAAAATTGTAACTTAAGTCACAATCAAGAACATATACGCCCTTCAATTGTCAAAATATGTCAAGGGATGTAAAAGTCTGGATTCAGCTTGGACATAGCCCTCCCTTAATTGGATCTGAGTAGTAAGGTTTGAATGAATCAATGCAAAACAGAATCTGGATATTAACTCCATTATTCGATATTTCCTACCCATGTACAAATTATTGGCAGGATGTGGATTGTTTTACTGAAAGAATCGGAATATTTAAGTTGAATACCATATAATATGTGAAATCATTGCCTTCCCCATGTTTTTCTTTTCCCGCTTTTTTGTTAAGCGTACATTAGAACTCTTCTAAGAAATTTTCGCAATCTTTTGTTCAAGTTAATGTCACTTTCGAAGTCTTTTGATATTAGATCGCTAAATTAACTAAGCTGGTAATTGGAGTTTCGACAACCAAAGAGATAATCTGATTGTTGTTTGACACCTATAATGTTAATAAGCTCTTCTTGGTTTGGGTTGCACAGGGTTGTATGGTTTAGTATATGTAGTATTTGAAAGTATATTCTGAAATCACAACAGTTTGATGTTTAAAGGACATAAGAACCTTCATTAGAAATATTTTCTCATCCGAAAGGGTTTACCAACAAAGTTCAAACCCATCACAACGAGCAATAGCTCAACTGGCTAGGGGATCGACTAACAAGTCAAAGGTCATGCGTTCGACCAGGCATGCATCTGGCTTCAGCCTCCCCATTGTATAAGCATCTATAATCCCTCATACATATATGAAATTCTCCAATGTATAAGCAAGTATCTACACGAATCCATATATGTGTGTGTATATATATATTCTCAATGTATATATAATGTATAAACCAGGTTCGCCTAGGACTCATCTCGATGGGAATCAGGACAATAGGAGTAGAAGAACCTATTCTAAGTTGGCTAAAATGGGCTTAAACCCGTTAAGGTCAGCAATGCATATGTGAGTCGAGGTCAAGGTTGATCAGGTTTAGGCTCATGATTTATCAAATGCGCTTAGGGTTGGACATGTGCACTAGACGACTCATACTGGACCTGTCTTGGGCGACTCATGGTGGGTTTCATGCATAGACTTTCTGAAGCTTAATCTTTATCTTTCTTGATTAATATCCACACCCATATTTGTTAGCTTCTTGGATATAATGGATCAGGGTCTCCCCATAAATATCTCTTCCATCTTTATCCTCTTTTCAAATGGATCTGGATGTGAATCTGTGGTGGAACCGGACTGAACTGTAATAGGGCCTAAGGTCGTGGGCTCTTCCCCTCTAAAATCATTCTTCTCCTGAACTATTTTGCAAGGTCTGCCTGTGAGAATTCAAGATTCAATGTGTCACCTCATGTGTCTTATCATTAGAAACCAATTTTCCAAATCTAATCCAAATATTTCTAATTTTTTGTTTGGGTCTTTTACAATAGACAAGTTTCAAATAGAGGCATGGAATATGAAGCACCTTTACTTTCATGCTGATCAGTATATGAAGCAAAGGTTTAATAAGCACAAATACAAAGAAAAATTCACAGAAGGACCGCCATCTCTACTTGATGAGCAGCACTTTTACTCAGTTCACACATATCAAACTATTGTCCGAGGGTGTGCTTTATCTTGTTGAACAAGGAGACCAAGTCAGTGTCACCACAACCTTAGAATGAGATGATATTAATGCATCAACATGTACCTCGTGTAGCTTGACCTACATTTGGAAAATGGACGAAATTCACCTTGCACTGTACTTTCTTTAGTCCATTAATGGTGCTCTTTGTGTAGCAAAATGCTTAAAAAGGGGCATTTAAGTGGTTTCAAGAGAGGGAATCTCGATCTCTACTTCCACTGTAATTCCTGATGTAGACGGAGACCTACACCAAAATGATGTATTATTTATGGTATTATCTTCAGAAGACCTGCAAGAATATCCCTTATAGTTGGAACCACTGAAACGAGTAAGGGAGAATCAGAATCCACGTAAAACACCAACAGTAAACACAGGTATACAAACTAAACAAGACCATTAATTGGCTACAGAAATCTGACAATATAGAACACGATCGAGCTCCAAGGAATCAAAGAATTTATGTACCTTATCATGTCTAGTGTAGGAAAGGACTTGGTTTTTACTGTTATATATATATATAGGCTTGGTTGTCAGTATATATATACATATATATATATATATATACATATATATATATATATATATACATACATATATATATATATATATACATACATATATATATATATATATACATACATATATATATTGTATATGTATATGTATGTATATATATATATATATATGTATGTATGTATGTATATATATATATATGTATGTATATATATATATATATACATACATATATATATATATATATGTATGTATATATATATATATATATATATATATATATATATATGTATGTATGTATATATATATATATAAGTAAAAACCAAGTCTTTTCCTACACTAGACATGGTAAGGTACATAAATTCTTTGATGCCATGGAGCTGATTGTGTTCTATACTAGTAGTTCACTCCAAAAAAATTGACTTTTAATAGTTTCCTATGAACACTTGTAGTTTTCCTCTTTTTTAATATGTTTGACGTTTAGTTTCTTATGCCTTCTTCATTTATCGCCTCTATATATCCAAATCATCTTAGACATTCCTCTCCGATTGTCTTATATCTGTAATTGAGTCTCATCCTAAGAAAGAACTCAAGTTGTCCAAGTCAAAATCTAAAAAGTTGAAAGAATACAAATATTCTAACAATCTACATTTGTTCAAAGTTCACAAGAAGATCTAGATTCTCACAAGGAGGCTCCCAATGCTCATCAAATTCTCAAAGTTGATGTATAAGACTACTGTATAAGCTTCAATCTGCAACCAATTATGAGAGTCTTAAGAAGTCCTTTATAATTAGCACCAAGGAATGCTCATGTACTTAGTCTTTTGACCTCTAATTGCCCAATCATTAGAAATACCTCCACAATTATAAGAAATTTCAACACTTCTTCCTCAAAGATAGAATTTCACTTATTTTGACTGTCCATATAGCCAGAATAATGGCAAAACAGTGAGAATTAGTCAGATAGAATAAAAAAGGTCATAATAACATATTCCCACTATTCCGATAGTTCGAAAAATCTAGCAACAACCAAAATAAGTCGAAACAACAAATAATTGGAATAAGTTTAATTCAAATTGTCATGTGTACTCCAGAGCCGAAATAATACTATTGTGACTATTGCTAACTGCCAGAATAGAGAACAAAAACTTGAATAAAATTTGTTCTGGTTGTGACCAACAAATATGATTGTTCACCTAGTCAGAATAAAGAGTTCCAATACACAAAATCAAATTGTTGAACAACCGAACATGATACATTCTGAATATTTTGTTGTGTTTTATGACTGCTGTTAACAATTGGAATAACTGCCCAAATGAAACCTATTTTTGCCTTTATTAAAATGTTTCGAATACAATCAATTGTAATTCCTAAACAAGCATAATATATTAAAATCTTGACAATAGAAAACAAAATGAGACAATTATGAATGTATAAAAGACAACAAATATTGTATTGATTTATTTAAATATATAAGGAGTACAAAGATAAAGGTTTATATACATTAGAAAGACAACTTTATGTCCATTAATTAGACAACTGATTCCAATATACTATCTATTTAGCCTATCTTTTACATGATTGGAACTCACACTTTAAAGTTAAGGACTAAGTTATGAATAACATAAGTAAAAAACATCTAAAACATGTTTTGAATACTAGTGTGAATACTATCTATTTAGCCTCACTTTCAATGTGAATATATTTTGCTTTGATATATGTGTACCATTATGTACATATGATCGAACATAAAAAAGGATAGTATTATATACAGCTTTCATATGTTGCACGAGAATGGACGTGCCTTCATATGATACATTCTCCACTAGCAATTCACATCTATCTCTTAGCCTCTAGAGGCAAATATCAATTTTATCTGCTTTGGTCACTTGAATATCACACTTGAATTGCTTGCCTTGAAAATATATATGGCTCACCGTGATGTGATTGCTTAGAGATACATGCTAATGTTAACTTTATTTCATCTACTTTCTATTTGACTTTGATATCATATCAAAAACACTTAAAAAAGAACACAAAACGTTTAGACAAATACCAAATTTCAATAATATCCTTTAAAACTCTATAATACATACCTCTGGTATCACTTATTGTCACAACACCACTATTTTGTGTATGATGAACTCTTTATAGTTGTCTAACATCAAATTTATAACCATAGATATAAAAGGATTCATATTGTATAAAAAAAATTTGAAAGCCCTATACTAAATACTTAATACACCAACTGAGCTTTCTTCAAATTTTATTGGCTTGGTCACTTTTGCCTTGATTTTTTATTAAATACTGTGTATAAAAGTCTATCATTTCTTTTGTTATCTACCCTTCAGCAATCAATACTTTGGGTCAACTACTATCATGCATATAGTTCTTGAATATAAATAAAAGCCTTTCTATGTGATACATCCATCAATATTATATCTACCCAATATGTTGGACCTCTCTTAGTAAGTGGATGACTAAATGCACCATAATATCCAAAAAGATAGGAGGAAAACTTAACTTTAATTTGTATAAAATCTTAGGAATAATATATTCTAATACATTTATCCTTTCAATATTGATTACCCTTTAGCACAATTCATGGAAAATACATACAACTCATTTATAACAATTACTACTTTTGGTACAATCTTATGCATAGACATTGGAATAATGTTACTTTAAAAATGACAATTATGACTCTTCAAACCAATAATCTTATGCTCACACACTTGTACTTTTTAAAATATAATTGATGAAAACTCATCAAGTAACTTAATTCATTATAAAGTACTAAAAAAGTTTTCTTTTCCTCATTTTCAATTGGTAAGTATATCGGTTTGAGCATTAGAGACCTTTTCATGGACTACACTCATTAATCCCAATGTCTCGATATCAATTCATGACTTGATACTATCATCTATTTTTCATTCTTCTCTATTATAAATGATAAAATTTTGTCACATATTCTTCTCGATGTGCATAAAATCAAGATTATGATGCACCAATAAAATCTTTTAATATGGAACCTCAAAAAAAATATCCTCTTTCTTCCACCCAACTGGTATAGTACTATCTTCACTACATTAGGCTTTCCTAAATATGATGTTTTCATAACCTCTCCATTGTCGTAAAACATCTTTGCCACTTAACAAAATTTGAGCCTCCTTCTATTTTGGCTTCCCATTAAATGATGGTATATTTTTTACCAAGCATGATTCATACACTTTTTGGCATGTGACAAACGAAAGTAAGCATCAATCACATGACAAACTGGACAAGCCAAATAACCCTTAGTCTCCATCTTGATGATATGCTATAAGCAACGAAAGTTATTATCACAACTACATGTATACAAAACACTTCCTACTTCTTTGAATCATATGCCAGGACTTTATTTTTCCAAAATACTTTCATCTCATCAATTAATGATTGAAGATACACATCAATAATATATACATGTGACTTCAACTATCTAGATGAAATTCTTAATGGCTAAACATTAAAAAATAATTATTTCATAGCCATACAAGTAGGTAACTTATATGACGTTATCATGAATATTCAACAACTTTGGCTACTTCTAGATGAAATTCTTAATGGGCTAAACCATCACTTGCAAGGCTAAGTCACTTATTTTGTGGTTCTATGCAAACAATTGATGCACCTCATTAAAATGTCTTCATACTTATGAATATCTTGGATACTAATCTCATTGAAAATGTCTTTAGGAGACATGGCATGCCAACTCATGAACTCCTGCTTAATCTAAACTATCTTTGAAGCCTTTAATATTAATAGAAAGTATCATATAATCTTGAAGGCATTTGCATTTGTGCACCTAATTATAGCAGATTGGTTGAATTTTCATACATTTCTTCAATTCTAGCAACTTTTCTATCATAGGCATTTACATCTACATGTGTTTTAGGTGGAGAAAATACATATGTTTATCATATATCCAATATCATTTTTAAGCATAAAATTATATTTTTGTTGCAAACCATGAAAAAACCATGCAATGTAGATTTGAGTAAAACCATAATGAATAAGGTAAAATTTGACATGTTTCGATCTTTCAAAGCATTTATTATCATATTTTGAACATAGACGATAGATCCTCTCATCATCTCTACCTTGAGCATTTGTCATGGCACAATGAACAATGCATTTACTCCTGCATGATAACTATACTCACATAAATATTGACCCTAATTATAGGCTAATAAATCCAACTTCTATATGACAAATAATCAACATCTATGAATGATGATCCTACGATATTGACAATCACAAATCATAGTCTCCATTAGATGTATAATGAGAAAAATATAAATTAGTATTGGAAATTGACCAAGTTTTCAAAAAGTTAAAATAATGCTCATTGACAAATTTGGTGTCCATAACATGCAAGCCGAGAGCCCGCTTGATAACCATTTCTTGTCATATGAAATGCAAACATCATTTTGCTCAACCATATGATGAACTTGATAAAACTAAATATAGAAATATTTATTTGGTTCTTATGTAAATAAAGTACATCTTAGCGTGCATTTTCTATGCAAATAGCATGTAGTTTATATGAAAATAGCATTGGATAAGAATACATCCTAGAACCAATATGTCGTATGCTAAAAACACAAAAAAGTGTTTCAATCTTACAATATTTTGTGATATGTTGGTTTTGACCTCAGATAATATTAGAAGTCCCTACATAAAGGGAAACTAAAGGTTTCAAGCTTACAATATTTTGTCATTCTACCTACAAGGCCATGCTGGTTATTCCTTTATATAAATATTTGGTGGCTTATTTCAGTAAGTAGTCCACACAAATGGAGAGCACTTCACAAATTCATAGTTTGTGGGTTCTAATATTTGATCCTCAAAATAAAGTTCATAGTAACTAATCTTTGAATCTCAAAATAAGATCAAGCAAGAATGAAGCACCTTCAAACTCAATAAGGAAGAACAAAATTCTCAAATCAACCAATGATTGAGCTTAGATAAATTCAAAATGTACTTACTATATAAATGAATGAACCAAGAAAGGAGAAAAATTCTCTCTAAGAGATATGAATGACAATTCAAGGTCCTAGAGAACTAGCAACTCTTTTAAAGAAACACACTAGGTCTCTTGCATAAATGACATTAAATGTTGTATTTGGAGAGAATACCTCAAAGTAATCAACCTCGGGTTTTTGTTTATATCCTTTAACTAGTAGGCAAGCTTTTAGCATGTCGACCTCTCAATTGGTCCTATATTTGATCTTATAGACCCACATCACACTAATAGACTTCTAGTTTTCTAAAAGTAGAGTTACCTCCTATGTATTGTTTTTTTATTGCACAAATTTCATCATTCATAGCTTCAATCTATCTTTCAACTTGAGAGTGCCTATGAATTCAATAACATTAGATCACAATATGCAAATAGAGCATAATTAACAATTTCTTTATCATAAGTATTATCTTTAGCAAATAATCCTTAAATGAGCATGTAAAGTTCGTTCTTGTTTTGGACGTGAGGAATATTTAACTAAATTATTTAGAGAACTTCTTCAAGGGGTTGATCTCATTATCAAATATGTTAAAAGATTGTAATGATCGGGGTTGAACATCAAAATTAGTCCAGTTGCGTTGAAATGATTCTTCTTCATTATATTGCTCCTTTTTTTCAATGCTTCAATTCCATTTGTCTTCTTCAAAGATGATATCACGGCTAATTATCACCTTACTTGTTATCAAATTATTCAATCAACAACTTTTTTTCTCTTCATTATACTAAAAAAATACACTTCTCATTTTTGTCATCAAGTTTCTTATGGGTCTCATTTGGTATCCATAAGCAATACACTCAAATAGACAAAGATGACTAACGGATGGTGTTTGATCAGTCCATGCCTCCATTGGTATCTTGAAATCAAGTCCTTTAGCTGGATATCAATTCAATATGCACATGACACATAAAATTGATTCTGCCCAAAATTGTTTTAATAGATACTTCACATGCAATATGGTATGAACCATATCAATTATGATATGGTTTTTTCTTTCTTCAATTCTATTTTGCTAAGGTGTGCACTTTACTGTAAGTTGGTGTTTTATGTCGCTTTTCTTGGAAAAATCTTCTTTCACCATATATTCAATGTCGCAATTGGTTCAAAAAATTTGAATTGATTACGTACATTCTTTCTTCATATAGGCTTTAAACTCCTTAAAAGTATCAATAATATCAGATTTGTGTTTCAAGAAGTAAACCAACATTTTTCTACTAAAGTCATCAATGAAGGTAGCAAAATACTTTAACCTTAATTTTATGATTCTTAAAGCAACCCACAAAGATAGGAGTATACTAACTCCAATGGTTTTTTTGCTCTCCATGACTTGTTCTTAAGGAAAAGTATTCCTGTATTTTTCCTATCATGGATGGATCATATACTTTATTGAAAGAAGAAATATAGGGTAATCCTTGCACCATCTTTTTTCTAGATAGCAACCTGAAGCTATCAAAATTCATATATCCAAGATGCTTGTGCCATAGCCATGAGACTCTTGGATTGAAGAAATGAGACGGGAGGTTGCGTATCTAATATATAAAGGGCAAAGATGATTATGAGTCATTTTCACCTTTGTTATTGTCCCGCCTTTTTCAAATAATTATCCCATGCTTGTATTATCATGAAGGCTAGAAACATAGAACACATTAGAAATATATTTGCTCGATCCATCATTCACCTTGATATTAATCATTTCTATCCTATGATAAGAATCTTTGAGTTATTCTCAAACTTAACTTTTGAGTAATAGGTGTTACTAAGCTTTTAAAATAACTCTCTATCACTGCACATGTGATTGCTATATCCCATGATCCATCACGATTGAACAAGACTTTGTTATCCTCATCTCCACCTTTATAAGAGTTTGCAACTTTAGCTTGAAAATTTGAACTTTTCACGTTCTTGTTTCTACAATCAAATTTTTAATTTTCACAACTCTTCCATTTATAGCATTGAGTATGCGACTTATTTTTTTCGATTTGACATTCTTTTTTTGTCCTTATTTTTTCTTCTTTTGTTTAGAATGAGCCTTTCTCTCATCTTGCAACAATTTGGCTTTGCAAAGCCTCTTCCACCACCTTATATTTATTCATTCATTGCTCATGGACTTGCAGGGAGCTGATAAACTCATCGATGGATAACATAGGAAGATATCGAGATCCTTTAATAGAAGTTAAAATATATTCAAATTGTAACATCAATGTTCAAAGAATTTTCTTGATGATTTGTTGGTCTTTAATACTCTCTCCATTGGCCTTCATTTGATTTGCAAGAGCTAACATCATTAAGAAATTTTCAAAAATTGACTCGAACTTCTTCATTTGAAGAAACTCAAACTATTGATAGAGAGTTTGAAGACTAACCTTTTAGACTCTCTCAACTCCCTTATAAGCCTTGATGAGAGTATTTCATGCTTCCTTTTTCATCTTTGTATTGACCACCTTCTTGAAGAGAGAAGAATCTAATTCTTGAAAGATACAAAAAGAGTTTTATGATCTTTGTTATGATTTCCTTTTAGTGATTTTCATTTAAATGCTTCTTATCTTCAGATGTTAAATTATTTGTAGTTATCGGTTTCATCATTCCTTTCTTGATATTTCTATTAGCTCTTGAAACTCAAATAGCACTTCCATTTAGATTCCCCAATACTCAAAATTCTTCTCATCAAACTTCGGGATTTAAGGTTGGATGATCATCTCGGTACTATTCACGAAAGCTATTTCATAATTCTCAAAGGAATTATGCTTTGATACCAAATATTGGAAGAGCTAAAAGAAATAGTAGAAAAAGTGAGAAAAAAATTCCATAGAAACAAATAATTCTTGACTCTTGTGGGAAGAGTTAAAATTGTATTATATTTATAGGTCCAGAAAAAGCACGTTTTCTAGAACACCATTATATTATTGTATGATTATTAAAATATATCAATTAAATTAAGCTTTATTATAATTATGTAGGACTCCTTGAAAACCCAATAGGACTTTTTAATTATCAAGGAATGATCCAAAATAGATTTGATTAAAAAAACCAAAAGACAAAAATATTGCCATGAGGTTGGTTTATCGAAAACAATTCATTTGCCAACAATTATTGTTCGTACGCTATAAGCACTAGCAAACGAATCCATACTTACAAGATTTTCAGGCTCCAACCTTCACCTTGGCTCTTAACTTCCATCTCCGTACGAATAGCAAGTTGCGAATCTGGCATTAAAATCATAGCCTATTTGACTCTTATTTCTGAGTCCATGCATGAAGCTTCGGTGAAACTTCCAGGATTCACCAAGTATTCATCGATCATCGCCTGATCTAAAAGGCAATCATCTCCATTCCTTTTGTAAAAATTGTCAATGACTACGTTATCCTCACTACCGAACCACCAGGAGTCTGACTTCAGAAGATCCAGAAGATCACAACTCTCGCCGGTGCCGATGTCCCCGAGATCATCATCCAATGGAACAGATGGGTTCACTTGCTCGCATTCTCTGCTTTCTGGTTCATTGTTGAGGATCTTCTCATCAGATGGTGGTGGGATCATGGTGTCCATGGTCCTTGCATGGCGATAGCCTCGAGGCTTTCTATCGGTCTTCGGACGGGCTCGAGGCTTCCTACCTGTCGACGACCGCTTCTTCTTCGGCTGCTTCAGTCGGAGCTTTTTGGACAAGATGGTGTTCCAGTAGTTCTTTATTTCGTTGTCTGTTCTTCCCGGTAGTCTTCCTGCTATCAAAGACCATCTGCACCATCACCACACAAAAATGTCTCGGAATTTAATGCAAGTAACCCGGAGTTGAAACGAATAAGGAAGTGGACGCCTGTTCTGTGTCAGGCCCTCTTAGGCTTCTGGGCAGTGTAGCTGTTTTGGTGTGATTTGCCAGCATGTCCTTGTTGTCAAACTGGCAACGGCCTGAGTTACCCGCGGGCACAGCTCTCTCTACCCTTACCCCCCCCCACTCTCTCACACACACACAATATATAATATATATATGTATATATATAGAGAGAGAATTTGGGATTCAGTGCATCATAAATGAATGGAGCAGCAGTGTGTTAAGTTACTTGTTTAAAATTTCAAAAAATAAAAAGTGAATATGTACTTTGCTTTTGAAATTTAAGTTTAAGGAATGGTATAGATTTGGTGCATTGATACACCACTCATGCATATCATAAATTAAATCTCCATATATATATATATAGGTATACATATATATATAGTCTATTGTGGACTTATTATATTAGTTAAGGACAATGCGCTTTCGTGGAATATGACCATCTAAATGTTGCCTTTTAAAAGCAAACTTTACGTTACAAGGATCTAACACTTCATGGACCTGGTGTTTCCAGCGTATAAATTTTGATCTGGCCACTAAGAAAGGACACACGTAATACGTTTTTTCCACAGATTTTTGGCATTCTATATACTTCGATATATGTTTAATATTTTATGACATATACATGTACTATATAGTTATTTCCGCTACATAGGCGTGTAGATCAGGAACAATATATTTTCGTTCAGACAAATCACCCCTGTGAGCTCTTTTTGCCAATATGAACATAAAAGTGTTCTCAACTATCATGTTAAACCATTAATCTGCCTTAGAGTTTGTTCAAGGCATTTCCCTACCGTTTAATTGCTAAGGAATGAGCAGTGTGATGCAAGTCGTAGCACGCTTTCTTTCGGTCTCCTCTCATGTTTCCATGTGACTGAGAATATGGCTAGGTATCATTGCAATCCCGTCTCACTTCATACGTATTTTCAGCAAGCACACCTCAGACCCGGAAGGTTGATTAATTAGGATTAAGTTTTTACTATCGAGAATTTACACCACCCTCAAAGTTTAAGTTGCAGAAAGGGTAAAAAAGTTATTATTTTCCGAGTTCAGTCTGAGTAAAAGTCAAGTTTTTCACAGTTAGGTAGTGACATGTTAACAAGCCCATACTTGGACGCACCAGAAGTGGAAACATGGTGTGGCACACAGTGCGATTTTTGTCGTCTTTTATAGAATACACGGTCGCAAATCATCATTTAGACAAATGATCGTCATCAAGCTTAGCGACTCTAAACATAAACAGAAAATGCATGTAATCCAAAACACAAAGACGAAGTTTGGTCCATCAAACCGTACTAGGGTTTGCATAAGTAGCTTGATGTGTGAAGAAAGCAAAAAACATATATATAAATATAAGTATATATATTATAAGAATGATAGAGTTCTCTTAAAAATGTATACTTTCAGATTAACCGTCCAATTGTTCTTGGTAGAGGAAGGGTCGTCTTTCGGAGTGTAGACATTCAGAGAATCCCATGTACATGGATGACCCAAAACAGAAATCTTCAAAATGTTCGAGAAGCTGGACTTTTTATGAGGTATTTTTTATTCTTTTGGATTTCAGGTGAGGGAGGCAGCCGCTTCCCCTTGTCGATGAATAACTCCCCCAATCTCTCTCTCTCTCTCTCTCTCTCTCTCTCTCTCTCTCTCTCTCTCTCTCTCTCTCTCTCTCTGTCTCTAAATATATATGAGAAAGAAAGTGATGGATATACATGACCAATGTTGTTGAAAGAGCAAACAATTGTTGAAAGAGCAAACAACTGCTGATTCTTTTTTCCTTTTCCTTTTTTTGATCTGAAGAATGTCGATTTATGGGGAGGCAAATTATAGGACAGTGCAAACGGGTTCCAAATAAGAGATGAAATTTAGGCATGGGTGGCAATGCTAAAATAAGATAAGTAATCTTGATCAGAACTAATGAGGGGTGACCTGTTCCCAAGGAGCTTGTGCATTCGGATGATGAGTTCCTCCTCGGCCTCTGAAATGTTCCCCCTCTTGATGTCCGGCTTCAGATAATTTAACCAACGAAGCCTGCAGCTTTTCCCGCATCGATTTAGTCCTGCAATATCATTCACAAACCAATGTGAGCTTTCAGTAATTTCCTTTGCTTCTTTTCTACTCCTTATTCCACCCTACTGAATTCATCTTCCCAAGTTCTAGAGAATTATGCAGAGACCACTAGCGCGCGCACACAAATAAAAAACATGGTACCATATTCAACCCCAACATTGATATGCAAGATCCTATGTCACATTGGCGGATCTACAAATTCTGTAACGGTGGGGCTAATAACCCACGAAAATGTTTTAGGATGAGACGAACCAAGTATTTTGCCAAACAAAACCAACCGTGACTTAATTAATGGCCTTTCTATTGAACATAGGTCTTCGAAACGTGGTTCAGTGTAAATCCGCAGTACACACATCATCCGTAAGTCATCAGAGAATCCACAACTCAAGGACATCAGGGAAGAGCTGATCTCTTTCTCTCTCTCTCTCTCTCTCTCTCTCTCTCTCTCTCTCTCTCTCTCTCTCTCTCTCTCTCTCTCTCTGCGGTTTCGTGTCTGTGCTCGTGGGTGAATGTGTATGGCTTAGTACAGGTTTAGTTAGCTAGATGAAGCATCAACCTGCTTTCTTCGGTAAGGTTCTCCATCTTCCTTCACCATGTGCGGTAATGTAATCAGTGAGGATCCTGTCTTCCTGGGCACTCCAAGCTCCCCTGTTGAGACCCTCTTGTGTGCAGTAAGAGTTTCTGCCCATTCTCTCTCTCTCTCTCTCTCTCTCTCTCTCTCTCTCTCTCTCAAGTGGTTTAGTGAGTGTCCAAGATTCTGAGTTTCCTCTCCTTAAATATTGCGCTCCCGTACAAAGTTGGGCGAAGGAGTGCCGATAATGGGGTTTTAAATGGCAAACGTCCCTTGGTTTCTCCTGCTGACTGCAAGGTGAAGAAGAACAAAAACCCCTAATTTTCCCCATATTTAGAGTTCCTGCCATGATCCTTTTTAATCATTCTTTCCGTGCCATGCATGACTTTAGGATTGTAGTACCTGCAAATGAACGGAGCAACTCGCAGTTTTGCTCGATGCAGCTCGTCCTTAATTTGCTCATGGGTCAATTCGGTTCACGTCAATACGTAGGAATTTATTTCGTTTCAGCTCCTCTTTTTTTGAAAAAAAATCGTTTCAGCTCTTGATATTTTCTAAATTGTCACATATACCATTTCCACTATTGAATAAGGAATCGTTTATTTAAGGCAATGGTGAACCCACTCTAGGGTGAGGCCAAGCATGCATATCACCCAAAAATCTTAAAAATTCTTAAATCTGTTATTGTATATAGAAAAATATAAGTGCTTTTTTAGACGTACACCCAAAATACAAGTACATCCCCATGCCAAACTTTGTTTTTGAGTTTAACCTAATAAAAGGATGAGAAGCAGGTTGTGGACATGTTCTGAGGCTGCTCTGCTAGTTCATACAGAAACAGCTGCACAACAAAGAAGGGTTGTTTGGTTCGTTCGGCTTAATGTTTTTCCTGCCTATTCCATATCATGTTGTGGGTTCATGTTTGAACTAAAGCCATATCAATGATATGAGCATCTCCCCATCAATGCAATAATCACGAAGACGCAAACATGCATTTATCTAGAAATGAAAGAGCAGCATACAAGTTAACTTGAACAGAGTAAATGCAAAAGAATATCGAGGAAGCATCAGGACCAACCAATATCTGTTTATTAACAAGTCGGTTAAGATCCATATCAGTTCTACGTGCATATTTGACGGTGCAATTAATGACACAGCATTGAGATCGAAGTTATATGTTGAGAGACCACTTAAACTCGTGTATATAGGGTGGACATGTCCCCTTCAAGGTAAAAGGAAACCAATGGTTAAAAAGCTGCCTTTTGCACTTTGTCCATAACCTTGACACAGAACTGAACTGGATCTAGACCAGTTCCAGTTCCAATTCATAATCACAGATGATCTGGTTCTGGTTTGAATCAGGTACCATAACTGAACAGAGAACCCTCTGAGTTTGGTTCCAGTTCCGGTTATGGTTTGAGAAAATTCTAACCAACCTACGTGCATTTTCTTAGGTTTTCCCAGGTTTCATGTGAGACATCAGCCTCAAGTCGGCCATGAATATTACGTTCCCCACTGCTTTTGTGGTCACAATGTAGGGCTCAAAATTAATGAAGAGAGCTGCTTGTGCTTTGGTGGTCACCACGTGCGGCCATGAATATGACGAACTCATTTGGGTCCGCTTTGTCCTTTCACATACAAGCTAGCTCTGCTAGCTCAAATGGGCTGAACATGAATAATGCATGTTTGGTTTGGATCAGCTAGAATGAAGTCCTTTGGCTAAAATATGCTGAACATGGTTATGTGCAACATATATTCTAGAAGCTGAAACAAGTAATTTGGTAGGAATGACTTTTAATTAAATGATTTGATAATTCCATCTTAACATAAAATTTTGCTTAATTTTATGTAATTTGGTGGTATTTGGATTCTTGATATTTCATTGTTGTCGAAGCTCTCTTGTGGACCATTTACTTGTATCTGCTCTCTCTCATATAGTGGAGTTTTTAGGCTTTATGGTCTCATTGTTTTTTCCTCTTTTTTTGAATTTCTGACATTAAATTTGATGCTTTAATTCTTTATTATTGTTATTTTATGTTTGATTGCATCTTCTTAAGTTGAAATTGTTATTGTCGAATTAAAGTATATGGGGTCATCACTTGGTTTATTATTAGATTTGCAAGTTTGTTTTGGTTCGACCTATCGGTGGTATGAGAGTGTGGTTGCTTTTATTTATAGTACGAGAGATGAAGATGGAAGAGCATATGCTGTATGATTATCTTGAATGGTTCCAACGGTTATTCTTGGGCTCTTAAGATAAGGGATTTATTGTTTGTGAAGTCTATACTCTTACAGGAATTTGAAACAGAAAATCATAAGCTAAAATAGATAAAGAATGGGCGTTTGAGCATCAACAAATGTGTGACTTTATTTATTGTTTTATAGATGAGAATGTTTATACTCATATAACTCATGAGAAGAATACCCAAAAACATTAGGAAGAAGCTAGAGTCAATCTATGATTCTAAGACAGGCAATAACCAACTATTTTTATTGAAAAAATTGATGTAGTTGAAGTATATGGATAGAGTATTTAGCACTTACACTCCACACGAGTTTGGTTGTGGTAAGATAGAAAACTCAGGTTCAACTAAAGTCCTTAATTTATTTAAAGATTGATAATGGTATTGTTTTACCTCTTCAAGATGTAAGGTATATTCTTAGTTTGCGGCTAAGTTTATTATTAGTGAAAAAGCTTGATGATGGTTTTTTAGTAGTAACTTCATTAATAGTCAATGGAAGCTTACCAAGGCAATATTGTTGTGGGCGAGGCAAGAAGACCACTTCTCTTTATTTGATGCATGCAAATATTTCTAAGTCTTTGAATGGTGTAGGTGAGGCCTCTAGTGATGCAAGGTTGTGGCATAAGCAACTTGCCATATGTGTAAAAAACCATGTTTTTTCTTGTTAAAAAGAATTTGATTCCTTGTGTAGATAAAATACATCAAAGAGATTGTGAAGATTGCATGGTTGGTAAGCAAAATAGAATCTCTTTTCTTCTTCTCCTTCGAGAAAACCAAATATTTTAGGTCTTATTCATTTAAATGTCTTTGGTCCTATGCATACTCAGACACATGGTGACTCTTTTCACTTTATGACATTTATTGATGATCATTCTAAAAAGTTATAGGTTTAGGTTTTGAAATCAAAAGATCCAGTATTAGATACCTTCAAAAAGTTTCTTGTTATCGTTGAGAGGCAAACAAGAAAAAAGTTGAAATATATAAGATCAAATAATGATGGTGAATATTCTGGGCCATTTAATTTCTATTGTAGAGACCATGGCATAAGGCATGAAAAAACTCCTCTCAAAACACTGGAGTTGAATGGACTAGTAGAAAAAATAAACCATACCTTGATAGAGAGAGTTAGAGCATTACTTTTTCAAACCAAACGATCAAAGTTATTCTGAGGTGAAGCTTTAAGCATTGTACTTCATATTTTAAATTCTCACCTTGTGTTTTCTTGCAATTTAAGGCTCCTAATGAAGTGTGGTTTGGTAGAGAAGTGACTATAATTATTTGAGAGTATTTTGGAGCAAAGTATTTGTTCATGTGCAAATATCACTTATTAGTCGGTGAAGTTATCTAAAGGCAAGAAAGCTCTTAAAAACATTTAGATTTTTAGGTTGAAGCAAGATCATCATACTTCAAGGCCTAAATACTATGCAAGATTAGTTGTGAAAGGCTTTGGACAAAAGCGAGGGATTGATTTTGATGAGATTTTCTCCCCGGATGTCAAAATCGACTCAGTCGAACCATACTTGGGTTTAACGCAGCTAGCTTGGATCTAGAGCTTGAGCAACTTGATGTGAAGAAACGCATTTCTCCATGGTGATTTGGAGGAAGAAATCTACATGGTTCAACCCGAGGAAAGGGTTTGAGAAGAATGGGAAGGAATATATGGTTTTGCGGATTGAAGAGAAAGAGCTTATATGGGGTGACGAGCTCCAAGATAGTGGTATAAAAAGTTTGACACTTTCATGATAAGTCACGAATATACCAAAACTAATGCGAGATCATTGTGTGTATTTCAAAAACTTTCCCGTATGAGCGATGCGCGATTCATTATTCTTCCGCTATACGTAGATGATATGTTGATAGTGGGGCAAGACAGGGGGTGATGATTGGCAATTTGAAAAGCTGAGTTGTCAAAAAGCATTTGATATGAAGATCTACAGGACCGTAAGACAGAGTGCAGGAATGCGAGATTTTAAGAGACCGAAAAGCAAAAGAAGCTTTGGTTATCACAAGAAAAATACGTGGAGCGAGAGTCTTAGAGAGATTTAACATGCGTAGTGCTAACCGCGTTAACTGCACCAGTTGGCTAGTCACTTTAAACTCGAGAAGAAGTTGTCCCACAAGTCAAAAGAAAAAAGAAGACATGGCTAGAATTCCTTACTCTTTCTTTGCCTGGTCGAGTCGATGTACGCCATGGTTTGTACTCGTCCGGATATCGCTCATGCTTGTGTAGGAGTTGTCGCCGTGAGGTTTCTTTCCAACCTGGGTGAGAGACCATTGGGAAGGCAACGTAGAAGTGGATCTTGAGATATCTCGTAGAGGCAAGTACAAAAATGTGCCCGTGCTTTGATGAGTCGGAACCAATTTTGAAGGTATACGGCGATCTGAGAATATGGCGAGGTGATCTTGACAGAAAATCCACTTCGGGATTTTTATTCACTTTTGTAGGGGAGCTGTATCATGGCGAGTCTAAAAGCTACAAAAGTGTATTGCCTTATCGATCACTGAAGTAAATATATTATTATTAATGAAGGTATCAAGGAGTTACTTTGGATGAAAGAATTTATGCGGGAGTTTGGTTTTATACAACCAAGATATGTTTTATATTATGATAATTAAAGTGTTATTTGTCTCACAAAGCACTCTACTTATCACTCAAAGACAAAGCACATCAATAAGAGATAACATTGGGTCAAATCGGAGGTAGAAAAGAAATTACTAGAAGTTGAGAAGGTACACACTCATGACAATCCCTTGTATATGTTGACAAAGGTTGTTCCTTTTGAGAAGCATGAGCTTTGAAGAAAGATGACAGGCATTAAGTTTGCCTATTGTTCTACTAAGTAAAGATTTTTGGTCCCCTTTAGCTGAAGGAGGAGTTTGATGGGCATTATTATCCATTTAGGTCTAGCTAAGGGATCCACTAGTTAACTTAACGCATCACTATGATGCGTGTGGGCCTCATAGAGAGAATAGGACCCGATTTGGGTCTTTGATGTTGCAATACTCAACGTGAACCATACCATTTTTTTTGTATGAGTGGGTGCGGGTACATGGTGAGAGTAGTTGATTGTGAAAGAGAGAGAGGAAGTAATACACGAGTATCACCTTTAAAGGCAAAACTTACTCAATTGTGGGTTCTTTCTTATTTGATATTTTCTATTTCTACTGATTTTAAAATCCACTTTGAGGGAAGTCTTCTTTAATTCTATTTGGAGCTTTTGGTGACAATTATGATGGTGTTCAAATTCTTGATATTTTGTTATCATTGTTGTTAAGGTTCTTTTATGGGCCATTTACTTATATATGCTCTCTCTCATTATGATATAGTAGAGTTTTAGGCCTCTATAGCCTCGTAGTTTTCTTCTTCTTTTCTTGTGGATTTTTCATGTTAAATTTGTGTACCAATTCTTTTTTGTTATTATTTTATATTTGATTACATCTTAAGCGGATATTGTTATTGTTGAATTTAAATATATGAGTCGGCACTTGTTTTATTGTTGGATTTATAGGTTCAATTTTTTGTTCAACCAATAATTAATTTGGGTATTATTTGATAGGTTGGGTTACTTATAAGTCCATTAGGTAGCGGCACAAACTTACAACTCGTTTTTATGTTCAGTTGGTTTCCTATCACATTGTTGACGACAGGAAGAGAATTAGGGTATAGATAATTTATTAGTTGTACGGGTTAAAGATGATAAAGTTTTTTCCGTTTTCTTTTTTTATCTTGACCGAGTTAATATATCTTAAAATCGCTCTCCCGGCTCTCTCCCTCTCTGCTTGTCTTCCTTCTTCAACAGCAGTTCATTTGGTTTGTTTGGAGGTAGGTAAGATTCAACGTTGTTTCTATACTGAAATCTCCCAACCTTTTGCGTATAAAATTCTACCAATATCGACATGACGGATTCCTTCATTACACAATCTACATACTCTTTTTTGTAACTGGTAGGGGTTTGCCTAATCCCTTCTTGCTAATAAAACAAGAAAGACTTACAAGCTGAATTGCTTCAGAAGCTTGATTGCGTGCTTTTCTAAAAGATTTTCTTCAAGAAATCTCAATGAATGCATTGTTGAAAATTAAACCTAACATGGTTCATGTAGAATAAATTACATATGTGATGGTTATTTATAATTTCTTTTTTAGGTACACAGGAGGAACTACGCTTCAGAAAGAAAGAAGAGACTCCTCTGTAGCCGCGTATCAACTGTGTGATAAGCCCCAGAGGTTGCTGCCGTACATGCATTCTTAGTATGGGTTTGAGAATCCTCGTAATCTGTCGATGATGTGTGCATCAATTTCCATTCCGGAGGGAATGGACTGGCTTGGCTAACCGATTTTTTTGAAGTGATTAGCTTAAGTAGTGGAATCTGATTACAGGCTGATTCATCTGCTTCTTGCATCCAATTCAGAAGCGTTTGATAACCGAGCTCTAAAATGATTCCTCAATAACCCATCTGACATACCATTATTAAACCACCGAATATTTCTCGAGAATCCGCCTAGTTGGTCATGGTTTATAACATTAAATACTTTATATCTGATAGATTGACCTTAATCCATGGGGGGGGGAGGTAGCTCTCAATGGAAGGAAGAAATCCACACCGAACATCCGAATGGCTTGGGAGAAACGGGAATGAATCCCATCCATCATGATTTCACATCTGTATGCATAGGAGTCTGATTTGACGGGCTCTCGACTCACATTACATTTAGTGGACTTGTGTCCTATCTTCCTCTTTATTCAACTCCTGCGTATTGGTAGATGCACGCAAGGGTTTCGAATTCAAGATCAACTGGTGAGTTAACCCGAACTATGCTTTTTGTGCTCTATGAGGGCTTTTATAAAAGCGGGTTTCTTTGCAAAGCTTGTTGTTTTCACTCACCACGCTTGGCTTTCTGCTAAGAATGGTTTGTATTCAAGGTTTTGACAATTTTGTCTTATTTGCACTAGTTGGGATTCGAAAACTACTTCAACTATTGCAGGTTGAGTAAGGATTATTTTAAAAGTCCAGCATGGAAAACGTGCTCTAAGTTGGTTGCCATGTTATCTCTCTAGTCTTCCAGAAGCACTCTCTCTATCTCTCCTCCCCGGAAATCTAGCATCTAGCTTCCTTGGGCATCTGGATTTCCCTTGAAATCGTGAACAATAATTCAAATTTCTTATAAAAATACGGAACTCATTGACTATGAAGTCTCTCTCTCTCTCTCTTTTGAACACCGACATGTGTGTGTCTTTCAATTGTCCTAAAAGCTTATCTGCATCTTTCCATTTCCTACTAAACTCAGATATAGTTGTATACTACATATTAGCCATTATCTTAACGTATTGCAACGAAAATTATAACATATTCTAACAAAGATACAGACATTTCATTAATCATAATGAAATATAAGAAGTTGCTCCAAGAGAGCTAGCATAACAATACTGTGTGGATTAATTCAACAAATTTTACATAAACAAGATGCAATAAACTATTAGGAGAGTACTTTGCTTTTCTATGATGTAGTTCGTGAAATTGTCACTTTATACCATGTGGTTTCTTTTGTGATACTTAAGAATCAATAAGTTATTTGTTTCTTGTGACACAACATGTTGATGTAACAATATATTAGTGTCATATCATCATTTTCAATAATATTGAGTTGACATGACATGCATGCGATGACATGGTGTTGATGTGAATGATGGCGTGGAGATAGCATAAGCATATCATGTCCAAAAAATGAAAATCACTTGTTGATCCCTAAGTATCATAATAGCTCCAATGGTAAGTTACTAAATTGTCATGAAAGTGTAAGATACTCCCAATTGATAATTTCACAAACCATGGGATGCAAAAGTCAAGTTTCTCCAACTATCAAGTGGAGAATAACACATGTAACTAATGAATTTGGAACTCCATAGTAAGATTTCATGCCAAAATACTAAGTGAAAATTTTCAAACTATCAATTAGAGAACTAGAACACATGTAGATTATCAACAAGAAACTTTTGCTCCAAAGAACTACCACCATAAATGTCGTTGAAACTCCAATGAACACCTTCTAGTTTTGCGTATATAAGTATGCCACAGTGTTAAGGTGTACATGACCAACGTATCCCATATAAAGCCCTGACTAGATTAACAACCACGCACCGCCATGGATGAAATCTTGTTTCTCTTAATGTAGTATGTACCTAGAGCAATGTGTCATGCCATGATTATGGCTTTAGGATGATCACAAAACCATGAGAAAGAGATAGAGGACCTTATTATTGTATATTAGCAATTGCCAACAGTCCTTCATGTTGTGATTTTGAAATAAAAACTTTTAGTTTGGTCAGCTTGTAGCTTTCAAATACCTTGCCAAAGTGCTGAAGATGATATGGGATGAAGAAGTGTGAAGCTAATCAGATAACAAGGATAACCATTCAAGGATGTCTACCCCACCAAAAGGATGTGTCTAAGGATTTAGTTTGGCTAGAGATGATAAGATTTTATTTTTTATCATACTCGTGACCCACAATCCAAAAGATGTACGATGCTCATCATTAGATGTTAGATGTTGGTAACTTGATCAACCAACCAATAACCAACCAATAGGTACCTCCATGAAAGAATGAAGCGAGAAGTAATTGTCCTTAAAAGTTTTCCAACACAGGGAATGGGATTCCTTCACCAAACTAGTATCTTGTTTAGCTTCTAGTAAAAAAAAGTTATACCTCTATTTAGAGAGGGGGGAGAATTACTTCTTTATTTAGACAAGAAATATAAAATCATTTGATACTTCCAATAGGCAATGCACCTTATCTTCTTCTTAGTATTTGATTTAAAGAATGTGTGGGAGTATACCAAATGATAGATTTTGATCTATGCCAACACTTGGCCCAAAAATCAGCTCTACAATTCGCGTGGCATTATGTATGCGTTTGTGTTCCAAGATCTATGTAAAAGTTTTTTAGTGTTTGCTAAAACAAATACTTTATGAGGAAAATATGCAAAACCCTCCATTATGATAAGAGCAACTGCTTCTCTAAATCACATTCATACCAAACATTCATCAATCCTTGTGCCCAAGTAAGCTTCAGTCCTTTATAGATTGCTACAGATTCTGCTTGCAAAAAATCTATCATGTAAAGTCGACATGAAAGTCATGCAACATATGACCCTTCATATCCTAAAAAGACCAATTCCTACTCTTCTACCACTATGAGAAATACTTCTCTTGAGAATAAGTTTAACTGTCTATAATTGGTAGAGCTCATGTATTTCTCTAGAAACCAATATGATTCTTTGCCTTATTTTGGAGTAATAGCCTCCACTGGATGCAATCATTTAACAACCAAACTAAGGCTATATGTCATTTTCTTATATCAAAGTTCAAATTATTGTGTTAGCACCAATCCCATCATAAACCTATAAAAAGAGGATACAAGTTATTGCATTACAATGAAGATTTCACATGATATTATCCCTTGAGGAGGTGTTAATCTCAAATGAGACTACAATACCTTAGAGCACAAATAGTCACATAAGCAATGGATATTTGTTTCTTCTTCCTTGCATCTCAAACAACCCACATTGTCCACCAAACCCTATCAATATCTCTGCTAATTGGTAGGCAACACATTATGACAGTAACAACAAAAACAAATTATTTCATTAGTCAATCTCTATTTCCATAACCATTCAACTTTAGGATTTTGTCTAGTAGTGTAAGGAGAGGAATATGATAACCAATCATAACCAAGGAAAACTAAGTACTCACCCAATTAGGACCACTTCTAAGTTGGGTAGTTTGTCGAGGAAGGATTTTGAGGCATGTTGATATCTTGAATTTATTTTTAAGTGTTTATGGGAGTATAATTAAGCACCTTTATAGATGCTAGTAGACTCTGGTCCAGAACTCATGTACTCGAAGAGAGACATCTTTATGAACATAATCAACTTCTGGATAGTGCTTCATGTCCTAGCCACATGTCATACCACATGAAAATCTCTCCATTTGTATAATGGAAGATGAACCCCTCATTCAACACTTCCTTTGCTTTAAGAATCACTATCCACACTAGCGATTGACTCTTTGTTGATATGAAAGTCCAAAAATATCTATGTTGGAGGTACTTGTTAAGACTTCTACTTATAATTTGTTAGCGGGGTACATATCCCATACCAATTCGCCTAACAATGTAGTGTTAGCTATACTAGCAGTGCACAAACCCAATCCTCTCTACTCATTTGGCTAGCTATTATTGACCATCAAACAAGATAATACCATGGTCACTAGTGGACCCTTTTCCGAATAAAATTACAAGAGATCTTATTACTGGTCTCACAAGCAACATGGGTGACCAATATAATTGCATTAGGTACATGGAAAGTGCATTCAAAACAGATTTGTTCAAGCATACATGCCTTACGCAATTTAGCAAACTGTCTTCCCAACTGTCTATTCGTGTCACAAACTTTTCCATGAGTCCATTAATTGTGATTTGTTGGATCTGTCATGTGGTAAAGGATTGATGTCCAAGTATTTGCCTAGATCACTTGCAAATCTTATGCCCCCAAGATGCAAGTAAAATGCTTCTGCTTCCTATAAGGAACAATTTTAGAGCTCAACTAGAAAGGGAGGTTGAGGAATTCTCATCTCTTATTCACATACGACATCTCTATCTTGTTGTGAATCACCAAAGAAAGGCATCCACCACAATAATGAATATGGTGATGTAGGGCCACCATTGCGAATGCCCCACATTGGTTTAAAAGCTTCCAACATATTACCATTACATAATACCCTTGTGTTGGCAAATGTTACACAATGCATGAGAATCATTTCTCTTGTTGAGGTAAGAAAGATTGAAGGAGACAACAGAGAAGAAAACACATTGTACCAGTAAATAAGAAACAAAAAACTATGGAACAATCAGATGAACGAAAGTTGTTTGTAATCATAAGATGTCTCAATATCAATTTTTGCCTAATAACGAGACCAAGGTAATTGTGATGATTATATCTAGGACGAAATTGTCTTCGGCCTCATTCTTCTTCTTGATAATGGTGTATAGTCAACAAATTTCTCACTTAGGCCAGCAGGGTGATCTTATTTGGTAGGAGGCCTATTGTGGTTTATATAATTTTGTATTCATTTGTACTTTTTAGAGTTTAGGTTGCCAAGTATTAGGTACCTATTGCTAAAATCTGCTTTTCTTGGAGCCGCCTTATCCTCTGTCTCGATCTTGATGATCCCTTCTAAAGCCATCACTACACAGTTTCTTTCTATCTTAGATTGCAATGATAGAAAGTTATTTCCCACTACACTTTGGACAATTGACATCGCAATGATAGAAAGTTATTTCCCACTACACTTTGGACAATTGACATCCTCTACCATGGTAAATATGATAAAAACCTTTATGTAGACATAATGAAAATATTCTTTCAAAGGCAATTAATATACATGGCAATTCCATCATTAATGTTCAACTCAATCTTTGTTGAACCATATTATCAATATTTTCTCATTTTAAAGCTTGGCCTCTAGAAGAGCCATTCTACTATTATAGACTTATTAGACATGTAAGACACCTCCCTACCTTCACGGAGTACACTCAGTTTTCCCAATGCAGGGTTTACCTTCTATCTTCTTGCACACTATCCCTGCCTGAGTAAAACAATCAACTTCATAATCTAGTGGACTAGCTAGATAATCATGCACTAATAAAGCATTGGGTGTCCTACGTAGTCTGCATCTCATTCATATGATACTTGATTATATGCTATTTAAAGTCATACACACCTATATAATATTGTTGCATATTGGGTCATCATCTTGGCCATTTGGCACTGAACCACATATCATTTTACTATCCACTATAGTCAATTTAGTGAAAGCATGGTTATTCAAGCTAGTTTTATCAGGTTATCCATTGGATTGTATGTATGCCACATTGCTTACCTTTAGTCTCTCCATAGTGGACCTTTAGTTGAGTTTCTTTCTTTTTTGTTAGCATGTGTTGATTTAGAAGAATTGATTCACACACAATGTTCACTTCATTATCAATAAAAATGTTTCAAAACTTCTTTAGATTTGATTCATAGTTTGTTGACATTGTACTTATTTGATTCACACCTTAGTATGCACACAGATTGGACTGTTGCAAAAGTAGTGTTGGCTACCCTACTACTTTGAAAATCTAGTCAATCTGAATCTCAGCCAATAGCCAACCCACAACCTTCTTGACCTTAGTTAGTCCTAGCCAAAGACTACGTGCTAACTAGACCTTCATAGAATCAACTTTAGTTAGTATCAGCCAGACTTCATCTATATCATCTTTGAACTAAACCCAATCATATCAAAACTATCCCCTAATTGAACTCATTGTTCATTCCTTTAGGACTAGACTCAACAGGTCATACCTTTAAACCTCTAGCAACCCTTGATCCTATATAAAGTTGGTCTCATTGTCCCCAACCGTAACTCATATGGAGCCTATCGACCCATAGATAGCCCGTAGAAAACTTGAACATGTGTCTTGTATATTTACCCCGAACAACAGAAAATAGCCCTCTTTTGTACTTAAATTTACCTTTAGTATATAAAAACTTAGATTTGACTCAAGCAAGCAATTTGGTAGAATGAAAGAGCAACCCTTACATTATGGAGGAAGTAGAGATTCAGTAGAAAGAACTTATTATGGAGCGACATCATGCAAGTAGTATTTAGAAGTGAGTTCTTCCAAAGATACATTTCTTTATTTTCTATCTTTTGAAGTAGGTTGTATCATGAGTTAAGGTTTTTAGAACTGAGAATTAGTCAAAAGGTGCATGAATAGGACATTTAAATTTAAGTGAGCTAAGTTAGGACCCTATTAACTAAATGTATTTTGGCCAAAACACAAAAACTTTGGTGATCAAATATAGCCTGGAGATATGTAAACATTTAGATATATATGTTTTGTATATATAAGTGCATATAAAAAGGGAATATATTGATAAATATATTTAGATGATGTGGAGCATAGAAAGGTAAGGATGAACAAACTGAGAGGGCTTAGATGAGCTTGAACCAAGTTGTTCAAACACAAACAAATTGGATTAGGTGGTAGTATTTGTATCTATATCTATCTATCTATATATATATTCATAGAAGTATCCCCAAATGGGTATATTATATATACTTTATTTTCTCCATGGGTTGTGGATCGATGGACCGATGTATTGGTGCCATGGAATAAAAGTGAAACCCAAACACAAGAAATAGGTCAGAGGTTTAGAGTAGACAGTAGATATATGCCAAGGTGAATTGCAGTCTAGTATTGCGGGTGATGAAGTAAGGTATTGCAGACAGAAAAGGATAAAAAAGGAGCAAAAGTAAATCTATTAGAAGTGAACAAGTGAAACTAAGATTGGTTTGATGAGGATGAAGATGTCCCTATGGCCTCCTTTATATAGAATTGTTGTGATAGTTACAGAGGATTCTTTTCAATTTTGTCACTCTTTGAAAAAGACATTTCTTGGCTTAATTTTTCAGTTCCCCAAATCATGGCATATCTTGGGGACGATCTCATGTTTCTTGCTATTATCATCACTTATTTTATTTCCATAGGTAGTCTAGGTTTCTTTCTACTATCTTCAATGATGACATATTTCTTGGCTTTGACATTTTGCTTTCTTATAACTCATGTCCAAATTTATTGAGGAGATGAGTTGTACTTCATTGATTTCAAGCCATAATGTTTTAAATGACACTTAAGAGTTGTCCTCCAAGGAAACTACCTTGACGTTAAGGCTGCCCAATGTCTACTTCTATAAAGGGAGCTTGAATCCTCATTTCTTCTTAAGCTATGAGTTCTTTCAACTTTTTATCTTTCTCTATTTCCCCTTAATTTGTGTTCTCTCTTCTTTGGATTCTTCCAACTTTGATGCAACTTTGCCCCATCTTGCTCCTTCATAAGATGGTTTGGAGGAACTTCGCGTTCCACTGTTTCCTCTAACTCAAGAAGAATTTGTAGCTTATTGGTATCCAAACTTTTGCTCTTACCCATGGAGTAATTACCTCTAGACATGTCTTATTCTAGTTTACTTGGAACCCAGAACCGGAACCAAAACCACCTCGAAACCATTAAAAAAAATTACAAAGGGTATCATGCACCTATGGGAGTTGAACTCTTGCCAAGCTCAATGGTAGAAAGCATTCTACCACTGAGCCACGTCTTAATGTGTGTCAATATACATATAATATATATATATATATATTAATGAGTGGCTTAAAATTGTCGGTTCCTAAAAAGTATAAACTGTAACCGAACCGAGAGGTACCCAAGTTTGGTTATGGTTTCGGGGACAGTTCATCTAGTCCTGGTTACCGACAGTTCAATTCTCGTTTGAACCATCAGGCTAGTTCCGAATTGGCTATGTCTAACTACCTCTACATGAATTGTTCCACCAAATATAGGAGGTCTCAATTGTCAATTGAGTGGAGTATCCACAATTTTATCATGTTGTCTGTCATAGCCATTCACTTGGATGACAAATTATTATACTCATTTACGGCCTTCTGGTCTCATGCTACAACTAGTCCTAATTTTCATTTGGTATGATGTCTCTAATGGTCTCGGATGTTTTGGCCCGGTCTTCCTATAGATTGTGTGGACGCATCATCACTCATCTACTAGAAGTTCAATGTTCTCGATTTGTCATTGCAACTTTCTTGAAAATATTTTATCTACAGGTACTAAGGAACATGCTCAATTTCTAACAAGGAACACCATGCCTTTCTTTTGTTGTGGTTTTGCTGAATTCGATTCTTGAACCTACACCTTGTATATATTATCCTAAACTATAGATAATAACCCTCTTTTGTACTCAAATTTACCTTCAGTATACAAAAACATAGATCTGACTCAAGCAAGCAATTTGGTAGCATAAAAGGTCAACCCTTACATGATGGAGGAAAAAGAGTTTCCGTATAAAGAAGTATGATTGAGCTACATCATGCAAGTTGTATTTAGAGGTGAGTTCTTCCAAGGATACATTTTTTTATTGTCCACCTTTTGAAGTAGATTGTGTTGTGAATCAAGGTTTTTAGAACTGAGAATTAGTCATGCCTCTCTATCTCTCTATCTATTTATCTATCTACCTCTCTCTCTCTCTCTCTATATATATATATATATATATATTCATATATTCATACAAGTATCCCCAAATGCAGATATTATATATACATATATATATGAAAGAATTATATATAAATTGTATGAAGTGGGATGAAATCAGGCTCAGTATGGCTGGACGTCAGCCAACCTAGGCTGAGTATGGGTCAAGTCAATTGAGATGAGTCTCAACGTAGGCTAGGTAGCATGAGTCAAAGGTGGGTCAAGATGAAGTATTTGACCAGGCCAAACATGAGCTCAACCTGGGCAATATAAACCTTGAAGCATAAAGCTCAATTGAATGAGGTTCTCCAAACTGGGCTCTGAATGTGACCATGCTAAGACTTATAGACTCAGCTTAACAAACCTACATAGGATGCTTTCTACTGGGTTGTAAAAGCGAATGGGACAACTAGGCATGATGTACATCTAGCTTTGGGGCCACACTATGCTGACACCATCATTATTTATGCAGGGTAGCTTTATCTGAATTGGATTTAATTCTGCCTTAAGTGAAGTATCTTGACTCATATGTGCTTGATTCTTTATAGCATGGATCTAGATCTCTCTTATAAACTTCCATCTCATATCTATGTTCTCTAAAATAGGCTATTTAAAACCATTTTTCTTAGCCAAAAGATAGTTTTTTAAGGAAAATTTTGTATGTTTATAGTGACAGAGGAAGAGGAGATGACAATTTAGGAGTAGCTTACAGTGAGGGAAGAGGAGGATGACGATGAAATGATAGGGAGGAGGTTGAGGAGTTGGAAATGGAGGGGATGACAACAAACATGACCATGGAGGAAAATGGTCAGATGGGAGAGGAGGAGGAGCAGCATCTTCTTGATTTTGGCATTACGAGTTTTCTCTGATGCGAGAATTTCCTAAATTTGGTTTTTTGACTTCGATTGGATAATGTTGGATAATGATATGGTTTTATTTATGGATCCAATTCAAATTGGGGCGACGGAGAATGTGTAAGATCAATTGTCACATCAATGTGTCCATGCAACCACCATGTTGGATACAACCGACAACATTAGGCACGAGGTTGTTTTTCATTAACTGTGAAATCCTCAAGTCCCCATCTTTTTGCATGAGAAATTTAGGTCCCAAAGTATCTAAATCAAGTACCATAAAGTAGCTTTGTGAAATTTTTCTTGACTTTGAAGCAATTACTGCTCCCTCCACTTTGCTAAAGGGTGCATAACCACACATATCTTTGCTGGTGTGCAAAACATCCCTGTGAGCTGTACATTTTTTTTTCAATTTCTAAATTTTGAGTGCGGTGGATGCTTATCTCGACTTGATGTAATAGTCCTAATGTGGATTGTTAATTATCAATCCTCTAAATTTTGAGGTGCAAGGGTGTTATATGGTTATACTTTAGGGCCTGAAACAAATTTATTGCCCATAAACCTTCAGTAGTAGCAATTTTTAGGCGGGTAGTGAAAACATGTTGAGGTTTCCAAAGGTCAAATTGAGAGTCCGTCAAGCTTAATAGGAATGTCTGCTTGCATCAGGGAGGCTTTACTGATCACATTAAATTTCTTATTTGTAAAGCTTGATCCTCTCCCATGTAGGTCCTTAACAAAAATTTTCAGTGGTGGACTGTATGGTGTTCTTTATTATTCAAATAATAACATAGATTCGTAATGTTATATGGTGTGTGTATGCTTTTACTTTCTATACAATGTTATTTTAGTTACTGTTCACAATGCTTTGTTTAGTGCAGTTTATTGTTGACCAGTTCTGTTTGTAAAGGATTCTCAGAAGAGCAGCGTAAACGTCTCAGCAGGCAACTTGCTTCAAGGGCTACATTTTTCTGCAATGTAAATAACATTCTGCATACTGTATTACCATTTGTGTAAACTCCGGCAGAGCTCGCTAGTTCCAGCCGTTCCTCGACCTCTTCGCACTTTCTAAAGTGACTGTCATCTCAAAAAGGACGCTCTAGAGCTATAATTTTGGTTTATGCCCATGTAAATATGAGTTCAACAAATTCATTCTGTTCTTTACAATTCAACAAGAGAAGCAGAATTAGAAATTTGATAATATGATAGGATCCAAACATGCGTTGGAGCTCGTCGGTCGTAAAATAATGGAGGCTATAAGCCAAACGGGTATCTTCTGCCTTTCACCTTAATTTTCCCTCTGTAACGCAATGTCCGCTATGACATCACTTCTGTTTGGCTTGAGAGAGGACCGTACCTCGAGGACCACTCTTTGTAGATTCTATTGTCATCACAACAGAACATGGAAAGGCGGGATAAATTGGAACTCTCCACCAACGGTTGTTATTATCTCAAACCAAAGGCAACTTTATTAAAAAATTACAAATCAAGATATGCTAAGATAAAATAGGTCATCTTTAAGTTGGATTCAATATAGTTCCAAACCTTTATCAATCTTTACCTTTTGGTTTGGTTGGCAAGCTCCTACAGCTTGTGAAGCATCGATTGAGCCAAAAGTCCCCCCCTTTTGGTGTTTTATTAGAATGCTAGATGAATCTGACCCCTATGCATTATATGACTCCTGACCTCGTCCAAGAACCAACGCCTGAACCGACGTAACTCGGTGCCACCTTTTGGCTAACAACCAGTCATGCACTCTGATCGCCCATTGTTTTATAAGAAAAAGAACTATAACACATCTAACAAATCGATTAAATTACACAAGGCTTTCTTACTTTACAACATTATGGTTGGCTATGTGCTTTGTAAAGATATATTTCAAAAAGCTGGCTACCTGTATATAATTATCAATTTTAGCTACCCAGATATTGCACTCCTGGACTAAGTGTCAACCCCTTAACCTGATAACGAGGACAGAAGGCTGAGGGCGTTGGCCAGGACCTGGATATCGATCTGGGTGTGCACCTCATAAAGCTCTTCGTTGCCCAGATGTAAGAAAGTTCTGGGTGAAACTCGAACGTTTATGTACTGGCTGAGGCTGCTCAAACGGGCATTGGCAAACTAAATGGTGTGCCCCTAGCAATTTCGTTACTGTTCAAATATTCCCATAGGGGTACAAGCTAAACGAAAACTCTTAATCTCTGTTGAGATTGATCTTGTGCCATATTAGTTTGTATTATGTTTTATCTTTGTGTATCTTTGATGAAATATTTTTGCTTTCTATCAACAAAAAAAAGTTTGAAACTCTGTCTATGTAAGGGATCACCCTTGTATGGCTGGTCCCAAGCCCAGATAAAGGAGGAGGGTTACGTTAGGCTCTCGACAGCTAGTGTAAAACTTTGTCGCACTTAACATGAATTCTACAAAAAAACAAAGAATTCATGTAGTTGACCCCATCCAGTATAGGAAAAGGCTTAGTTATAGTTGTATCAACAAAAAAGTGGAGGATGGAGGATCCAAGCCATACTTTGTGCAAGACTAATTAATTTCTAAGACCAAGCGTAACTTTGAGAAGGCAGGCAATTGGAGGTATGAAAAACCAGAAGTTCCTGTGATATAGGTTGGGTTATTCCCAAATATCTTTGTACACAATAAACCAATTTGATTTAAAATAGTCTCATTGGAAATCTGAAATCCATAGCTTTCCAGCAAGACTAATTTCGTAGAAATCGAAGATCTGAACATAAAAATATAATAGTTTTTCTAAACCTCTAACTTTCTAGGACAGTTCTGTCCCGAATGTCTGAGTGAGAACTATTTTTGGATTTAATTACATGAATATATAGTATATAAAATAAAAATAAAAATATTCTCTGAATCTATACATGAAAATTTGGTATTCGTAAAATTTAAAGAATTTTTGGAAACTTTGAACTATTTCAAAAAAATCATAAACAATCCTCTGAAAACAGAACCAGTTTTTTGTTTGGTAACGTTAAGAAGCTTTTTATAAATAGATTATTAGTGTGGTCAAAATTTGAAATCCTTTTTGTTGTTTGTGTTGATAAGTTTTAGGGCACAACTAAGCTGGTGTCTTCATAAAAGAGGCTGCTAGCATGCCAGCAAAGCCTTTTCATGAAGCCACAAGACTCCGGGCTAATGGAACGAGCAAAAAGAATATTCAAATTGAAATACGCCAATACTGGGCCTGTGCATATCAGGTACAGGTCTGCCTAACCCCAACTTGCAAATAAAGAAAATCTTTCAGAGTTATTGCACCAGAGTCCCTCTTATCATTTGAAATAAAAAAAAAACTTTAATCCTAAACTCTTTTACACCTCTGCAGATAACTAAACTTTAAATTTCAAACTCACTTTTTGTTTAACATGTCTTCGACTCGTGTAGATTTTGTGATAGAGGAAGGGATCGTTTTCATCTCGATAATAAGCAAAGGTTCACATTCATATCTACATCTCCATGCACATGCACTATTTATCCAACGACTTTTGCTGAGCCTGTGAATTATTAATTTATCCTGATATAATCAACAACCAATGAGCACGTAAGTATGTCTTGTCAAAATTAACTTTATATACCAATGTCACTTTTATATTGCCTCAGTTGTCAACATGTGCATGTTACCATGATTAGTTTATTAAGCTCATGTCCCGTCAAACATCTGTATGTCGCTAATCACGTTATAGTTAAGCATTTGGTCAGATACCACCAAAGATTATCTGCTGCAGTTAAAAAGTGAAGAAAGAAATGGAGAAATTTGTCACGACTGTATGCTGGTTCATCGGGTCAAGTACTGAAATTTGTGCGTGAGAAGAATATAAATATGGGATTAGTTAGAGACTGGCGCTAGTATAGGTTTATTATATAAGAATAATATAAAATTAATTACATCAGGAACCAGCAGCATTAGCATGATTCCATCTGATGCTCAACAATTGGCGCTTCAGTTTTCATTTACACCTCTTTGTCTTACTGGGAATCTTTAATTGGTTAGCTAGTCCGTCGTTTGCATTATTAATTGACTAATGTTTAAACCAGGACAATAAGTCCAAGAATCACATGCGCGTCAATCTGTTCATGAACATGCATATGCAAGGATGTCCTTTCTGTCCATAGTACTGATGAGAAACCTGCTAATTTGAATCCTGATATGATCAACACTATCCATCAAATCATATAGTATCAAACGCATGTATGCTCCATATCATGCTTTAAGAATAAAACGCTTAATTTTTGGTAGCTATTCCCTGGATAAAATTTAGCTGTTGCAAATATTACAAAGAAAAAACTAACTTTTGGGTTCTTTTTAGCTGGTAACATGGGATTATGCAGAACCTTACTGGACACCAGATTCCTCAGGGCCCTTCAGAAATCGAACTCCTGACCTCTAATCAGAGGTCCTCCTCCGTTACAGAATCTCTCTTTTAGGGGAAATGGAGAATTTCAATGTCATGTATTGTCGAGAAGAATACTTTAAAGAATGGACAAGAAAGAACATAGAAATGAGTTAGCGAGCGTTTCACACTAAACTTGGTAACTATAACGAAATTAATCAGCATCTGTATGATCTCATGAGCTGTTAAACAGGTTTGAGCTTTAAATCTTGTTCTCAACCTCTTTTCCTTACTAGTTCAGATCGGCTAGAATTTTTATATGCATTATCTTAGATTTAAACTAACCATGAGGTTACTTAGATGGCTATACATAGATTTATACGACAGTTAGATCCTATGGTGGAGATTGCGTATTGAAGAAATGAATGGTGGGGAGCCTTTGATCTAGGTCCGCCATTTTGTCCCATTCATTCGATCCCAGAAGCACCATCAATTGCAAACCCTTTCCATCGTACCCATCCTCAAAAAACATTAAATTAGAAGTTCTCTATTCAGAAAGAGCAGCACCATGCATATCAACAGATACAAATACTTATAGCAACTATTGGTAATTAGGATCATGCTGGACCAAGATGGAGTGCTTGCACTGGTGCAGATCAATTCCATTATTTTTTTGGCTTGGTACTGCAACTGGTATGATCAGAACTACGTTAAACAGATGCCTACCTGAACTGAATAGAAGCCTAATTCTTGTAGGGTATCAAACTCTACATTCCTTCCATTATGTGTGGACAAGCTTTTGTGCTACAGAAGATGCTCATAATTTTCAAAAAGTACAAATGTCTGCACACGCCTACATCAATAATTCATGCGTAGAGTCTAGATGACTATATAACATTAATATCATCGTTCCCTTGACATGTGAAACTGATCTATGTAGATGTCATTGGTGTTCCCGTGTAAAGAAAATGACAACAAACTTGTCCCATTTCCTTTATGATTTACTTAATGAGTATCTTGTTTTTTCCTCTTGACTGACTTTATCGGGTAAGGAACAGAACCGCCACATGTAGACATCCACCAGCCAACCTTTCTTTCAGGATAGGAGCCAACCCTTGTTAGATGACAATGTCCCCTTGCGATTTACCTTAGTTGTTTAAACATTTGAGTGGCAAATGGCAATGATTGAACAAGATACATGAGGTTGAATTAATGGAATGTGATAATCCTTGCATTTCTAATGACTGAACTTATATGAAGAATATGCACATTATAGTCTATTTATTATGCGTGTGTGTGTCAAAGAGAGACGGAGGGAGTAATGCATTTTAGCTGAAAAACACAAGTGCATTTTTCTTTGATAATCAGCATATATCAGTATATGTAGGTGTGTATATACACGTGTACATATACCGCTAAATTTCGAAACTGTATCTCACCATCTAAATGAATAATTTCAAGGGCTCAAGGGAGATCACACACACAACATTGAGAACCTTGAGATCAACTTTTATTGATAGATTGCTTTTTTTGGACGTTTTAGCTTATTGATATAAGAAATAAGGAAAAGATGTTACATGTCACGTTTATGGTATTTTGAAATTCCATGTAAGGAGCAACTTTTTAGTTAAATGCATTGCGGACATTCCGACTCTCACGGCTGCTTCAGGCCACCAAATCCACTTCCCTAGTAAGTATACTACTTATCCTCCCCAAATGTAATATATAGAAAGAGACAGAGAGAGGTAGTTCAGTGCTTTCATAAATGTCTCCACCATTGGATAATGAATGGTTAAGATGATAAAACAAAAAGCACTTAATACACATTAAAGTCCACAACTACAATGGTACTTTTAATTCAAATCTCTACTATTGATAATGTCAATTGAATAGTGAAAATGTTTATGCAAGACTATGCACAAGAAAGCATTGTGCATTCACTACTACCTCTCTCTCTTTCTCTCTCTCTCTCTATATATATATATATATATATATATATATATATATATATATATATATATATAAAGGGAGAGAGTGGAGGATGCAAACTACTTATATAAAAACTCTATCTATATAATCTCAAACAAATAATTGAGATACATAAATGATTTATATTAGAGAAGAAAAGGAAAAAGTACATTTGGAGTAACCAAGTATCACATAAAAAGTGTGTACTTTTGTACTGTTTTATTTTCATTCTCAATCACTCATAATCTTTGATTGTGTTGTCGAGATTAGTTTGAATGAGTTGTTTATATTGTTATTAGTATCCTCCAACTTTCTCATATAAATACATAGATATAAATAAATATAAACCCAAATATGTTGATATATATATATATATATATATATATATATATATATATATATATATATATATAAAGGGCACATAGAGAAGAGAGAGAAAGTGGACTTGACAGGTCACGCATGTCTGAGTACTGGATGCAATCGATATATACAGCCTCCAGAGCATTGCTAGCCTCAAGTGACAAGTAGAAACTTAGTCTTGAGTTGTAGCATGCACTGGACAACTTATAAATTATTCTAGCGAAAGCTTCAATGAAACTATTGTTTTTAATTATAAAACTTATCTTTAGGAATAAAACAACTCCGCCCATGTAAGGGATCATCCTTGCATTGCCGGTCCCAAGCCCGGATAAAGGAGGGTTGTGTTAGGCTTCCGACAGCCAACGTAAAACTTTGTCAGATTTTTATAACATGGATTACAAAAAATTTTATAACATTCTTTCTCCGCATTTTGATTATGGACGGATGCGGGGGGTAAGAAAGCTAGTCCTAGATAATAAGATTCGTATTAGTTCTTGGAATATCGGAACATTATCGGGTAAGCTAATGGAGGTGGTAGATACTAGGATTCGGAAAAAGATTCATATTCTATGTTTACAAGAGACAAAATGGGTTGGAGAAAAAGCAAAGAAGATAGAGGATACAGGTTTTAAATTATGGTACTCAGGTAAAGAAAAGGCTCGAAACGGAGTTGGTATTATCATAAATAAAGATTTAAAGGAGAGTGTAGTAGACATACAATGATATTGTGACCGAATCATGACATTGAAATTAGTGTTAGGAGTAGAGGTTTTGAATATAGTTTGTGCTTACGCACCCCAAGTAGGATTAGAAGATAGTATAAAGATAGTTTTTTTAGAAGAGTTAGATAAGGTGTTTCAAAAGATTCCACAAAGGAAGATGATTTGTTTAGGAGGAGATTTACATGGACATGTCGGTAAAGAGGCATTAGGATATCAAGGGATTCATGGAAACTTTGGTTTTGGGGATATAAACGAGGAAGGTAGGGAGATTTTAAATTTTGCTATGTCATTTGATCTCTTTATAGTCAATACAATCTTCAAAAAATGAGATGAACATTTAATTACTTATAAGAGTGGCTTATCACAAACACAAATTGATTACTTTATTTGTAGAAAAAAAGATAGAGCATGTTGTAAAGATTGTAAGGTAATTCCACGAGAAAGCTTAACCACCCAACATCAACTTTTAGTTATGGATTTACAAATAAAAAAATGGACAAAGAAGAAAAGAGTGCATCGAGTTATTCGGACTAAATGGCGGAACCTCAAAAGCGAGAAAGAAGATATATTTAAACAGAAAGTCCTTCAAGGAGATGTTTGGAATTATGTTGGCACACCCTGTGGTATGTGGAACAATATGGCTATACATATTAGGAAAGTGGCGAAAGATGAGTTAGGGGTATCTAAGGGAGGTGTACCAGCACAAAAAGAAGCTTGGTGGTGGAGTGAAATAGTACAAAATAAAATCAAGGTAAAGAGGGCATGTTACAAATTACATTATGCTAAGAAAACTAGTGAAACTTTAGAAGCTTATAAGAAAGCAAAGAATAAAGCGAAAAAGGCCATTAGTGAAGCAAAAGCTAAGATTTGGGATGACTTATATAAAAAAACTCAACTCAAAAGAGGGTGAAAGAGATATTTTTAGGATAGCTAGGGCTAGAGATAAGAAAACTAAAGATCTTAATTATGTTATATGCATAAAAGACGAGGATGAAAAAATTCTAGTGGCAAATGATGATATAAGAAATAGTTGGAAAAACTATTTTTATAATCTTTTTAATGAAAATAAAGATGTTAGTATTAGTTTAGGAGATTTAGCCAAGTCAGAAAAGTATATAAACCACAATTTCTACCGATGTATACAAAAGAATGAAGTCAAAGAAGCTCTTAAACATATGAAGAGTGGTAAATCGGTTGGACCAGATAATATTCCTATAGAAGTTTGGAAAATACTAGGAGAAATAGGAATCACTTGTCTCACAAGGCTATTTAATGAAATATGGAAAAACCAAAAGATGCTCGAGGAATGGAGAGCAAGTAAACTTATACCCATATATAAGAACAAGAGAGACATTCAAAATTGTGCGAATTATCGAGGTATCAAGTTAATGAGTCATACTATGAAATTATGGGAAAGAATTATCGAACGTAGGTTAAGAGAAGTATCAAGTATAACAAAGAACCAATTTGGATTTATGCCAAACAGATCTACTATTAAAGTGATTCACCTTTTGAGATGTCTTATGAAACATTTTAGAGCAAAAAAGAAAGACCTTCACATGATATTTATTGATCTAGAAAAAGCTTATAATAGGGTATCGAGGGAGGTTCTTTGGAGAACTTTGGAAAAAAGAGGTATCCCATTGACATATATTAACCTTATAAGAGACATGTATGATGGTGCAAAAACATGTGTGAGGACTCATGAAGGAACGACATACTTCTTTGAAGTTAATATTGGGTTACATCAAGGATCAACTTTAAGTCCATACTTATTTATAATGGTGATGGATGAGTTAACAAAACATATTCAAGATGAAGTACCTTGGTGTATGTTATTTGCAGATGACATTGTATTAGTGGAGGAGTCTAAGAAAAAAGTTAATAGAAAATTGGAACTATGGAGGGAAAAATTAGAAAGCAAAGGCCTCCGACTTAGTAGAACAAAGACAGAATATATGGAATGTAAGTTTGATCATTTGGCTACTTCAGAGGACATAGAAATTAAAATTGGCACACATTGCATTCCCCAAAAGGAAAGTTTTAAATACCTAGGGTCAATTTTTCAAAGTGATGGAAGAATTGATGGAGATGTTACACATAGAATTAATGCTGGTTGGTTAAAATGGAGAGGAGCATCAGGTATTCTTTGTGATAAGAAGATACCATTAAAATTAAAAGGTAAATATTATAGAGCAGCAATTAGGCCTGCCATGTTTTATGGTTCTGAGTGTTGGGCAGTTAATCATCAACATGTACAAAAGATGTCTGTGACAGAAATGAAGATGTTGAGATGGATGAGTGGTCATACAAGAAAAGACCATATACATAATGAGGTTATTAGAAACAAATTAGGAGTGGCACCAATAGAGGATAAAATGAGAGAACATCGTTTAAGATGGTTTGGACATATAGAACGAAGATCAGAAGAAGAACCTGTAAGAAGGGTAGAAAAACTAAATTTGGAAAGTATTAAAAGAGGTAGAGGACGACCACAAAAGTGTTGAAAAGAAACAATAAAGAATGATCTAGCTTATTGGGAGTTAACTGCTAACATGGCACACAATAGGGATCTGTGGAAACAAAGAATTCATGTAGCCGACCCCGTCTAGTATGAGAAAAGGCTTAGTTGTTGTTGTTGTTATCTTCAGGAATAAAACATAAGAAATCCTTGTTCTAATGAAAAAAAAATGAAAAAGACATTTCACATGTCTGTTCCCAACTTGTGTCGTGAAACCAAATCATGCATCGGAGCTGATAGGGGTCTTACAATTCCTCCAATAAAGCTCGCAATATTTATGCTCCTTAACATGCATAAAATTTTGTGTTCGTATTATTCGTCGTTCATGTCTGGCACAGCTTAACCCAAACTTACCAGATCTTTTATGTCACGTTGGACCTCTAAAGCTTTAATATTGCCAACTGTTTTGTGTTTCGAGCCGTTCACATCATGTTACTTCGTGTTTAATGACTCAAAAATAGGTCTCCGAGCATAACCCGGTTTTTCACAATTTTTTGGGTGATGCCATATGTCCCATGCAAATGCTGCCAAAGGTTATGTGACGTTGAAAAGCGATGTATTGATCTGGCTGCGGGGTTGGATCCATGCAGGCCCATCTGAGTTGTGGGGAGTTCGGCAACAAAGAGAGTGAGAGGGTGGAGAAACCTGTTTACCATATTATTAATGTATTGTATGATGGTTGCAAAACAGCCATTTTATACCATACATTAAGGTGGTTCCACCAAACTATCATTTCAAAACTGCCGTTGCAAACCTAATTTTTGTACTGATGTAAACTTGACATTCAAAAGTAAGAAGATATACTATTTGAGTACTTTTCAGTTGTAAAGAAAGCACCATTGAATATATAAACCTTCAATTTGATTGTTTTACTCGCTACAATAGTTGGAATACGTTGTCAAATAGTTATAGAATATTAATTTACCGGAATCAAGACATCACAAAGTAGTCGGAGACATTACCTTTCATAGTTATTGATACAGTACCCACAATTCTAGATTCACAATGGAACAAATAGCTATCAACAATTGTATTGCCACTTTGTCCGGATTCATTAAATTTGCTATAAAGCTAGTTACAAATAATTCCAACAGTTTTAAAAAAACTCTCAAGTACCTAAACCGCAAAACGAGTGTATTATTGGATGTGATGATTTGAATGCTTTTCTGAAGATAAATGTTACTGTGGTACAAGATCGAGCACAATGATGATCATTGTCACGAGGATCTTACTTGAAGGTCTAGTTGAGATTTAAAGACCTAAAGATCCAATTCTATTCCAAATCGACACTCAAATAGGAGTTCAGCTAATCTAATTTAGATAAAGGACATTTGAAAAGCTTAAGTAGAGAAAGACTGCACCATTTGAAGATGAAGTTATTAGAGGACAAATAGAGCGTCCATCTTATTGAGTTTTTGTATATGTACATGAGTGTAGAAGAAGAGTTCATCTCTTATAATTGAGGTGTACTTGGAATTATCGTAGATTGATTTTCTTTCCTGTTGGTTTCTTGACCTTTTTCAATTGCTCTCTTTCTCAAGGAACTATGTATTTCCTTGGTTTACGTGTTTTCTCTTTATCTCTACCCTTCTATCCATTGGTTATTCTCTCCTTGAATCAAGCAACATTAAGTCACAAAACTAGCCGTGCACATTTTTGTTGTTAGCACACCAACTACAATCTCAATCAATGAGATTCAATTGTTGCTGCTGTTGAGCTCTTGTTCGTCTGACTGCTGCCGACATCAGCATGGACTTCCTCAACGACGCTCTTGAAACATACTTATCTCCACCAATCCAAGTCGTCTTCCCTTTTACCGTAACCGAATCACCGCCATCCCAATTCCCTACCTTCCTCCACCGGAACCACTGTAGCCCATCACCAACCTAATCAATCGTTGTTGGAATCTCTTATGGCCGCCTGAACCACCAGCATCAATCTTGTCACTTTTGTTGTTCTCGCCAGACTCCACCAGACAGCCTACAACCCCTTTGCACCTTAATTATGTTCCCAGAAACACCGAGTGTATCCCAACTCTGTCATTACTGGTCCTTTCATAAAGCCACCACTAATCAACCAAATCATCTTCGACCTTCTTCCACAATCAAACCACTTGAGCGTCGACTGTGGTTCGCCTAAATCCAATCATCAGAACCAAATCTGCGCTGTGTTCAATCGCCGGCTGAAACTGCCATTCGATTAAATCTCTACAATTGCTTTACCATTGCCGCTAGCCAACTGGACCGCTAGACTCTATCAGTCATGTTGGATTTAATGTTAATTATGGTTGGGTTAATTAAATTAATGTGAATTAATATTATTTAATTCATGTTTCGAATTTCTAAATATTTGATTGATGATCATTGATATATGCGAAAGTCCTAAAGTATAAAAGTCACTTGTGAGAGAGTTGTGCATGAGAAAATAGAGATGACAAAGTTTAGTCCCATATTGAACCATGAGAAACTCAAGTGTCTTTTTATATAGTTGAAAAGATAACCTTAGCTCAAAGAGCTTGAGGAAGACATGTTTCCCTTTCTAATTCCTTTTTTTTTATATTTTTCGTACGGTTTGTTAATGCTTTCTTTGGATCTGCAGTTGTATTTGATTGAAGCATTTATAATTGTTGCATATTGGTTTCTTATGTATGTATTTATACGGTATTTTTCAACACCTTTTTGCAATAGCCATCACCTTTTTGCTTGCCTTCTTCTTTCTGCCACCCGTGTACCTAGAACTGACGAGTTTCACCATTGTGCTAAGCCTCCAGACCGTTGATCTCGACTTAGTTTAACCATCTCCTACGCAGATCTAGTTCAGGTTTGTAGACCTAAATCCAGACCTGCTGATCTATTTCATCAAAACTTAGTCCTCACCGGACCTAGGATTGATCAATCGAGCCCATTTGACTCAAAATTGGCCCAGCTGACAAAGACTTATCTTTGATCGATGATTTCTCTCTTGCTCGAAACAGTAGTGGTATATATATAGGTAGCAAGAAAACTCTTGACAAGCTCTTTACAGTGGTGCTATTTTGAGAACCATATGTGGCCTATATATATATATATATATATATATATATATATATATATATATATATATATATATATATATATATATTGGAGTATATGATTTTCATGCACGACTCACCATTGACTCGAATTGAATTATTCTATAGGATCGTGCATATTGGAATGAATTGTCTAGTTTCAAAGATGTTTCAATCGAATTTTGTATATACAAAAGTTCAACAATCGTATCAAGGATGAAAGCAATTTATCACGGTTCAAAGTGCTCCGTCTTACGGAGCGATTTGGAGAAGTTATGCATGGAGTTTGGGACCTCACTCGACTCTTAATTTATAGCGATGATCGACAAGATAAAAAAAAAGCTCTGCACCAACCAATGGGCAACTCCAGCGGCTGCTCAAACAATGATTCAACCTCCAGCTGCCCACCAGTCATACCTCTACAGTTGCCACGCACTTTATTGCTTCGTACTTTCTCGATTCAGACGTGATAACAAATATTTCACTATCCTGGAATCTCGAGTATCTATTTTTCAAGTAAGGTTCAACATAACATATGTTTATGATCGTAATTGCATAAATCTTTTATCCATGTTTGTTCCTAAAAATTAAGAAGCATGAGGTCAGCCATGACTTATCATTATATTTGTATAAACCACAAGCAAGGCCAAATGAAGCTAGAATTTTTGCTGGTGAAATATTATGGCCCATAATAAAGTTGTAGTAAAATTGATTTGGGTTGAACAAAATTCACCAGGTATTCTCCAACTATAGAAAATTTCTAAAAATTTATTGACCGATAGTTCTTTGAGTCATCTTCCCAATGCAAGATAAACCTAAGTTTTTAGCATTAAGATATAGTCAAATTATTCCAAATGAATCAAGCAATCTTGTAGTACCGATGTAGATGATAAGATCCATTTCCATAATTTCAATCATGTGAATTGAAGGATAACCTACATCCAGCACCTAAAAATCAACTTATGAATTCCTACAAGTGTAACGGGTCAGGCATTGAAAGGCCATAACACAGAGTAACGCTCGAGCGTTACTCTGTGCAAGGGATGCAAAGGGACGACCCTTTGCTTCCCTTGGCTGGCCATATAAGACGTAGAGAGTGTGATCTGCTGGGGAAAGATCTCGGGAGCGATTGCATCGACTGGAAAATGTGAAGAGTCACTGAAATCAGGTAAAAAAATTCTCATTTTTATTTTTGTCAAATTTCTCACTTTTAGTTGCTAAAATAGAGTTAGATCATAGGGCTTTTGTTTGTTTCATGCTAAACCTTCGAAAATAAGCCTTATTACGTGAAAATCGGCTCAAAACAAGCATAGATTCATGAAATTTTTCTCAAATCCGAGTTACTGTTTTTCATAAATTTTCTGGCGAAAAAGACACCGCCGGCGACCATTGATGGATTGGGTTGGAAGAAGAAGGGAAGGTGATCGGTTGAGGACCATCGTCGGCCTTAATCGTTGCCGAAAACCGGTGAAATTGATGCCGAAAAACCATGTGAACCGACCCTTTTGGGTGTGTCCCTCGTTTCCGTGTCGTGTCGTATCGGACACGACGTATCGTGTAAAAAAAATGTCATGAACCGACACTGATTAATGTTGTATCCTCATATCGCATGTTAAGAACCACTTCTATGTCAAAACAGGTTTCATGTCGGGTTCTATGTCAGAAACGGGTCAAGTTTGGGTCGTGTCTTGAAATGGGTTTATAGGTTAGAAACAAGACACGTGTCAGTAGTTAAAGGTTCTCTGTTGACACAGTGACACAAGCTACCTATTGTGTCACTCATTTGGATCAGATATGGATCTGGGTATCGATTTGGATCTTGGATAGCTTAAACGGATCCATATTAGGGTTTGGGATCCGATTCAGATACAGTTTGTTTCGTTAGATTTATAGTTAAATAAATTTTAATATTTTAATTATTTGTAATTATTTAGAGATTAAAATTAGAGGATTTGGTGGTGATAAGAGTGGCCCAACAGCTTGGGGACTGGATCTTAGCGCTCCTTCAGGTAGGGGGTTATGCATTCTTTGACAGAACCATGCTAGAAGTGATTTTACTGTTTTAGACAGATTTAAATGTGCATGATTGATAATTGTTTTATTGATGTTTATGAAATGTTATTCGTAATTATGGGTTATTTGATATGTTTTTCAAATAGAACATGTTTATGACACTGTTTGACAAAGAGCATGTTTTGATGTGCATGGGTTGTATGAACATGGTATTTATATGTTGTTTAAATGTTGTGTGGATATGAGGTTGATTTTGGATAATGGTGGATCTGAATATGATTTGTGAATGTGATGAACTGAATTTGGTTTTAGAAATGTAATGATGTGTGAATATACGAGTCGTACTTGTGTGGTTTGTGTGAGGTCACTAGAGACTTGCAGGTCCCTCGGGTGATCCGGCTTGGGGCGAATATAGGGTGTGTTCCCGGGCACTCTACCGTGAGAGTCGGCGTGGTTACCGTCGTGGACGGGGTTACCGAGGTCACGTTAGGGAGGGTCGGACGACTCCCGTGGCCTTTGGGGCAGACACAGTATAGGTTGTAATTATCGAAACTAATGATGTGTGCGCGTGTTTGAGTGTGTGTATGAATTTGAGATCATGATTTCAAGTTAAATGTACTTTGCTATGAAATGATTGTGAACTATGCATGCTTTTAGTATTTTTCTATTTAAAGATATTTAACCTCACTACTAAGCTATGTATAGGAGCTCATCCTATTGTTTTACAACTCATCCTGAAGCTAGCACTTCGAAGGCACACGGAGCAGAGTAGGAGTTTGATAGAAGTGCATTTTTATTTTAGATGGTATGATAAGTATTGAATGATTTAGAAAGTCTTTTATTCGGGGTTATTGTTGGGTGGGCCCCGCACCATTTTGGACATGTTGTTTAGAACTTTGATATGGATATTTATTTCAGTTAGTTATTTCTTGAGTTTGCATTAAATTAGTATTGTATTTGGTTACTGCTCACCATCACGCCCGCGCGAGAAGCAGCCACGTGGCATCGGCTTGGGCTGGGTCGTGGTCACGACTCGAGCGGGTGTGACAACAAGTCCTAAAATTTATTGATCAAGTTGGTAGTACAATGAAATTAATTGAGCAAAGCTATTTAGAAAAGATCAACCATGATTGTAAAGCTTTCTCATGTGGTACTCATTATACACCAAGATATAAACCTACAAAGCCTATGGTGCTTGATAAATCGAGCTTGACTTATGCTGCAGGTGGCATATCATGATCTTCACATTAGACCTTTTTATGAAAGTACTTTTTGAGGCAAGTATATATATATATATATATATATATATATATATATATATATATTAATTGGAGCACAAGATTTTAACTCGATGGATCTAATTTATCTGAAGTTCTACCACAGTGATTGAAGTGCATGTCCGAAATCCAGTAGTATAGCTTTACTTTCATTATTTGCACAACTCATTTGCTTGGAGTTCGCTAGATGAGTCCAGATTATTTTGAATAAAGTTTGGAGATATTAGGTCATATGCCATTGTGAGTCGTTATTCCTTTCCTAGTAAATGGATTTACTTTTGTTAGTAGTATAGAAGAAAATCCATAAAGTTAATCAGAGATCCAAAATCCAACTCATCCGAATTCTCAAATGCAAATGAAGATGAAGAGTCTAATCCAAATAGGAGTCCAGCTAACCAATTTAGATAACAGACATTTCAATAGTTTAAGTAAAGGACTTCATCTTTTGAGGATGAAATTATCTGAAGACAATTAAAGTGTCTATCTTATTGAGCTTCCTATGTTTATAAGAGTTTACATATGCCAAACGTAATTAAGTCTATAAATAGACTCCATGTGTTCTAGTTGAGGTATGTATAGAATTATAGTCTAATTAATAGATTGATTTTCTGTCCTATTGGTTTTTCGGTCTTTGATCATTGCTCTCTTTCTCAGGTAGCTGCCGCATTCCCTTTAAGCTACGCCCTCTTTCTCTCTCTCCACACCCTTTTTTCTATTGCTTATTCTCTCTCTCTTGAATCGAGCAACATTGCTGTTTACGGTACCCGCCTTGCACAATCCTATTGTTAGCACACCAACTAATTCTCAATCAATGAGATTCAATTGCAACGGTTACCAAGTCCATGTTCATACGAATGTCGCCAACGAGAGCATGGACTTCCCCAAACTACACGCTTGAGCCGTCTTCATCCCCACCATTCCAATCGTCTTCTCTTGTAACATAATAGAATCAATCCCCTACATTCCTGAACCAGAACCACTGTAGCCCATCACTAACCTAGTTAATTGTCATCAGAATCTCTTCTGGCTTCCTTAACACGAACATCAATCTAGACGCCGCTTTTGTTGTTGTTGCCAGAATCCACTAGCAACCCGCTTACAACCCCTTCTGCCACCCAATTGTCGATATCCTCAACCCGTTTGCGGGCAATCCCTGAAAAACGGAGTGTATCCCGACTCTGGCATTGCTAGTCCCTAGGCGAAACCACCGTTAACCAAGTAACTCTCTTCCACATTCTTCCATAATCGTACCACTTGAGCATGGGCCGCGGTTTGCCTGAATCTAACCGTCCGCCTTCTGTTCAGTCACCGCCTGAAACTTTTGTCGAATTCTCTCTTCAATTCAACCCCTGCCCTATCTCTTCCTAACTTCACCCTTGTTGTTAGCCAATTGGACTGCCGGACTCAACCAACAGCCGCCACCTTTTTGCTTGCCTTCTGCCTTCTTTCTCCCCCAAGAGCACCTGAAACCAACGAGTTCTCCACTGCCCCATGCCTCCACCAGTGATCGTCTCCATTATCGTGTTCTACTATGACCACCTACTACTCGTTTCGGATTCGAGTTTGTCGACCTAAATCCGGACATGCTGATCTATATTTCATCAAATCCTACCACTTACCTGACCTAGGCTCAGTCAACCGAGCCCACTTGACTTGAAACCGGTTCAGTTGATCAGGGCCACTTTACCTTTGTCGGGTATTTTTCTCTAATTAATTACCCATTCTAAGCACGTTTCGGAGGTCAGATTATTACGTCCCTGAATTTCAAAATAGGCACTGTGCCCTAGAGAGCAGGCGATCTTTTTCACGTGTACTTTGGTTCTTGGACCAAGAGTGAAAGCTAAGCAACCATGTTTGGTGGAGTCCTAGGAATTCTAGTATTTGTTCACGCAAACTCATGAAGCCATAAAGTAACGCATCATTGGCATTAACTGTAGCCTACTGGCTTCGTTCAATAGTTTATAATGTAAGAAATCAAAGAAAAATATATGGATGCATTCCTGCCAATGGATACAGATTAAAAGATAGCGAAAAAACAACACAAATTCACCAACTTGGTAATTGTCAATCCTTGAGAACATGCCCACCTGCTTGATCGTGGTCGTCGCAGCAAGCACTTGCATGTTACAGGAAATGGCCGTCCCTCTCTCTCTCCGTTTCTCAGACACACAAAGACTCCCGTAGGACGTCATCGATAGGTTGACTTATATATGGCGGTATACACCATCTACATCTGCAAGCTATGCACCTCTCTCTCTCTCTCTCTCTCTCTCTCTCTCTCTCTCTCTCTCTCTCTCTCTCTCTCTCACACACACACACACACACACACACACCGAAAAGAGAAAGATGGCAGCAAAGAACGATGTTCCAAAGCAAGGGACACAAAGGAAGAGGCTGGTCCTTCCAAAAGAAGAAGTGAACAGAGGACCTTGGACTCTCGAAGAGGACGAGAAGCTGTCCCGTTACATTAAAGAACATGGAGAGTCAAGATGGAGATTGGTGCCCGCCAATGCAGGTAATTCTTTCTTCAGATATTTCAGCAATCATACCTCATATTTCCATGTCAGATATCAATGGTTCCTGTTAATGTTACCGATGAACTTTTTCTCTCAAAAATTCAAATATCACCCATGAATTAGTAATGAATATAAGCGCACTTGCACTTTTTTCCCTCTAAAAAAAACTTTCTCTTCACTATGTATTCTTGAATAGAAGTTACCGTTCTATTCTGTAGTTAAAGCCTGATGGAGATATTTGATGGTTCTGTAGGCCTGAATCGGTGCGGGAGGAGCTGCAGATTGAGATGGCTGAATTATCTGAGACCGAATATCAAGAGAGGAAACATTACTGACCAAGAAGAGGATTTGATCATAAGGCTTCATAAGCTTCTTGGAAACAGGTATACAAAATAGAGTCCTTTTACTGTATCTATGAGATGATGCCAGAAGCTTTTCTCATCACAACTGCACACGTTGAACATTAACATGGAAAATGAGTTGAGAGGAATGTTGTCGCGTTGTCATGTGTACGTAATGCCTACTTTTCATAAGGTTGGGTCACCAACTGAGCTTCCTGGTTCAGGTCAGTCCAGCATCTGCTGAGCTCATCTGTGAACCGACATATGACCCGTTAAGTACTAATAGAAGATGAACACAAACAACGCATGCCTACTCACTTCAGTTTTGCTTGTATGAACTGGTTGCGTGTGTGCGGGCATGTGTTTGTGATGTTGTTCCGGCTTAGCTCATGAAAGACGAGCTAACGAGTTGAGCATGAAAGCATTTCAAGTTGGCAAATATCACTCAAAACCCGTTTTGTTTTCTGTCTTGGTAGTGCCAAACTTGAACATTTCAGTTCAAACTTGAATAATGACAGCATGATGGGTTACTGTAATCGATACGTCTCTTGTAGTCATCAAAATTGTCTTTTAATTGAAGTTTCATTACCTTCTTGAAAATGATGATAATATTGATGATTTTCGTATGCAAATGTTCATTTTTTCTGCTACATATTATGGTTTGTCCATGAAATCGAACACAAAGTACGGTATAGTTCATATGCTAACAAGTACTCTTTTCTGCCATATTTTAAGGTGGTCATTGATTGCTGGAAGGCTCCCTGGTAGAACTGACAACGAGATAAAGAACTATTGGAATACTCATTTGAGTAAGAAACTAAAACTTGAGCAGCAGCACTATCAGAAGGATCGCAAGGAAAGATCAACCTTTGATTCAACAAAGGAATTGGTTCCCAGAGAAAGAGTTTTGGAGGCGAATCAGCAAAAACAGAGACACCAAGAACCAAAACCTAACTTTAATGAAGCCAAAGATTCAGTAGTGAACGATTCCAATCTTGATAAGCTCGCTTTTCCAGATGACTGCCGCGAATACATGTATCCTTCCGCTATTCCTAGTATTGACATAGATGATGCTTGCCGCAGTGTACACTTCGAGGATAGCGCTTGCTTAGAGATATTTGACATGCAGGGATTGGATTGCAAGGAGAATCATGGTGATGACTGTTATTTTGATTTGGATTGGCTTGAGCAGATCTGGGATTGTGATACGGGTTAGAATTTTCATTCCGCAAGCGTGAACTGTAGCAGAATATCAATATTCAGTATCTTTTTAGCATTTCTAGGAGAAATGCTGTACGAGTTCGAGAAACTTTGTGCCCTGATGTATATGTAGTTTATCTAGAGAACCAATATTTCATATGGCCACGTGTATCTGCTTCACCATCTGAACCCGTCGGTTTTTCGATGATCTTCAAGTATGGTGTGGGCATAACTGTTGTTCTGCTCGGATCAATGATCAATCGTCTTGCATGTTTAAAAGAGCATCAATCACAACCTGTAAATATTTTAATGCTATTGACGCATGTGGGAACTTCATGGGACAGGAGGTCAACTCGCACCTCTTAGACTTCATTAAGGAGAAAGGCAACTTTTGTGTATTCTCGAGATAATCCACGTGGAAAGGGTCAACCTTACATAAAATGCAAACCACTATTGATAGTTATGCACCTTTCTTTTTTACTATCCAAACACCTTAGTTTTTCACACATTTCTCAAAATATCTTTAGGAAATTTCAATAATTATGAGGGTATCTTTTGCATATAAATTCTCTTCCTTACTATGCAAACCACCATAAGCCACTCTCTTTTTCATCTATTCTTTGTTCCTTGACCTATTTCAACCATATTGTTTGATCTATATCCATTTACACCAAAAAAAACTCATTGAAATCCATAAAAAATGAAGAGAAAAAAAAAGAGGAATAAGAAGAAATAGAAAGCATATTTAAAGAGGAATTTAATGATTTTTTAATGTATGTCATTGATTTGGTTTAAGTTTTATTGTTTTTCATTATTTTTTGTCAAACTTTTACCGAAAACACCAAGCACGTCTATACTAGGAGATGCGCCTGGTGTGCGGGTCTCTCTTTGTGGGAGACATGCTTATATTGTGTCTCCTGCATAGGGGAGATGTGCTTGTGTCACACTCACATTAGAGAGATGGACCTGTGTTGTATTTCCACGTAGGTGAGACATGCTTGGTGTGCATCTCTCTTGTTTAGAGAGACTAATTTTTCTTTTTTAAGTTGCAATTATGACTCATATGGCACGAGTAGGTATAATATCACTGCTTTATTTAGAATATATAGTCACATCATATAGAGGATGACCCTACAAACAACAATAAGGAGAAAAAGGCATTTTGGTAGATACAAATATTATTGAAGTTGGGCCTTTACATTTTGAGGATGATATAAATACCTGAGAAATTCGTATTCATATTTGCAGAGTGAGGATGAGGGATTTCATGATATGTCAAGATTATTCTCTAACTCTGAAGGTTGCATTGCTTATAATATCAGACATGAACATGTAATTTGTACCATTAGTGAAATTGTGCATTCAATATCAATACTCACTATTTCAACTTATTATGTTAATATAAATATTAGATAATACAAAAAGTGTTAATAGTCCTCACAAGGTATAATGTGGGTAGAGCATGGTCAGTGAAGGGAATATATATGGTTCCCGATAATTGGGTTGAAATTGGAGATAGGAGTGGGCTGATTAGGTAGAAAGGTTTGTTGTACGAAATTATAATATATGTGTTGTTGATTTCCTTTATCAAGTATTGCAACCAAATATAAATAACTTTATCATGGGGTGAGATGACTATAACACTTTATGATATCCATGAGATACTTAGTCTTCTAATGGAGCTTTATGCAAAATGACTAGAAGCAAGAAAGACATTTGGAGTGATATGTTATAGATAAGCATCAATGAAGTACTATTAGAGATTAATTTTTTGTGAAAGAGTAGGCAACAAAAGTAAGACTTTATTTTATTTATTGTATCAGTTATATTATATATTATATTAAAATAAGTCTACAGATAGAATGCCAATAATGATCATGTATCTATTAGCACATGATGTTTAAAAGGTTGGCAGTTATACTTAGGGTGTAGCAATATTAGCATACTTGTATAGGTAGGTAGAAAATACATCTCGAATAGAAGCACAACTTAGTAAATATACTTCTTTGCTCTAGGTAAGAATTTATGCTATTGTTGTTTGCTATAATATCTTTTATATAATTATTTTTATAATTTAATAATTAAGTTATATATTTTAATTGTAGGTATAAATTTATGAGTATTTTTTAGCCCTAGGAGTTAGCATACGACCATAATGGTTGGGCGGGAAACTATGAGCAGGCCGATGGATGAGAAATATCATCACACACAATATCCTATCGATTAGCTTACTAAGTATTATAAGCAATTGAATTTGATGACGATAGAGTACATAGTTTATGAGATTGCAGCTCTCAAGCTACTCCTGAATAGGAGCAATGCGAGAATTTATTTCATTCTCACTGAACAATTCTCAATAAAGTTTGCTCGCTCATTATCGATGGTGATAGTTGTGTCAATGTGGCCTCCACAAAATTAATCAAGAAGTTGAGTTTACCCATCATAGCTCTTCCATATCCCTATAAGTTGTGTTGGCTCAATAATCAAGAGAAAATTTTGGTTTAGCAGTAAGTTACTGTACCAATATCTATTGGTAAAACTTACCAGGACTCCATTGTATGTGACGTGGTTCCAATGAATATAGGTCATCTCCTACTAGGTCGACTATGGTAGTTTGATCAACGAGCTATCTATGATGGCAATAAGAATATATACACATTTACAAAGGATGAAAAGAAAATCACTTTTGCCCCATTAGCACCACAACATCTCTCTCCAACATCAACTACCAAGGAGTTGTAGGCCAAAGAAAGTTTGATACTCACTAGAAGAGAGGTTCAGCTAGCCATCACACAAGCTGGTATGGTATACTTTGTTGTAGCTAAGGGAGTAAAAACCAGCTTGCTAACAAAGGAGCATCCCCTACTCGCTAAGCTATTGAGGGAATTCACCAATGTATTTCCTAACGAGCTTCCCGATGGTTTGCCTCAAATTCATGGTATTGAACACCACATTGATCTACTACCTGATGCGGTTCTTCCAAACAAGTCGACCTATCACTACAACCCCAATGACACTAATTAGTTGCAATACCAAATCAAAGAACTGGTTGCCAAAGGCTTCATGAGGGAGTCCATGAGTCTGTATGCAGTACTTGCCCTTTTGGTACCCAAGAAAGATGAATCGTTACAAATGTGTATTGACAGTCGAGCCATCAACAAAATAACTATTAGGTACTGCTATCTCATTCCTTTATTAGACAACATGTTGGATGAACTTAAGGGATCAAGAATGTTTTCAAAAGTTGATTTTAAGAGTGATTACCACTAGATTCGAATCAAGAAAAGAGTTGAATGAATAACAACCTTCAAAACAAAGTTAGGGTTATTCAAATGGCTCATGATGCCATTTGGCCTATCAAATGTACCCAACACCATTATGTGACTCATGAACCATGTGTTGCGAGAGTTTATTGGTAATTTTCTCATCATATATTTTGACGACATCCTAATTTATAGCCATGAAATGGATGAACATATCATCTATATTAGAAAGGTTCTAGAGGTCCTCTGCCATCAATGACTCTATGGTAACTTTAAAAAGTGTCAGTTTTGCCAATCACAGGTGAAGTTCTTGGGCCTCATCATCTCTGAGCAAGGAGTTGAAACTGATCTTGATAAAGTGAAAGTCATCCAAGACTGACCAGACCCAACGAACATGGATGAGGTATGTAGTTTTTACAGGTTGGCCTCGTTCTACCAAAGATTCATCAAGAATTTCAGTAGTATTGCAACACTATTAACTTATTGTATGAAGAAAAACCAAGAATTTTGGTGAACTACAACATGCAAGCATGGTTTTGATGAAATCAAAGTCCAGTTGAGTGGTGTACCAACTTTCGCTCTTCCTGACTTCAACAAAACTTTTGAAGTTGAATGTGATGCTTCAAGAGTAAGAATTAGAGCCGTATTGATGCAGGAGCAACGACCCATTGTATTTTTCAATAAAAAATTAAGAGGACCCAGTTTGTGCTACTCTACTTATGAGAAGGAATTTTATACATTAATCGGATCATTGCATACATGGCATCATTACTTGTGGCTTAAAAAATTTGTGATCCATACCGACCATGAATCTCTTAAGCATCTTTAGGACCAAGGCAAATTGAATAGAAGATACAACAAATGAGTTGAATTCCTAGAATCCTTTTCCTACACCATTCGGTATAAAAAAAGAAAATCTAACATAGTGATTGATGTTATATCACGTAGATAATCATTGATCACTATTCTCAAAGTCCATATAATGATATTGGAAGTCCTAAAAGAGCAATATGCAGGGGACCCAAACTTCCCACCCCTCGGTTCAGTTGGTTAGAAAAGAGAGTTAGATGGATTCTACTAGAATGGTGGATACCTTTTTCGATGAAGGAAGCTTTTCATTCCGAGAGGATCCTACCGAGAACTCTTTACTTGAGAAGCTCACGGTGGTGAGTTAGCAGGATATTTTGGGAAAAGAAAAACACTAGAGCTGCTTCAAAAACATTTTTATTGGCCGAAAATGAACCATGATGTTCATAAGATTGTTAAAAGATGTGTTACCTTTAAATTGGCTAAAGGGAGAGGGATAAACCAGGGACTCTACATGCCTTTGTCGATTCCTACTAGGCCCTAGATAGACGTTAGCATGGATTTCATTATGGGTCTTCCTAAAATGAACAGGGGACAAGATTCTATCCTAGTTGTAGTAGACAAGTTTTTTAAAATGTTACATTTTATTACTTGCCATAAGACTGACAATGTAGTTCATGTTGGAGATATTTTTCTTAGGAAAGTCGTAAAACTCCATGGTATTCCCAAAAGTCTCGTGTGTGACCGTGATACTAAGTTCATGAGCTATTTCTGGAAGACTTTATGGAAGAGGCTCGGAACCAAACTTCTCTTTAGCAAAGCATGTCACCTTCAAATTGATGGGTAAACTGAAGTGGTGAGTCGCTCTCTCACCACTCTTATGCGAGCTTTTATCTCTAACAATCTGCGAACTTGGGAGGAGCAACTTCCTTGGGTGGAATTTGCCTGCAACAGCTCAGTTCAAAGCACTATGGGTCATTCTCCCTTTGAAATAATATATGGGCTAATCCCACAAACCCCTTAGACATGGTACCCATACCCGAGAATGTTGAAGTAGATTCTAAGGTAGTAAGTAGAGTTGAATTCATCAAAGCTTTACACCAACAAGTAAAGCAACAGATTGAGAAACAAATAGCAGTCTATGCCAAACAAGCTAACAAAAGGCATAAATCTATTGTCTTTGCCCTTAGGGACCTTGTTTGAATACATCTCATCAAAGCCAAGTTCCCACATAAGCACCAATCTAAACTCATGCTCTAAGCTAATGGCCTATTTAAGATTTTGGAGAAGATAAATGACAATGCTTATAAGATATATCTACTAGAGGGGTTTAATGTTTCTAATTCTTTCAATGTTAAGGATCTTATTTCTTATAAGGAAGATACCAAAAATCCAAATTTGAGGACAAATTCTCGCCAACCCCATGAGGAGGATGAAGGACCAGGCACTAATGATCTAACTTAGTCAGAAGGACTCACTGATCCCTATCAGAGATCTCTTACTCGTAACCAAAGTGGAACCAGCAACCCAACTTGGTTCGAACCCAAAACATTATTGGGTAAATGGAGCATTGATGACTTTAACAAACTCAAGGCTGCTTGTTTACTCCAGTAGGAGTTAACTTAAGAGTAAAACTACATTTAAACCAGCTAAGAGATTCTCGACATCTCTTAAAATCAATAGCTCCAGTTGGCTCATTTTAGGATAAATAATTCGAATTTAATGTTTATTTAGTGGCCTTAGCAATTTTCAAAACAACAATTATAATAAAGCTCTTGTATAAGCATTTTAGTAGGTGATTGTCTATTTCCTAGAAAAGTCTTTATAGCTAATTCATAGGTGGTTGAACTGTATCAACATTTTACTAGATGATTGTTTATTTCCTAGGAGAGTCTTTATAGCAAGTTAATATGCCTTAACTCTAACCCAGGGGGTTGTCCTGAGTATAAATAGGATAAGTCTAAGGAATTTTCATTCAGTTGTTTTCCAACATTTGTTTAAAATCTCTCTCTTATCCTTAACCGGTGGTGAGTGAGTCAGTCTTTATCACTTTGGTGAGTCATATCCATCGTGTGACATACCGTGTAAGGAAAGTATGTAATATAGGCTACATAGCGTTGGAATATGCTATCTCAGACTAGCGATTTGCGTGATAAATGCATCCCACTGGCATACTTTCCACTTGGGCTATGATACTTATAAATTGATCTGACTGTTTTCTCTCGGTGCTTGATCTTATTGTTTTTAGCAGACTGATCCTACATAGTTCGGCTCATACCCGACTCTTTGGCCAAAATTCCGATGTGTGGAGTTTCAATCGTCGGATCCCAAGCGTCAGCTCAGTGGCAGGGTTCTATGACGCCCTTGTCTCCGGTGGAGAGTTCGACTCCCAGGGGGGTGCACGTGCATGTGTTGGCTTGGACCCCTTGTAACCTGTAATGACAAAACAAAACAAAAGTTTCAATCGTCGAACCATTTACAGAGAAGAGCGTACTTCTCACTCAATCACAACTTCAGAGCGTACTTCTCACTCAATCACAACTACAATCATCCCCATAATCCGGATCTATAGATCCTTCCCTATACCCAGCGCTGAAGAAGTGTCAACGTGCATGGGAGTCAGTGATGCACGCACTAAAATGAGCTCATCACACGCACAAACACAAACATATGTATATATATATATATATGAGAGTGTTAATTGCGTAGCTAGTTAATCCTAGTTTGAAATTTTGGCATTCACCCCAATAAAAAGAGATATAGCATAAGGAAATATTCTATATCCTACTTTGAAGTTTTACCAAGAAAATAAATGATTGTTTGACAAATAGTTACAAACAACAATTTCAAGGTTTCATCTACGTGATCTTCAATACCAAGTAGCAGTTAATGTTGGGTATATACTTCCTAGCCAATTATGCTGTACTGATGATATTCATGAGCAGAAGACACGGGATTAATTAAATTTTACCGGCATGAGGGCTTGACCACAGTTAATTTATAGCAGTTGAGACACACAAGGCAGGATGGTTTGTGTTCCCAGCTGGGCTTACCTTCTTATGGAGGATCTAGCTCTGGTAAACTAATTGATGGACCCGAAGAGGGGCTTTTCATGGCGCCTTCATCAACTCGAGAAACCATTCGAGTTCTGCTTGCATGCTTGTTTAATTAGGTCAAGCTATGCATGTTCTGGGTGTCAAGTAACCATAGCCAACTTTGTGCAAGGTTTTCTTCCAGGATAACTGAAATCAGTGGTGGACCTAGAAAATTTTCTAGAGTGACGCAAATCTAGTCATCATTAGGTGATCTAAAACAAATGACGACCATTTAATTTCTTCGGTTTCTTTTTGTGGATTTCAGGTGAGTTGCCCACCTCACTCGCGCCGATGAATAGGTCCGCATTGTTTGAAATCACTCCTGCATCTAACATCATATGTTTGCAGCATGTGCAGGTTATTTGCCATCCATTTAATTGGTAAAATGGATAAGTAGCCAGCAATTTTGAAAGATCAGTACTCCTTCTGGAATTCAAGAATTAAAGCTGGCTATTAATTCTGTCAGTTTCTCTAAAAATTATAAAGGTTGGTGTCTAAATCATGTATTTGTCACTAAAATTTTGTGCCCTAAGATAGGAAAGGTGAAGAAATCTTGACTTGATCTTTCAAAATTGAATTCCTCATGTTTATTGCTATTGAGGCAAGTTGAGGCAACCATCTCACCTGAAATCCAGAAGCCTATACAGATCGCTTGAAACTTTTGGAAAACTATGTCGACCACCTCACCAAAATTTCACCCAATTGGATCGACTTAGCCTCACATAAGAAAATTTTCTAGGTCCACCACAAATTACCTTGTGGGTCTAGACTATAACTCGGTGAGGCACATGATCCAAATTTGAGCCCATGACAACTTCTCACCATATTTGAATTGTATAAATTATCGAGGTATCAAGTTGATGAATTATATTATGAAATTATGAAAAAAATTATTAAATATAGTTTGAGACAAATATCGAGTACAATATAGAGTCAATTTGAATTTATATCAAGTCTACTATAGATGTTATTCACCTATTGAGATGTCTTATGGAACATTTTAGAGCTAAAAAAAAATCTTTATATGATATTTACTTATCTAAAAAAACTTATGGTAGGATAGGAAGAAATATTCTTTAGAGAACTTTGAAAAAAGAAGTATCTCAATCTTATAAAAGTCACATATGATAGTGCACAAATATGTGTTGGATCAGTCTAAGGAAAAAGTTAATAGAAAATTAGAACTATGAAGAGACATATTAGAAGGTAAAATCTTTTGACTTAGTAGAACAAAGATAAAATATATGGAATATAAGTTTGGTCATTTGGTTACTTCAAATGACATATAAATTAAGATTGACCTTTGTAAGAAAAGTTCTAAATACATGAGGTCAGTTTTTTAGAGTGATAAAAAAATTAATAGAGATGTTAGACACAGAATTAATGGAGGCTAGTTAAAATAGAGAGGTGCAAGGGGTATTATATGTGATAAAAGTTGAAAGGTAAAAATTATAGAATAGCAATTCGACCCCACTATACTTTATGGTTTTGTGTGTTGGGCAATTAATTGTCAACATATACAAAAGATGACCATGGTAGAAATGAAGATGTTGATATGGATGAGTGGTCATACAAAAAAAGACCATATACACAATGAGATTATTAGAAATAAATTAAGAGTGACACCAATGAATGACAAAATGAGAAAAATTTATTTAAGATAGTTTAGACGGATAGAAATGAGACTAAAGGAAGCTCTAATAAGAAGGTATGAGAAACTAGATTGTGAAAATATTAAAAGAGAAAGAAAAAGATAACAAAAGTATTGGAAAGAAATAATAAAGAATGATTTAGGTGATGTTGAGTTAAAATCATCACACTCATATGGGTATGATGCCTACATACGAAGGTGTTGTAGTTGAAGGCAACATGAGATGTATGAATGTCACTACAAAACTTGCGGATGGTATTCCACCTCATAGATATGTGGCTTTTATGTGCTATAATAGTTCAATTGGAATCTACTAATAAAGATCAAATTGTCGAGCAACTGGATCTAGTATAAAAGACTCCGCGATATCCAAATATTTAATGCAGCTTTGGAACAATTATAAGTATTGTACATGTATCTATTTCAATAATAAGACTACAAAGTAATCTCAGAAAAAAGATAAATTAAGTAATACATCATAGTAACATTCATTGTGTAACATAAGCAACCACCGAACCCTTATTGCTAAACACATACCTCTTGAGCATGTATTAAGTTCAACTGCCCACGATATACAACAAGATGATCAGAAAGATAATTTCTATCAGTGATACTCCCCATCTACCTAATAGCACGATGTTGCCTATCAACCTACTCGAGTGTTGCCTAATTTTAAAGGCTACTCGTAAATCCATGCCTACAACACATAATACATTATTATATCACTCAAATAAACAAATAAGCCAACATTCGCTTATTATTGTACTCAAACAAACATAATGCTGAAGTGAGTTTCTACAACAAACTACTATGGCTATAAAGTATATTGAACATTTGATATGATACAATAAAAATAACAATATCTTTTACTTAAGCGTAATCTCCCTTCTTTGAGCACGTACTCAAAGCATCTTCAACTTCATACTTCTAAACTTCATTTGCAACTCTACTTCATCATAGTCAATATCCATGAGTTCAACCATAATATGTATTTTATCAATTGCACGTGTAAAGGCAACAAGGTAGTCGACCAATGGAAAACCTAAAATCTCATGACACAATGAAGAGTAATAATCATCTCACCTTATAATATATGTAAGCTATTAGTGTCGAATTGTCATCTTTCGATAAAGGGGATAAGCACCAGTTGATCGAAAGTCTTAACCAACAAATAACCCAACTTAGATAATCAATATCATTGCATAATATCTATCTAAATATCTTGTACTACTTTGAAAAGGACCACTCAACCAAAGCATCATTTCTCATGTAGCATATCACTTGTTTCAACAATCCTTACATATTTACATATAGTGTTTATTAGTAATATATATAAGAACTTTTAGATATAATTGACGAAATGAATTACATGGTTCTACCAAATCATATATGAAATATGATATGCAAAACTAGGGAGCAACTATGAGATCAGGGGATAGTCATCATTGTCATCATTTACAGAGTACTCATTGGGATGAAGCTCTTAAGGTCCGGCTTTATCATGACATTCTAAAGAAGCTACAAGATAATCCATCTGAAACTGTGACCGCATCATTAGACGATCATGCGATGACTTAATGTGTCCCTCTTCATGTTGTCATTATTGTCTATTATATGCTAAGAGGCATTTTACCTTCTCGATAATGTTGTAACAATAAAACCTTTACTCATATGCCTTTATAGAATACATCATCACTTCTCTCAACCATCCATACTACGAAATCTAAAACTCATGTCTCATTTCAATATATAAGAAAGTGTGCAATATGAGCAATATAATATACATACAAAACTTGAGGACGTCCAACATAATAGAGGGTCGCCGCCAAAGCACGCCGATGTAAACAAAGTACCATACTCATGATGTGTGAGTGGAAGAAATGAGACGCACTACCACTCTAAGGGCGTGATTTGAGTTCCCATCTCTAGTTACACCAGCACGGCTAAGGTGAGACGCGACATTCGAACTATGTCTCTTTCTTGACCAGCGACATGTTAAAATTGTTGGCGAAAGGAAAAAGATGAAAAAAATAAAAAAGCAAATCGATGCTTACGAATTTCGATTTTAATCAGATAAATCACAGATTCCCTCAACAAAATCATTTAGTACTAATCCGAAGTTTCCAATACTTACCCATCTAACGGAGAAAAAAAAAGAAATGTATGAAAAAGGATATTATAGAAAAAATTGCAAAGTGTATATGTTTAGTAAAAACGGGTGTACGAATAGTAACGCACCTCAACTGTTCTGTACCGAACCAATGGAATTCTCTCTAACCGGAAACGATGAAGTTTCCTTCCCTGTTACGATTTCTCTCTTTTATTTGGGTCTGGTCTGAATTGGGTCTAGGCCTAACCCAGACCGCACTACACGCAGACGCCGAGAGAGAAGGGTGGGTCTTTGCACACCTTCACCACTCAACATCTTGGTGTTAGCCCAAGGGCGTGATCGTTTCGTCTGCAGTTCGCGTTCCGTTTCCTACTGCAATCTGAGCGTGAAGATGCCCATGAAATGGTACATGAAAGATACCCTTATGGTGGCCTTCTACCTTAGTTGCTTTCTCTATGTAAAGTTGTCATTTTGTTCTCGAAGGGTCCGTGTGCTCTCCTCCTTTGCCTCAATCCTCAAATTTCATTTTGAAATTGTTTTCTTTAAAGAGTTTTTTTTTCCTGCTTGGGAATCTATGGTGGGGGATTATAATGAGTGGGATTTCATTACTGTGTGAGGCATGAATGTTTCGGATTTCTCCCTTCATGGCTACCAAGTGAACGTAGATTTGATTTTGTTTTCTTTAGGTCGATGGATTTCGTTCGGGTTTGTTTCTAGTTCGTTTGGTTGGTTTCGGTTTTCTGGGTTTTGATGTGTAGATTCAAAGGGCGAGTGGGCAGTAGAGTGCTATCTGGAGGATGTACTTGTACTTTTTGCTTGCCTTGATAAGTCACTACTCTTCCCTTCACTACAAAAAAAGAGGAAGAAAAGAGAGAAGATTATCGGTTATTACGTTTGCCCAAGTTATCCTTGATGGAATTCGTTTTTCTTGGGAGAAGCCGCTTTGATTGGTTAATTTTCTGCTTTCTTCTCTTGCATTCTTTTGATTACATTTTATTTTTGCTAACTTGATGGCCTAGTTTTTGCTTATAGGATATCTGAAGCGGTTTTCTCTGTAGGTGATTCTCATTTTAGTCTTGCTACTAAGAATTTGGAGTTACTCGTGGACAGGTGCATTGCTATTGGATTAGTCTGCTTCCTTTAGCTGAGCTTTTGTGAGTGAGAAAACGGCAGCAGTTGGAGTGCAAAAGTTCTGATTTTTTTCATCATATGCTCAAACATAATAAGAAACAAGATCTTGTGGAAATCCTAGATTCTTGTCTTCCATGTTCTGAATTTTGGAGAAACATTGTTAACTGTTCAAAACCAAAATTATATTGAAAATTTTTGCTTATTCTAGGCCACTCTTTTCCTCCATTTGTATTTGCCTGCTGACAGTTTCCTTGCTCATAGTTATGGAAGTAGCACTGAGGAGAAGTACCCTTCTTACATTTGCAATTGTGTATCATTTTGTACGACTTTTATGCCAAAATCAAAACTATAGGTCTTCTCCTTAACTAGGTTGAATCAATCACATGAATTCTTAGTTGTTGTTGTGCTCTGATCTGTCCCCTTTTCTTGCAGCATTTTTATGTAAACTGTATACACGACCACCTATGTTATCAGATATGTGCATACATTCTGTAAGTGCTCATAGCGGACTTTAAGTGCCTAAGTGCCTGATTTATGTGTGTTGTCCTCTTAAAGAATACACAAACTTCAGAAGATTATATACTCCTCTGGGCTCTCCCACCCCGTTCTCTCTCTCAATGTTTCTCTTACCAATGATTCTTTCTTTTCTCTCTCCACCCTCTCCATCTCTTTCTCAAGCACACCTTCTCTCTCTCTTGTTCTCTTGGTGCTTCTATAAGCTTGGATGTGAAATTTCAATAATATCACTAACCAGTTTTACATTCGTGAGAAGTGTAGCTTACTAAAGAAATATTGATACATTTAGGCTTCAAAAAAATGTTTAGAAATACTAATTTAGTGATGCTTTATGCTTCATAATGATGTTTGGGAGTTACACATGTTTACTATCTACACTTAAATGGATTTATGTTAATGAAATATGCTTTGCTAAATTAACACACAGACACACACGTATACTGTTTTAATTTTATTGTCTCGCCAAGTATGCATTAGTAGCACTTAGCTATAAGCATGATATCCAATTAAGCAGCGCTAACTGCTATTGACAACATATTTTCTGGCTACATGTGAAACTAATACCCTATGAGAATTGTATTGGTTGCATTTGCAAGAGTTGGCTGTTCAAGTCCTCTGCACCTTCCATAGTGGTTTTTCTAGCAAATGCTTGCTGCACAGTCATATTATATTTGTTAGAACATCTTTCTTCAGTAGCTGTTCTACTTTGTTGGGTTCCTATGAGGACTTCTAAGCATTTTCGCTGCCAAATTGTATGTTTTGGATAAGTATATATCTTTTTTCCTCGTTTTCTTATTTTGGTCTTCCCCCAATGTATTGATGTAACCTCTGCTGCATTCAGGATTTTACATTGGCAGCCAAATAGCGGGGCTTCTATCAATAGCCAAATTCTCATGGAAGTCTTTCAATGTGTTGAAAGCATGAATGCAATCAAAGGAGGAAGGTGGAAAGCCTCAGTGACACTTCACAAAGCTTTGCTCAGAGGTACTATTTTGTACTCTACCAGCTCATAGATCTTTCTTAGTAGGAAACTGTATCTTTATTTATGTCTCCTCTACTTGCAGACCCAAGTACACCTGCTGAATTTGTTCGTGATTTCCTAGGAATCTCACTTCATGAACAACCTAATAAACACTACTTCATCCTTCGTGCTGCTCGGATTGTAGTGGAAGCAGATTCTTCAATTTTGAATATAATGGAGAAGTTACAATCATATAAGGCTCGAATGTCCCTTCTGTTTGAGGTTAGATTAGATCTCCCTTTTGTTGAAAGCTTGGATTTTCTAGTTAAGGAAAGCCTGCAATGTCTGTGGATGTCCCCAACATCGGTTGAATGAAACAGGCTTCTGCGTCCCGAAATGGAGGGCACGTCATTCGCCCCGTCAGATACGACATAGCTGATTATTATTGGTCTTATGGTATCCGTATCGTTTTTCTTAATTAATTAGAATTTCGAAAAATCATGAAAACAAAAAAAGGGAAAAAATTCTCAACTACCAAAACATTCATCAGTAAAAGAAAAGATACCTACTCATAGAAATAAAAGCATGTAGTTCATAGTTAACCAAAAAAAACCCCCTGCATTTGAGTACCTACTAACTTCTAAAATCGCGGTCAAATATTTTCATATCCAGAGTCCACAGCTTCAAAGTTGATCACAAAACATTAAAAAACTTCAGATTTTCTTCAACATTTTTCTTTTTCTCTTCCTTGTGCTCCTCTTGCCCCTTCATCTCATGCTCCTCCTAGTCATGCAGTGCCTTGTACACATTATCTTCACTTATGTCCTCTAAAATCTTCAACCATCTCCACCTTGATTTGTAGAGGCACAATGGGGCAAGATTGCATGTTAATGCAAGTCCCGGCATAATGATGCCTCACGTGGCTAACTCCAACAGACAAGAAGTGTAATGATGCACATATTTGCATCTGGGCCAGACTTTCCATAGTAATCCTCAATGTCTAAACACCATCAGGATCTGCGTCCGACAGGTGCTAGTGTGGCATGACTGCAGGTGGGGGCACACGATAGCTTTGAAATTTTGGGGTCAGGGGATATGCAACACACACACACACACACACACACACACACATATATATATATATAGTGTATATATAAGCTACATTGATATGTAATATATAAACATATATTATAAATATTTTATTATGTTTCTCTTTTATCTTTTGATTATATATATATATATATATATGAAACAAAAGAAAAGGGGGATTAATATAAAGAAGATTACTATCTACACACTCCTTTTACTATACATCCAACTTTTTAAAAATACCAAAAATATTCTTGCACACCCAATTCCAACATTTCTTTCTTTTTACTCCGACAACTGGTATTTCATTCGTTGAGAGCTATTGTTTTCTTTGCAACTAAAGAGTACACAATTATTCCTTTATGAACTTCATCGATCATTTACAAAACAAGAAAGAAAAAAAAAGAAAAGAAAAGAAAGAAACAATTGATCTGATTGATTTTCAAATATTTTTAGGTTTTGAGAGGTTGGTCCTTATTAATATCTTTGTATGTTTGTTTTGGTTGCTATTTTTTATTTTGATCTATGTTTCACGGTTTTGTGCTGTAGGATTTACTCATCGGTGTTTTGATTCGAAACGCAGGACAAGCATATGTCTCTCTATAGAGAGACACGCCTGGTCCAGGTCTCTTTCTTTCTCTTATTGAAGGATAAATGTTATTGAGTTGCGTCTTTCCTTAAGGTAAGACACAATTGTGTTGTGTTTCCATCAAACGAGACATGTGTTATGTGTACCCTATATTACTTTATTAATTATTTACCATGTATTGCAATAAATACATGGGTATTATATACCATGTATTGTAGTAAGTTACTTATATAAGAAATAAATTATGAAAAATTAGTATTATAATAAAATCAAAACAAAGTTAAAGACAACACTAATATATATAATTATTTAATTATCTGCATGAAGAATGATGTACTGTGTTGTTTAGTTGGAGTAGGATGAGTCGTATGCAACTGATTGATACAATCTTTTAAAATAAATCGATGTGTTTGAAGAAGTACCACTCGTCGCACTCATGAGGATACATTGCTAGACGTTGAAGTGCTAAAGCTCCAAACAAAGTGAGCGTTATGTCTTTCAAGTAGTGTCATGTAGTATCTTATATGGATGGGATTTTGTAGGTCTATTTACAATGGAGGACTTTATGAACATAGCTAGGATGCCTCGATGATGATAAGTTGTCGAATTACACGATCTTAAATATGTGATTTTATAATATCTATAAAGTGAATGCATCCGTCGTATCTAGATAATTTATATATATTAAAATTTAAGTATTTTGCAGAACTATATGGTTGCTAGTCAATTTGCATTGTATAAATTAAAAGATAAGAATGTATAACATCACATACAACAACAACAACAACAACAACTAAGCCTTTTCCCATACTAGACGGGGTCGGCTACATGGATTCTTTGTTTCCACAGATCCCTATCGTGTGCCATGTTAGCAGTTAACTCCCAATAAGCTTTATCATTCTTTATTGTTTCTTTCCAACACTTTTGTGGTCGTCCTCTACCTCTTTTAATACTTTCCAAATTTAGTTTTTCTACCCTTCTTACAGGTTCTTCTTCTGATCTTCATTCTATATGTCCAAACCATCTTAAACGATGTTCTCTCATTTTATCCTCTATTGGTGCCACTCCTAATTTGTTTCTAATAACCTCATTATGTATACGGTCTTTTCTTGTATGACCACTCATCCATCTCAACATCTTCATTTCTGTCACAAACATCTTTTGTACATGTTGATGATTAACTGCCCAACACTCAGAACCATAAAACATGGCAGGCCTAATTACTGCTCTATAATATTTACCTTTTAATTTTAATGGTATCTTCTTATCACAAAGAATACCTGATGCTCCTCTCCATTTTAACCAACCAGCATTAATTCTATGTGTAACATCTCCATCAATTCTTCCATCACTTTGAAAAATTGACCCTAGGTATTTAAAACTTTCCTTTTGGGGAATGCAATGTGTGCCAATTTTAATTTCTATGTCCTCTGAAGTAGCCAAATGATCAAACTTACATTCCATATATTCTGTCTTTGTTCCACTAAGTCGGAGGCCTTTGCTTTCTAATGTTTCTCTCCATAGTTCTAATTTTCTATTAACTTTTTCCTTAGACTCCTCCACTAATACAATGTCATCTGCAAATAACATACACCAAGGTACTTCATCTTGAATATGTTTTGTTAACTCATCCATCACCATTATAAATAAGTATGGACTTAAAGTTGATCCTTGATGTAACCCAATATTAACTTCAAAGAAGTCTGTCATTCCTTCATGAGTCCTCACACATGTTTTTGCACCATCATACATGTCTCTTATAAGGTTAATATATGTCAATGGGATACCTCTTTTTCCAAAGTTCTCCAAAGAACCTCCCTCGGTACCCTATTTTTCTAGGTGAAGGTCTTTCTTTTTCGCTCTAAAATGTTCCATAAGTCTCAAAAGGTGAATCGCTTCAATAGTAGATCTGCCTGTAAATCCAAATTGGTTCTGTGTTGTAACTTGTCTAACCTACGTTCGATAATTCTTTTCCATAATTTCATAGTATGACTCATTAACTTGATACCTCGATAATTCGCACAATTTTGAATGTCTCCCTTGTTCTTATATATGGGTATAAGTGTACTTGTTCTCTATTCCTCGGGCATCTTTTGGTTTTTCCATATTTCATTAAATAGCCTTGTGAGCCAAGTGATTCCTATTTCTCCTAGTATTTTCCAAACTTCTATAGGAATATTATCTGGTCCTACTGATTTACCACTCTTCATATGTTTAAGAGCCTCTTTGACTTCATTCTTTTGAATACGTCGGTAGAAATTGTGGTTTATATACTTTTCTGACTTGGCTAAATCTCCTAAACTAATACTAACATCTTTATTTTCATTAAAAAGATTATAAAAATAGTTTTTCCATCTATTTCTTATATCATCATTTGCCACTAGAATTTTTTCTTCCTCGTCTTTTATGCATCTAACATAATTAAGATCTTTAGTTTTCTTATCTCTAGCCCTAGCTATCCTAAAAATATATCTTTCACCCTCTTTTGAGTTGAGTTTTTTTATATAAGTCATCCCAAATCTTAGCTTTTGCTTCACTAACGGCCTTTTTCGCTTCCTTCTTTGCTTTCTTATAAGCTTCTAAAGTTTCACTAGTTTTCTTAGCATAATGTAATTTGTAACATGCCCTCTTTGCCTTGATTTTATTTTGTACTACTTCACTCCACCACCAAACTTCTTTTTGTGCCGGTACACCTCCCTTAGATACCCCTAACACATCTTTCGCCACTTTCCTAATATGTATAGCCATATTGTTCCACATATTACAGGGTGTGCCAACATAATTCCAAACATCTCCTTGAAGGACTTTCTGTTTAAATATATCTTCTTTCTCGCTTTTGAGGTTCCACCATTTAGTTCAAATAGCTCGATGCACTCTTTTCTTCTTTGTCCACTTTTTTATTTGTAAATCCATAACTAAAAGTCGATGTTGGGTGGTTAAGCTTTCTCGTGGAATTACCTTACAATCTTTACAACACGCTCTATCTTTTTTTCGACAAAGAAAGTAATCAATTTGTGTTTGTGATAAGCCACTCTTATAAGTAATTAAATGTTCATCTCGTTTTTTGAAGATTGTATTGACTACAAAGAGATCAAATGACATAGCAAAATTTAAAATCTCCCTACCTTCCTCGTTTATATCCCCAAAACCAAAGTTTCCATGAATCCCTTGATATCCTAATGCCTCTTTACCGACATGTCCATTTAAATCTCCTCCTAAACAAATCATCTCCCTTTGTGGAATCTTTTGAAACACCTTATCTAACTCTTCCCAAAAAACTGTCTTTATACTATCTTCTAGTCCTACTTGGGGTGCATAAGCACAAACTATATTCAAAACCTCTGCTCCTAACACTAATTTCAACGTCATGATTCGGTCACCATATCGTTGTATGTCTACTACACTCTCCTTTAAATCTTTATTTATGATAATACCAACTCCGTTTCGAGCCTTTGTATCCTCTATCTCCTTTGCTTTTTCTCCAACCCATTTTGTCTCTTGTAAACATAGAATATGAATCTTTCTCCGAATCATAGTATCTACCACCTCCATTAGCTTACCCGATAATGTTCCGATATTCCAAGAACCAATACGAATCTTATTATCTAGGACTAGCTTCCTTACCCCCTGCATCCGTCCATAATCAAAATGCGGAGACCCTCTCTGAAAATTTTTCACTACATTTGGGCGGCAATGTAGCGGGACTAACTTCTTTACCCACACCCGTCCATGGTGTGGGAACCCTCTCTGTAATTGATTCACTACATTCGGGCGAAAATGTAGTGGCCCTTGCTTACTTGTTACTGCATTCGGGCTCTGCAGCACGTCGCTAGGCGGGGACGCCCCAAAATAATGCTCATAATTTTTGTAATCCATGTTGTAAAATCCGACGAAGTTTTACGCTGGTTGTCGGAAGCCTAACACAACCCTCCTCCTTTATCCGAGCTTGGGACCGACAATACAAGGATGATCCCTTACATGGGCGGAGTTAATGTATAACATCACATATTTTATTTAATTTAAAAATAAAAATATAGTTACAGTTTCAAAAAATACCTATTCCATCGTTATCCAATCCAATTGCTTATGGTACTTAGTAAGCCGATCAGTAAGAGATTGCTTGTAACAAACAATTTTCACCCACCAACGGATCAACCTCCTCTTGGTTCTCTATCCACCCATTTTGGTCACATGCTAACTCTTAAAGTTGGGAAATACTCATAAGTCTATGCTTACAATTAAAATATATAACTTGTTTAATTATGAAAAATGACTAAATGAAAGATATTGTAACAATCAAGTTCTTACCTAGAGAGCAAAGAAGGATGCCCACTATGTTTTTGTCTTTTATATTGAGGATGCTTTCCTAATTACTTGTATAAATAGGCTAATATTGTTACATTCCACACATAATTGCCAACCTTTTAAACATCATGTGCCTATAAGTACACGATCATTATCTTTAAACTTATTTTAATATAATATATAACTTAATTAATACAACAACAACTAAGCCTTTTTCCATGCTAGATGGGGTCGACTGCATGGATTCTTTGTTTCCACATAGTCCTATTATGTGCCATGTTAGCAAGTAGCTCACAATAAGCTATATCATTCTTTATTTTTCTTTGCAACACTTCTACTGTTGGCCTCTACCTCTTTTAATACTTTCAAAATCTAGTTTTTGTAACTTCTTATAGGTTTTTCTTTTGATCTTCTTTCTATATGTCCAAACCATCTTAAACGATATTCTCTCATTTTATCCTCTATTGGTGCTACTACTAATTTGTTTCTAATAACCTCATTATGTATATTGGCTTTTCTTGTATGACCACTCATCCATCTCATCATCTTCATTTCTATCCCAAACATCTTTTGTACATGTTGATGATTAATTGCCCAACACTCAGAACCATAAAACATGGCAGGTCTAATTGTTACTCTATAATATTTACCTTTTAACTTTAATGGTATCTTCTTATCACACAGAATACTTAATGCTCCTCTCCATTTTAACCAACCAGTATTAATTCTATGCGTAACATCTCTATCAATTCTTCTATCAACAACAACAAAACAACAACAACTAAGCCTTTTCCCATACTAGACGGGGTTGGGCGTATCGTAGCGTATCATACTTTAATATTAAAAAATAATAAAAATCTAAAAAAATTCCAAAACATTAAGAAAAATTTGATAATTGTAAAGAATTCATATAATGCAAAGTTTAGTACATATTGATTATTCATGATTGAACAATTAAAAAAAAATACATATTTTAAAGCAAAAAATGGAATACATTTATGATTTACATTTACATTTTGTAATCACGATCATCAACTAAATAATCTTCATCTTCTCCTTGCTGAAGATCCTCACCATCTTTTGCCTCAAAATCAAAATCTTCATCTCCTTCGATAATGTTGTTGCGCTCCTTCCAAATTAATCCATGCAATGTCTTCTTCAGTTACGAGGGAATTTTCTTTGTTATCTTCCATAATCCAGTCTTCTAATATATCAAAATTATCCAAACTTATTGGATCAAATTGGCTTTCTTCTCTTTTACCTTTTTTAATTGCCTACAAGAAAAAAGATAAGTAATTAGTAAATAACATTAACAATTGAAGTCAAACAATATATTAAATTGATTTTTATACTTAAAGTACTAAACTACTAACTAATACAAGATTATCTTTCGTGAAGCCGCATGTTAAACGGATAAAAACTAAGTCATTCAGCGGCTTATATTCCAACCTATTGCGCTTTTTTGTATGAATGTATTCAAAGACACTCCAATTCATTTCACAACCCGTTGCACTACAGGTTCGACTTAGAACTCTTACTGCAAAATCTCTAAGGTTTGGGCAATCACTTCCAAACCTATTCCACCAAATATCTGGAGAGAAAAACAAACATTAGAGACTTAATACACAATAATATAAGATTTAAGAAACTTAAATACGAAGATAAACAATTTACTTTGGTGCATATTAGTGCGGTTGCGAATTGCTATAGGCAAACCCATTAAGTGAAGAGCATTATCATAGATCTCCATCTCTCGATGTATAGCATCTGCTTTGCTCTCGTTAGGGACTAATTTATCTATACAATCAATGATGCCTCAATTAACCTCCCCATTCCTTTTGAAGCTTACTGAGTACCTAAATGCTGGAGATTTACGCAGTGCTTTTATTTTCAGGTTTTTGATTAAATTAAAGCGCTTAATTGAGATGGCAAGAAGGGGTGTTAGAGACTTATTCTCGGTCTGATGATTTGGCATGGCAGTGGGGTATACCAGGTTTCAGATTGAAGATAAGATGTTTATTTTGTGAGAGGGTGGTTAGTGGTGGAATTTTACGATTGAAAGTTTGAAACACCACCTAGTAGGGACTAGGAAAGAAGTTGCTCCTTGCACGGGTAGAGTTAGAAGTTTGCTAAAAGGCATTAAATGGCAACGTCTTCAGATGATTGACAATATATAAGAGAGGAGACAACAAAAGGATGATTTAGGGCAGTTTGAGGAAGATGATGATGCTATTGAATTCGCTGATAGTATTCCTTTAGATGCCAAAACAGGGATTGGTAATAGCAGTTTACGACTCCAAACAGGGGAAAGAGGATTGCTGAAAATTTTAGAAGTAGTAGAAGAGGAAGCTCAGGAAGGAGTAGAGGAAGAGTTGCTTCTAGCATACATTCATTTTTTTCTCCTACCACCACCTGATGCTCAACTTAGAATTCGTGCTGCTATGGCTTCAGAACAACTGCACAATCAGGCAAACCTTGCAGTGGGGAGATGGTTTTATGATGTATGCATTTCATTTAATATAGCAAATAATTTTTATTTTCAAGCAATGACAGATGCAATTGCTAATATTGGTCCAGGATACAAGATGATCTCCTTGCACGGGTAGAGTTAGAAGTTTGAAACACCACCTAGTAAGGACTAGGAAAGAAGTTGCTCCTTGCACGGGTAGAGTTAGAAGTTTGCTAAAAGGCATTAAATGGCAACGTCTTCAGATGATTGACAATATATAAGAGAGGAGACAACAAAAGGATGATTTAGGGCAGTTTGAGGAAGATGATGATGCTATTGAATTCGCTAATAGTATTCCTTTAGATGCCAAAACAGGGATTGGTAATAGCAGTTTACGACTACCAAACAGGAGAAAGAGGATTGCTGAAGATTTTAGAAGTGGTAGAAGAGGAAGCTCAGGAAGGAGTAGAGGAAGAGTTGCTTCTAGCATACATTCATTTTTTTCTCCTACCACCACCTGATGCTCAACTTAGAATTTGTGCTGCTATGGCTTCAGAACAACTGCACGATCAGGCAAACTTTGCAGTGGGGAGATGGTTTTATGATGTATGCATTTCATTTAATATAGCAAATAATTTTTATTTTCAAGCAATGACAGATGCAATTGCTAATATTGGTCCAGGATACAAGATGATCTCTTATCAGAAATTGAGAGGGAAGATCTTAGATAAGATCGTCCTTGAAGTATAAGAATATTGTTTGACTTTGAGAGAGTCATGGAAGGAGACAAGATACACTATCATGGCAGACGGATGGATAAATAGGCGAGGAATGACCTTGCTAAACTTTATTGTTTACTGTCATAAAAGACTTATGTTTTTGAGATCTCTAGACATGTTAGAAGAGAGGTACAATATAGAGATCCTACGGCAAGAGTTTGATAAGGTGATATGCGAGGTTGGGCTAGAGAATGTAGTCCAATTGATTACACATAATACAACTAACTACAAAGCATTTGGGAAGGAGTTAGCTGATACTTATAGGACTTTATATTGGATACAATGTGTAGCCCATTGTTTAGATCTCATCATTGAGGATATTGGTGAGATGGATGAGATAAAGGCAACAACTAAGTGAGATGGATGAGATAAAGGCAACAACTGAGTGTTGCCAAAATATCACCAAATTCATCTACAACCATGGAATTGCATTGTGAATGATGAGGAGATATATAGACAGTGCAGAGTTTCTTCGTATAGCTGCAACTCGGTTTGCAACTAACTTCTTGTGTGTATAGAGTATTGTGAGACAAAAGCAAGCATTGAAGAGAATGTTCTCTTCAGATGAGTGACAACAATTTGTAGAGTTGCCTTAAAATAAAAGAAACAGAAAGTTGAATGAGATTTTCGAGACAGTTTTTAAGAGTACATTTTAGAATGCATGTGCTAGATTATTGAGGATTACATGTTCTTTAGTGAAGGTTTTGAGATTAGCTGATAGCAAGGAGAAACCATCTATGGGCTACTTTTATGAAGCCATGGATAGGGCAAAAGAAACAATTAGAAATAAATTTAATGGAAAAAAGAGGGATTATGTGCCCGTGTGGAAAATTATAGATAATAGATGGAATAAACAATTGCATCAGCCTAGTCATGCAACAATATATTGTCTAAACCCATTATTCAGGTACTCAGCAAGCTTCAAAAGGGACGGTGAGGTTAATCGAGGCATCATTGATTGTATAGATAGATTAGTCCCTAATGAGAGTACAGTAGATGCTATAGATCGAGAGATGGAGATATATGATAATGTTCTTCACTTGATGGGTTTTCCTGTAGCAATTCGCAACCGCGCTACTATGCATCAAGGTAAATTGTTTATCTTCGTATTTAAGTTTCTTAAATCAATACATCTTATATTATTTTAGATTATGTTCCTAATATTTGCCTTTTTCTACAGATGTTTGGTGAAATATGTTTGGAAGTGATTGCCAAACCTTAAGGATTTGGAATCAGAGTTATGAGTCAATCCTGTAGTGCAATGGGTTGTGAAAGGAATTGGGGTGTCTTTGAACACATCCATACAAAAAAGCGCAATAGGTTGGAACATAAGTAGCTAAATGACTTAGTTTTTATTCGTTGTAACATGTGGCTTCGCGAAAGGTAATGTTATATTAGTTAGTACTTAAAGGATTCAATTCAATATATTGTTTGACTTCAATTGTTAATATTATTTACTAATTGCTTATCTTTCTTTCTTATAGGCAATTGAAAAAAGTAAATAGAGAAGAAAGCCAATTTGATTCAATAAGTTTGGATAATTTTGATATATTAGAAGACTGAATTATAGAAGATAGTGAAGAAAATATCCTCCTAAATGAAGAAGACATTACATAGATTAATTTGGAAGGAGCGCAACAACATTATCAAGGAGATGAAGATTTTGATTTTCAAGCAGAAGGTAGTGATGATGATGATGAGGATCTTCAGTAAGGAGAAGATGAAGATTATTTAGTTGATGATCTTGATTATAATATGTGAAATGTAAATGTATTTCATTTTTTGCTTCAAAATATGTAAATTTGGATGCAATTGTTCAATGTTGAATGCTCAATATGTACTAAACTTTTCATTATATGAATTCAAAGCAATTACCAGATTTTTCCTATTTTTTTTGATTTTTTTTATTTTTACTAAATTTTCTTGATTTTTTAAATATTTTTCTATTTTTTTAATATTAAAGTATAATACGATACGATATGCTACGATACGATATGCCCGTATCGTGGAGCTCAGCGATACTCAATACGATACGCGTCAGACAACACTCGCCTATCTATCCGTCTATTTTTTCATAATAGTGTATCATGTCTCTTTCCATGACTCTGTCAAAGTCGAACAATATTATTGTACTTCAATGATGGTTTTATCTAATATCTTTCCTCTCAACTTCTGATAAGAGGGCATCCTAAACCAATATTAGTAGTTGCATATGCCATTGCTTGAAAATGAAAACTGTTTGGTGCACTAAATGAAATGCATGCATCATAAAACCATCTGCCCACTACAAGGTTTGCCTGATCATACAGTTGTTCTGAAGCTATAGTAGCACAAATTCTAGGTTGAACACTAGGTGTAGTGTTAGGAGGAAAAAATGAATGTATGCTAGAAGCAACTCTTTCTTTACTCCTTCTTGAGTTTCCTCTTCTACCACTTTCACTTGTAAAATCTTCAGCAACCCTCTTGCTCCTGTTTGGTGGTTGAGAATTACTAATACCAATCTCTGCGCATCTGAAGGAATACTATTAGTGAATCTAATAGCATCATCATCATCTTTCTCAAACATCTTTAAATCGTCTTTTTGTTGTCTCCTCTCTTTTATGCTCTCAATCATCGACATTGTCATTTAATGCCTTTTCGCAAACTTCTATCTCTACCAGTGCAATGAACAACTTCTTTTCTAGTCCCTGTTAGGTGGTGTTTCAATCATGAAATTTCACCACTAATCACCTTCTTACAAAATAAACATGTGATCTTTAATCTGGAACCCTCAACTGTTGTACCTCACTGCAAGTGAAATAAGCAAGAAGTAAGGAAGATGGAATCTAGGGTAGTCGGCCTGGTATTCTGCTACTAATTGCACCCTATTTCTTCTCTCTACCAACAGACGTAATTAAGTTTGGATAAACATGTGATCTTTAATCAGAGTTAATCACGTCTGTTGATAGGGTTTCTCCTTAAATACCAGCATTACATCAATAAACAAAATTACATCAATGCCATTAATGAACCTAATTTAAAGCTACCTTTAAAAACAAATCAAGACTAAAGACACATCATTACACTAAGTACCTTACTAAGGTAAGGAAAATATATAACCGAAACCTTCATGATTCGCCTTCTTAACACTCTCCCTCAAGTTGGGTGAAAGATAAACATCACACCCTACTTGTTACATAGTCTTTATAACAGATTTTTGTTAAGGGCTTTAGTTAACATGTCTACACAATGATTATTTGTCTTCACATGTTTGGGTTCAAATTCTTTGGAACATACACTATCTCATATAAAGTGACAATCAATATCTATATGCTTTGTTCTCTCATGATACACGTGATTTGATGCAATTTGAATGATTGATTTGCTATCATAGTAGAGAGGGATCAAACCCTCTATGGATATTCCGATTTTCATTAGTAGAGAATGAATCCACTTTCCTTCATGTATCCCAAATACAATAGCCCTATACTCTCCTTCGGTTGGTGATCTAGGTACAATTGATTGCTTCTTACTTTTTCAGGATACGATAGTGCCTCTAACTAATGTCACATAACCAAAAATTGACCTCCTATCTTCTGCAGATCCTGCCCAATCAACTTCTCCGTATACCTCGATTTTATTCTTACCATTAGTTGTATACTACACTCCATGTCCAAGTGTACCCTTAAGATACTCTAGAATATGATAAACAACATCCATATGATGTTTTGATGGGGATCGTATAAATCGACTTACAATACTCAGTGTGGTCGAGTAATGGTTAGGTAAATTAATTTTCCAACTATTTTCTAATATCTAATCACATCCATTTTATCACTATCATCATTCACTCTTAGCTTATGATTTACATCCATCGGTGTATGCAGTGGTTTATACTCTTGCATCTTTGTATCTCGTAGTAAATCCAAGATATACATTCTTTGATTTAGAAAGATATTGGTACTCGAATATGTAACTTCAATACTGAGAAAGTAATGCAGCTTTCCAAGATCTTTGATATCAAATTTCTATGTAATTCCTGCTTTAGTGCTTGAATTTCTTCTAAATCATCACCTGTCACAATTATATAATCAACATATAATAGTAGTATCGTTAGTTTCTCACCTTTCTTAATAAACAATGTATGATCACATACACTCTTCTTATATTCCAAGTTGATGATACTTTTACTCAGTGTTGTCAGACGCGTATCGTATCGGGTATTGCTGGGCTCCACGATACGGGCGATACGCCCATTTTTTTTTTGAAAAAAAAATTCAAAAAAAAAAATTCATTTTTTTTTAAAAGTTTCTACTTTCTGGCCACTCTTCACTTCTCTCTTCTCCCCTCTTCACAAACACCGAATGTGTGAATCTGCTCAAATAACATGATCTTGCTTTCTATGGTATTGAGTCTATTGACTTTGACTATGGAGCACTATCCTATATGCTCGATATTGGTTCTGATTTGGAATCCAACATCTTGAACCTGGTTCGTGGCAAACCTTGTTGAGTATTTACTAAGTAGGGTTGCACCAATCTGAGCACGGGAAGTGACTCGAGCAGATTTACGGATTCAGGTCGCGGCATGCCCATAAGGTGTCGCGTTGACCAACTTTGGTTTCTTCAATGAGAAATCAAGCTTTGGAGTAGGACTGATAATTAAAAAAAACAATCTTGTTAAATATCACTATGTTCATTATATAGTTATGAGAAAGAAAATATCATCTCGTATATGTTAACTCATGATATATTGGTAGATACAAATATGGATTTAAAATATATTTAAAAGATAATTGTTGTGTAGGTAAAAAACCTGATAAAAAACATAACGTTTTTTATATCTTTAGCAAACAGCCAAGGTGTCGGAGTTCCCCTCTTTTCCCGATTAACCAAGAATTTTTTTTTTTTTTGAATTTTTTTTTGGGGCGTATCGCTCGTATCGCACGATACGGTGCGATATGCCCGCACCTGTGATACGGGCCCCCGTATCGATACGATACGTATCGCACCTTATCGTACGAACAACATTGCTTTTACTGAACTTTTCAAACCAAGCTCTAGGTGAATGTTTTAGACCATAAATTGGTTTTCTTAACTGACATACCTTGTTTTTTTGCCGGATACCAAGCTCTAGGTGAATGTTTTAGTCCATAAATGGATTGCCAGAGCTTATATACTTTCTCATCAACTTCTTCAAAGCCGTATGAATAGTCCCTATACACTTTCTCCTCCAAATCACCATTTAAAAGTGTTAATTTCACATCCAGCTTGTTATAAAGGTCTAGGCTCAGGGCAAGAGATAGAAGTACCTTATTAGTATTTAAATTTGCTCTAGGTGCAAATGTCTCTAAGTGAATGAAATACCATAAGTCAGTCTATAATAAACTATGCTTCAAGAACTAATCAGCTTTTATATCGGTCTCAAGTGATCCAGACCATCGGACTAATATTTAAAAGTAAACAGCCATTTGCATCCTTCTGGCCTCTCTTGTTCTGGTAGATCTCCACCACTCTCCATGTTTGATTCTTTTTCAAGTGCTTGCATTTCTGTTCTCATCGCCTCAATCTAATGTTCATGCTGTGAAGCTTCAATAAAGTCTTTAGGTACTTGATAAGAATAAACATTTAGCACAAAATTATGATAGTTGTGGCTAATTTATCATATGATAAAAATTGAGAAATAGGATACCTAACACAAGTCCGTTTACCTTTTCTAAGAGCAATTGGAATATTCTGATCTTCATTGCTTTGTTCTTCAACTGAATCGTCACCACTTGGATCTGAGGAGTCTCCCCCTTGGTTGGTAGTTTCCTGAGGATTGGGCATAATGATCTTTCTCTCTCCCTTAGAGTATACTTCAAGCTCATTTCCTTCGTTTATATCACCTGCTTCTGTGATAACATGCTCTTCAAACAACTCATAATTGGTGGTGCTTATCGGTAGCACCAGTTCTTCATTATTGGAAATTGTCGACTCCTTTTGAGATTGAAAATAAGTAGTTTCAAAGAGTGTAACATCCATAGTCATATATTTTCTTTGAATTTAAGGATCATAACAAACATTCCTTTATTTTCAATAGAATATCCAATAAATACACAACGAACAACTTGTGGATCTAACTTGTCGCGAAAGAGATCATGAACATGGACAAAACAAAGGCATTAGAAAATTATTGGAAATTGTCAACTCCTTGCTGAGGAGTATAGACACAGGAAGTTTGATGTTAAATTCCATGAGATTGCAGATATACGTGCAACTGACTATTTACAAACTCACTACTATTATTTGTTCTCAAAATTTTGACAGGATATCTAAACTGAGTCATAATGAGCTTATGAACAATAAAAAAAATAGTAGAGACTTCGGATTTTGACTTCATAAGATAGACAAGATTGAAGCGATTCACCTTTTGAGATGTCTTATGGAATATTTTAGAGCGAAAAAGAAAGACCTTCACATGATATTTATTGATCTAGAAAAAACTTATGATAGGGTCCGAGGGAGGTTCTTTGGAGAACTTTGAAAAAAAGAGGTATCTCATTGACATATATTAACCTTATAAGAGAGATGTATGATGGTGCAAAAACATGTGTGAGGACTCATGAAGGAATGACAGACTTCTTTGAAGTTAATATTGGGTTACATCAAGGATCAACTTTAAGTCCATACTTATTTATAATGGTGATGGATGAGTTAACAAAACATATTCAAGATGAAGTACCTTGGTGTATGTTATTTGCAGATGACATTGTATTAGTGGAGGAGTCTAAGGAAAAAGTTAATAGAAAATTGGAACTATGGAGAGAAACATTAGAAAGCAAAGGCCTCCGACTTAGTAGAACAAAGACAGAATATATGGAATGTAAGTTTGATCATTTGGCTACTTCAGAGGACATAGAAATTAAAATTGGCAGACATTGCATCCCCCAAAAGGAAAATTTTAAATACCTAGGGTCACTTTTTCAGAGTGAGGGAAGAATTGATGGAGATGTTACGCATAGAATTAATGTTGGTTGGTTAAAATGGAAAGGAGCATTTGGTATTCTTTATGATAAGAAGATACCATTAAAGTTAAAAGGTAGATATTATAGAGCAGCAATTAGGCCTTTCATGTTTTATGGTTCTGAGTATTGGGAAGTTAATCATCAACATGTACAAAACATGTCTGTGACAGAAATGAAGATGTTGAGATGGATGAGTGGTCATACAAGAAAAGACCGTATACATAATGAGGTTATTAGAAACAAATTAGGAGTGGCACCAATAGAGGATAAAATGAGAGAATATCGTTTAAGATGGTTTGGACATATAGAAAGAAGATCAAAAGAAGAACATGTAATAAGGTTAGAAAAACTAAATTTGGAAAGTATTAAAAGAGGTAGAGGACGACCACAAAAGTGTTGGAAATAAACAATAAAGAATGATTTAGCTTATTGTGAGTTAACTGCTAACATGGCACACAATAAGGATCTGTGGAAACAAAGAATCCATGTAGCCGACCCCATCTAGTATGGGAAAAGGCTTAGTTGTTGTTGTTGTTGTAAGATAGACAAAGTTAAGTCTAGAGAAATCATCAATAAAACTAACAAAGTATTTAAATTTTTCATGAGAAGTAGTAAACATGGACCCCATACATCTAAAATGTATCAATTCAAAAGGAATACATGACTTAGATTCACTAATAGGAAAGGAAGCACGATGGTGTTTAGCCTTTTGACAAACATCACATTGAATAGTTAAATCTTTGAAACAATTATTATGAACTATCTCTATAATTTTTTAAGCTGGTAAATGACCTAAACGATTGTGATATATTCTTTTCTTCTACAATGGTAGCTGCTAATGCTCTTACCTATAACATCTCTTCTTCCAATAGTATATAAATTTTATTCCTCAGTTCATCACGACCAAAAGTTTTCCCGTTTTGAGATCCTGAAAAATACAACCAGAGGGAGAAAAAGTGGCTGAACAATTCTTGTCTCTAATTAAAGAGCTAACTAAACTCCGCCCATGTAAGGGATCACCCTTGCATGGCCAGTCCCAAGCTCAGATAAAGGAGGGTTGTGTTAGGCTTCCGATAACCAGCATAAAACTTTGTTGGATTTTCAAATTATGAGCATTGCTTTGGGGTGTCCCCGCCTAGCGATGCGTTATAGAGCCCGAATGTAGTGAAAAGTAAGGGCCACTACATTTTTGCCCGGATGTAGTGAATCAATTGCAAAGGCGGTTCCCACATCATAGACAAGCATGTGTAAAGAAGTTAGTTCCGCTATATTGCCGCCCGAATGTAGTGAATAAATTACAGAGAGGGTCTTCACATTTTCAATATGGACAAATGCAGGGGTAAGGAAGATAGTTATAGATAATAAGATTCATATTGGTTCTTGAAATATCGAAACATTATCCGGTAAGCTAATGGAGGTGGTAGATACTATGATTCGGAGAAAGATTCATATTCTATGTTTATAAGTGACAAAATGGGTTAGAGAAAAAGCGAAGGAGATAGAGGATACATGTTTTAAATTATGGTACTCAGGTAAAGAAAAGGCTCGAAACGGAGTTGGTATTATCATAAATAAAGATTTAAAGGATAGTGTAGCAGACATACAACGATATGGTGATCGAATCATGACGTTGAAATTAGTGTTAGGAGCAGATGTTTTGAATATAGTTTGTGCTTACGCACCCCAAGTAGGACTAGAAGATAGTATAAAGACGACTTTTTGGGAAGAGTTAGATAATGTGATTCAAAGAATTCCACAAAGGGAGATGCTTTGTTTAGGAGGAGACTTAAATGGACATGTCGGTAAAGAGGCATTAGGATATCAAGGTATTCATGAAAACTTTGGTTTTGGGGATATAAATGAGGAAGCTAGGGAGATTTTAAATTTTGCTATGGCATTTGATCTCTTTATAGTTAATACAATCTTCAAAAAACGAGATGAACATTTAATTACTTATAAGAATGACTTATCACAAACACAAATTGATTACTTTATTTGTAGAAAAAAAGATAGAGCGTGTTGTAAAGATTGTAAGGTAAGTCCAAGAGAAAGCTTAACTACCGAATATCGATTTTTAGTTATGAATTTACAAATAAAAAAATGGATAAAGAAGAAAAGAGTTTATTGAGCTATGAAGACTAAATGGTGGAACCTTAAAAGAGATAAAGAAGATATATTTAAACAGAAAGTCCTTTAAGGAGATGCTTGGAATTATGTTGGTACACCTTGTGATATGTGGAACAATATGGCTATACATATTAGAAAAGTGGCGAAAGATGTGTTAAGTGAATCTAAGAGAGGTGTACCGGCACAAAAAGAAGCTTGGTGGTGGAGTGAAGTAGTGCAAAATAAAATCAAGGCAAAGAGGGCATGTTATAAATTACATTATGCTAAGAAAATTAGTGAAACTTTAGAGGCTTATAAGAAAGTTAAAAAGGAAGCGAAAAATGCCGTTAGTGAAGCAAAAGCTAAAATTTGGAAGGATTTATATAAAACTCAACTAAAAAAGGGTAAAAGAGATATTTTTAGGATAACTAGGGCTAGAGATAAGAAAACTAAATATCTTAATTATGTTAGATGCATCAAAGACGAGGATGAAAAATTTTTAGTAACAAATGTTGATATAAGAAATAGATGAAAAGACTATTTTTATAAGCTGTTTAATGAAAATAAAGATGTTAGTATTAGCTTAGGAGAGTTAACCAAATTAGAAAAGTATATAAACCACAATTTCTACCGACGTATTCAAAAGAATGAATTCAAAGAGGCTCTTAAATATACGAAGGATGGTAACTCGGTAGGACCAGATAATATTTCCATAGAAGTTTGAAAAATCTTAGGAGAAACAAGAATCAATTGGCTCACAAAATTATTTAATGAAATATAAAAAAACCAAAAGATGCCCAAGGAATGGAGAACGAGTACACTTATACCCATATATAAGAACAAGGGAGACATTCAAAATTATGCGAATTATCGAGGTATCAAGTTAATGAGCCATACTATGAAATTGAGGAAAATAATTATCGAACTTTGGTTAAGATAAGTATCAAGTACAACAGAGGACCAATTTGGATTTATGCCAGATAGATCTACTATTGAAGTGATTCACCTTTTGAGACATCTTATGAAACATTTTAGAACAAAAAAGAAAGACCTTTACGTGATATTTATTGATCTAGAAAAAGCTTACGGTAGGACAGTAAGGGAGGTTCTTTGAAGAACCTTGGAAAAAAGAGGTATCTCATTGACATACATAAGGGAAGCCTTATAGGAGACATGTATGATGGTGTAAAAACATGTGTGAGGACTTATTAATGAATGATGAACTTCTTTTAAGTTAATATTAAGTTACATCAAGGATTAATTTTAAGTCTATATTTGTTTATAATGGTGATTTATGAGTTAACAAAACATATTCAAGATGACTATTTGCATATGACATTGTGTTTAGTGTTGTCTGACGCATATTGTATCGTGTATCGCTGGGCTCCACGATACGGGCGTATCGTATCGTATCGTACTTTAATATTAAAATAATACAAAAATTAATTAAAAATTAATAAAAAATAGTAAAAAATCGAAAAAAATCAGGAAAAAATCAAGAAAAAACTGATAATTGCTTTAAATTCATATAATGTAAGTTTAGTACAGATTGAGCATTCAACATTGAACAATTGCATCCAAATTTACATATTTTGAATCCAAAAAATAAAATAGACATAATTTACACTTTATAGTACACTACAGTTACATATAATGTTACATTTTACAAATTGTAATCAGGATCATCACCTAAATAATCTTCATCTTCTCCTTGTTGCAGATCCTCATCATCATCAGCCATGCCCACACCTTCTTCTTCAAAATCAAATTCTTCATCTCCATAATGTTGTTGTGCTCCTTCCAAATTAATCCAGGCAACGTCTTCTTCTGTTAGGAGGGCATTTTCTTCAGTGTTCTTCCATAACCCAATCTTCTAATATCTCAAAATTATCCAAACTTATTGGATCGAATTAACTTTCTTCTCTATTTACTTTTTTTAATTGCCTACGACACAAACAAAGATAAACAATTAGTAAGTAATATTAACAATTGAAAACTGAAGTTAAATAATATCGAATTGAAAATTTGAAAGTAATACAACATTACCTTTCACGAAGGCGCATGTTACAACGAATATAAACCAAATCATTAAGCCTTTTGTGTTCCAACCTGTTGCGCTTTTTTGTATGGATGTGTTCAAAAACACTCCAATTTCTTTCACAACTTGTTGCACTACAGGTTTGGCTTAAAACTCTAACTGCAAAATCTCTAAGGTTTGGACAATCACTTCCAAACCTGTTCCACCAAACATCTGTAAAAAAAATATAAACATTAGAGACATAATAATCCACAGTAATGTAAGATGTAACTTAAATATAAAAATAAACAATGTACCTGGACGCATCGTAGAGCGGTTGCGAATTGCAACAGGCAAACCCATCAAGTGAAGAGCATTATCATATATCTCCATCTCTCGATATATCGCATCTACTATGCTCTCATCAGGGACTAATCTGTCGATGCATTCAATTATTCCTCGATTAACCTTACCATCCCTTTTGAAGGTTACTGAGTACCTCAATGATGGGTTTAGATAGTAGGCTGCTGCATGAATAGGCTGATGCAATTGTTTATTCCATCTACTATCAATTATTTTCCACACGGGCACATAATCTCTTTTTTTTCATTAAAGTTATTTCTGATCGCTTCTTTTGCCCTGTCCATGGCTTCATAAAGGTAGCCCATAGATGGTTTCTCCTCGCTGTCAGCCAATCACAAAACTTTCACTAAAGGACAAGTAATTTTCAATAATTTGATGCATGCATTCCAAAATGAACTTCTAAAAACCGTTTCTGCAATCTCATTTAACTTTCTGTTCCTTCTATTTTGTGGCAACTCTGCAAATTGTTGCCACTCATATGAGGAGAACATTCTCTTTAAAGCTTGCTTCTGTCTTACAATACTCTGTACAGATAAGAAGTTTGTTGCGAACCGAGTTGCAGCTATGCGAAGAAGCTCTGCACCTTCTGTGTATCTCCTCATCATACACAAAACAAATGCATGGTTGTAAATGAATTTTGTAATATCTTGGCAACACTCAGTTGCTGCCTTTATTTCATCCATCTCACCAATATCCTCGAGGATGAGATCTAAACAATGGGCTGCACATGGTGTCCAGTAGAAAGTCCCATAAATATCAGCTAACTCCTTTCCAGCTGCTTTGTAGTTAGCTGCATTATCTGTAATCAATTGGACTACATTTTCTAGCCCAACCTCCTGTATAACCTTATCAAATTCCTCTCGTAGGATCTCTGCAGTGTGCCTCTCCTCTGACATATCTAGAGATCTCAAAAACATGAGTCCTTTAGGACAATATACAAGAAAGTTTAGCAATGTTCTTCCTCGCCTATCGGTCCATCCATCTGCCATGATCCTGTTTCCTTCCACGATTGTCTCAAAGTCGAACAGTATTGTTGCACTTCAATCACGGTCTGATCTAATATCTTCCCTCTCAACTTCTGATAAGAGGGCATCCTGTATCCTGGACCAATGTTAGCAATTGCATCTGCCACTGCTTGAAAATGAAAATTGTTTGCTGCATTAAATAGAATGCATGCATTATAAAACCATCTGCCCACTGCAAGGTCTGCTTGATCGTACAGTTGTTCTGAAGTCATAGCAGCACGAATTCCTGGCTGAGCACCAGGTGTAGTGGAAGGAGGAAAGAACGAATGCATGCTAGAAGAAGAAGCTCTTCCTCTACTCCTTCCTGAACTTTCTCTTCTGCCACCTCCAAAGTCTTCAGCTGCAACCCTCTTTCCTCTGCTAGGTGCTCGCGAACTGCTATTACTAATATCTGTTCTAACATCTGAAGGCAAACTATCAGTGAATCCAACTCCAGTGGCAGTAGCATCATCAGCTTCTTCACACATCTGAAAATCATCCTTTTGTTGTCTCCTTTCTTGTATGCTCTCAATTATCTACAAGCATTGCCATTTAATACCTTCTAGCACACTTCTAACTCTGCCTGTGCATGGAGCAACTTCTTTTCTGGTTCCTGCTAGGTGGTGTTTCAACCTTGAAATTTCACCACTAACTACCTTTTCACAAAATAAACATCTGATTTTTAACCTTGAACCCTCAACTGGTATACCCCACTGCCATGCCGGATCATCAGACTTTGAATGAGAGTCTCTACCACCTCTTCCTGCCATCTCAATGGAGTATTTTAATTCAAACAAAAACCTGAAAATAAAAGCACTTCGTAAATCCCTCAATCTTCAAATAACACTCAAATCGAGTGTCTCCCACTTCATGAATGCAATAAAAATCGTATACACACACTTAATAACTTCATATTTGGTCATTCAAAAAAAAATAGAAATAACACAAAAAACAATAAATATAAAGGAAAAAAATGGAAAAAACATTAAAAATATACCTAAATCCGAGTTTGGAGGCTTGGACGGATACCGTAGGGCACGATTTTAGATCTTTGAACACCAAGGAGACGAAAACCGACTCTTAGGGAGCTTGAATAACCCAAAAGGAGAGAGGAAACCCGCGAAAAATCGTGGGTTTCTCTCGAGCCGGGACCCTTTATAAGGGTCCCAGGGCGTATCGCCCGTATCGTACGATACGGGCGATACGGGCCGTATCACACGATACGGTGCGATACTCTCGCACTTGCGATACGGGCCCCCGTATCGTATCGTGGTGGCCCATGATACGATACGGTGCGATACAGACAACACTGATTGTGTTAGTGGAGGAGTCTAAGGAAAAAGTTAATAGAAAATTGAAATTGCGGAGAGAAACATTAGAAAGTAAAGGCTTGTGACTTAGTAGAACAAAGACAAAATATATAGAATATAAGTTTGATCATTTGGTTACTTTAAAAGACATAAAAATTAAAATTGGCATACATTGCATTCTCAAAAGGGAAGTTTTAAATACTTAGGGTTAATTTTTCAGAGTGATGGAAGATGGAGATGTTAAGCATAGAATTAATGCTGGTTGGTTAAAATGGAGAGGAGCATCATGTATTCTTTGTGATAAGAAGATACCATTAAAGTTAAAAAGTAAATATTATAGAGCAACAATTAGGCCTGCCATGTTTTATGGTTATTAGTGTTGGGCAGTTAATCATAAACATGTATAAAAGATGTCTGCAACAGAAATGAAGATGTTGGGATGGATGAATGGTCATAAAAGAAAAGACCGTATACATAATGAGGTTATTAGAAACAAATTAGGAGTGACACCAATAGAGGATAAAATGACAAAATATCATTTAAGATGGTTCAGACATATAGAAAGAAAATCAGAAGAAGAACCTTTAAGAAGGTATGAAAAACTAAATTTGGAAAGTATTAAAAGAGGTAGAGGACGACCACAAAAGTGTTGGAAAGAAACAATAAAGAATGATCTAGCTTATTGTGAGTTAACTGCTAACATGACACTTGATAGAGCTATGTGGAAACAAAGAATCCATGTAGACGACCCTGTCTAGTATGGGAAAAGGCTTAGTTGTTGTTTGTTATTGATAAATGGATTTACCTCTTTACTTTAAGACAAGTTCAATGGATCTGGCCCATTCCCTGTTGCTTTGACCTTTAAGTTGAATGTTAGTAATCTAGAATGACTCCATTTTTTTATCATTACCATACCCGATCACTTGGGATTCTTTCTTGAGATGTCTTTCCATGATTACTTTATGTCTTCTTGGCAGATATTTTCACAATAAGATGGCAGACAGGTGGTGAACAAGTGGACAGATTTCTTCATATTTGTTTTCTTTCTTTCTGTGTTGCTGCTATTCCTTGATTTGTATCTCTTCACGTAGATTAGCCTCAAAGGCTCTGATATCATGTCACAATTTCACATTAAAATACAAGTGAAATAAGCAAGAAGTAAGGAAGATGGAAACTGAGGCAGTTGGCCAGGTATTCTACTGCCGATTGCATTCTCTTTCTTCTCTATAATTTTAGAGTTAATCACGTCTGCTGGTAGGGTTTCTCCTTAAATACCAGTATTACATTAATAAACGAGATTACATTAATGCCATTAATGAACCTAATTTAAAGCTACACGTCATTATACTAAGTACTGTACTATGGTAAGGGAAAGATACAACTGCAACCTTCATGATTCGCCTTCTTAATAGGTTCGACATTTCTAATTTGTATGCCCAATTCCTTACTCATTTGATGATTTTATAGGAACCATTATACTTGCAGATCAATGCCATGTATTGTCGATGAAAATGCTGAGTGTTTAGGATAAAGTTTTATTAGAACATGCTTTCCTACCCTAAACATGACAGTGTGACATTTGATGTCGTCCCATTTCTTCATCCATTTTATTGCCTTCATGAGGAGGATGTGTACCATATCACGTCTCTCTTGTATGTTTGTCATGAATGAATACAACGACTGCACTCTTCCCATGTAGCTTACTGCAATGAGCGAGGAGTTTGTGATCGTTGTTCCGTTGCCAACTCAAAGGGTCTTCTTTCGGTGGATTAGCTAACCTCCAAATTATATGAAAATTATACAAAATCCATCCATTCCTTCTAGTTAACACAAATATAGTGACGTAGATAGCATTCCACTAAGACATTGATTTTCTATGTTTGGCCATTCGTCTGCGGGTAACAGTTGATAATAAAAATTCAATCCCATCAAATGAAAGACCTCCCGCCAGAAGTTCCTTGTGAAACGGGCATTTCGATCGCTAATGATGTTGGAAGGGGTGTATTCAATACTTCACCACATTGCTTGACGAAGAGCTTGATTGTACGATTTATCGTGCACTTAAGCAAGACTGTCACAAACACCCTATACTTCGAAAACCTTTCTACCACCACCAAAATAGATTGACAACCGTTATGGTGCAAACTTTTGACTCTAGTTTTTAGAGCTGCGTGTATTGATCTCTCTCATGGATATGAATTTGATGGTAGCCACATTCTTTAATCAATTAGAGTGAAACTTTAGCACCAGCTTGTACGTTAAGCATGCCATCTATTTTAAGGATGGGGAAAGCAATAAATTATTGCAATTTTGTTTGTTAATCAGTTCTTCCCTTAAAGCTCGACATTGTCCATGGAGTTCATTCAATTGGATGCCAAGTTTGAGAGAAAGAAATCAGGAATGAAGTCAAACACGTTAGGAGATGGGCCATAAGGAAATTCATTAGGCATGATCTCCTGTCAACCCTGAATGGGAGATTTAACAACGTTGTGTAACTCAGAATCATAATATGAATCTCTCTGGTCATTGTATTACATGTCATGGCAATAGCCACATGGTGGATAGACAATCACAAATTGGTTAAGTGATTTTTCCTGGTTTCTTTAAGAGGGTAAAGAACAAAGGCCCTTCCAAGCAATATGAATGTGTGCATTTTTCCACCCATGTAGATTGTGTTTCCACCATGCTGTTATGGAGCCTAACATAGCATAATTTATAATGTTTTATACATTTGATTGTTAGTTATAATTATGCTTTTATACTGTTAATTGTTACTGTTGTAATTTTTTTCCTCAACTAGGCCGATTTTTTCATGCATGTTCTTACTAGGCCTTTTAGGGTCCTGTATCCTATGTGAAATTAGGGACTTTGCTGCTTTGGGGTTTACAGTGAATGTACACACTGTGTGTTCTCTGATGGGGGTGTGCTACTATGCATCAGGCTCGGATGTGCTTCCATACTGGGTTTCGTCTTAACATGCCCCTGCAACCATCTATCCATTACATCTGTCCTGCGCTCAATACCTCTGTGCATCCCATATCTTCAACTATTCCAAACTACCATGTGTTGTATCAAGCATCATCTTCAGAAGTTTCTACCTTTTTGGCTGACCACTACCTCTTCCCTCTGTGAATGTCCTAACACTTTTCTACGGTCACTTGAATGAGCCCTCTTATGCTGCTATGACCTCTTCCTCACCTTCACAGTTACTTCTATGGAGCTGAGAGCATGGGGACTTTCACTTTATCTTCTTGTGGTCCTTCCATTGAGGGTGGCAGGCAGTTGCTAAATGATTTGATAGGATGTCTTTTCATCCTTAAAGAAAAATTAATCTCACTTTTGGATCAGAGATCTTGTAATTAGAGTGTTGTGTCCCAATGACTTGGATTCAAATAAGATGCACAAAACATATCAAGGACATTGAACCCATGATTAATTAACTGTGAAAAGTTATCATGAGGTTCTCCCACTAAACCTTCATCTTTTGCTTTGGTTCTTCCTTATCCCCTTCTCTCTATATATACTATATACACATATATGTATGTGTTTATATATATACAGGCTCCCTCCCTCCCTCCCATGATCTCACTCTCTTCTTGGTTTGTCACAGCTCACTGTCGGTGGTGCCTTTGAACCATTTCAGGTAGGGAACTCTAAACGGTTTCCTCCTCCCTTCACTCTCTGAGCTAATCACAGAGCACCAGAGAAGGTACTGTCATTTGTTATCAATGCTTGTCTTTCCTGATTTCTACTTGTCTATGATTGACTGCCTCCAACCTACATCCTGTCAGTTTCAGTTCCCACCATTTGATGCTACCTTCACTTCTCCCTGAAGAAGGTATTATTTGGTATTGCTTGAGCCCTCTTTCATCCTGTTTGTTCATGTGGACTTTGAATTTGCATCCTGTGCTGTATCCAAACCCATGTGAAAACTGAAAGACACAGACGAGGGAGCAATTCCTCTCTGTTTCAGTTTTTTGGACAATCGCATTGTTGACTCTGTCCGGTTTTCTGATTTTCTTTAATGTAAATTTTTAGACATTATTTATGCACTTCATCTATATATTTCATTCCCTATTTCTGTTGCAGCTGGAGTATATGCCAATTTCTTCAATAGAGAAGAGCCGATGAATCATGGAAGAATTCTTGGATATTTGGCAGGAGACTCTCTCAAAGAAATCGTTGCCTGGCCGTTTTGTTCACACATCACAGCATACGGCTGTACAGTATGTTGTTGTCATGGGCAACCTTATTGCTGCAGTCAGGAGCTGAAAGGCAGAGCTCAGGTATTGGCAGTTTATTGAACGACAATTCTCTCTTCCATTTTTATTTCCTGAATTCCATCTTAAGTCACTTCGTCGTGTAGTTTGCATTTGCATTTGTCTTGAATTATTTCCTGGTAAAGTCGTCCGCAGCTAGCAAGCGAAGTTGTGATAGAAAAGTTGGTATAAGGCGACCACTGATCTAACATTTTCCAGGAATGTTTGGACTTTACTGTATCACACAGTAGGATTCTCTTGATTTAGGAGGAAACCTAGTTGTATCGCCAACAGTTGTGTATAAGTGAAGAGAAATCAAAGTGCTTGCTTTTGTTTGGGATTTTATTTCTTTTTTCCTGTTTGTCCATACACCAGTTATCTTTATTGAAAGATGGAACGCTTGCTTAATATACATGTACTATATTTGTTATCCAGTTCTGCAGCTTGTTTTTGAAGGTTATGAACTTGTTATTTGGTGCTGCTGATTTTGTTGCGATCATGACAAATTCAAACCTGATCTAGACACCCATTCTATGTTATCAATAGCGGTTAGCGGGTTGTTAGTGGTTGACCCTGATATAGCGGTAGCGGGGATATAGCGGTACACTTTTATTTATGATTAAAAAATTATATATATAATAGGTTTTCTAACTTTTAAGAAATATCAATAAACATAACCAGTTCTTTAATAAATGAATGAGCAAAACACTCACTAATGAACAGGAAAAAGTAATAAAGGAGGAATGCCACATACCTTTTAGCCCATATTATTTGTAGTATACCTCATCTCCAACCAAAGTGCATAAAAGTTCGGACATTAAAGCAAAAAAGAAAGGCAAAAGAAGATCAAAAACTTCTATCACCAACATGTTCAACAGTTTAAATAATGAGAGATTAAGGCAATAGCACCTGGACTGGATAGACATATCAAAGGCAAAAAAGATTTTCAGATGGTCCTAAATTTGTTGGATAGCATATGAAAATATCAGGTGGAAGTACGAAAACAAACTCAAACTACTAAAACTTCCATGACCAATATTACCTCCTCGAAAAGCTACTGGGGTTCCCCAATAAGCCATTTGTAGCTTGTGGTAATGAAGAAGTTGCTGACACATTCGTTCCTATGATCTCTATCTTCATCGGCTTCCCATCAAGTTGCACATTGTTGTACCTCTTGACAACTGCCAGAGCATATGATCTTCGTGAAAACACAACTTTAGCAGTGCTCTGAAAGCATGGATCTTGCTCGTCAAATACTTGCCACTCAAAAAGTGAAACTAACATAAAAGCAAAGATACATGCCTTTGCCTTTGACCTCCCACTCCTATCATAGTGGATACCAAAGCGTTTTAAATCGCCAACCTTTGCGAAAAGTTCCTGACACATGCAGAGACAACATATTCAGAGATACTGACTGTCTTAATGGATGGTATCTTATAACGAATATGAAAAGTGAAAATGAACTAAGCAAAACCAAGTGAAAGCATGCACATACAATAGAATACCAAAATGACCGGAAAATAAGAACCCTTAGAATTTAAATAGCATGCATTCTCTAGAATATCTACCAAAAGTGCCTCTTAAAAAGCAGGGTCATGCGAATTTTTGGTTGACTATGACTAGCATAGGGTTCAGGTTTTCATACATCTCAACAAGTTCTAGGTTTCTGTTGTGAGATTCTTTCACAGATCTAAATGTTTTTCCAACAATGATTATAAAACAACAAAAAACACAGTAGGTAAAGGGAGCAAAGTGTATCAAAACAACACAGTAAGTATAAGCATCAATAAGAACCATGTTCTCTGGTCTTGGATCAAGCAAAGCAACCATATAATAAAATTTTAAAAGCCAAGGAAGCCATAAGTTTAAATGCGTTGTTCACTATCAAACCTGGCATCCATCTCAGTTAGATTTTAGGTTCGACTACATGATTCAACAAATAAATCTGAACTTTAGAAAACTAATCTGCATTGATATGGCTATATGGGACAAAGCCCATAAATTGTTGTATGCAACATTCACGTAGAAAATTAGAAAAGCTAAGTACACTTCGCAAAGCAATGTAAAGAACCTTAATATCTTCATTGGAAACCCTGCATTCCAAATTTGAAATGTAAAGCTTCGTTCCCGTTTGGATCGACTGCGCTGCAAGGCTAGCATACGCTGTCGGGGCCTGATCCGTGAACATATCGTGCTGCCACGCCGTCTCCGGAGCCGGCTACATCGGTTGTACCCCCAAACAAATACACGAACAAAGCAACAAAACGCCTCAGAATGACCCAACCCTAACCCTAGCACCAAAACCCGAGCGCACAAAAGGGTTTAGAAGCGACAGATTTGGGGGAAGATGATGCAGGAAAGCAGCGGCAGACGCTTCATCTCACGAGGAGGGAAAGCGGGGGAAAGAGAAAGAGAGGGAAAGTAGGATTTTTTCGGAAGGGCGGGCTTCGCCTCTTTGATGCGCGGGACCTTATGACTTGATTCGGGAGAGAGAGAGATATCCGAGAGGAATACTTACCTAAGAGGGAACGACGACAGGACACGAGTGGGAGTGAAGGCAGCAGAAGGAGAGGCGACAGATAGAGAGGTGGGAGAGAGAGAGTTAGTCGAGAGGGAGAGAAGGCACAGGGACGAGGGCTTCGTTTGCGTATTTGTATCTTTTGGATCGGGTCGATCCTGATCGACCCGACCCGATTCAATAAAAACTATAACGTCCGCTTATAGTGCTATAGCGGGCCCCTATAGCGGCCCGCTATAGCGCTGTAGATGGCGCTATAGCGGTTTTGGCGGGTCACCCGCTATAGCGTTTTACAGCCCGCTAAAACGCTATAGCGTGCTATTGATAACATAGCACCCATTTGAGATCTAACCTGGTTATGGTGTCATCCAACAGCCCAAAGTAGTCCATAAATTGATTCAGATTTATACTAACACTAATCAGTTTAAGATATATAACCAAAAGATGCTCAATATATTTGTGAAAGAATTATCATTTTTTAATTGTACGTTTTCATTCTTGTGATACTCTGAATTCGATCACCCTATTATCCTATTATTCATGTCCATTTAAGTCGAGTATAATCTATTTAGGTCCCTATCTCCAACAATTTGAGGAGAATCAGCATATCTTTTGTTTATAGCCTAAAAGTTTAATGTCTAGACCACAATTCTATGCAGTTGAAGGATGTGAATTCTTGTAGTATGTAATGCGTAAAGTTCAAAGAGATATGCTTCATTGATCTTTTAGTATTCTTTGACGTTATGATATGATTTTGATGTTTAGTTTACTTGGTTTATGTGTTTGTCTATCTGTCAATGTCATATTGACTAAAGAATGGGTTGTGAAATGGAAGATCTTTGACATTACTAAGAAAATCCTGGTTGAGATTGTCGTTGGTTCCAAAATTTGTAGTGGGTCTCGTGTGAATGATAATCAATGTCTGTAGTAGTTTATATGTCGTTAATCACAAGAAATGGAGGACCACCAAAATTGATCCACACATTTTATTTGCTATGAGAGCTTAATTACCTTTTAATTCTCCTGCAAAAATGCCTTGTATATACTCGAAAATTGTGCTTTTTTGAAAAAATGGAAGGAAAATAATGCTGCCTAGGGGACTGTTATGAACCTATCAACCATATATATGGGAGCTTGACTTTGGCTGGAATTGTCTCACCTTGTGTGTTAACTTCTATAAGATAACGTACAGTAGTGTTGTACTGTCATTCTGACGTGTCACGGTAATAGGAAAATGTTCCATAGTGTCAAAAAGACCTAAAATCTTGACAAAAGATGGTGTTTTTAAAGACAACCTTTTTATCAAGCCCACACCCCTTGGCGTGAATAGTTCTAGCCTTAACCTTACTAAGCGCACCCCCTGTCTCTCCTTTACTCACGCGTGTCACCTCTACTCTTTGTCTCTCCTTCCTTCTCTCCCTTTCATAATGTTGGAACTCGTTGCCATTCCTTAGTTTATCCTTCATTTTTCCTCTCATCTCTTTCCTTCATGCCACCCTTCTCCTTCTTGTCTCTCTCATCATTCCCTCATGGAGAGATGCGGGCTAACCCCGTCTTCCTTAATGAGGAGGCATAGGTCGGTTGCATCACCCAAAAAGGGGGTACATGGCTTGCTCTCATGGATAGCATGTGTCCCTTTTCTTAAAGAGATGCATCTTTCATGTGTTTGGAGATGGAATTGACCGGCGTCTATTTTTTTATATTTTTCTTATAATATTTTTTTTTATGTTATCTTATTATTTGTTTGTGTCATCTATAGATGTCAAATGAGAGTATCGATGAGATGTGGTTTGGAAGAAAACCCAATCTAGGTCATCTGAGGAGGTGGGGATCAATTGCTCATGTAAAGATCCTTGATCAATAGAGATAAGCTAAACAGTAAGTCCTTGAGATGTATATTCATTGGATATCCTAAATGCTCAAAGGGATATCGGTTTTATCATAAGGATCATAAACTGATAGAGAGCAAAGATGTTGAATTCTTAAAAGATATTAAAAATGATATCTTGAAAAATAATGATGAGTATGTTGACGATCTAGTAGGCCTAGATCAATCATCGTTTGAACCCATAGAAGACCTTCCTCAAACAACTGAAACTTTAAGTGGACGTAAAAGGCCTTGGGCCACACCGTCCTACTTAAAGGATTATCACACTTATCTTGCAGAAGAAGTGTGTAATTCGATGGATTTAGGTGAGTTGACTGATAACTTGACTTATCAACAAATTATGAACTCATCGGAAGCAACAAACTGGGGGAAAGCATTGGATGAGGGAATTGAATTAATGGAGAAAAATCAAGTTTGGGAATTGACTAATTTGCTAAAAGGAAGGAAAGTCATAGGCTGTAAATGAGTTCTGAAAAAAGAAATATAAGATCAATGGTTCAATCGACAAGTTTAAAGCAAAGTTATTTGTAAAGGGTTTCTCATAAAAGGAGGGAATAAATTATGTTGAGACATATTTTTCTATTCCGAAATTTGCATTCATAAGGATAATCCTTGCAATATCTGTATATTATGATTTGGATTTACATTAGTTATATGTAAAAACAACTTTTCTAAATGGAGATTTAGATGAAATCATATACATGCAGCAACCCAAAGGATATACGGTTAAAAACCAAGAAGATAAAGTATATAGGTTGAGAAAATCCTTACATGGTCTGAAACAATCACCTCGCCAATGGTATTTGACTTTTCAAAACGTCATTATTGAACTTGTGTTTGTGGCTAATGAGCTTGATCACTGTGTTTATGTTTGGAACAATGGGAGCCACTTTGTTATCTTATCATTATATGTAGATGACATATTGTTGACTGACAATGACAATGAGATGATTGTCAAAGGTTAAACTCAAAGCTCAAAATAAAAGATATAGAGAAAACATCTTATATCCTGGGTATAAAGATTTCTTGGGATAGAGAATCTAAGCTCTTATGCCTAAGTCAGGAGAGATATATTGACTATATCGTCAAGAAGTTCAAAATGGGTGAATGCAAGTCTGCTATTATACCCGTTGCAAAAGGGGTCAAACTGAGTAAGGTAGATTATCTCGGTAAAGGAGACGATAAGCCTAACATTCCTTATGCACAAGCTGTGGGTAGCTTGATGTATGTTTTGTTTTGTCGAAGACCTGATATCAGCTTCGTTGTTGGTCTTTTGAGTAGATATCAAAGTAATCTTGGATGACAGTATTGGATAGTTATAAAAAGGATTTTAAGATATCTAAAAGGAACAAAAGACTTGAAACTGTGTTTTCAAGCAAATGAACTGAAAGTGGTAGGATACTCAGATGTTGATTTTGCTGGGAGGAAAGATGACAACAAATCAACTTCGGGACAAATATTCTTATTTGGAGGTGGTGTTGTTTCTTTGGCATATAAGAAATAGGGTTGTGTAGCATTGCATACACAACCAACTAAGTATGTGGCTTGTTGTATGGTTGCAACGAGTGCTGTTTGGATAGGCCGCTTCATACGAGATTTAAAGCTAGAGATAGCAGACGAGGTAAGTATTATTTACTGTGACAACAACACAACAATTACTCTTATCAAGAGTGGAGCTAACAACTCCAAAAGCAAGCATATAATAGTTAAATACCACTATGTTTATGATATGGTTATGAGAAAGAAAATAATTATCTCATACATGCCAACTCATGATATGTTGGTAGATCCCTTGACTAAAGGCATAACTGAGGATATTTTCTCATAACATTTTGCAAACATAGGTTTGAGATATGTTTGATTGTTGTGTAAATAAAAAACCAGAAAACGGATGGTGATTGCAATAACAATCATGAAATGACATTACTAGGAAAACCCTGGAAAAGTGGGAGGAAAATGTTAGTACACTTGGCTCAAATGGCAAAGTAGGAGATTTAAGGAAATAAATGGTCATTCTCGGCAATCCCAACATAGAAATGGTTGGACTGGTCATCTAACTGTTATCTATGCAAGCATTGCGATAAAGGAGGCCGTAACGGTCATGATTGGCTGAAACCGCCAGGCGGTTACAGAGCTTATCCGTAATTGATCGGATAAAGTCTTCAGAAAAAGGAAAGCCCAGTAAAGAATCCGAGAGGAAAATGGAGAAGGCATTGCTCTATAAATACAGAGTAGCGCAAGAGAATAACACATCAATCGTATACAAGCAGATATTCCTCTCAGGCAAATCCTATTATGAGGAAACCTTGAAACGCAGAAAACACATGTACCTGTTCATCCACTACTGTCTACCTCATTGAAGCTCCAAAAAGCCGAAAGTAGAGGATGCAGGAGAGTCAACTGGAATTGCCGAGGATGCGGGAGAGTCGACGAAAAAAGGCAACATAGATCACTGAACAGAGTTGTTACCGTATTCTGTATCATTTTTGTTTTCATCCACGTTGTTTTGTTTTCACCCTCTTTCGCATAATTCAGATTGAGGGATCTAATTTTATCCATTCAATAAAAGGAAAAGGGAAGGAAGATGATAAAAGACTTGTGTTGAGTTGCTTTGTGTTAGCTTAGGCACAACTCGAGGAATGCTCGACTTAGACCTGAACTCGAAACATTTTTGGATCTACTTGTCGAGTTAAGTTTGCTCCTTAACTTTTCAAAAGAACGACTTGCAGTGTTTAGCAAAATCTCTGGATTTGTTAGAGTTTCATATGGAAGGGATGACGAGATGATCATGAGCATGTCTGGAAAGGAGTTTACAAAATCATGTGATTCGAGTACAACCCAAACATGAGCTTTCTACCGATACGACACTTAACACGAAACCCAAGCTCAAATAAAGGAGGGTTGCGTTAGGCTTTCGACAGTCGGCGTAAAACTTTGTAAGATTTTTCTACAATGGATCCTACAAATTATGATAGGACTCTATGGAAACAAAGAATCCATGTAGCCTACCCCATCTAGTATGAGAAAAGGCTTAGTTGTTGTTATTAATATAGTATGTTGGAGTCGTAATCAGTTACTTCAATATTAAAGAGATGTTGAAAAGAATAAGAGTTTGTCATTATAATATCTCGTTTAACATAAAGATAAAGAGCATCTTGGATAGGAAAGGAGTGATGATATAGAAGTAAGAAACGTGTTGATATTGAAAGTAGTCACTAAACGAGTAGGAAAAAGGTAAAAGTCTTTTTAAACTCATGACTTAAATGAAAGTGATGGTTTTTAGAGGTCGTTTGTGTTAATAGGACACGTAATCATACCCTACTGTTGTATCTTAAAGTATATGTATATGTTAGTAGATTGATTGATGCTAAGTAGAAACTAATAAAAGAAGAGATAAAAGCAACATGATGACTCAAATATATTCACATTAAAGCACATTTATAGTACGAGGCTTAAAATCCCAAAAGAAGAGATTAATGATCAATCGTTTCTAATATTTTCTTTGCTTGTGTTAATAGGACACGTAATCATACCCTATTGTTGTATCTTAAAGTATATGTATATGTTAGTAGATTGATTGATGCTAAGTAGAAACTGACAAAAGAAGAGATAAAAGCAACATGATGACTCAAATATATTCACATTAAAGCACATTTATAGTACGAGGCTTAAAATCCCAAAAGAAGAGATTAATGATCAATCATTTCTAATCTTTTCTCCACTAACTTTTATAACAAATAGATCACACAAGTTTTGCACATGTCATCATAAGATAGGAGAGAGATTGAATTAGTGATATTGTTTTTGTTCATCCTTTCTTCACTTCAATCATTTTGGTATATATCCAAAGGTTGTTGTGGAGTTTGATTTCACATATAACACAAATAGATATAAGATATTTTTTCTTGAGATTATTCGATTTATACCAACTAATAAAAAAATTTCTTTAGTATTTTCTTTTATGAATGCAAGAAAGGAAGATAATTAGTTTTTGTATAATATAAAGAACCACAATATAAACAAGTATAAAAGGATAAACAAATCTCACTTTACCTACATCAATATAATTGCTTCTTGGTGTCTATTTGCTGAAGGACAAACCTAGTACTAATGCATCGAGTCTCTCAACAAAAATCGTTGCATTTAGAGTGACATAGAATCTATATAGTTGTTACAGTCATATAGACATGTTGCCAGACTGTCCGAAAGCAACATCATCATCGAAATCAACTTTATCAACTTTATGCATCCCAAGTACTCTCTTGTGGGTCTTTATACTTAATGTGTATGCGATTTCTTTGGACTCTATGTCCAAAAAAGAGCCTTGTGAGTAACCAAGCTTAAATGATGGTGGTCAAACTAATCAAACAAAGTGATCAAGCATGTACGAGTTCAAAATATCTAAACAATGAATACATCTTATGAGTTGTTCAAGTAGTTCTTACAAAAGTTTGGCGGTCACCAAATATGGATTTCATAAAAGGAATGATATGGGTCTTAATTGTCAAATGTATACAAAAACAACTTTACAAAGTAGTTATTGATCTAGAAAAAGCTCACGATGAGGCGTCAAGAGATTTTTTGAATAATCTTGAAAAATAAGAGGTATCACATTAATATATCAATCTTATAAGAGACATTTATAATAGTGTACAAATATATGCAAGGATCCACGTAGAAATGACAAATTTCTTTTGAAGTTAATATTGGATTATATCAGGAATAAACTTGAAGTCCATATTTATTTGTATTGGTCATTGCCAAGTTAACAAAACATATTATAGATGAACTACCTTGGTATATGTTATTTGCAAATGATATTGTGTTAGTGACAATTTGCCTAATTTATTGTCATCAAATCTAGTTCTTGATGATAAAAAGAAGTCAAAAAGTTGGAGAATGTTTAGAGTGTCTATGACTAACATTTCTAAAAAATTATATTAATTAAAAATAATGACAAATTATTATATAAAATAAAATAGTATTACCACTAAATTATGTCTCTTTATAGGAAACTTTTTCCAACTGCTTGTACATATCAATACATACGAATAGACCTTGGAATACTTTTCATCTGTGGCAGAAAAGACAAGTTTAACATCAACCTCTTTAAATGAATACGACATTGAAAAGCATTGCCACCATCAAGCGAAAAGGATACAAAATGATGCATAAAAGATTGTACTTTTGGATCCATAATGAGGTTAACAGAGGGGAAGTTGGTGTATTAAAAAAAAGGACATTCTGAAAAGGAAAATCTCTGAGGAAACGATAAAGCATGCTCTTTGTATTTGGAGTTAAATGTTCAAATGACACCAGATACAACATAACAAAATTAGAATTCTGTTGGCGCCGAGAGCGGTAGCTTAACGACAGAGTGCTCTAGTGCCATTGTTGGTGGAGAAGAGTTCGACTCCTAGAAGGTGCATGTGTGGGTGTGGGTGTTAAGGCTTTGGTGTCCTCTTGTAACCAAAAAAAGAAGAAGAATTAGAATCGTGTTGAACAATGTGTTTTGAAGCAACTGTGGAAGTGTATAAGCACTAAAAAGAAAATGTCTTCGACCCAACATTAAATCTAGAGATGTCAATATGGCCCAGGTAGGGCCACATTTTATATGGGCCTCTAAAGTGCTGGCCTAGCCCCCATATATATATATATAGTTTTTCAATTACATGTTTACATATACATATATATACTATGTTACATGTATAGATATATAATTTTTATTACATGTATATATGTAATATGTATGACTCATATTTATATGTACTACATATATATAGAGTTTTTTTCATTATATATACATATACATATATATATATATATATACATATTGATATGTACTATATATATACTACATATATATGTGTAGGCTTTTCAATTACATGTGTATATATATATATATATGTATAGTTTTTCCATTACATGTATATATATGTATATAGTTTTTCTATTACATGTGTATGTGTATATGGCTTGTTGAAGCCTAAAATGTTGTGGTTGGACTGGATTTCAAGTAGATTTGAATCGAGTCTTACATACCGGATCTAATATCCAATGGGTCTATGGCCCCATGGGCCAGCCCGGCATCGACCCTCTAGGCCATTTGAACCTGCTTCAAATATGGGCCACAATTCTCTGGCCTGCTCTCCCCACCTGTCCCCGGGCCAGGCCCATTTTTGACATCTCTAGTTGAATCACATTAGAAATAAACAAGAAAGAACATCAAAACAAGCATCAAGCCACTTGGCAACTAAACCATGCCTTGTTCCATACCAGTGGTGTTTGTTATACATGGGCATTGTCTCCGTCGTATTTCTATGTCATATTGGAAGCTAACTACACCAAGTTCATGGTTTATCATTTACTTCCAATACTTTTCAGGTCATCAACATAAGTGGAAATCAATGCAAAAGCAAATTAAGTATCAAAACAAAATGTTATGAGCAAATGTAGTACCTAATGTCTCCACATTATAGGAAGAGAGAGAGAGAGACAACACTTATACCCACATATAAGAACAAGGAAGACATTCAGAATTGTGCAAATTATCGAGGTATTAAGTTAATGAGCCATACTATGAAATTGTGGGAAAGAATTATTGAATCTAGGTTAAGATAAGTATCAAGTACAACAGAGAACCAATTTGGATTCATGCCAGATAGATCTACTGTTGAAGCGATTCACCTTTTGAGACGTCTTATAGAACATTTTAGAGCAAAAAATAAAGACCTTCACATGATATTTATTGATTTAGAAAAAACTTATGATAGGGTATCGAGGGAGGTTCTTTGGAGAACCTTAAAAAAAAGTGGTATCCCATTGACATACGTTAACCTTATAAGAGACATGTATGATGGTGCAAAAACATGTGTGAGGACTCATGAAGAAATAACAGACTTCTTTGAAGTTAAAATTGGGTTACATCAAGGATCAACTTTAAGTCCATACTTATTTATAATGGTGATTGATGAGTTAACAAAACATATTCAAGATGAAGTACCTTGGTGTATGTTATTTGCAAATGACATTGTTTTAGTGGAAGAGTATAAGGAAAAAGTTAATAGAAATTTGGAACTATGGAGAGAAGCATTAGAAAGCAAAGGCCTTCGACTTAGTAGAACAAAGACAAAATATATGGAATGTAAGTTTGATCATTTGGTTACTTGAGAGGACATAGAAATTAAAATTGGCACACATTGTATCCCCCAAAAGGAAAGTTTTAAATACCTAGGGTCGATTTTTAAGAGTGATGGAAGAATTAATGGAGATGTTACGCATAGAATTAATGTTGGTTGGTTAAAATGGATAGCAGCATCAGGTATTCTTTATAAGAAGAAGATGCCGTTAAAGTTAGAAGGTAAATATTATAGAGCATCAATTAGACCTGCCATGTTTTATGGTTCTGAGTGTTGGACAGTTAACCATCAACATGTACAAAAGATGTCTATGACAGAAATGAAATGTTGATATGGATGAGTGGTCATACAAGTATACATAATGAGGTTATTAGAAACAAATTAGGAGTGACACCAATAGAAGATAAAATGAGAGAATATCGTTTAAGATGGTTTGGACATATACAAAGAAGATCAGAAGAACAACCTTTAAGAAGGTATGGAAAACTAAATTTGGAAAGTATTAAAAGAGGTAGAGGACGACCACAAAAGTGTTGGAAAGAAACAATAAAGAATGATCTAGTTTATTGTGAGTTAACTGCTAACATGACACATGATAGAGCACTGTGGAAACAAAGAATCCATGTAGCCGACCCCGTCTAGTATAGGAAAAGGCTTAGTTGTTGTATTTTCTTTTTATAACAAGTTAATGTTGAAGAGATTTGAGGGTGAGATTGAGGCTGAAAGGGGATATATACCATGAATGCATATCCACCCCTTTTGGCTTAGGCATGTCGAAGCTTTATATTGTGCGGCGATGAGATACTCACAATGATGCTCTCTACTAGGGTTTATCTCGAAGCAGGTTCCTCTAATATAGAAAAGAAAACCTTAAGATCTTGACAGAATTCCAAGATGTACTTAAATATTGAAGAGATATTGGAAAGAATAGTAGTATTTTCATTATAATCCCATTTAATATAAAGATGAAGAGTGGCTTGGATAGGAAAGAAATGATAGAGTATAGAAGTAAGAAATGTGTTGATGTTGAAAGTAGTCATTAAACCAGTAAGGAAAAGGTAATTTTTTTACTCAAAAGACACGATGAAAGTGATGGTTCTTTGAGGTAGTTTGTGTTAATAGGACACGTAATCATACCCTACTGTTGTATCTTAAAGTATATGTATATTTAGTAGATTGATTGATGCTAAGTAGCAACTGACAAAAAGAAGAGATAAAAGCAACATGATGACTCAAATATATTCACATTAAAGCACATTTATAGTACGAGGCTTAAAATCCCAAAAGAAGAGATTAACAATCAGTCGTTTCTAATCTTTTCTCCACTAACTTTTATATCAAATAGATCGTCACAAGTTTTGCACATGTCATCATAAGATAAGAGAGAGATTGAATTAGTGATATTGTTTTTGTTCATCCTTCTCCACTTCAATCATTTTGGTGTATATCCAAAGGTTGTGGAGCTTGATTTCACATATAAGACAAATAGATATAAGATATTTTTTCTTGAGATTGTTCAATTTATACCAACTAATAAGAATTTGTTTGGCATTTTCTTTTATGAATGCAAGAAAGGAAGATAATTAGTTTTTATATAATATAAAAAACTATAATATAAACAAGTGTAAAAGGATAAACAAATCTCACTTCACTTACAACAAGGTCATTGCTTCTTGGTGTCTATTTGCTGAAGGACAAACCTAATACTACTGCATCGAGTCTCTCAACAAAAATTGCTGCGTTTGAGCGACACAAAATCCATATAGTTGTCACACTCATATAGACATATTGCCTGGATGTCAAAGTGTTGAGGGCGAAAGTAACATCAACTTTATGCCTCCCAAGTATTGTCTCGTGGGTCATTTATACTTAATATATATGCAACTTCTTTTGCCTCTATGTCCAAAAAAGGTCCTTGTGAGTAACCAAGCTTAATTGATGATGGCCAAACTAATCAAACAAAGTGATCAAGCAGTATGAGTTCAAAATACCTAAACAATGAACATATCTATAATACAAGGAGAACTTATGAGTTGTCATTCATCTAGTTCTTATAAAAGTATGGTGGCCACCAAATATGGATTGCATAAAAGGAATGACATGGGTCTTATTGTCAAGTTTATACAAAAACGACTTTACAAGATACTTATTGATCTAAAAAAAGCTCACGATAAGGTGCTAAGGAAACCTTGAAAATGAGAGGTATCATATTATTCAGACTTCACATATTAGCTGAATGTTTCTATCTTAAGTGAAGTTTTGTGTTTTACGACGACTTTGCTGAAAAAGGGGTGTGACATTTATTTATTTCACTGCTGCTATGTTGAGACATGAATTTTTGTGTAAGAGTCTCTCAAAGTGAGGTAGCAGCTGTCTTGAGTTGTATTATTGGATTCCAGCAATCCCTTATGCAATTCTTAAACAAATTTTAATCAAGGTTTGTGTTGATAAAAAACATTGGATCGAATCTTTGGATCAAAATTCTACCATATCTTTGCTTCTTTATTCTTACTCCATTTATTTTTTTTATTTTCGATGATTGAAAGGCTTAGGACTCACTTCATATACTTTTGAATTTTAATCACTTAGTTAGTATCTTTTTAATATAGGTGTTCATAATATATATATATATATATATATATATATATATATATATATATATATATATATATATATATATATATATATATATATATATATATTAGATACATAAAGAGAGAAAGAAATACTCCTTTTAAGAAAAATTCATAACAACAAACCTAACTTTAAATGTATCAATGATTGTATCAACTTTTTTTTCTTTTTGAAAATATGTTTACAACCAATTACTTTAGAATTGTAGTTTAATGGATGATTTATATAGACTAAAAATTATAGTATTTTTCTCTCCTATTGGTTCTCAAACACTTAAGAAAAGTTTCGTTTTAAAGTTCCACTCGAGTTTTGAAAATCTTAAACTTTTTTTAAAACTTTATTGCAATTATCAATAAAAGTTACAAAGTATCTTTTATCTCCTATTGTTGGCCAACCATGCAAATCACAAACATTTAAATTAGTTAAATTTAAAATTTGAGAACTTCCTTCAATTCTTGGAAATATGAGTCTAATGATTTTGGTATGCATGTAAGTCATGAATATATTCAGTGTTGTCTGACGCGTATCGTATTGCGTATCGCTAGGCTCCACGATATGGGCGTATTGTATCGTACTTTAATATTAAAATAATATAAAAATTATTTAAAAAATCAAGAAAATTAGTAAAAATTCGAAAAAAAACTTGAAAAAATCTGATAATTGCTTTAAATTCATATAATGCAAAGTTTAACACAGATTGTACATTAAACATTGAACAATTGCATCCAAAATTACATATTTTGAAGCAAAAAATGAAATACATTTACATTTTACATATTGTAAATTTGTATCAGGATTATTAACTAAATAATCTTCATCTTCTACTTGATAAAGATTCAAAGTTTCTCATCACCTTCTGCTTTAAAATGAAAATCTTCATCTCCTTAATGATGTTGTTGCACTTCAAATTAATTCATGCAATGTCTTCTTCGATTAGGAGTGCATTTTTTTCGTTATCTTCCATAATCCACTCATCTAATATATCAAAATTAGCAAATTGCTATCTTTGTACATGTAGTTGTCATATTTGCTAATTTTCATATGTGAGCAAAACAATGAGCTCAATTTCTTTGATTATTGACTCTATGACACCTCAGTGATGTGATATTATTACTTGATGATATCCCTTTTTCTCTTACGACTAGCTTTTTAACTAATGCTTGAGCTTCATTTCTCACTTCACAGACTGAGTTAAGCCTCACACACGTTGATCATGTTCAACTCAATGGAAGTCACGTAAGGTGAACCCTAAAATAGTGAAGTTGTGAAATGCCCACTCAATTAACCGAGACAACCAAATGTTTTTAATTGTTTGCGATCTCATGAATTAGAAACTGCTAGCAGAAATATACCTAAAAGTTGGCAATAGAAAGGAAAATGATTTTGTCACAATTTTTATTTATTTATAAATTATTTTTATTCAATAAATAAAATTATAAACCCAAATTACAAGCATAGGAAAGTGAAGAGAGGCGAAGAGAGGCCAGAAACCAACAAAAAAGAATTAAAAAAAAAATTGAATTTTTTTTTGGCGTATCGCCCGTATCGTAGGTACCATATCGTATGATACGGTATTGTATCGTGGCTTCCCACGATATGGATAACACTGAATATATTCACTTTTCAATTTTTAGAACCAAATCTTTTTCAATCATGTCATATAATTTTTTAAAGTTCATACGTCTCAAACAAGAATACCACAAATTAGATGAGTCAGAATGTAAGTAGAAGCAACATCCTTATTATTGATAAGGAAACCAACATAAGTAACCCTTCCTAATAAACATGCTTTCTTTAGACAAAATAAATTTATCTTCTTGAAATACACTTTAAACCCATACTTATTAAGGGAATTGACACTTGGTTTTTCTTATATATGATAGAAAGGGCATATATCGATGTTTGATATGTGTCAAATAAGCATCTCACATGTTGAGGATGTGACCCATGCAAATATAATTGTCATTGTCCTACTTTTGTCATTTATGATCTTCTCCAAGAGTCTCATTGAAAGAAGTGCATATTGTTTTGGCACTGTAAGAAATTTCTACTATCAAACCTATCTAGCTTAATAAAGTCGGATATCATCTTTCGAAGAGAAATAACCATCTTAACCAAACAAGCTTAAAGATTGTTGATGTTGAGATCTTGTAGGTAGTATGGTTTCTTTTGTAGTTGTCACCCAAGAAATTAGATTTAACACCCTAAAAAAACAAGTTAGAATAACATTATTCTTTGAGGCATGATAAAAGCTAATCTTTAGGTTTATTTATCGTCATCAATATCAAATAATTGTGTGCAATAGGGCTCGGTAAATACTTTCAAGATGCAACGAAGAACCTTAGTTCGTCTTATACAAATGCAACTGAGTCTTAGACATTGAAAAGATAAAGATGATAATGTTATAAGTTCAATTAACACTACAATAGAACTTTTAAATTGTTTTGAATTTGAGTATGAAAGGACTTATACAGTAGGAAAAAAATTGGATAAATCTCATTTAACACCACCACTATATATAGACACAGTGAAGATGTAACTATGTGATGCTACTAATGAGGATAATTTTCACTCGAGAAAGTGGGTTTTAATACAACATGGTTGTTAATTTTACTATATGTTATAATCATTATTAAGTGTTACTAATGAGTATAATTATCACTCAAGGAAGTAACTTTTAGTAGCACAACATGACTGCTAATTGTATAAGTTACAATCACTATCATGTGGTACTAATGAGTATAATTATCATTCAAGAGGTAGCTTTTAGTGTCATAATATGATAACTAATTACATGATAAATTACAACCACTATCAAGAGCTACTAATGAGTGCAATTACTAGTCAAGGAGTAGCTTTTAGTGCTACAACATGACTATTAATTGCACCATAAATTACAACTATTAAATGCTACTAAAGAATATAATTATCACCCAAAAACTAGCTTTACAATGTGACTACCATAACCCTTCAGAAGTATTGTAAAAATAACCCAACATGACATTCGGTCACATTGATGAAGTCTGCATATGTCAGACTCAAAACCAAACCAAGTTTATCCCATGCTAAGTGGAGTTGGATGCATGGGGTTCATTAACTATAGAATTGTAAAATGTTGACATGGATTTCCTTTCTTTCATCCTTGGCAATCTTGATTCTCCAAAGAGAGTGCATTTGATGGTTCTCGATGTGGTCATTACAACAACTTTTGCAAAGCGACGTCAAACATGCATGCAGTTGGAGGCTTTGACAATGGAAATTGTGAAAAGTCCCAAAGTTAGATGCAGATCAAGAGGAAAGATATGCATTGACTCTACTTTTGGTAGTGTAGGAAGCAATCTGGGGTCTCTATCAAGATGCAGACCAAAAGTTTACAAAATTAGCTTTCATATTTTTTGTATTTGAAAATTTAATCTTTTTCGACACATGTTGATGATAGTTCCAAGCTATCTCTCAACTCCCTAGTTTCCTCTCTTGCCCCGTTAACTCTCTCTCTTTCTACTGGTATCGCCTACCAAATTCCCCTAAACCTATATATGTCCTGTTCAGAACCAAACCAAGTGGTTCTAATATGACCCCAAATAGGCAAAGAACCAGAACTACGAGTTCCAAAAAAAATATTTTTGTTTTTTCCAAATGTGTACATTATTTAATTGTTTTTGGCAGTTCAGTGGTCAAACAAGAACTAGACATGTCTACCTAGTTCTACATAAGGGTGTTCAAGGAACTAATGAAACCAAACCAAACCCAACTGGCAATCTGGTTTGGTTCCAAATGTTAAATGGTTTGATTCTAGTAAGAAAAAAATCTCATGGTTCAGTTCAGGGTTCCAAGGTTGGAACCTAACCACGAGAACTAAATAGAAGCATCACACACACATACATACATACATACATACATACATACATACATATATATATATATATATATATATATATATATATATATATATATATATATATACATATACATACATATATATATATATATGTATGTTTATAACCTCATATATATCTTGATAAAATCCAGACTTACATCTAAATTATCTGATGGCACATAATCCTTTGCATTTATGTTTACCAAACTCAACGAATTTACGAATTTAAAGTTCCTTTTTCCAAACCTACCTCTCCTCTTGTGGTGGTATTCTTATATATATACATGTATATATACATATATATACATATACATATATATATATATATATATATATACATATACATATATATATACATATATATATATATACATATATAATATATACATATATATATACATATATACATATATATATACATATATATATATATATATATATATATTGAGGATGTTGATGTTGAATAGATTGAATGCAGAGTAGAAGCAAAAAGAGAAAGATTGAAGAAGAAGATGGTTTCTTTCCAATAAGTTTTTCTAGAGAGGAGTTCATGCTACTTTTTTTGTATATTAATTATTTGTTTTTCTTAGTCTTTCTCCTTTGTATTCCCTTAGTAGGTTTTCTATTTTTGCTATTCGAAGATAGAGCTTCAAAGCAAAACTATTTTGTAATCTTTTGTTTATTTGTCAAAAACCGAATCTCCGAAATCAGGAAAGAAGGCTCTTTCTTCTTGAATTTTGGGTGAGTGCATTTGGAGGCCTAATGTGACCACTTTCTTTTATTTATATCTCCCACTTGACCACATGAGCCAGATAGATTTCCTCCCATTATTTTGTAGATTTTTAATTTGTATCATTTTTCAGTTGCACAAGCATTATAACTTATACATGCTATGTGATTTTCTGTAATCGATACACTTTACTGCATAACAACCAAACTAGGTGTTTTTACATTAAGACTCTAGGCATATCTCAAACCTATGTGAGTAACATGTTTTGTAAATAGATCTTCAAAACTATCTTTAGTAAAGGGATCAATCAACATGTTTTTAATTGATATATAATATACAAATATTTCATTTTTTTAAAGTATATCATGAACATAGTGATATTTAAACATTATATGCTTGCTTTTAGAGCTGTCAACTCTATTTTTTTATTAAAGTGATTGTTACATTGTTATCACAATACATAACAACCGCATCATTGGCTAATCCAACTTTAAAAGATAAATGAAGCAATTTATCTCAATGATATTAGTTACAGTTATACTGCAAACAACACATTCACCTTCTTATGTATATAATGCTACAAATCCTGTTTGTTACAAGCCCAAAAAACAATACTACCTCCAAATATGAATATTTAACCAGAAGTTTATTTGTTACTATCATTACTCTCAAAATAGTGAGCATTTAAGTATCCAACCAATTTTAATTCATATGCTTTAAAGCCTAACTTTAAATATTTTGTTCCTTTAAGATATATTAGATTTCTTTTTACAACAACCTAGTATTGCTAACTAGAATTACTTTAATATCTATTCACAAGACAACAACAAAGCAAATATTTGATCTTCTATGCAACATAGCATACATCGAGCTGCCCACAACTTATGGATAAAGAACATTAGGCTTATTATGTTCCTCACTAGGATAATCAACTTTACTCAATTTGACTCCTTTAGGAACAAGTGCATTTTTACGTTTGCAATCACCCATTCTCAACTTCTTGATGATATAATCAATATCTCTCTTGACTCAAATACAAAGTTTAGATTCTTTATCACGAGAAATCTTTATACCTATAATATATGATCTCTTCTATATCCCTTCATCTCAAACTTAGAGTTTAACTATGAGTTGATTTTAACGATAATTTCATTGTCATTCTCAACCAACAATATGTCATGTATATGCAAAGATAGAATAACAAAGTAGGTCCCACTTTTCCAAACATATAGATAATAGTAAAGTTCGTTAGCAACAAACCCAAGTTCCAAAATGGCATTTTGAAAAATCAAATATCATTGACTAGGTAATTGTTTAAGGTCATAAATGGATTTCTTCAATCTATATTATTTATCATCCTAGCTTTCAAAAACAAGTCCTTCTAGTTGTTGCATATAAATAATTTCATTTAAATTATCATTTAAAAAGGAAGTTTTCATATCAAGCTGATATAAATTCAAATTATATAATATAAAGATAGCAAGAATAATCCTTACATATGCAAATTTCATAATAGAGAAATATGTATCTACATAATCTACTCCCTTAACTCCGCCCATGTAAGGGATCAACCTTGCATTGCCGGTCCCAAGCCCGGATAAAGGAGGAGGGTTGTGTTAGGCTTCCGACAGCCAGCGTAAAACTTCGTCGGATTTCTACAACATGGATTACAAAAATTATGAGCATTGCTTTGGGGCGTCCCCGCCTAGCGACGTGCTGCAGAGCCCGAATGCAGTAAGAAGTAAGCAAGGGCCACTACATTTTCGCCCGAATGTAGTGAATCAATTGCAGAGAGGGTTCCCACATCATGGACGGGTGTGGGTAAAGAAGTTAGTCCCGCTACATTGCCACCCGAATGTAGTGAAAAATTTTCAGAGAGGGTCTCCGCATTTTGATTATGGACGGATGCGGGGGGTAAGGAAGCTAGTCCTAGATAATAAGATTCGTATTGGTTCTTGGAATATTGGAACATTATCGGGTAAGCTAATGGAGGTGGTAGATACTATGATTCGAAGAAAGATTCATATTCTATGTTTACAAGAGACAAAATGGGTTGGAGAAAAAGCAAAGGAGATAGAGGATACAGGTTTTAAATTATGGTACTCAGGTAAAGAAAAGGCCCGAAACGGAGTTGGTATTATCATAAATAAAGATTTAAAGGAGAGTGTAGTAGACATACAACGATATGGTGACCGAATCATGACATTGAAATTAGTGTTAGGAGTAGAGGTTTTGAATATAGTTTGTGCTTACGCACCCCAAGTAGGACTAGAAGATAGTATAAAGACAGTTTTTTGGGAAGAGTTAGATAAGGTGTTTCAAAAGATTCCACAAAGGGAGATGATTTGTTTAGGAGGAGATTTAAATGGACATGTCGGTAAAGAGGCATTAGGATATCAAGGGATTCATGGAAACTTTGGTTATGGGGATATAAACGAGGAAGGTAGGGAGATTTTAAATTTTGCTATGTCATTTGATCTCTTCATAGTCAATACAATCTTCAAAAAACGAGATGAACATTTAATTACTTATAAGAGTGGCTTATCACAAACACAAATTGATTACTTTATTTGTAGAAAAAAGATAGAGCGTGTTGTAAAGATTGTAAGGTAATTCCAGGAGAAAGCTTAACCACCCAACATCGACTTTTAGTTATGGATTTACAAATAAAAAAATGGACAAAGAAGAAAAGAGTGCATCGAGCTATTCGGACTAAATGGTGGAACCTTAAAAGCGAGAAAGAAGATATATTTAAACAGAAAGTCCTTCAAGGAGATGTTTGGAATTATGTTGGCACACCCTGTGATATGTGGAACAATATGGCTATACATATTAGGAAAGAGGCGAAAGATGTGTTAGGGGTATCTAAGGGAGGTGTACCGGCACAAAAAGAAGCTTGGTGGTGGAGTGAAGTAGTACAAAATAAAATCAAGGCAAAGAGGGCATGTTACAAATTACATTATGCTAAGAAAACTAGTGAAACTTTAGAAGCTTATAAGAAAGCAAAGAAGGAAGCAAAAAAGGCCGTTAGTGAAGCAAAAGCTAAGATTTGGGAGGACTTATATAAAAAACTCAACTCAAAAGAGGGTGAAAGAGATATTTTTAGGATAGCTAGGGCTAGAGATAAGAAAACTAAAGATCTTAATTATATTAGATGCATAAAAGACGAGGATGAAAAAATTCTAGTGGCAAATGATGATATAAGAAATAGATGGAAAAACTATTTTTATAATCTTTTTAATGAAAATAAGGATGTTAGTATTAGTTTAGGAGATTTAGCCAAGTCAGAAAAGTATATAAACCACAATTTCTACCGACGTATTCAAAAGAATGAAGTCAAAGAGGCTCTTAAACATATGAAGAGTGGTAAATCGGTAGGACTAGATAATATTCCTATAGAAGTTTGGAAAATACTAGGAGAAATAGGAATCACTTGGCTCACAAGACTATTTAATGAAATATGGAAAAACCAAAAGATGCCCGAGGAATGGAGAGCAAGTACACTTATACCTGTATATAAGAACAAGGGAGACATTCAAAATTGTTCAAATTATCGAGGTATCAAGTTAATGAGTCATACTATGAAATTATGGGAAAGAATTATCGAACGTAGGTTAAGACAAGTATCAAGTACAACAGAGAACCAATTTGGATTTATGCCAGGTAGATCTACTATTGAAGCGATCCACCTTTTGAGACGTCTTATGGAACATTTTAGAGCAAAAAAGAAAGACCTTCACATGATATTTATTGATCTAGAAAAAGCTTATGATAGGGTACCGAGGGAGGTTCTTTGGAGAACTTTGGAAAAAGAGGTATCCCGTTGACATATATTAACCTTATAAGAGACATGTATGATGGTGCAAAAACATGTGTGAGGACTCATGAAGGAACGACAGACTTCTTTGAAGTTAATATTGGGTTACATCAAGGATAACTTTAAGTCCATACTTATTTATAATGGTGATGGATGAGTTAACAAAACATATTCAAGATGAAGTACCTTGGTGTATGTTATTTGCAGATGACATTGTATTAGTGGAGGAGTCTAAGGAAAAAGTTAATAGAAAATTGGAACTATGGAGAGAAACATTAGAAAACAAAGGCCTCCGACTTAGTAGAACAAAGACAGAATATATGAAATGTAAGTTTGATCATTTGGCTACTTCAGAGGACATAGAAATTAAAATTGGCACACATTGCATTCCCCAAAAGGAAAGTTTTAAATACCTAGGGTCAATTTTTCAAAGTGATGGAAGAGTTGATGGAGATGTTACACATAGAATTAATGCTGGTTGGTTAAAATGGAGAGGAGCATCAGGTATTCTTTGTGATAAGAAGATACCATTAAAATTAAAATGTAAATATTATAGAGCAGCAGTTAGGCCTGCTATGTTTTATGGTTCTGAGTGTTGGGCAGTTAATCATCAACATGTACAAAAGATGTCTGTGACAGAAATGAAGATGTTGAGATGGATGAGTGGTCATACAAGAAAGACCGTATACATAATGAGGTTATTAGAAACAAATTAGGAGTGGCACCAATAGAGGATAAATGCGAGAACATCGTTTAAGATGGTTTGGACATATAGAAATCAAAAGAAGAATCTGTAAGAAGGTTAGAAAAACTAAATTTGGAAAGTATTAAAGATAGAGGACGACCACAAAAGTGTTGGAAAGAAACAATAAAGAATGATCTAGCTTATTGGGAGTTAACTGCTAACATGGCACACGATAGAGATCTGTGGAAACAAAGAATCCATGTAGCCGACCCCGTCTAGTATGGGAAAAGGCTTAGTTGTTGTTGTTGTTGTTTTGTATAATCTACTCCCTTCTTTTGCAGAACTCCTTTTGTAACCAACCTTGTCTTAAAACGACATCAAGTTCTCTTTAAGAACTCATTTACAATAAATAACTTTTCTTCTTTTAAGCAAATCTGTCAATTCTCAAACTTAGTTTTCCTTAATGGATTCAACTCCCTCATTTATTTCTCTCTCCTAGTCTCATGATTCAAATGAACTAAGTGCTTCCTGATAAGTAAGTTATCAATCAATTAATCTAAATCCACTACATAATACATTTCCTCTATTTGCTAAGTGTGGCAATCCCTTAAGTACAATGGAATGACTCTAGGTCTTTTATGTCCATTTAAAGTTTTAGTCTATATACGAAGGTAATTTAAATCACTATCTATATGTTCAAATAATGATGAATTCAGATATACTAGATCATTAAAGCTTTAATCATCATTTTCATGATGTTCTATCTATATGTTCAAATAATGATGAATTCAATATCCCTCCTTTCTATTAAATTATAGTTTTTATTATAAAATTTATATCCCTTTAAACCTTTTGAGTATCCAATGAAAATACATGTTAAGGACCTAATGTCTAATTTATCTCTATATTGATTAAGGATTTTTTATATAGACAAAAGATTTTCACCTCCATTAGATAACTCAAGTTTGATTTTCTACCAAACCATATATCACATGGTGTAGAGAATACAACATTAAAAGATACTCCATTTAATATATATGGTTATAATTATTATTTCTTTCCAAAATACCCTAAAAAAACATCTAAAAACATGGACTTAGTCAATTAAATATGGTTCTTTTATATCTTTTAGCTATATCAGTTTGTTAAGGTGTCTTAAGCAATATTTTGTTTTGAAATACTAAAGTTTTTACAATATTTAAAGAATTTTGTAAATGTGTATTCACAACCTTTGTTAGATCTTAAGGCTTTAATTTTATGACCTGGTTGATTCTCAACTTTACCTTATATTTTTTAAATATGTTTAGTGCCTCAAATTTATGTGATAAAAGATATAAATATTCATATTTTGAATAATCATCTATGAAAATTATAAAATAAACTTGTCAAAACTTTACCTTGAAAGGTCCACATAGATATGATTTCTAATAAGGTTGTTATCCTAATTATTTATTTGAAAAAGAGTTTTTTGTTATTTTCCCTTATATATTGGATTCACATGTATTTAAAGTATTTTCTTGAGATCCAAGCAGTAAGTTAAAGTTAGTTAATTTTCTTGACTTATTCAAACTTATATGCCTTAGCCTTTTATGTCATACATTAATATTAATAATAAAGGCACAATCAATATAGGTAGAGAAAATAATACTTGAGTCAAAAGAACCTAAAAAAGTTATCCTTCCATGTTTTATATAGAAAATTTTCTAAGGATAAATCTAACCTCAAAACCATTCTTTACTAGAATAGGTATAAATTCCATATCATGCATAATAGCTTGCATAATCAATACATCAGGAAGTACAACAAGCATGTGCTTCCTATAATGATCCTAAAGAATCCAATACATAGAACATTAGTAAAGGAATTATTTCACATATGCACACGATGTTGCACTCCTTTTAAATCTATGTAGCCGACCACATCTAGTATGAGAAAAGGCTTAGTTGTTGTTGATGCATATGATGTTCTCAAATCTTATATTCCTTGAGATTCATAGCTCCCTCATTGATCCTTGAAATATGTTAGGTAACTTCAGAATCTATCCACCAATCAATCATAGGGTGGTTCATATACAAGCACTAAAAAATAATACATTATGTCCAACTTCTTCTTTTGATTGCATTGTTGAGAGTTGCTCTCATTTATCTTTTTATTGTGGTAGTTCCTTTTGAAGTGTCCAATCTTTTCATAGTTAAAACACTTGATTAGAGAAGCACATTCCTATGATTTCTTAAAATTATGACCATCATTTTTTGTTAAATTTCTTATTTTGTTTTGTTTGTTCTAGTTGTTTCTTGAGCTAGATCCTAAATCATATTGAGTTGAGAGTGTTTACTTTTTTATTTTTATTCATGTGCTCTTACTCAATAACAAGTTTGAGAAGAAATTCAAAAAGGGTAAAGTCACGTCCAACCTAATTGTTGAGGTTACCATGCTCCAAAAGGGAGGAAGATAATTTAGAATAGTTGAAATCTACATAGGATCAGGAATTATATAGACTACAACCAAATCTCTTGCCATAACCAACATTTGGTTAATATGTTTAACTACATTATTTTCTTCCTTTATTTTATATGAGTAATATTTTTAAAAAAGTAATTGAACATGTAATTTCATTGTTATGTCATATTTTATAGTTATGGAATCAAATAGTTTCTTTGTTGTTTTGTATTCTTCAAACACCCTAAGTAGTTAATCCTCTATATAGGTTATTCTCCTTATAGGTAAGCAGGTGGGGTTCTTTCTCTTAGAACATAGTCCACTCCCTTTAGTGTTAAGGCCAAAGTTATTCTTCTCTTCTAAGTTTGAAAGTTAAAGACATTCAACTTTTCAGTTTTTATAAGTTTAGAGACACACTCTAGTAGTCTTTTTTAATGGATTTAACAAAAATCACAAATAAAGGGTCTAGTAATTTTAAACAAGAAACCATAAACAAACAACATATAACAACATTTATACATGAATCTAATGAACAAACACAATTAATTAGTTAGACATCTATTTACAGTATCATAAAATAGTATATATAATTATGCAAATAAATACAAGCACCTATTTATAATTTTGTAAAAATTGAAGGTATTGAACAACGAATACCCAAAAGTAATCTAAAATAAGAACTTTGGAATTAACACATAAGTTAGGGGTAACAATAATTTTTCCTTAGGGGTTTTGTAATAACCTAAAACACAAAGGAACAAAATAGTCAACTCACCCTTTTAAATTCAACAAACAAGTGAAGATAGAATAGTAAATTTTCCTTTCATATATTTATGTGATTTTAGAAAAGCAATAGGGGTAAACTTGTAACTTTACCATATATCATAATTCTCATAAAAATAGAGTGGACAAAACAATAAAATAAGTCCCAAGGTTTTTCTATAAATTCACAATGAAATATTTGTACAAAATTATAATTTTCATAGTAATAGTATGTAATTTTGAAAAAACTATGTGGTCAAGCTAGTAATTTTACTAATCAATTTTTTAATTTAAAATTTAAAAATCATAATGACCTGGGCTGTTTTAGAAAAAAATGCTCATGGTTTTTTAAAACTGCAACTAGTTTCGTCAGGAAACCAATGGTTGCCTCCAGTTTTCGAGAAACCTGAAGTGGTTTCTAAAAAAGCATGGCCTTATGTTTCGATAAATTTGTCGACAAGGCAAAATTATGAAAAAACCAAAGATGGTCTAGATTTCTTGCCTTTTGCTTGTTTGAGAGGAAGCTAGGAGAAGAGGGACAAAGATAGAATAGAGAGCTTTGCTCTTTAGGAGAAAAACATAAAGAAAGAGGGGTTGTTCTTACGACATCTGTCGATTGTTCTCCGATGGTAAGATCACCTTTAGGTCAATTATAGACGACATATAAGTTTGCAATCCTTCTCTCTTATTTTCTCTTATTTTCTGCCGTGTTTACTTTATTTTCAAAGTTTATCTCTCTTCTTGTTCTCTTTTATATCATTCTCTCTCTCTTTGTATTCTTTTTTTTTAGTAAAATCTTGAAAAAAAAACTAAGAAGGGATTGGAAGCTCTGCACCAAAAAATCAATATAGAAGCATTGTTTTCTAGATGAGTTTATTAACCCTTTTTTATTTCGAGATTTTACATGCTTTTCCTTTTATTCTTCTATTTGAAACGAATAGAGAAATCCTTGGTTTCTATTTTTTTAGAACATAACAAATTGATATAAATAACTCTTGTTTATAGAATGAGACCAAAAATAAGAATCAAATCCGTTTTGTCTTCTTTCTTACATATGAATGGTCAAACTTTTAATGCTATATCAAGCTGTTTTTTAGTTAGAAGAAAAAACATACCGCAACGAGAAACGACCAAGGAAATAAAACAACTCAGTTGAGGACCGACTTCTGCTCTAATACCAATGGAGCGTTGCAATAGCCGAACTAAGGATGTTGAATGAGTTGCATGCTGAGTGAAAGCAAAGAGAGAAGAGATTGAAGAATAATAAGATGGTTTTGTTCAATAGTTTTTGTGAGAGAAGAGTTCACATTACTTTTTCACATTTCTCAGTCTTTCCCGTTTTATATTCTTTTACTGGGTTTTCTTGTTTCCATTATTGAGAGATAGGGCTCCGAATAATCCTTCGATTATTTTGTAAAAGCAAATCTATGTTTTAATCTTTTGTTTATCTATCAAAAACTGCATCTCTGAAATCCATAAAAGGGCTCTTTCTTTTCGGATTTCAAGTGAGGAGATTTGGAGGTCTAATGTGACCATATTCTTATATATATATATATATATATATATATATATATATATATATATATATATATGTGTGTGTGTGTGTGTGTGTGTGTGTGTGTGTGTGTATAATCCTACGCTATAACTTTCTAAGTTTATCCGTCATAAAGCAACTTGGATATGGTGTTGTATTGATTATTTCTTATGCAATATATCCATCAAGATATTAGCATAATTTTAAATGTATGAAACCATGTCTTGGGAAACTGAAACTGTTGGTTTAGTTTTGTTCGGTTCTATAGACTATATGGTTTCATTCTCCAAAAAATATATTTGTTTGTTTCGAGGCTGAGACTACAGCTGAAACAAACCGGATCATGAGCACCCGTAGCTCTATGCTGCAAGGGAAAATATAGGCCAGCTTTTCTAACTTGACTCTTACCATTGTATTCCATATCAAGTTAGGTCAAGGGTAAATCGTCCATGGGTGTATAAACCGGCTTCCTACACGGTTAGCCGATCAATACCTCATAGTTTGATTCGGACCCATTCATGAAGACCCAAGCAGGCAAGCCAGATCAAGAGCATCTAAGAAACATTGGGATAAGCTGAATAGGGATTTGATATCAAGGCCCAAGCTCTGATTGAGCTATTATATTCAGGCCACTAGAAGTCAACTTTATTCGTCTCATTTTGCTTTTCAGATATGGGTGAGCTTATTGATGAGCTGGATTAAGTTGATCTTTGTTTAGATCGTAAACAACACAGCCCCATGAATGTGCTTGAACTTGGAGCTCGATTTCGGACCTATCAATAAAGTCCACCAATCTACAGGGTTAATAACAAGTATAATTTGAAAGAAAGCCTTTTCATACTTACTAGATCTTAGTCAAAGGCTTAACGTTGAGCCTTTCATGTTCACCTAGTAGTGCTTTGTTTTCTCTTCGCCCCCATCAATACAGTACCAGCTAGGATTTGGTACAAACTTCCATAAACCACACCCTTCTCCTGGATCTCTTTTGATCCTATAGGTTTCATACGGGTAACTAAAAGAATTTTGTTACCAAACCCTTACAGTTACGGGTTTGACACAGGTCGAGTTTAGGTCACAGCCCGACCCATTGGCAGCTCCCAATTAGACAGGGACAGGATGATTTTGAGGTGTTGGGATGCTGAAGAAACTGTGATGCATTGTCATCATCTCTCTGTTTGGTCCTCCTCCCTAGCAAGTTTCTCACCATCCTTTAAATTCCCCAAAAGCAGAAGGGGCACATCAGGAATGCGCAACTAAACTTAACAAGAAAATCAATTTTCTTAAATTAAGCGTTCTTTTTACATCGATCGAAATTGAAGACAAGGATTTTAAATTAAAAATATAGAAAAGGACTAAAATAATCATATCATGGATTGAACGAGAACGATCCTCCCCTTGACGATCACTTGCAATTCTATGCCGTCGCCTAGCGGTGGCCGCGACCGAAGATGGCCTGGCCTGGAGCAAGAATGGCCCTCGGGTCGAACATGGTCTTTCTTTCGATGAACGAAAACCAGTGCTTGCCGAAGTGCTGCGTCCATTGCTCTTCAGTCGTGTAATGCGGGATGTAGACCTTGAAGTCGTAGTTCTCCGATATGCAGCAGTGGAGGATCTCCTGGTTCTGAGCAAGCATGAAATCTAATGGCGGCCATCGGGCTCCACCACCACCACCTCGGCCCCGGAGCAGAGCCACCAAATAGAAGATTTCATCATCAGGCAATGCAGTAGACATGCGCACATCCCATCTATATCGATGTAAGAATTCAATCAATAACCGAGTAAGGCTTTTCTTTCGACATTAATTCAAACTCGGTGAAAATTAAATCATGTTAAACTTTCTAAATTTCCACGGTCACACCAAACACCCTCCTCAAAACCCACAGCAAAGCATTATACGAATCTTAACAACGATAAACTAACTTAAGTGTCTCCATGATTTTAAATTATATATTTTGTGGTGGTAATTCATCAAGACAGGTGTCATAATACACACACACACACATATATATATATATATATATAATGTGCGTAAGTGTGTCTGTATATGGCCAAATTGGCACTCAGGGCCGGCGGCTAGTCCAAACATATAATGCGCGGGACCCACCGGTGCGTGCCATTGGGGCCATAAGAAAGTTGGCTAAACTTTAGGCTCTATGAGCAGGCGAACTGTTCTTGGGTCAGCCTCAGAGCCACTTGACCATGTTTGAAGTTACGGAAACCTACTGAATGCAAAGCACCCAGAAAGAATTATAAATACATTGGAGAGAGAGACTACAATGTAGGGCGGTGTGTGGTCCATTTCATCAGAAATGCACTTTTGGGATGAAAGCTCAGCACTAAAACTGTGATAGTGAGATCATATAAAGTTTGGGTGCACTATTTGCAGCTGAATTTTGATAATCGAGAAGAAGCGTCAGTTCAAACGCCAAGGCGCTCTGACGTCTTTGCTGCAGGTGAGGAGGTCGACCGTGGGGGGGTGGACATGTAATACTTCAGCCAACCATTGTAACAAAAAAAAGAAGAAGAATTGTTTATACATTGAAATTCGGAGAAATATCCTGGGGGTTCGATTCCCAGCTAGGTGCATGTGTTTTAGGCTTCGACCTCCCTTTGCAAGGAATATAAAAATGATAATATAAGAACTGGCTACTTCCACAAATTTGCTAATTATCCATGTCGAATTTAATGAGGGGTACAATACTTGATTATAAACTTCAATGAAATGTTATTAGAAAACGTCTGAGAAGTTAATCCTGACACGCATGTATATGTATATGTATATATGTATCCCAACTAAATATATATAAACGTGTCTATACACATACACACACAGACAGAGAGAGAGAGAGTACTTGCTCCTGAGCAAAGGGTAGACGAGAAGGGGTCCTACATATGTATATGTATATGTATATATGTATCCCAACTAAATATATATAAACGTGTCTATACACATACACACACAGTCAGAGAGAGAGAGAGTACTTGCTCCTGAGCAAAGGGTAGACGAGAAGGGGCCCAGCGATGCCGTCCTGGAGGATCCCGCGGAACACTTTTCGATCAAAGTCTTTGATGTTACGGCTGGATATGAAGATGTTCAACCAAGGGTGGGGCGCGTACCACGATCCATCCGCCCTCGCCGCCTCCTCCGCCCGCTTCACCCTCTCCAAGAACTCCACGTACCCGACGTCCCACTCCAACCTCGCATCCCCTTTCCGTCTCAACGTCCCCACCGTGTCCTGGACTCTCTGTACAGTACAACCCCACGATACAGAATCCACATCAAAGTCTCTTCCGTTCAACAAGTCAACACATCATTTGGTTTGAAATGAATTGAAGTCATTGCGTCAAAGGGAATCCTTCCGTCAGTTGGCGGTAACATTGTGAAACACGGGAATGGTGTTACGTTGGCGTTCCCGTGCGTCTCAAGGACTCTCTGTCTCGAGCCATCTTCGTCAGTTTATCTTGTGGGAGTTTCACCAAACACTTGGCACGCATGCACCGGTGCTCTCTCTCTCTCTCTCTCCAGCTCGTAGGACAACGACGGGGCTTTTTATCAAAATTGACTAAAACATAAATGCTTCTTTTTTTAGTAAAGAACGCAATGCGTGTGCAGTATCCCCTTACCAGATGCACACGGTCTGTCTGGAACACTTGACCTCGTGCTCAGTATACGACCCAACAAGTTAGGCTTTCTAGAGCCAATCCCTAGCCGGAAGAGCTATATCTCGTTGTAGTGGTATTTCAACGCTAAGAAAACAAACGATATATTTTTGGGATCGATAAAATGGGGTTAGGCAAACCCCATGACAAGTTAGAACGCGGTTTTAAAAGACTAAAGGAAAACAACCCAGGTGGTTTACACCTTTTACGCGCTACTTTAACAAATAAATAAACGAGAATCATGAATAAATAAAGTTTCTTTTGGTTAAAGTGATTAACCCATTATGTTCTTTACTATGAAAGGGGATTGGTTCATTAATGTATTTCACGATCGATGAAAAGAGCAAAATGAACCCGTCAAAGGAAAGTGGATCTGCATCCTTTACTAGAAAGTGGGTGTCTATCACCTATCACAAGAAAATGGGTGGGTCTGTTGTTTACACAGAAAGTGAGGGTGTTTTCGTAAGCGCCTGACCAGAGAGGTGTCGTGCAAGAGCGGGAGGGACCACTCGTTCGTGAAGGCGTGGAGATGAATGGCTCTGTGACGGAAAAAATAGTCATTTTGGCATGAACTCTGCTGCAAATTGCGTGCTGTACCAGTCAGATGAAGAATCCAAAAGAAGATCTACCCTGCAAAATAACTCTCTCTCTCTCTCTCTCTCTATATATATATATATATATATATATATATAAATATTAGAGTAAGTACCAAAATTTTATCGGCATTAGTGTCATATGATATACATGCATTCTTATTGAAGATTGAGGTAAACACGAAGACTATATTGGCGTTGAGTTGTATCTATTTATTCTGAAAATGTATATATGCAGTACGCAGATTGGAGTGACCGCTATCCCCGGATGAAAGATGCCGGCGGAATCTCCACTTTCTTTTCATACGTAACGCGAGCTACCCGAGTTCTTTTTCTACAACAATCATTTTGATGAGTGTCTACGATGACTCCCATTTATGTTCAGCAGCGCAATCCTCTTTCTTTTCATCGGAAGAACTCATCGAAGCGGCTTGCCTCAAACGAAGAAAATGGAGGCAGGTGACTTCGAAAGGGAAGATGGACAGCAGAGACACCACTGATATTATTGAAATTAGTAGGCCCGTTAATGACGGCAGCAAGTGCTGCTAACTACTGATTTGAGTAGCTTTTATGGGAGAAAGAAAAACTAAGTAAACTTGCATGATCAGAAAGAGATAAAAAGAGATCACCTTGTCCATGGTTGTCTGGTCGTCATCCTCTCTGAAGTGGAAGACAAGTTCAAGGCAGTAAAGAATAGGTCCGGCGTTCTCCGGCCATGCACTCGGATCGAGGTGGGCGTCCGGGCGGAGAGAGACAGTGGGACGGCCGGAGAGAGGGTCGTCGTTGTTGGTGAAGACGAACCCCTCGACGTAGTCCACCGAGTCGCAGAGAGGGGGAGTGATGAGGGATTCTTGGTCGCCGGAGAACTCATCAAAATCAGCGTACACCAATCGCATCCAACGCACCTTTTAAAAGAGAAAGAGATCACGAATATTGTCTGGTCTTACAACTGACTGCCCATCAACATATACTGAATGACGAAAAGCAAAAGGCAATCAAAGAGAGCAAAATGTAGCGACAATTATTAAGGGAAAAGAAGTAAGACAAGAAGCTGAGAATGGTGGAGCCCATTTAGAGTGCTTCGCAGGATTCAATAATGTACAGGAAGGGTGTGTTAAAGCTATCTTTTTCATTAGGCCAGCAAAGCGTAGTGGGGGGACGAAAGAAGAAGTTTTAGTGAAAGAGAGTAAATGCTCAACTGCTACCATCAATGCCCCGAACGAAAGACTCATAATGCAGCAGATTTCAGGGATTTTATCTGTCTATGAAGAAAAGGAAACCAGATAGGGACGTTCTTTGAAAGAACGGATCTTCCAAGGAAGCCGAGAGAGAGAGAGAGAGAGAGAGAGAGAGAGACCTACGAAATAAATATATAGGGACAAGTCAAGCAAATCGAATCGTACCTGCTTTTTAAATTAACAATACCCGTAAAAAATCAATTAAAAGGAATAAACTCTGTGTGTGTTTGTGTGTGCGAGAGAGAGAGAGAGAGAGGGACTTTGAGAAACAAGAACAGTGAGGAAATCTAACCGTCCAAACTTTCTAAATCAACAGAACCCGCAAAGAATTCGATCGGAATCTTCATATGAAAAGAAACAGAAAAAGAGGAAATCGCACAGAAACACCAGAGATTCGAAGAAAAAGAAGAACAGTCACCGTTTTGGGAGCGGGCTGAACGAGAATCTTGGCCTTTGTAATGATCCCGAACTGACCTAACCCGCCAAGCACCCCGAAAAACAGCTCATCATTCGACTCGGGCGAGCAAACACTCACCTCTCCCTTCCCCGTCACCGCCTCCAATTCAGTAACGTTGCATATCTGCGGCCCGTACTTGAAGCACTGACCGCTCACCCCTCCCACGCTCAGCGTTCCGCCGATGGTCAGCCCTAAATAGTCCGTCCACGACCTCGGCGCCACCCCGGCCTCATCGACGCATCGCCGGAGCACTGAATCCCAAAGCTCCCCTCCGGCTACTTCCACCACTCCTCCGCCCATCGGCACCGATGCCGATGCCGGCCTTCGCATCCCCTGCGTCTCCACCACCACGCCTCCCTCCGTCTGCGCTTGGCCGTTGATGGAGTGCCCGTTACCCCGTGCTGCCACAGTCAGGCTCTGGCTCTCGCCGACGGCCTTAACGACCCTCGCTACATCCTCAGTTGTCGCGGGATGCACGACAGCGGCCGGCCGGCGACTCTGGATCCCCCCAAAATCCCGGGAGGCTTGGCCGGAGCAGACAGCGGGGCTGAAATCGATCCAGCCGTCCAATTCCATCCCTCTGAGTCTATCCACCTCGGCGTCCATGACGGGAGGAGGGAACGCCGAATCGGCGTCGGTGTCTGGCTCGTGGTTGTCCGTCTGGGTGACTCGGTCAAGGTAAGCGAGCATCTTCGTCAGAAATGGCTTGCTTTGTCTATCAGATTCACTCTCCAATTGCAACCCGCGGGAAATTTTCTCAGAGAATGCCTGAGGAATGGCGGAGCTCAGTCTCTATTTATCCGCGCTGCCAACATGGCCGAACTCTGAGAGGGTTATATATCTTCCTTTTACAAATGGCCCCCGATTCAGTCGTTAATCACGTAGATGGCGCTCCTTGCTGGGCATCTCAAGTTGTCAACCGTCTCGGGTTTGGGTCTAGTATTTTGACCGCTTTACATCAGATTCGGATCCTTCTAATCTTGGATTTGCTTAGACATCCTTGGGATCAGCTGTTTTGGATAATCCGATATGATTTCGGACTGTATAAAATCCGATCCGAACCATTTTATTTTACCATGTAGTCACAGCCATGGTATGCTAAGAATCTCTTTTTGGATCCAGGAGCTCGCGATGCATGGGGCAAATCTAATGTAATTGAGCTGACCATGAAGAAGTGGTGTTTCATTTGACTCGGTTGGGTGCTTATACCTCCCGTGTCGTGTCCATGAGTTTTATTCTTATGAAAACAAGTGTTCAAATTTACTGATTAAAATGATTCAAAATTATTTCAAGTTTAAAAAGCTGATCAATGGTTAACTCTCACAGCTTAGCTCATGGTCCCTTTGCCTCAAAGCAAATCAAGTGAGCGAGGCCTATTGAGCATGTTTACAACATTTACCATCATTCTCTACTTATAAGAAAGGGTCACACCCAACTTTCGATATCGAGGGTTTTCAGCCATGAGATATTGTTTAAGCTTTGTATTATCTAGAAGGTCCAACATCATATATATATATATATATATATATATATATATATATATATAGAGAGAGAGAGAGAGAGAGAGAGAGAGAGAGAGTCATTATAGGAAGGCTGAAGCTTAGGTATGCATGCCATGGGAATCAAACTCACAACCAGGACCTAGCGAGTCAAGTGACCTTGTCAGGTTATCTAATGCTATGAATAGCCTATAATACACGGGTAAAAGTAAAACCATGAGTGATTTGCACACGAGGTGATAGTGCACCCCACAGGGCTCTTGACTTGTGCGCATGAGTTCGAATCTTGGGGCACCCCATTGTAAATGAAAAAAAAGCCACCAAATTTTTGCATCCTAAACTTTCTATATTCGCCAGTCTATTGCATTCTCTTATGGCCTGAGAAAATGGAAGATTGTGCACTTATTTTTAGTTCAACAATGCTTATCCGTTTTGTATGATAGTTGATAGGCATCATTTTTTCTCAACTCATTATGTGATAAAAAGGTTGGTAAATTTATAAGATCAAACAATATTCTTATAAACTATGGAAAATCCTAGGTGAGATGTGTGTATTAATGAATGAGGAAATATTACAGGTATACTCATATACAATAATAAGGAAAACATTTAGAATTGTGTGAAGTATCGGAGTATAAGTTGATTAGCCATTGGGAAAGAATTATTGAACATAAGCTGAGACAAGTATCGTAACCATTTTAGATCCATGCGAAGAAGATTTACTGTTGAAGCTATTCACCCATTAAGACATCTTATGAGACATTTTAGAGTAAAAAAGAACCTTCATATAGTTTTACATGGTAGAGTGTCAAAAGATAATCTTTGTAAAACCTTAGAAAAGAGACGTATTTATTGAAGTACATCAATCTTATAAAAGATATGTATAATGGTGCACAAATATGTGTGAGGATCCACGAAGAAATGACACATTTCCTTAAAATTAATATTAGATTATATAAAAGATCAACTTTAAATCCAAATTTATTTATATTGGTTACTAACGAGTTAAACAAAACATATTCAAGATATTCAAGATGAAGTACCTTGGTCTTTGTTATTTGTGGATGATATTATGTTAGTTGACGGTTCTGAGAAAAAAATAAATAGGAAACTATGAAAAGAAACATTAGAAAGTAAAGATTTCTGACTTAGTAGAACAAAGACATCATATGAAATGTAAGTTTAATCATTTGGTTACTTAAGATGATATAAAAATTAATATTTTTAGATTCGAATAAGTCAATCTAACAATATTGACATTGGATCAATGTTTGTGGACCGAGATCCTTCCCTTCTATTTTTGAACTCTTCTGATTCATTATTAACCAACCAAGATCTGACTTTGTTCTCACCAAATGGACCCACAAATCTACAACCATGATCATTCAAGATATAACTCGTTATTGGCATCATTGTTCACACCTGAGAACCACATCATCAACTTCTCACATTTCCACATTATTCACCTTTCGGGAAAAGCTCGTGATACTTAGGATTTTGATTTCAGGTTGAAGCTCACATCAAATACAAGAGTTATATTCCATAGCCGACAACCAACATAAAATTTTCTTAAATTTTCAATCATAATTTGGCTAGGTTCGGCACATGCTGATCTATGGATATCTAGTTCTTGATCTACATGAACTGAGCATGAGCAGGATCGTAATCCATACATGGTCAACAAATATGTTAGAAAACCAAGTTAACCAAACCAAATTGGTTGTTTAATTCGCTTAAATTCAAGTCAACTTAAACTAGCTGATGAACTAAACATGAAGAAGACTCGACGCGTATTTAGAGCCTTTCCCTCAAACACAATAAAATTTGGGTATGCTGAGGTGGACCCAAATCCAACACCCCTAATGACCAAATCCTGGTTCCAAATCATGAATATGTTATGACCCGATCTGATTAATGCTATCTGTCATCTTCTGATAACAAATAATGGGCTAATAGAATACTATCTACCATGACTTACTTTCAGGAGATAACCTTTTGTCCTGTTCAAGGTTGAAATGATGAAATCACTCCTAAGAGTGGTAAATTTGGGTTGTGCTTTCTTGAGTCTAAGGTAATTTATATGTCGATGGGGACAATCATGATCATTTGTAGGAAAAATGATAAATACAAATATAAATGGTAATTAATATAAAATCTTGCAAAAAGTCCCCACACATGCAGAATCTACGTATTTGAACAACAGGATGCAAACAAGCTCGAGAAGTGAACCAAAGCACTTCCGTCTAGATGGCTGCATTACATACATGTAGACCAGAACACGAGAAAACAAGTCAAAAAGAAGATTTAAATCATTTATTTGTTAAACTTCTACCTTTACTAAAAGATAAAGAACTATTAAAACAAACAATTTTAGTGAAAATTATACTTGTGTGGGTTGTGTGGGGTCTCTAGAGACTTACAAGTCCCTCAGGCGATCCGGCTTGGGGCGAATATAGGGTGTGTTTCCAAGTACTCTGTCGTGAGAGTCGATGTGGTTATCGTCTTAGACGGGATTACCGAGGTCACGTTAGAGAGGGTTGAATGACTCTCATGGCCTTTGGGGCAGACACAATATGAGTTATAATTATCGTAATTAATGATGTGTGAGTATGAATTTGAGATCATTATTTAAAGATAAGATTGTGATTTGTTATGAAATGATTATGAAATTATGCATGCTGTTAGTATGAATTTTGTTTAAAGATATTTAACCTCCTTACTGAGCTATGTATAGGAGTTCATAGTTCGTCTTGAAGCCAGCACTTTCAAGATGTGCGAAGCAAAGTAGTTGTTGGATAGAGCTACCATTTTTATTTTAGATGGTACAATAAGTATTAGACAATTTAGAAAATCTTTTTTATTCGGGGTTATATTTGGTGGGCCCTGCATCATTTTGGGTATATTGTTTAGAACTTTGGTATGGTATTTATTTAAGCTAGATATTTTACTTGAATTGAATTAAATTAGTATTGTATTTGGCTACTATTCACGATCACGCCCACACGAGAAGCGGCCACGAGGCATCAACTCGGATCGGGTTGTGGTCGTGACCCGAGCATATGTGATAGGAGTTGCATAAAATATGGAGCCGATGTTAAGGGAAGAGACCATCTACCATTATCTCTTGGGTGAATATCTCTAGGGTCCTTGTTATCGGAATAGGGACCATCTATGTATGCTACCTATTAGGGTAGCAAAGGCATCAATTTTAATCTTCAAATGTCACAATGTTAGAATTGAAAGACCATTAACAAGCCAGAGAATAGTAGTGATACATCTTCCTTATTATTGTAAAATGAATCATCTCACTCGAAGTGATTAATTTCAATTACATTCTTATCTCCTTGGGAGTCTCCATCAACTTCCATCCTCACTCTTTTCCTTTATGAGTCCTCGCCAGTCAAGGCATCTTCTAACTCTTTTCTTGGAGTGTGTGTGAGCGCAACCTCTAGATGGTTGAGAACAAGGTGCTTTGTTGATAGACATTGGCCAGTGTATCAATTTGTCATCGAAGGGGATGGTTATGGTGGGGAGCATAATAAGGTTATGGTTGCCTCATTCTACTTTTTCTTGCTAACTAGTTAATTAACCTTTTGCCGAATGGTTGAGCCTAGATGAAGTTTGAGCATAAGGAAGGCACAAACTCTTCCCAAGTGATAGATGGAAAAGTTGAGATGTAAAAATCATTTAGTCCAACTTCAAATGGAATGATAGGGGTATTACAATAAAAATAGTAGTAGGAGAATTCATGACATATAATTATAGGAGTTGGAAGTTGTAGATGTGAAAATTTCACTTCAAGCCTATGTAGAGACTTGAAGAAAACTTTTCAATACTACTTTGTTGCGCGAGTGTGCCAACTAATTTCCAAAAACTAGTAAAGTTTTAAATCTGACTTGGCGATTATGGCTAAGCGGGATCTTTTCGCTTTAGGCCTTCTTTAATTGATGCTCAAGTGTTAGCCTAAGTGCTTTGAGGATTTCAAATATTCAGGTGAAGTTTCAAATCCAAGTGGAAAATAAGGTTTTGACAATAACAAACTCGTGCACTTTGGTTTCACGTTTGAAAATCAGTAAGTTCTGAAAAACAGAAACTGGTACTGTTTTTAGAGCTTGTTTTCCAAATTTTTTGGGTAACCTAAAGATCTCCAAAATTCATGAAAATTTTAAAAGACACAGCCTGGAATGTGGAGAGTATAAGCCACTTTTTGTTTTGAATTTTGGGACTGGTATAATACATAATTAAAACGACAAAGTATCTCTGCTCAAATACTCAAAACTGTTCTATCACAAAAATATAGAGACCTAAAGGTAGGTCTGTATCTCGGTGCTCAGAGCTCTAATTTTAGTGCACTTAGTCTTGTTCGAAAGCTATAGATGTCAGCTTTCCATTTAACCATGTTTCACTGAATGTGGACAACTACATACAGAGTTATTAGATGATTACCCAGGCTCTATTACAAGAAAACAGGGTTGACAAAAAGTTTCTCAAATTTTCCTAATCTTACATAATTTTTAATACGCAGTTGCATAGTCCTAAAATTCTTGAAAATTTTATTACAAGTGAGCTTGTGTGTGTAGATACAGTGTATCAAATTTTAGAGTGATCGAAGTAATAGTTTAGTAATGATAAATAAAGCAATCAATGTATGCGAGAATGCTTAAATCAGATTTTCTGATTTTTACAACAAATGTGATGCAAACTCACCCGAATTAAATTGCAACAATACAACAATCCAAAGTAAATTACTAAAGGAAAAGGAATGAAAATATATCTATTAGCTTAATCATAGAGGGGATTAGGAGATATAGAATGTTTATAAAATATTGAGAGGTAGAATCAAGAACACAAACAATTAGAGTGCATAAGCAAGAATGGAAAATTTCAACACATCTACTTCTTATTACATCATGGGGAGAGACAAAGCTCTATTAATACAACCCCTTTTGAGTTGAATATGAAGAAGATGGATACTTACACGGATCTCCCCAAGGATCAACTCCCAATGGTGGTGCACGACCCTCACCTTTCCCTCTTTTCACTATCTATTTTTCTCACTCTCACTCTCACTCTAACTTGATTGGCAGTACTTTGCCTATCTTCTACACTCTCTTCCCCTCTCTAAGATCTCCCCTAGCAACTCACGAGACTCCCAAGATGTAGCACTTCAATGGCCCACGACTCCAAGACTCCAAGGTACAACCACTCTCCCAAGATCCCAAGATGAAAAAGTCGTCCCCCCCTTGGCCTCTATTTATAAGCCAAGGGGGGTTCTTCTAGGCCCTTCCTTGGGGTGGGTGATCTAAGACCCAAACCCAGCCCCAAGGGTGCCCCTTTGTCCCTAGCTGGACTAGCCCCATGTGGGCTGGTTCTTGGTTCAACCGTGTGCACCCATCTTGACCTAGCCGATTGCACCTAGGCGCCTCCCCATGCAACCGACTCTCTTTAATCTTGACGTGGCTCGTCCCATTTGATCAAGGCCAGGTAGATGGGTTTCAACTATAGTTTAATCAATAAATGTAGGGTGGATATGGCTAAGGTAAGTCCATTTGGTCCAGCTAGGATAGCTTGATTAGGACTGCCCATGAGTCATGGTTAGCCTAGGTGAATCAAGTCTAGGTCTTAGTCAAATTTGGCTAGGTTAGGTTTGGTGAGGCTATCCACTTGACTTGATCTTTGATGAAGACGTGCCTTAACTCATCGTGGTCTACTTCCTTGCTCAACGGCTTGACTTTCGCGAACTCAATCCCGGCTTGAAACGGGCTTCAACTATCGCCTTGATCTTCGCCTGATTCGTTCATACCCTCTGAGACTTGTCCCTTCAACTTTAATTTGAACTTCTTTAAAATCTTTATTTTAAAGATTTAAAATTTTTATGTTAAAGCAAAGGTTTTAAAACAAGCTGACTTTTGAAATTGAGAGTGTTTTCAGAAAAATTTATTTAGGGTGTTTACAAAAGCAAAGGTAGAAAAAGTGATAGTAGGCAACTCTCAAAGGTTATTTGACAGCACACAAGGAGAAACGAGAAATTCAATATTTTTTTTAGTACTCATTAAATGTCTTAATAATAAATTAGTCCTCTTAAGGGATCATGCTTGGAAGTTGTGTTGAGCTTTTCAGCTTGAAACCAGTGTGGCACAACTCATTCCCTCAATGTATTTGAACATGAGTTATAGGGGTGCAAGGTGTTCATGTTGAAAATCAAACACGAAAGAAACTCAAGGGACTTGTTAAGACATAAACATTTATGATAAAAGTGGCTGCATGATATAGTAATCATGATCAACTAAAAATGAAAATGGTGAAAATAAGAAAAACTAAAGTTCAAAACACTATTAAAGAAATGGCACCAACAAAGTTCAAAAGGGTTTTTCTAGAACAGCCTCCACCATTCTATATAAAGGATGCAGGAGGAGGCCAAGAGGATCAATACTCAATTGAAGAAATCAATCTCCAAATCATTTAATTTGTTTACTTTTCATTTTCTTTTCTAGTTTAGATTTACCTTTTTATATTTCCCCTTTTTGTAAGATTTGTCCTTTTGAAGGATACTTTTCTTTGTATTTCTCATTTTAGAACCTTTTTTTTTATTTCCTTGATACCTAAGTAGGGTCTAACTCCACCCATGTAAGGGATCATCCTTGCATGACCGGTCCTAAGCTCGAATAAAAGGGGAGGGTTGTGTTAAGCTTACGACAGTCAGCATAAAACTTTGTCGGATTTTTATACCATAGATAACACAAATTATGAGCATTATGTTGGAGCATTTTCTCTTAGCGATGCATTGTAGAGCCTAAATTTAGTGAAAAGTAAGCAAGGGTCACTACATTTTCGCCCACATGTAGTAAATCAATTATAGAGAGAGTTTCTACATTATGGACGAGTGTGAGTAAAGAAATTAATCCCGTTATATTGCCGCTCGAATGTAATGAATAAATTATTGAGAAGGTCTCTGATTTTCAATATGGACAGATTCAAGGGTAAGGAAGCCAGTCCTAGATAATAAGATTTGTATTGGTTCTTGAAATATCAGAATATTGTCTAGTAAGCTAATGGAAGTAGTAGATACTATGATTCGGAAAAAGATTCATATTCTATGTTTACAAGAGACAAAGTGGGTTGGAGAAAAAGTAAAGGAGATTGAGGATACAGGTTTTAAATTGTGGTACTCAGGTAAAGAAAAAGCTCGAAACGGAGTTAGTATTATCATAAACAATTATTTAAAGGATAGTGTAGTAGACACACAATGATATCATAACCGAATCATGACATTAAAATTAGTATTAGGAGCAAAGGTTTTGAATATAGTTTGTGCTTATGTCCCAAGTAGGACTAGAAGATAGTATAAAGACGACTTTTTGTAAAGAGTTAGATAAGGTGATTCAAAGAATTCTACAAAGGGAGATGATTTGTTTAGGAGGAAACTTAAATGAGTATGTCGGTAAAGAGGCATTAGGATATCAAGGTATTCATGAAAACTTTGGTTTTGGGGATATAAATAAAAAAGGTAGAAATGTTTAAATTTTACTATGGCATTTGATCTTTTTATAGTCAATACAATCTTCAAAAAATGAGGTGAACATTTAACTATTTATAAGAGTGACTTATCACAAACAGAAATTGATTATTTTATTTGTAGAAAAAAAGATAGAGCGAGTTATAAATATTGCAAGGTAAGTCTAGGAGAAAGTTTAACCACCCAACATTGACTTTTAGTTATGGATTTACATATAAAAAGATGAACAAAGAAGAAAATAGTGCATCGAACTATTCAGGCTAAATGGTGGAACCTCAAAAGCGAGAAAGCAAATATATTTAAACAGAAAGTCCTTCAAGGAGATGCTTGGAATTATATTGGTACACCTTGTGATATGTGAAAATTATGGCTATACATATTAGGAAAGTGGTGAGAGATGTGTTAGGTGAATCTAAGGGAGGTGTACCAGCACAAAAAAAAAAGCTTGGTGGTGGAGTGAAGTAGTGCAAAATAAAATCAAGGCAAAAAGGACATGTTATAAATTACATTATGCTAAGAAAACTAGTAAAACTTTAGAGTCTTATAAGAAAGCAAAGAAAGAAGCGAAAAAACCCGTCAAAAGCAAAAGCTAAAATTTTGGAGGATTTATATAAAAAATCAACTCAAAAGAGGGTGAAAGAGATTTTTAGGATAGCTAGGGCTAGAGATAAGAAAACTAAGGATCTTAATTTTGTTAGATGCGTCAAAGACGAGGATGAAAAAATTTTAGTGGCAAATGATGATATAAGAAATAGATGAAAAACTATTTTTAGAAGCTTTTTAATGAAAATAAAGATGTTAGTATTAGCTTAGGAGAGTTAACTAAATTAGAAAAATATATAAAACATAATTTCTATAGATGTATTCAAAATAATGAAGTCAAAAAGGCTCTTAAACATATGAAGGGTGATAAATTGGTTGGACCAGACAATATTTCTATAGAAGTTTAAAAAATCCTAGAATAAATAAGAATCACTTGGCTCACAAGACTATTTAATGAAATAAGGAGAAACCAAAAGATGTTGGAGGAATAGAGAGTGAGTACACTTATACCCACATATAAGAACAAGGGAGACATTTAAAATTGTGCGAATTATCGGGGTATCAAATTAATGAGCCATACTATGAAATTGTGAGAAACAATTATCGAACGTAGGTTAAGAAAAATATCAAGTAAAGGAGAGAACTAATTTGGATTCATACCAGACAGATCTATTATTGAAGCGATTCACCTTTTGAGACGTCTTAAATAACATTTTAGAGCAAAAAAGAAAGACCTTCACATGATATTTATTGATCTAGAAAAAGCTTATGATAGGATACAGATGGAGGTTCTTGTGAGAACCTTGGAAGAAAAAGGTATCCCATTCATATACATAAGCCTTATAAGAGACATTCATGATGGTGTAAAAATATGTGTAAGGACTCGTGAAGGAATGACAAACTTCTTTGAAGTCAATATTGGGTTATATCAAGGATCAACTTTAAGTCCATACTTATTTATAATGGTGATTGATGAGTTAACAAAACATATTCAAGATAAAGTACCTAGGTGTATGTTATTTGCAGATGACATTGTGTTAGTGGAGGAGTCTAAGGAAAAAATTAATAGAAACTTGAAACTATGGAGAGAAATATTAGAAAGTAAAGGCTTTTCAACTTAGTAGAACAAAGAAAAAATATATAGAGTATAAGTTTGATCATTTAGTTAGTTTAGAGGACATAGAAATTAAAATTGGTACATATTGCATCCCAGAAGGAAAGTTTTAAATACCTATGGTCAATTTTTAGAGTGATAGAAGAATTGATGAAGATGTTACTTATAAAATTGATGTTGGTTAGTTAAAATAGAGAGGAGCATAAGGTATTCTTTATGATAAGAAGATATCATAAAGTTAAAAGGTAAATATTATAGAGCCGCAATTAGACCTGCCATGTTTTATGGTTTTGAGTGTTGGGCAGTTAATCATCAATATGTACAAAAGATGTCTGTGATAGAAATGAAGATGTTGAGATAGATGAGTAGTCATATAAGAAAAGACTGTATACATAATGAGATTATTAGAAACAAATTAGAAGTCACCAATAGAGGATAAAATGAGGGAATATTATTTAAGATGGTTTGTATATATAGAAAGAAGATCAAAAGAAGAACCTATAAGAAGGTATGAAAAACTAGATTTTGAAAGTATTAAAAGAGATGGAGGACGACTACAAAAGTATTGGAAAGAAACAATAAAGAATGGTCTAGCTTATTGTGAGTTAACCGCTAACATGACACATGATAGGGCTATGTGGAAACAAAGAATCTATATAACCACCCCATCTAGTATGAGAAAAGACTTAGTTGTTGTTGTTGTAAGTAGGCTCTACCTCCTCAAAAGGCTTATAAATACCCTTTGGGGATGGAGGTGTACATTGTTTAGCACATCACTGTACCCTCTTCTCGAATTCCACAAAATAGGCCACTTGAGTAGGCTTCTCTACTGGGTTCAAGTATTCTTTTCAAGAGCGAACAAAGTAGATAGTTTGGACCCGGGTTGGAGGGTTGAACTGGATCTGTAATGCCCCAAAACTAGCTGGAACCAGAACTGGGGGAACTGAAACCTAAACTGTGAACCCTCGGGTTTCTGTTCTATTTCAACTATTGGAAACTCAAACCAGAACCAAAACTGGAACTGCTGATCTCGATTTAGTGGTCCAAATTGTTTTTCTCCTGTTCTAAATTTCTAGATTTGTTTCATGAAAATTTCAAATGAAAAAAATGAAACCAGACTAGAACTTGGAACAGGACCCAAAACCGGCGGTATCAAGATTGGACCATGATACTAGGGATAATTTAGTGCTCTTTCTAGGTTAAGCATGTTGATAGCTAGGGTCAAGTCTAATTAGTTTATTCTTTGGTTTGTTGCAGGTAAATCCAATGCAATTACGGTGCCCCTACTTTGATATGTTTTTTATGTGCAGAATTTAAGCTTATACTCATCAAAATATTAATATCGATAATGTCCAATGCTCACACTACGTACTTGTGAACATTAGGGAGGTACCAACGCCATTGGGTTCAGCTGATTTGATAAGGTTAATTATGTGTTTTTAGTTCTCTCCTTGTCTTATCATGTCGTACTTGAGAGAATCAGGTCGTCCCAACAGATCCCAACCTTTTTTGTGGGTCATTAGGGAGGCCAAAGCTTGATGCAGGTCGAGGTCCACAGTACTGAACTCATAACCTTTCAACTTGTGAGTCGTACCTCTAGCCTGGAGAGCCATCCAATTTGTAGTTCTCGACTTATTAAATTTGGGTGGAGAGAATGCGAACTTCTCGGGTCATGCTTGAGTTGGTTTTTCCGTTTGCAATGTCCTGCTGTTCAGGTTGCTGTTCGTTTCATGTCAACTCGTGTTCTTGTCAACCCAAAGAAAAACCCACTTTTTGTTATCTTGACTGGACACATCCTTGTTGGGTTTCGTGTTGTCTTTTTATCGTATGCCCTAAACGTGGCACAATAAGATCCAGGTTCAGGTAAGAAAAACCAAAGGTCCAAAATAATATCACATCCACATCAACCAAAACTTGCCCTCTACCAACTTGGTGTATGTTAACTTTTATGCTCATTGTTAGCATTTATGAAGAAGACTAAATCTGAACCCGTCATTTCGTTTTCCGAGTGATCATGCGTCTTTTGGGAAGCAAGGTTAAATGTGTCTCTCCTCTTCGGAGTCTTCTCTGCTCGCGGTTTAAGTGAGGTTTAACTAGCTCCTGCTCTGTACGCCATATGTTGTAAAGTCAAAGATGATATCGAATCCATCGACTTCTTTAGAGTTCACGCATGTCATAACTACATTATTCTTGATTTATTAATTTTATAATAGTTTTACTGGATTTTTCATCAATGCAAAAGTACCAAGAAATCCCATTAATCAATATAACAAAATATCCCCGTATCACTTCAACAAATATGAGAAACTGTGACGATTTTGTGGTGTAGACCACTCTATGCTAGTCAGACCTACAACTTTTAATGAGGGTCTCATATTGAAATGCATATCAACCATATCATAATGCGCCAGAAAAAATGGGACCATCGGAAGAGCCGACGGAGCTCACAACGTGACCAACATTCGGCCTCAGAGCCGGATCAGTCTTAGCGGATTTCTCCCAAAGAGTTGCAATAGCACATTGATACCAACACGAAACGTGAGTATTCCTCTCTCCAGTACAAGGTTTGACTAAGTCCTTGACACTCGAAGACTCACACAGCACCACGTAGCAAAGAAAGCAAAGTACGCACAAAACTTGAAAGGATCAAGAAACTCTTATAGTCCCTTTGAACAGCTTTGAGTGGACGAACCATGTATTATAGCCCATAAATGCAACCATGCTCTTTTTTTCTTGGGTTACAACAGTAAGCTGAAGCCTAACACATGAGTTAACGCTTTGCGTGCCAAATGAGAACTTTGATTTCGCAAGTGCTTGGGAAACTGCAGAAGCACTACAGCAAAACCGGGATCAAAAAGAAAGAATTAATGGAGATGCAGATCTCCTCATTAATGCCAGATTGTGTCTGTGCCCTTCTTGAGTCATCTATTTAGTGATGCTGTTTTTGATAGTGACAGACCATACATCATATGTCGCATTCTAATGTTATCTTTTAATCTTTCATTCCATTTATATGTTCTTGGTGATTTCAGTTACATAATTAATTAACATATACTTAGCAATATTTGACATGACGCTTAAATCTCTGAAAATGAATCACACTATATATACATGACCCAACATGAACACAACCCCAAAATTATTTTACTTTTGTTCGCTCAAACTAATGACAAAAAAATTGGGTTGTATTCGAGTTGACCTGTTTCTTGCATACTGAAATGACCCAATAAACACAATAAGGACAAAATCACCAGCCCCAAATAAAAGGATGCAATCGATAATACAAATGCATTCTTTCTCGGTACAATGAGGAGTCCGAAGCCATACGTACCCCGGGTATTGGACTCATCACCTTCAACTTATGAGTAGATAAGTGAGCTATTGCTCTTTGTGCATTATATAATATATTATTTAGTAACTATATACAAAGTGGCCAGATTGGACTCTTCTTGGTGGGTTGAAATCAATATATATGTATATATATATATAGAGAGAGAGAGAGAGAGAGGGTGCGGTTTGCCCCTTGAGGATTGAAGGTAACATACCAGTGTTGCAACCGTCTTGGTGCTGAAAACTAGCATTTAGCCGGCTACTCATTTATCTCTGGACATCACTATGGAGTCTCAACAACAGAGAGACGTTGCTGTGGACACGGTAGTCAAATTACCACATTATCAATCCCAAATTGATGCAGACTTCAAGTTCGGATACCTTTTTAAGAGATTCGTGGATAAAGATATTTCAGAATCTTCTGGATCTTATTGATGCATGAGATATTGGCGGTCTATTTCTTCACTAGAGGATTTGGTGTAACAAGAAGAATGAAGTCCTCATAGATAAATGTGTTGGCTACTGGCGGAGCTCCTTCTGGTGTTCCTGTGATGATCTCAACAGTATGATAAGAAGAAGACGAAGATTTCAGGTATGTGTTTACGGTTTCCACATAGCTTGATTTTTACAAAGAGGGTTTCTCTCATTTCACTCAGTTTTTTACTATTATTTTTCACTGTGCGCTGCTCTATATTTATAGAGTAGTGCTTTCTCCAACCTCCTGGATATCCAGGTTGGGCTTTTCGTTTTCACATCCCTTATCTGATCAGTTATGAAGCTCATCCTTAACAGACCGGTTGTTACGGATTAACTCTATAACCGCCTCCACAGGAAATGGATGGATGGCCAATCTAGTCATTCCTGTGAAATCACTGAGAATGATCACCTCGACTTTACATCTCCCACTAGAACATTCGAGCCAAATTATCTGACATACCACTTTTCTCCCAACAAAGTCAGTATTTAAGTATCCTACCACTTTTAGTTCATCTGTTTGAAAACATAATTTCAAGTCTTTTGTTCCTTTGAGATATCTTAGAATCCTCTTCACAACTATCTAATGTTGCCACCTAGGATTACTTTGACATTGCTCACAAGACCAACAACAAAGCTGAATATCAGGTCTTGTACATAGCATAACATATATCAAGTCACCCACAGTTTATGTATAAGGAATGTTAGGCTTATTGTCTCCTTCACTGGGACCATCAACCTTGTTAAGTTTTACCCCTTTTGTAATGGGTGTAGTAGCAAACTTCCATTCACATATTTTAAACTTATTGAAGATATAATCAATATATCTCTCCTGACTTAGGCATAGAAGTTTAGATTCTCTATCTCGAGAAATCTTTATACCCAGAATATAGGATGCATCTCCCATATCCTTCATTTCAAAGCTTGAGTTTAACCATGACTTGGTTTTGACAATCATCTCATTATCATTTCCAGACAATAATATGTCATCTACATATAATGATAAGATGACAAAACGACTACCACTATTTCAAACATATACATAATGATCAAGCTCATTTACCACAAACCTAAGTTCAACAATGACATTTTAAAAAGTCAAATATCATTGGGGCGGTGATTGTTTCAGTTCATATAAGTCTTTTTTCAACCTATATACTTTATCTTCTTAGCCTTCAACTATGTATCCTTCGAGCTAATGTATATATATGATTTCATCTAAATTCTTATTTAGAAAAATAGTTTTTTTATGTAACTGATGTAAATCTAAATCATAATATACAAATATCACTAGGATTATTTTTATGGATACAAATTTTGCAACAAGAAATATGTCTCAACATAATCTATCTCCTCTTTTTGCGAGAATCCCTTTGCAACCAATCTCATTTAAACTTTTCGATTGATCCATCAATATTATATATCTTTTTTAGAACTCATTTATAGCCTATGACTCATTTCTTTTGGTAAATTAGCCAATTCCCACACTTGATTTTTTTTTAATTGATTCAATTTTTTCATTCATGGCTTTTTCCTAATCTATTACTTTAAATGATTTAATAGGCTACTAATAAGTCAAGTTATCAGACAATTCATCTAAATTTATCGAATTGCACACTTCTTATGCAAGATAAGTGTGATAATCCTTTAAGTAGGATGGAGTGACCCTAGGCCTTTTAGGTCCACTTAAAGTTTCGGTTAATTCAAGATCTTCTATGAGTTCAACTGATGATTGATCAAGATTTGCTAGATCATCAACATACTCATCATCATTCTGAAGGATGTCATTCTTGGTATCTTTTAAGAATTCAACATCTCTACTTTATATCAATCCATGGTTCTTATGATAAAATCAATATCTTTTTGAGCCTTTAAGATATCTAATGAATATACATCTGAAGGACCTCCTGTCTAACTTGTCTTTAAACTGATCAAGGATCTTCACATGAACAATAGACTCTTACCTCCTGAGATGACCTATGTTGGGTTTTCTTCCAAACTATATGTCAAATGGTGTAGTGAATACAAATTTATAGGGTACTCTATTGAGTATGTATACTGTTGTACTTATTGCTTCTCCCAAAATATCCTTTGTAGATAGGCATCTATTAACATTGATATTGTTAGGTTTACTAAGGTCATATTATATCTTTCAGCTACACCATTTTGTTGAGGTATCTTGGGCATTGTATTTTACTTTGAAATACCAAAGTCTTTACAAAATTCTAAAAATTCTATAGAGGTGTAATCACCACCTCTATCTGATCTCAAGACTTTGATTATATGCTCTAGTTGATTTTCAACTTCTTACTTATATTCTTTAAATACTTCAAGTATCTCAGATTTATGTGCTAAGATATATATATATATATATATCGAGTAATCATCAATAAAGGTTATGAAATAGACATTTTCTCGATGTGATCTTACTCTAAATAATCCACATAAATCAGTTTGAATAACTTTCTATAGGATTGTTGCCCTTGTTGTCTCTTTGAGAAAAAATTTCTCGTGATTTTTTCTTGTTTACAAGAATCACACTTCCTAAAAGTATTTAACTCAAACTTTGGCAGTAAGTCAAAGTTTGATAAATTCCTCAATTTTTTTAGACTTATATGCCATAGGCATTTATGCTATATATTCACATCAACATTAAAGACACAATTAATATAAGTAGAAGAACTTTCTTTTTCATTGATTTTCTACTTGAACAATCCATGTTTTACATCATGATTTCTCACAATCACTTTGTTAGAAACAAACCTGACCTCAAAATTCTTCTTTACTAAGGTAGGAACCGAAACCATATTGTGCCTTATAGATTACATGATTAATACATTTGAGAAAGTATCATTTCTCATATATATATGATGTTCTCTTGGTTTATATTCCTTTAGATCTATTGCCCCTTTCTTACTCTTTGAGATGTGTCTCGTTGCTCCTAAGTCAATCCACCAACTAGTCACTAGGTTGTCCATGTATAAGTATTATGATATCACATAGATTATGTTTATTTCTCTGGTTGTCTATGTTGTTAGTTGTTTCCATCATTTCTTTTGCTGTGACAATCTCTCTTTTAGTGTCACATTTTCTCACAACTGAAATACTTTGCCCAAGAAACGGTTTACTGTATTTTTTTTAAATATTGACAACCCTTTTTATTATTTCTACCAAACTTTTTGTTGGTTTATTTCTTTTCCTATCTCATCTTATACTACTAGCAATTTCTCTTTTCTGTTTCTATTTATGTGTTCTTGTTCAATTGCTAGTTTGAGGGGCAATTCAAAAAGGTTTATTTCGGACCCTAGTCTAAGGGTAGTAGTGACTATGTTCTTGGATGAGAAAAGACTGTTTAATATTATAGATATCTACATCAGTTCTAGGATGACTGATTTGGTTACCGCTAAAATTCTTGCCATTACCAACATAAGGTTCACTTGTTTTACTACATTATCTATTTCTTTTATTTTATAGGAGTTATACCTTTATAGTAATAATTGAATATGTAGTTTAACTATAGTATCATATTTAGCTATTATTGAGTCAAACAACTCTTTCATGATCTTAGATTCTTTAAAGACCCTAATCAGATTATCTTTCATGTATGTTAACATGATTGTTATTGCTATCATGTCATCTCTTACAAATGTTTTATATATTTATTTTTATTACTCTATGGTGTGAGGAGGTGGTGGATGCACTGTTTCCTTCAATACATACACTACACTTTCAAGTATAAGAACCAATCAGATTTTTCTCTTTCACATTTGAAAATTTAAACTGTTTAATTCTTCTATTTTTGCCAATTCAATACACATATTCTTGAATCCATTTTTATGTGTGACAAAATTAACAATTAGACGATCTAGTAGAAAAACATTTACTAAGCAACAAGCAACAGATAACAAATTTTTAACTAACAAAATGCATAATATTCAACTACTAAATTGAAAATAACTAATGGTATTTAAACTAGTTTTATACAAGTTTTAAGTATCATTGTTGAATTTTTAATAACTTGATTCTATTATAGAATAAAACTAGGAACAAATTTGTATTTTTTCTCAAAAAATTCCTCCCTCCGATTTTATCTGTTTGTCCAGTTTTGTAATTTTTCAAAAAGAACAAGGACACAACAATAAACTTGATATCTAGTTTTTCTATCTAATCGAGGGTAAATCCATAATTTTATCCCTCAGTCTGAATTTGTAAATTTTCAAAAAACAGTGACAACCTTGTTTTTTAACACAATGGTAGAATTGTGAACCTTTTATCGAGTAAGGAGAGGAAGGTAATTCAATGTCCAAGTATCTCATAATTTTTATAAACAACTAGAGGGCAACACAATCTTTTCACTAGTTTAAGAGTCAAACTGTCTTTTTACTCTAAAATATCTGGATATTTTTATAATTTGATCCTGTGGTAATTTGTAGTTTTTAAAACCGAACAGGGGCAAAACATAATTTTTAGTTCATTGCCCTAGGCCTTGTTTCTCCCAATGGTTTTTTGAAAGCACTAAATGGTTTTCTCAAATGATATAAAAGGGAGGGAACACAGAGAGAGCATTAGTGGGTTCTCCCTCCGATTGACCTTGGTTCTTCCTTCGGCTAGCCTTGGGTTCCTTCGATTGGCCTAGTTTTCCCTTTGGCTGGCCTTGGGTTTTTCTTTTTCGATCGATCTGGGTTTCCTCTTCATTGGTTTGGTCTGTTCTATTTTGCCTCGGCCACCTGACCAAATTTTTTTCAGTTGTATGATGTAGACAACCTTTTTCGGCAAACAGAAGGGTGTTCTCTTTCTCATATTATTCTCTCTATATTTTTTCCTTTTCCTTTTACAAAAATAATTGCGTATCTTTTTTTGGAGGATAAACGAGGCACTAATACCAATGTTGGCTACTGGCGAGGCTCCTTCTGATGTTTCTACGATGATCCCAACAGTAGCCTTCTAATGTTGCACAACTCTAATGATCGAAAGAAGATGAAGATTTTAGGTATGTGTTTACGGTTTCCACACAGCCTAATTTTCACAAAGAGGGTTTCTCTGATTTCACTCAGTTTTTCACTGTTACTTTTCACTTTGCTCTGCTATGTATTTATAGAGCAACGCTTGCTCCACCCTCCTAGATATCTAGGTTGAGCTTTTCATTTTCGGAACCCTTATCCGGTCGGTTACGGAGCTCATATGTAACAAAGTGGTTGTTACGGATTAACTCCATAACTGCCACCACTGGAAACGGCTGGATGGTCAATCCAGCCGCCGTTCTTGTGAAACCACCGAGAATGACCACCTCAGCTTTATAAAATCTAGCATATATTTACACTAATAGTTGTCTATTTCTTCATTGGAGAATTTGATATACCAAGAACAACAGTCTTCATTGGAGAATTTGATATACCAAGAACAACAGTCTTCATAGATAAATCTGGCATGTCTTACAATATTGTATCTTACAGTATCTAATTCTCAACATTTATCTAAAATCCATGTGCTTGATACCAATTCATATTCGAACTCATTTTGTATGAGATGGATACATTTTCCAAATCAACATGACTCACAATTTCGTGTCAATATCTGTTTCCCTCGAGATATTGACAACTGGGCTGGTGAATGAATCAAGCTTCTCATAGTTCAACTTGGTTCAGCTTGTCCCTTGCTCATTTGACTTGAGTTCGTTGAGCCATGTGAGATGAACATGAACATGGTAAGTTCAATTAAGTTCAGCTTGTGAGGGTTCCTTAACTAGCATATTTTGATTCACGAAGAAAGATGTTATATAAATGAAGAGTCATTTTTCTTTAGGATATTTAGGGAAATGTCTATCTCAACTTGGTTAGGCTTGGCTCACAAGAGGGTTGTGAGCTGTACTTGAACATGTTCCAACAGAAGCTGTTGTCTAGCAATTAGCTGGCTTTGTTTTGAACAGTAAAAATCGAAGCAATGAATAAGAGTCGGTTGGCCTGATTCATCTACCAGATCTAATAACGTCTTTCACAATATCCCATCAGTATCCATATCCAGAATTTTAGAAAGAGTAAGTATATGATTTAACCTGACTCTTATTTGATCAACTTGCAATCACACCTATACGGGCTCGAGTGTGTTTTACTGTTCAAGTGGTAAACGTTTGTTTGTTGCGCGAAGAGCAATAGCTCACCTGGCTGGGGGGTTGGCTCACAAGTTGAAGGTAATGAGTTTGGACACCTGGGGTGTACAGAAGGCGATTATCGTTAGTAAGGGAAAGGTTGTCGCCAAACTCTGTTATTCCTGCTACTTTTCTAATCGCATGTTTAACTTATGAAAACAAAATTAGCGGAACTTTTATGTGAAAACTGTCATACTTTCTGATAAAACTCATGAAAAAGCACCTTCTGCAAAGTTATGTAACCTGTGCCATAAATTATGAATGAAAAGTTCCAACGTGATCTTCGTGTGCTCTTGTGATGAAGTCATATAACTTAGAACGTAAGAATGATCCAATGGAACGAGAAATGTTGCATATAGAAAATGCTTCAATGAAATGGATATTTAGATAGCTACAGATTGACACGAGTGTGATTCAAAGAATTAGAAATACAATTCTCTCTCGCACGCTTACATGACCAATATGATTATTATTGCACCTTGGTTTACCATATTGTAAAAGAACAGGAGATTATTGCACTATGCATGAAAGGAGATGAGTGACAGTAGATAAAGTATATCTAAGATATGTACCACCCATTTATAAACAGACAAGAGCTGAAAATGATTTAAACTGCGTCTCATCGATGGTTTAGTGTGATCTCGTAAGATCTGATTGTCCTTAACGACTACAGTGTTGGCTAATCAATCAGCTGGCATCTAGAGCTGGTATTTTCAAAAGGGTAAATGCTAATTGCTAACTAGTTGGATGGTTGCACCTTTAGTCACACGAAGTCATCGCTTCATTCAGAAAATGGAATTGTATTGAAAAATTTTGATAAATGAACAATTGTCAAGAGATTTATTTTCTCAGTGAAACTTGTACTAAACATACATGAGCTAACATGTTCAGCATTCGGATGTCAAAAAGAAAGTGCATTCAAGCCTATCGGTTAGTAGGTAGGTAGGCTTGTGTTACAGGCCCTATGCATGAGTAACGCTTGCATTTGAACTGGATCAGGCTGGTCTGTTTTAGTTTCTACTTAGTTAATCATATAGCAACTCATCACAAGTTCCAGATCAGATTGTGGATCAGGACCCTGATTTAAAACTTACTGTTTGATTAAGTTGAGATTGGGATCAATTGCAAAGAGGAAAAGAAGGAATTGACTATTTTGATCCATGCACTCAAAACTGCTTCATCTTCGGTGTAGGCTCGCCTTTGTATTCCAGCAAGGTCTAAAGAGAGTTTGAAACCGACCATATAAAAGCAGACATAATTAGATAATGACCCAAATGAGCTGTTATGTCATGACCTTGTTTTGGTCCTGAAGTGACCCACCAGAACCAACCCAAATCCAAAACTGCCAGCACTGGGGACAACCGAATCCCAGTCTGCCATAATAAGATGAAAATAGATCAGCACAAAGTTGGACATCTCAGCGCATTAAAGCTACTCTCTAAGTATGGTGTGATTCAGTGGGCCAAATTAGATTCTAGTCGGACCAAGATAGATATGGCTGAGTCTGCATCCGATTCGTCTTGTCCTCCAAGTTGGTCTGGTTAGGTTCCGGTCAAATAGTCGGTATAGTGCAGGTCAAATTCTAAGTGGTCTTACCCCATTTGCAAGCTGTAGCTCATGTGGCCGGTTAATGGTTATAATCTCTCCATGTCAACTACAACTCAAATGGTGGGTGCACCTAGCCAAGGCCCCGTCTAAGAAAGGATCTAGCCAGAGAAAACCAAACCATGCTTTATCCATGCTAGGTGATAGTTGCACGCATAGATTCTTAGTTGCTGTTGAACCAAAAACTTCACTTCTCGCTGTATATATACTTGATGCAATCTGTTGGGGTTGCATCACCCTTCTAGCCAGAAACCCTGAGATAGTTGAATTGGGTCTCGAACTCTGGTTCTGGATTTAAAAGCTGGATCATAATCCCCTCAGTTTGAACGATCCCAAGCTTAAGTCTCTCTTGTTTGGCCTGCAAGAAAGCATTTTATATTCTGTGGTCTAAATTTTTACATAATTCTTTTCTCTCCTTGGTCATAATTTCAGTCAGCTTCGATCATTTTCTCTGAATGGATCATGCTATTACAATCGGTGCTTTGTTTCGTTTCAAAATTTAAAACCGTGCTAAGGGTCAACAATGAATTGATCTCACCTGCTACCAACTATAATTCAACTATGAACAATCTCAGTTACATTATACTGTTAACAGTTATGTCCTCATTAGTCTGCCAGCTGGGAGAGCCTGAAGGGGGCCCGATTTAGCCTAATGAAAAGGGTTAGCAATACAAGCTGATAGTCTCATAGACTGTGAAGGCAAGGGTCCTAGCCGTTGAGTTGTTTGTTGGTTTATTCCAACTAGACATGGCCGGTTCCTAACAGCCCCCACCCCACCCTCCTTCCCGTTCTAATTGGAATCGAACTTGGCCAGGAACTGGCTGAACCAAGAACCAGGGACCACCTGATTTGGTTCTGGTTTCACCTTTTATAAAACTAGAACTGCTAGATCTGATCTTTTTATAAAACCAGAACTGCGACTATTATCTTGATTATGAATATGATTATGTTCATCATGCAAGTTCTTGCAAGGTGCTAATAATATATCGTTGCATCATAGGAGAATATGAGCACTAACACTTTCAGAAAGATAGATTATAAGTACTTATACATAATCTTCGTGTTTCTTCATGAAAATAATGATTTGTTTTCTTATCTTTGTAATAGTCTCAATAGAGATCAATTTCATCACTTACGAAGCTTCACCATTGATCCTTTGTTTCTAAAAGAGCACAAGAAAACATTATCAATGTGCATAACAAAGTCTATTTCTATATCAAATCTTATGCAAATAACATGACAAAATACAAGTTAAAATCATAAGTTTTTCATATATACCATTCTATTTCAATACTTGGAAATGCACAAGGCCTCGTTGTTATGGTATAACTTTTCTTGCTTGCCCTATTGGTTTCTGCTACTTCTATTTGTCTTTTATTGCTCCATAATATCCTTAATCATGCCAAGAACTATCTGAAAGACTCTTGATTGGGTTCCTCGGAGGAGGGGCTTTTGTTTTTTATATACGGTTTTAATAGTTCCTTTAAAGTAAAGATGTAGTCTTTAAGGTTCTTTCTTAACTTTTTATGATAATATTATTTTACTATGTTTATTGAGACCAGAACACCTGTGGTTTTATCTTCAAATATCATTTTACTCTGCAAACAAAATAATTATATAAAGTTGAAATTTGTATGCCTTGCTTCACTTGATCGACATAATGATAAATTCATAAGCTTTGAAATTTACACATTTAAAACCTCACAAAATCAACAAATACTCACACACAATCAATATATATTATATATATATATATATATATATATGTGTGTGTGTGTGTGTGTGTGTGTGTGTGTGTGTGTGCATGTAGTGATTGGATCCTACCCACTATAAATCTTATGCATTTATATCCTACCATTGCTTTTCGACGGCATAAGTGTATATAGTGATTAATGGCATGAGTGTAATAAGATTGTTCTTCATACATTTTAAAAACTTTTAAATTTTAAATTTTACATGCCACCAAAATGTAATGGGTGGACATGAGTGAATATGAAAGGTTGGTAAGATTTAGTTTTCCTGCTTATATATATATTATATGTATGTAAGCAGGCATTTATACATACATATGAAATGTTGATTGTTATAAGATGTGAGAATGCATTTTTGTTAGTTTAAGGGTTATTTCATCAATCTAAAGTATCTTACTTTCATGCTTAGGACGACTGAGGCTTTGGTTTATCGTTTGCTCTATCCCTTTCTTGATCGGTAACAAATGTTAGTTACTATTTTGTGAAATGGGAGAGTTTGTTTTTCCGAGTTTCCTTTTGAGTTGGAAGCTTTAGGAACAAGAATCCCATGTCCATAGCCTATCATTTCATAGTTTTGCACTATCGGCCTTCCTTTCCGAGAGACCTATTCTTCAAATACTATATATTCGAAGTGTCTTCACCGGCTCAACAATTATAAAGTTCTAAAGTTTAAGCTTACTTGTAAAATCTTCAAATATGATATGAAACATTTTGTTTGTTGTACTTCCTCCTTCAATGTCTTATAAACAAAAAAATATTGTTACATTTTTGCATAACATCCTAAGGCATGCAACATCTTTTCTTTTGCAACATCGACAACTAGGTAGAGGCAAACATGTAGTCAAACGGGTTGTGCCTCCTTCCTCATCTTCGACCCTTTTGTGGTGTTCCTTCACATATAGTTAAGTTAAGCACAAGAATGTACCCAGTTGAGGAGGGTTACACATTGGAGTAGGTCGTAGGGTAGGAGCAAATCATATTGTAACATTCACACAATACGTTATAAATTAAGAAGTGAGTTAACATAAAAGTATGGAACATTTGATTTAACATGAAAGATAACTACACCATCTTGTTTTGCATATTTTTTCAATAAAAACATAAAAGAAGGCTATATTTCAAAAAAACTACTACATATTAAAATGATAACATACCTGAACTCGTGGACACATGTCTTCACACTCTATCACCAATGTCTTTGACCAAAGTAGTGGGTGGAAGGCTCATAGTGCCCGTCTGATGTATGATCCTTTTTCTTTGTGTCATACCTTCTCTCTCCTATACAATTGAAGTAGATATAGCTTGAACTTTTTTAATAATACAATAAATAGTGTAAATAACCACATGTATCTACATAATAAAAAGTTCAAAACCACTAATGATAGTTACATAAAGAACCTTTTTATTTCTCTTGTATACTTTGAAATATCTAATACTTTCTTTGATAACATTATTTCACTATGTACATCTCATTGAAAAGAAGAAGGTATAGTCTATCATCAAAAAAAGATGATGCCTCCTTTCTCAAGAGGTGCGTCTACATCATGCACACCCTCAATTGGCAACTCATATATGTTTTTAGCTTTCATTTGCAAACTACCTCTCATCTTGGTCTACAGTGATCTTTGCATGCCACACTTATATTGCTTATCTTAGAAAAATGTATGACTCTTTCTTGTATATTCATCTAGAGCTTTGAACCGATGTTATATTTAATTCATCTACCACAAGTTCATCATCAATGCCATACCAAACAGATTTAAAGAAGTATATAGATAATAGTGATTGATAGTTGACTTTAACTATGTCTTCTATGAATCCATAATATATCTTTCCCTTAACACCTAATGTAGCAATACCACTATTTTGTATAGTATGTATTCTTTGTAAGACTCGGCATTCATACTTATAGCCATTATTATAGAATGAGTCATAACACCAAATTGAATATAAGGCTCTACTCTTAGGTTGTACAAATCTTGAGAAACATTTATCATATTGCATAATGACTGCATATAAAGCAATCATTACATGAATGCATAAATTTAGATGAACTAAAAATGGTATATGGATAGATGTCCTTATTTAATATACACACACAGTTGCAAAAACACTCAACAAATTATTCATGTTGTGTACTCCCGATGTCTTCATTGTCAATGTAGCCTTCATCTAACAAGATTCTTTTATGCATGCTGCAAACAATATTAAGTTAAAATATAATGATAAATTAGTGATTTTTTGCATTTATAAACTTTTTTTATCACTTATTTCGAGCAAGGTTCAATGGATGGTATGTTGAAAAGAACAAATCTTTATACTTTTATCAAATAAGAATTATTTATAATTAAATAACCATAAATTTTCACCAGTGTTAAGTCATAGACAAATCTTCATCTTCCAAAATGACTGTCATTTCCTATTTTTTTCTTGCACAATGCACCACTATGAATGCCTTTAGGAAGGACTAAGAGAAACTGAATGTGTGAGGATGAGATTGAGAGTTAGGCATGAATTTGTGAGGATGAGATTGAGAGTTAGACAATGTACATCCAATCCTATTCATGTCGACAGATTTATATAATATAAAAGGAAATAATTTTAATTGAAAAATGGCCATTAAAGTGAAACTTTCCTAATAGAATAGCCATAAACATTTGGCTTCATTTCAATCCACATGAAGAGTCTAAACATTTTGAATAATTATGCCCAATAAGATATAAAAAAACCATGAAGTTGTTTTTCCTCCCCAAGCACTTGCACTTTTCAATATACCTTATGAATGAAACGTGAATAGCTATGTGAGTATTTAATGTACCTCATAAAAGTTCATTTGTATTCAACGCATTGTTGATATGTGAACAATCATATGAAGAGTCATGGTTGTTCATGTTACATAGTGTTCCATTACGAGGGCAAGTTAACTATGATCATTCCTGGCATTTGGGCACTCACAATACCATCTAAGAGGTAATATTAGAAATATAAAGCATGGTCATACCACTCTCTTAGTTCCATTCAAAATTAACCATGAATGAATAATTGCACCCATTCAACTATTGCCACTTATTTTGAAAAATTCACTCACAAATACCTCTAGTTTTTAAATTAAGTTCAAAAATTTATTATGTTGCAAATCTTATACTCTTGGTAAAGCTATATCTCAATTTAAACCTTTGCTTAGTAGAAATTTGAAAAAGTAAACATAAGTCATTATAAGATCTTCATATCATGTTTTAATATTAACACATTTTTGGGGCCTTGCATCAAGTATCTTTTGTTATTTTAAAACTTAAGCAAATAAATCTACAAAAAACTATATTTCACACTCATATATGTAGACTGTATGAAAAGTGCAATTTGTTTAAGCACTCAACCAAACATGAGATAAGATAATTATAAGAGCATATGTTAACTATTATTTAGATATTTTATAAGGCAAAGAAGCTTTTACCTCGGGATACTTTGTCAAAAGGTCCTTACAACAACTCTAATGGTGTTCTTTTAGTCATTGAACTTAAAAGACTTTATGTTACTTAAGTAAGATTTGAGTTCTTGATGATTTTATAAATCAACCTTTTAAATCTATCCTTGTTATTGCTTTTTCAGCAAATCTTTTATTAAGAATTTTTCTTAGATGATCTATAGAATTTAATTACGATCTCTTTGAAATAAAAGAAATTCCTTCATCTTAATCGAATCTCTTATGTTGGAGACCAATATGTATACATTTTGTATGATAAGTTATATAGAGTGTTATAGGTATCACAATTCATTGATATAGAATTATAGGCTTTGGTCATATTAGAATCTAATGAACTAGAGTTATAATCATTTTTCATGATGAACTAAGTAATATTAGACTGAAAATCCATCAACTTATATATTAGTGTTTAATCCTACTAGTGTGTCAATATCCTTCAAAAACTAAAGAGTTGAAATTATAGATTGAGTTGTAGTCAATTATTTATTTCAAATATTTTAATATTAGCTGAACATTACAATAATAGTCTTTGGATTGATTATATATAGTTTACCAACTACATATACGATATGAGGTTGAGTACATTTCATAGCATATACAAGCATTATATTACTTTAGCACACTCTAATTATACAAAAGGGCATGCTTTATTTTGCACCAGTTTTATATTTGTATCACATGAAGAAAAGACAAGATACATTAGTCAAAGTGATTGATTTTTTCTAAAACTTCTTGAAGTAATGAGGTTGTGAGATGATGATATTACTTTAATATCTAGTTATTTTAGATTCTAAAATAATGCCTACTTTCTTCATGTCTTTCATGTCAAAATGATTAAACAAAAACTTCTTGATAATTTTAACTCATTTAAATTAATAAAAAAGAGTATGACATCAACATATAAAAAAATATGTTGTCAACATATAAACAAATTTAATAACATTTTCTACTATAAAATCTATTATAAATATACTTATTTGTTGTTTATTGTAAAACCATTTACAAGAACAACTTGATTAGAATCTTGGTGTCATTTTCTTAGGCTACCTTAAATAATGCAAAGACTTGGCTTTCCCTACTTAATTTTCAAATTTTATTTTTTATTTGAGAACAAGTTGTTTCATATACACTTCCTCGTCTAATTTGCCTCTAAACGTAACATCTATCATATGTGAGTGCTAATACCAATTATAACAATAGCAAGGCTAGTTATATATATACATATCAAAATAACTAATTCTTTCTTCTAAAAAAACTCTTTTCTACAAGTGTTATGTTGGATTTACTACTTGTTTATCAACCTTTATTTTTTAAAAATGTATTTCTAAAGCAATTGCTTTACAGCTAAATGGGAGATCTATCTATTTTAAAATCTTATTGTTGTTTATTGTGTTTGTCTCATCTTTAAATTTTTTTTCTTTTGAAGTTACTATAATCTTATTCTTTTGGAATTTTATTTAAAATATAATAAGTAATTAATAATGCTTTGATTTATTAACCATTTGATAAATAAACATATGGTAACGTAAAGTTTATCATTTATTCTAATACTTATTTTTTAGCAAAGCTTAGTGCAATAAAACATCAATGTATAACATGGCAAAGCTTAGTGCAAGCATCAATGTATAACTAAATATTTCTTGCTAGTATGGTAGGCCAACCATATAAATCTTATATATCAGAGTGAATAAAATATAAGATTTCAAAACTTTTCAACACTCAAAATTAAGAGTCCAGTAATTTTTGTGACTATAGAATACTAAAGGATTTCATTTTCTTCTTAATTTTAAGAACTAAGTTGAATTTCACCATATCATTCAACTCTCTGGAGTTAAGATGCATTATGCAGTATTATCACAAGTCATAAAAGACAAATAACAAAAGAACCATAAACTTCTTACAATTAGGATTCAACTTTAATATGGAGTATATGGTAACTGTTTACCACAAGTATACTCAGGCAAATTAGGATTCAACTTAAATACACATTTAATATACAAAACACATCTTTAAGAGTAAAAACCTTACTCTGTTATGATTCAACTTAAAATTAGGATTCTTAAAAACTATATTTAAGAATCTTACAATTTGTAAATACACATTTAAATCAAAATTTGTTATAAGAACCAACACTAAGTTCTTCTTAACATGTAACATAAAATACTTCTTTAAGAGTAAGAACCTTATCTTATGCAAGTTTGAGGTGCATTATTCCTTTGTCTTTACAACTATTGCAATTGTCTATATACAAGATATATTCATCTCCTTCATCTAGAGCATTTAAGAGATCTTGACAGCAGAATCACTATGATCCAAAGTCTTTAAGCATATTTGTTTTAGAAATGAAAGAATGAAAACAAAGTCTTCATTTAATTGAGAAACTTCACAACACCTTTGTGGTTGAGCATTTTTTTTATTTTTGTCCATGTGGGCTACCTTTTGGCTTTTGCAATTAATCAAATTAGTGATAAATGTATAATGTCGTTATCCTTTATCTAACATAGTATCAGTTGCCTCATCACCTCCCATGTTAGCTTATATTAGTTTATTAAGCTACCATGTCATCATTACCTACCATGTTATTTGCTAGGTCAATATTTCATGCCATGTCAGTTACCTTGTCAACTTATATTTAATATTATAATTAAATAATATTTAATAAAAATTATAAATATTAATGAATATTTCATATTATTTAATATTACTAGTTATTATATGCCAACTTAATACAACTAAATTTATATTAAATTCAATAGACACATTACTCCAGTCATGTGTAGTTGCCTTCCACCTCATCTTTGAGTATCGTTGATAGCGAGTTTGGATTAACTTGGTAAACAACAGAAACCACGAAGAATAAAAAAAGGAGATTTTAAGCCATAGAGATCAAATTAATAAATGTGCAGACCTCATGGTAGTTATTGAAGTTTTTCCTATTTAATTTTATCAACCATTAACTTTCATGGTGATTGTGTTATTCATAGTAGTAGTATAAATTGTGTTATTCATAGTAGTAGTATATTTTTTCTACATCTATTTTCATGATATGTTTATTTTATCATCTCAATTTTTTTTGAGGCTTTTAGAGTTTCATCCATATATCACAAGGACCTTCTCCTCTATAAATTAGTTTATATAATCATCTTGCTTATGATATCCTTTCTCAAACCTAAAATAATTTCTCAATTGTTGAAGATAAATATCTTTCTTCTTGTATTTTATTTGAATATAGTATAATGGACTTCATCCATATTAATCTTATATTATTTGAAAGTATTCAAGACCCATTTCAACTCTTGTATTTATTTAATAATGGATCTAACATCTTATAATTATTAATTTGAGCATAAGTTACCTACTTGCAAAATCTTCAATTGTGTACCTTGCACGAGGCCTTATCTCATAGGTCTTTTACATTAGTCAAAGTTTGGTAGGTGTGAAACAAGACATCCGATATATTGTTCAAGATGGGATCTATGTAAATATAGGTCACTAACTATTAGGCTTATTCCTCGCACACATATCTAAATTCTAAATGTGTGTGCTTTTGTCCATAATGTCTAAGAGACTGTACATAAAAACAACCAAGTCATGAAGAAATCAATATTTCTCAAATGATGTCATTGCCTATTTTTATGTGTGGAAGAGATAGTTGTGAATGGCGTATGGGGAGCTAAGAGAAAATGAGTGAAGGTGAGATTGACAGTGAGATTGTGTATCCTATCTATGTTGGCATATTTATATAATCCAATGGCTAACGGCCTTGTTATTCAAGAGAGATAGTCATTATAGTGAAAAATTGTTCCAGGTCAATATTTCTATCCATTATGTTGCATGACCAGCCTAATGATGGGTTTGTTCATTTTGAATAGTGATGATAATATGCTATAGAAAAGACTATTGTGGTTTTTCATCTCCATATGGTTGATTATACCTTATGCTGAGGATTATAAATCTTTAGATGAGTTCTAAAACCCATCCTCTTTATTGTACCTCATCAAGCAGCATGACTAATAAATGCTCCTTGATGAGTTGTCATGGTTGTTTATGACACTAAGTGCCATTAGGAACTATGATTGTTCATAGCCTTTAGCTGCTAAAATGCCATTTAAGTGTGCATAATTATCACTGTAGAGTCATGACCATACTATTTTTTTGGTGCCATTGAAAACTTTCCTTGATGAATGCATACATCTCTTCAATGTCACCACCTCTACTTTTACAAAATCCCCTCACAGTCCCTATCATTTTCAAAGTAATTTGGAGAAACTTATCATTTTGAAAAGGTTATAATTTTGCAAAAGTATCTCTTCAATTTAAAGTATTAATGAGAATTTGTTCAACTCATATGAAATGCATACATAGTAGACAAGTTTAAACCATCCATCCTATTTGAGCATGTGAATGTTACTCACATATAGGTTATTGATGCCAATTAATATGATTAATTGACTTACTGCTTTGACCTTGTGTGTAAGTGCATTTTCTTATATGTTTAATAGTATTTAGATTTGACTATATATTTAACTTAAAGACATACAAAAGTTGGATATATAAAATCCGAATTGAATTTGTACTATTGACATATCTACACATTTATAGATCAATGAGCATAGTTGAGGGCTTTTATTAGGGTGGCATGAACTACAATAGATTTTGTATGTGGTGCTAGTTGTGTTCGCTAATTCAATGATGAATTATATACTTTCAACATTTCAATGGGCGATTATATGCCCACCTCTCAACTGCATAACCTTGCAAATGAATACAAATATCATATACTTTCTAATGAATATGCAAATTTTAGTTATGTAAAACCTTAACTCACAACAACATACTTAAAAGAGAGAGAAATGAAAGTAGGTTTTAAGACTTACCTCCGATTTCTCAAAATGTAGGTGGTCCCGTGTCAAATTTTTTCAATAAAATAAAAAGACTTCTTACCTACTTAAAAGGGAGAGGAATGAAAATAGGTTTTAAAACTTACTTCTGATTTCTCGAAATGTATGTGGTCCCGTATCGAGTTTTTTCAATAAAATAAAAGGTTTTCTTATCCCACCAGACAATGGTCAACTTTAAAGAAACTTGATTATAGCTGGACACGGGCCATAGCTAGACATCCTTCACTTTAGTATAAGTTTAGTATAACAGATTTTTCATCCAATGTGAAGCTTGCGAAGACCTTTAAAGAAAATCATTGACCCACCCATAAAATAGACTTAGCATGGGGCCATTCAAAACATGTAAATCAAGTATGAGTCAATCCATGTAAATATGAACTTAATTCAAAAGATTTTATCTTTTGAAGTAGGTTGTACTTGCAAGTTGCAGTTCCGCATAACCAAAAAATTACATATATATATATATATGTATGTATGTATATATATATATATATATATGTATGTATATATATATATATATATATATGTATGTATATATATATATATATGTATGTATATATATATATATATATATGTATGTATATATATATATATATATGTATGTATATATATATATATATATATATATGTATGTATATATATATATATATATGTATATATATATATATATGTATATATATGTATGTATGTATATATATATATATATATATAATAAATTGTGATTATGTGACCAAGGATGACGATTTTTGAGATAAATGAAAAGAAAAGCAAAAAGTGTTTTCTATTAGGACAGCACAAGAGCATTTGTTTACTTTCTACACATCAATCTTGATCCTTGATCGTGTGATTATGGAGTTATTTGGAAGGGTCCTAGTATTCTTTTATATATATATATATATATATATATTACAATTTTGTCGTCACACTTATATTCCCTTACTTTTTAGGTGTAGAACTGTCCTTTACAAATAATGTTGCTTCAAATAATTGAATGGATAAACTTATTGCACACCATCCCCCAAAAAGATAAAGCAAAAAGATAGAGCATACTAATATATATATATATATATATATATATATAGAGAGAGAGAGAGAGAGAGAGCGTAGTTCATACACATACTCATTCATGCTTAAACCTTATTCAAAGATCTCTAGCATTAGATCAGCATGATCAATGATGAAGATTTGAATTCAAAAATATTTAATATAAATAGTGTATTAAATGTAAAGTACATAAGTACAATAATATTTTTCTATTTTTAAATTAAAATATTAAGCATTCATCATGTTAATAAAATAATAGAGATCTTTAAGTAGATTTGAACATAGATAGATGTATGCATATACTAATTTCTCTAGACATAAATATAAGAAAATTGGTAAATGTTTAATATTTTTTAGTGCAAATCTTGCATAATACACTAAAAGACACCCATCTACATTAAATGCAAAGTATCATTGATAACACTCGTATTTTAGATCAATTGTTGGTTTTGGATTAAAAGCAATATTGTATTTCATATTTAATATATCATGTGAATTAAATTTAAACTAATTCAAATCTCCATCCTCGATCTTAAGAATCTAATTGTAGAGATATTTTAGTAAGATCATACTATTTAAAGATTAAATGGCTACTACATCATATATATATATATATATATATATATATATATAGAGAGAGAGAGAGAGAGGAAGGAAGGGATAAGAGAGATAGTGTTAAATATATAACAACTTTTAGTACATAATCTTACATAAATATTTTTGTTGTTCGATTGGCATGATCAAAAGATTTAAATGAAAGTGTCATTGTACTTTTCTAGTTTGCATTTAATAAATCATATGTATTTAATGTCCTTTGTTTTATCACTTTAACTGATATTTATGCAAGATTATAGACCGAAAGACATGTTTGTATGTCTATATGTCCATGTAGCCCGACAAATCTACGGTGAACCTGATCCCTCATAGTTGTTCAATCCTAAAAAGCGGTGAGAGTTGATAACGTGCTCACTACTTAGTGGTGATGAGGTTGTTATCAACAGATAATGTCACCGGTGATAACCAAGACTCCAATAGAAAATGATTGTGGTGATGGCAGCCAATTGGTAGTTGAAGATGGCAGCTGGTAACGTACTACTTAGTGATGATGAGATTGGAAACGCTGGTGATGGTGGTGGTGGACATCAACAGCAATAAGTGGTATCAGCGTTGGCATGGGATCTAACAGGGAAGATAATTGTGACTGTCAGAAACAAAAAAATTGGAACGAAGAAAACTAAATAGCCATCAAAAGTTCTTTATTAAAGTATATGGAAGTACGGTATAAAATCCTTTTCTTCCAATTGCAGAGTTGCATGCTTGAAGATTAGATGATTTTCTTTCACTTTATAAAAGATTAGTAGAACAAATCATGTGCTTCCAAATAAAATAACCCAGCGTCATTTTTGTCCACTTCATAATAAACGGAGAAAAGATTATGCATCCCTTAATAGTACTCGATTAATGAAACATTTTACTTGGTTGAATGAATATATCAAGTTCATCCTGCAAGCAATAAAAAAGAAATAGCTAATGTACACATGCAATTTACTTCATTAGAAATGATTTTCCAAAGTCCGAACAACACAGGCGAATTATAAAACAAACTTACAACATCATTCAAGAGAGAGAATTCTAGCTTGAATATTGTTTGTACTTTGCAGTCTCATTTTATTATTATTATTTTTATTTATGTGTCATAAGAACCGCAGAAGCTTGCTACCCATGCCGGAACGGACAGAATATAAAGTCCGAGCAACCTGTGCACGGAATCTCCAAATATAGCATAATCTGACATACGGAGATTGATATCTTACTTTTGATCTTGGCCATCCAATTCAATGCATGTGGGACCATCAGTATCCTGACTACCTGTAGCCGTCCAGTTGAGTCAGTCTCAACGGCTACGATCTAGGGTATCATTACGAAAACTTCCCATCCCATCATCTGTCAGGCCATGGAATCGTTTCTCCATGTCACCTGATCGTATTGACGTTCTCGATATTTAGACCACGGCAAACTTCTGCAGGCAAAGGATAAAGCCCACCACCACCGTAAACTTCTGCAGTTTAAAGATAAATCAAAACCTAAACGCAATTTTGTTAACGTGTATATATATAATATATATTTCGGTATATAATCTTGGATAAGTACTTTCATCATTCGATTTTTTTAAGCAAGTTCTTTAACGCTCTCATGTGACTGTGTTTAGGAGATCGATCATAGTCCTGATTAAAAGTATAATTATATTATTGTATATATTTAATATTTTGTGTATGTTAATGTAAAATAATTTTTTTCTCTTTCTTTCTTTATATATAATATATATATTACACAATGTATGTTCTTCGAACCGTGTGCTGCATGAACCTGGCCTCTCCCTACAGACAAGAAAGTGAGCTAAGCTGTAGCCTGTCTGCGGACATCCATATCAAAAGTCAACAGGCGAACCTAGGGTTTTAGCCCCAACCCTACAATCCTAAACGCTAACCCTAATATTGGCTTCTCGGTCGCTCGCTCGCTTAGCCGTTGGTCAGTAGTGTACGTCTTGATTGCCGTTGGTGACTTCCATTTGTGGTCTTTATTTCTCTCTCTTGATTGTCTTTATTTCTCTCTCTTGATTGATGATTGAGAAATGAATCTTAAAATCTTTCTCTCTCTGCAAAGTATATCTTGTCCTCTGGATTTCGTCTGCGTGCCTCTCACAACGTCGCTAGATACCGATGCAATCCTCACTAAATTTTCTGGTCTAGTACGGCGGCACCTCAGATACAAACAGATAGAACGACGTAAATTCGGCACGGTTCTCAAGAAATCCCCATCCCTTCCACCTCTCTCTCTCACCACATGTCTCAACTTCTCTCTCTGTCGACTCCGTTGCCTCTGCGACTTAATAGCACAAATTTTAATAAGACAAAACCCTCTCTCTCTTCTCTTCTCATTCGTGTACACACACGGGAATAGAAATGGAGAAAAGATCGAAACAACCAGCTGCTGCCATCGGGTGCTCTCTGCAAGGAACGCGTGTGTACTTTAAGCGCCTTCCACTGGCGTACTAACAGGCACCGAACGGGGCAGTAACACTTTAATTGACTCCTCTATTAATTAGAGAATACAGAAATGAACTTCCCACATATATAGCATCCAAATTAATGGAAGAGAGCAAGACATGCTCTGCAGGTAAAGGTAAGCCCATCCCCCCCTCATAATTTCTCACCAAAACCTGCTGCCATCAATGAGGCCCCACGAGGTTGAAACCTACCTCCCTAGAACAGATATCGTCTTAATCAATTACTTAGAGGGCCCACCCACTCCATACTTCTGCGCATGCTAGGCAAAAGTCACACCAAGATGCACCATTGCAAGAAAGATTACTCGTCAAATATTCTATTGCAAGATTAGTCATCGAAACGATCCAATATACGTATGTGTGTGTGCGCATGTGTGTTGTATGCTGCATGTTTGTGTAATACATCTTATATCCTCTACGGACTCATGAGGCAATTTCATGAAGTTATTTTAACTCTCATGAACCGTTCAATCTTTCTTAACTAGCGATCGTGAATAGAGCCAATAAGGTGTTGTTCTTGTAGCTCTATATGTATCAATAACAACGTTTGGTTGGCATCGTCTTTAATCTATCAGCATGATCAGATGGAGTTTATATATATATATATATATATATAGAGAGAGAGAGAGAGAGAGAGAGAGAGAGAGACGATTGAGTACTTTTTCACATACACTCGATCAGTGAAACATACCTGAGATTGACATCTGAACCATTGTTGACGCACACTTTGCTACTTTAGTCCACCAAAAACTCACATTCGAAACCAAGAAACAGATACGCGCCGTTAACGTGGGTCCTTCTCAACTCTCTTGAAACATGTGGACCATTACGCATGGTCGTTGCTCTTCAGTATAAAGAAACACAAAACACTATCAAATTGTTTCGCTGTTCTTCTGCCCCTCTTTGTAGGGATATACCAATGCTGCGAAGTACGTGAGTAGGGCTCCATCATCTCTCTCTCTCCCTATATATATATATACACACACACACGCACACACATATATATATATATATATATATATATATATATATATATATATATATATATAGGTGTGTGTGTGTGTGTGTGTGTGTTGATATAATCATTTCATTATTCATATGTGGTACACTGTTAGGCATATGCCATGCCTATTTCTTTTGTGCTTGTGCAAATCAACCGGGAAACCATGATCCATATTATATGATCGATCAACAGCATGTTTTGGATCGCCTGTTTTCAATGTTGGAACTCGAAAATATAAAAATTCAACGGTCCACAATGCATCAAGTTTACATAATTTAAGAAAATTATTTTCTACGTTAAACTTACTTGATCTAATATGTGATTCTCAATAACTTGATCATAATCAAATCAGATTAGTCAACCTCATCATCATTTGTAGGCTTCTACGTTTCTCTCTTTTTGGAACCCCTAGACCATGTACAATAAAACCCTACTCACGTTCAAATGTAAAGACGAGAAAATCTCTCTCTCTCTCTCTCTCTCTCTCTCTCTCTCTCTCTCTCTCTCTCTCTCTCTCTCTCTGTGTGTGTGTGTGTGTGTAGTCAAATTCGATCTTGACTGGGGAAAGAGTTTCGGGGAACATTCTTATTGGGAAAACGTCAATTTCCTTCAGAAGCTTATATTAATCCAAGAGAGCTATGTTGAAATCAAGAGAGTTTATGCTCCGCTGTAATTGGAAATAACACCAACTTCACTTTTGGGAAGATAGACACTAGTTACGAACTAAATCACGTCTGCGATAAATGACGCTTACAGCCCGTGTAGCCAGAACCAAGATCCAACTATCTAACAACACAACAAGATCCTTGTTGGTTGCAGACCATCACACTGCATTGGGCAAAGATACTGACACAAAAACAACGCGTTCTGCCAAATAATGCATTATCCGCAGATAAAATAATGTCTCCGACTATTTGGATTTTGACTTTCCAATAAAAAAAAGTTCTTTCCTCAAAAGCAGATATCAGGCGCTGTGACGTGAGGTCTTCAGATCGATTACACAGGGCGAGTGTCCATCTGTATTGTACAAGGGCTTTGCCCTGGAACTTCATAATCAAAAAGTATATATCAAACGACAAACACTGTTCTTTTATAAATAATTGATATTGCAAATAATTTATCCAAAGTGAATAATACACTGAAGGAAAAACCATAGGAAAGGGGTACTTAGAATATCCAGTAGTCATTTGTTGAGTACCAAAAGCAACGTTATCACATAGTGTACCAGATCAAATTTATCAAAGATGAGAATAAAGCGTACTTAAGGCATGCAAGGATATGATTTGAGATGGAAACTTATTTAGATAAGTCAGAACACAAATTTAACTAGAACAACCCATTTGTTCAATATCTCACACCAATTATGATCGTTTAATAGTCTGTGAAACGAAATAAAAGGCGCTAGGACCTTTACCTTGTAAGTTGGTGGCTATAAAAAACCTAATTTAAGATCAATAGATGATAACATTTGTTCAACATCTCATAACAATTATGCTGTTTAATAGTCCATGAAAGGAAATAGGGGGAGCTAGGGACTTTATCTTGTAAGTTGGTGGCAACAGAAAAAAGGACTCAACTAAGATCAATGGATGATTGTAGATGACAGCACTCTTGCAAGATTATTTGGAATAACAAAGTTCATCCAAGGAAGAGCATGATGATTCTTGATCGCATGCAAGAATACAAAGATATTCAACAGTGGTGTAACTAGAGAAATTTTGGGTTAGTGAGCGATACCATTAAACTAGGGATGCCCACACCGCCCTTGCAGGCGGGTTCACAAGGCTGAAAACATACCCCATGGGCGGGGCAAGGTAGAGTCCTGCATCACGCACGGAGCAGGGTGAGCTTTAAATTAAAACCGCCCCACCCTGTATATATATATATATATCCATTAGTTAATTATTATAGTGTCATTAATCCATGATGTTACATATTATTAAACCAGGGTATATAGCATAGGTTAAATGACATTATAATAATTAACTAAGGCAGGCATTACTCATTGGTAGAACTTATTCAAACGCTCTCAAAGAATGATGCACCATCACTCTCTCCCCCTTTTATAAGGGGAGTCCTCCCCCTCCTTTGAATGGGATGAAAGGTACCAGGAAATTTATCTTTGATAGTCTTTTCATTTAAGGCCTAAAAATATGTATGGTCTATAAGAACAATATAAATTTAATCAAGTTTTACATGTTTTATGTAAAACTATATAATATTACATGATTTATTCTGAAAAAATAATTAATAACCCAATATAATATGTTTCAATAGCTGCCAGCATTTGATGTACCTCTTCATTTCACGTTGATGGAAACATATTATATCAAGTTACGCGAGGCAATTTAAAACGAAGAGGTACATCGAATGCTCACTATAAAGAGGAGACCCATTAAAGTAAGATGTAAATAGTAAAAGCGTACATACTGGACTATCAAAGATTGACATGAATAAACTGTGGGTGACGACAATATGGACGTCGAAACCATGTACATCAAAAGGAAGTCCATCTTACTCACATCAAAAAGAGCTACGATTAGACATAATTAACCTGCGCACTTAAAGCGGTGAAGTCAGCAGTTCAAGTGCCCTTACCTCCACCTGCCTAACAGCATATACACTTCATATTGTTCACATACAAAGCAATTCAGAAGAATAAAATGAACAGTTAAACAGAGGCAGATAAACGCTAAGGTGGAAGAAGCAAACCATATATTTTGACAAATTAAATTTGTCTAGAACGAGTATGAGAACAATGGGAACCAAAAATAACTTGTCCAGAGTTTGGTTTAGCCTTTCAATTGCATGACTCGACATTGGAGCCATCAGTCAGCGGGGAAAAGGTGCACTGCAAACATCGCTCTCATCAGAGCATCACCCAGTTTACACGTAGAAAGTAAGCCTGTGTCCTGCGTTTGAAACATGTACATCAAAGAAACCTAACTACTTAATTCCTTTCGAGTAAAACGAAGCTCATGAACTCGACCTCCCAATAAACAACCGAAACCGCATCGATAGTCATCAAACACCAAAAGGCTCAAATCTCAATCAAAGTTTCGCGTCCTCGCGAGTGTTTTCTCCAATTTTGTACCTTGAAAAACTGAGGAAAACGATTGCACTCTTGTAACATCTCAACCATCCAATTTAATACATCCGGACAGTTCTGAGATCAACATTAATCTCTCTCAATATCTAACGAAAATGTAGTTACATCAAACAAGTGTACTATAGGCCGTTGCATTTATAGAAACTTTAGGTAAGTGGCTACAGAACTTTCCAAAATTGTCAACTGGTGTGCCAACACCAGAAAGATCCCACATAGGAGAAGGCTCGTTTGGTTTTTGATTGTTTCTATATAACATCAGAAAAGTCAGCTTCCCCAGCCGCCACTAAATCCGCTACTTGATCGCAGTTCTCTTTTTCCTTTTCCATTTTTCTCGTCTTAATTTCTAACCTAACAAATATTTTATCTTCTATGCTAAACTTGTTTCTTTCAGCAACTTCATTTGGTGACCTTCAACTTCATGATTCGGAAGTCACTCGTTCCAGAGTGCAAACATAGGCAGTTGATGCACTACACTGGAGATATTAGGCCTGCTAGCTGCCAACCAGTTCAAGTTCGCACTACCTTCACCGCTTCCATCACTGCTGCTGATGGCACCATCTTCATACTTGATCACCTTCCCTGGTGTCTGTGCTGTATAAAACACTTCCTGGTTGAACTCGGCGGCAATACTCAAGCTATCGTACGGGATCGCTTTACGGCCAACTGGATGGGTTTCTGAAGTCGGGTGCATTGGACTGCCCTGACTGGAACTAGGGTGGTTTAAGCTCTGTACCAGCGTAGATGCATTGCCAGTGATCGCACTGGGAAGATCAGTAAGCAGGTGGGGCTCATCTGGCTCGCCTCTCCCGAACGACCCAATCATGGTAGCGGAATGGGATCTATCGGACGACGCTTGTGCCATCATATCATCGTCCACAGCAGCAGCAATGGCCGCCGAAGAGATGCTATCTTTGCCCGGACGCTTTGCAAGTTCACTTCCAATGAGGGTGTTGCTGGAGCAGATGCGCTTGACATCGTATCGGCTGATGTCGAAGTTGGTCACGGCATTAACCCCCCGGAATTTGATCGCGGCGATGTCGTAGGCCTCAGCGGCTTCTTCTTGAGTGCCTGCGGGAATCGAAAAACCGGACAAAGCATTCATTGAGTATGCACGATGAAGCGACATACTTTAATGCACAGAAACTAAAGTACACGCTCTGCAGAGAGAATTTATCAAGTCCACCAGAATCACGAATTTGGTCACAGTAGTGGGTTCCTAGAAATAGTAGTATTGCCAGAATCGTGAACTCGGTCACGATTTTAGTAACACAACGACGTACTTATCATTAATAAAAATCTACCCTCTCCGTGAAATAGGATACACAACGGGACATAAGTTCTCTCTACCAACAAAGATCTCACACACACGACGCACACACATACAGCGAGAGGGGGGCGTGGGGACCATTGCCGAGAACAAACATCACATTATTATTGGATTTGTTCACGTTAATAGGATAAACTTACTGAAAGTTCCGAGATATAAATCTTTATTTCCTGCAACCCTGCCGATCCGAGCTTGCCATCGTCCATGTTGATGATGCCTACGCAAAATTTAAAGGACAATGGAGATAAATGATTCTTAAAGCAATCGATGATCGTCGTGATGCATGATCAATAATTGAATGATGAAAGGAAAGATGAAGATAAGGGTGTCACCGTCACGAACCTCGTCACCCCACGGTAGACTGAGGCACCCCTAGAGAAACCGCTGCTCTTCCTGGATGGAAAAGAAGCATAAGAACGCTACTTTTCATACGGTCAACAAAATAAACGCATAGTAAAATAAAAAAATGGTAAAGAGTGAAAATAAATAAAGAAAACGTGATAGATAGTGAAAATAAATAAAGAAAACGTGATGGGTACCCACCTCCTCAAATGGGCTACAAACTCTTGCCTCGTCATGATCTTCATCTCCTCCAACTCTTTCTCATACGTGCTAAGCTGAGAACAGTTAAAAAATTGTCTTTCAATACGATTTATTTATGAATATACGATGAATTACTCAAAATAGCCAAAATCGGTGTGTCAAGATACAAACCGGAAAGTTAATGTGAGTCGAAGGACCCCAGTATTTCAGAGCAGCTAGATCGTAGGCTCTTGCAGCCTTTTCTTCCTTATCATATCCTCCTGCCCACAAACAAACAACATACCAACAGTTTTTGAAATATTCAAAGAAAAGGGAATAACTCTAATGACAAAAAGGAGATCACATGGATAGGGTTTCATGCATACCCAGATAAACTGATGAATATCCATTGTCCAAAAAGCAATGCCCAGATTCAGAGTCCAGCAAAAAAAGAAGCCACCAGACAGACAATAATGATCCCCCATTCAACATTCTAATTAGATGAAAAACAAACGAAACCTAGAACGGGAAGGATTCTATTTTCTAATCCCAACCTTGTCTTCCTTTCCTTGTTTGTCCTTCTTTCCTACAGCTGTTATCCCACAGATGAGCCTCATAACGCCCCGTCCAACGATGCCTGCCACCATCAATCTTGTCATCAAAGAGAAAATGATAACCAGTAGATACAATACATCATACATAAAATATCTAACGCCTTTACATGAAGAATTCTCCGAATAAAAAAAGAGGGGCCAACATCCTGTAGCAAGGAATGTACACAATACGACCCTTAATACATTATTATACAGAATATTCAATGCCGTATAGCATTTATAAACAACGAAAGGGCCCCAAAATGTGATACTAGTGTTCCCATAGAACATACATCATGTTATATCCATCTGTAAAATATGCAATCCGAGCACGTTGGGAAACACAAAGAGAAAGCTACATAATGCATATGATTCTTTGATATACCTGGTTACACCACGGTACTGAGAAGTTCTTTGACCAAAAGTATCAATTGACTTCCTAGGGACAGGGTGCCTTGAAGAAACAACCTTGTTAGATCCTCTCTTCCTGTTCTCTCCTGCCAGGCTCACAGCAGATGCAGATTGGGCTAGCATGATGGGTGCACCCGATTGAGAGCCAGGGCTCATTGATAGTGTCAGTGATTGAAAGTCTCCCATGATCTGTTGCTGGTTATCTTTGTCATTATGAGGGTCACAGCTAGAAGGAGCCTTCTCAAACTGAGAAGAGTTCTGCCTGAGCCATGATTTGAGCCCAGAGATTCCATCCACCCTGCTGCAATTCTCCATCGACGCAGCCTCATCTAAAGAGACTTGATAGATAGTGGAGTTCGCTAGTTGTGTGCAGTATTCACTCTCTTGAGGGTGATGAAAGGGAAAAGAAGGAACGGCAGATACACCACCCTGAATATTAGAGGCATCCTGATCACTCTCAGCAGGATTACAGTGAAGAAACGGAGGGATGTTCATGTTGAACCTCGAAGGTTGGTGGCTTGGATCTTGGTAGTAAATGCCCCCAAAAGAGGATGGTGGGTTTGAATGATTATGGTTTTGGGTATTTGAGTATTGATGAGTTGCCAATGCAGTTGCAGTTCCTAAGAAATCTTCTAGCTTTGGGCCTTCCCTCTCTGCTGCACTGCTTGAAGCCACGGCGTGCTCATAGTGCCTTGCTGCTGCGGACACGTCCATACTCAGTCTCCATTTCACAAATAGCATAAAGAAAGACAAGAGAAAGCACAAGAAAGAGAGGGAGAGAGAGAGGAATACGAAAAGGAAACAAGTCATTATATCATGGTTTCAATCGACAGGGAGAGAAATGTTTAAATAACACCTGAATGACTCATCTCAAACACCAAATATAAATAAAAAGTGAAGCAAGAAGAGTTGATATAAAAAAGAAAGTACTCTCTTTTACAAGATAATAATTTATTTATCAGAAATCAATCCTTTCGGAGAGGGTGACTCAATATGAACCGTTCAACAAAAGCTATACCAACCAAGAGCAGGGATATAAAAGAGAGAAGAAAAGGTTTTATCATATAAAAAGAGTGACCAGAGGCATTACAAAATCATTTCTTTGATAAACTAAAGTTCATTTTCTCCAAAGATAAAAGGTGGTATTTTTCCGTACCTTCATTGTGCTGGTGTGAGCGACGCAAAGCTTCCATGATGCAGAGAGAGCCATCTGACCTGAGAGGCATCAGAGTCATCTGCTCATTAGCAAAGCCGAACCCGGCACTATTGTAATCCATCCCTCCATCTTCATCAGATCCACTTTGAGCCCCTCCACCGCCATGAAGGCTAAGATGCGGAGCCAAGGAAAACGCCAGCCAATTGTTCATCGTTTTAGAGGAATCCTACAAAGCTAGAAAACAACTCAAGTCACTCTCCAGAATCCAAAGCAAGAGAAACTTTCAGCAGTCTATTTTCTGTCTCTCAAACTAGAGGGAGAGACAGATCTAAGGAGACACAAAGACGAAAACGAAGAAAAATCCTCGTGTTCCGCTCCTTCGATGATTTTACCTACCAACTAAACCGACTCACATATTCCCAAATCATGAGGTACACAAAACCCTAAACTCTCGTCTCTCTCTTTTCTCCTGAACTTCCTTCTTCCGACAGGAAATAAAAAAATGGAAGGCAAAAGAGGGAAGGAAGAAACCAATAAACAAGAAAACAAGATTCGAGAAACCAGGTATGATGGCTCCTATTTATAAGAGGGGAACCACATCCCAAAGAGAACAAACCTGTTGGAATTGTGGGAGACCAAAGGGCTAAAGGGAAAAAGGGACCCCGTTCCTTACGCCCTTCTCTGCGAGCAAAACTACGCCTTTGTCACGTCTCTTGTATAATATAATATATATATTGAATTGCCTCATTCTGGAGATTACGGCACGATGTCATACCAAAGCATTGTCACTGATTATTTCATGCAGCGCAGAGAGTGAAATTAGCGGTTTTTAATGCCTTTGTTTTACGTCATTTCATGGACTCTTTAGTCATTTAACATTTTAGGACTCTCTTCACTAGCTTCCCTTGTAAAACAATGGGGTGCTTGATTTGTAAAGACTATTTCTGTCATAAAGCAAGCTGCAAAAGTCCAGCAGTATTAGCCGCGAATTCGAGGCAGAGGGGGATCCAGACAGCGATTCCCATCACTAATCAGGCATATTTCTATTAGGTTTTCGCATTTGAAACTGCACTACTTATCGTTGCTTTTCTAACGGCAAAACATCTTTTGCCATAAACTCTCCTCTGCTGATACACGAACCCAAGTACATTTATACAGTTCCCTTTAATAATAGACAACCCTTCACAGAATTGCAGCGTAGCACTGTGATTAATCAATCGAATTAGATAAACAATAATTCCACAAGTTTTACTTGGTTTTAATAAAGATAGTGGCATCATTTACTTACGACCAGACACAGGTGATTCAGCTTTCTAATAGTTTCCAGAAAATCTTGCAAGTGGAGCGATTTACTATAGAGTCTGAGAGTCTGAATTTGTGGGTGCCTAAGTTATTTAATTGAATGACAAGATTCAGACTGTAATGCAGGTGATGTTGCCTGCGGCTGAGCTACAGCAATTCATGAAAAGTCCCTTCAAATTCTTGGAAGAAATACTGAAGCTTTTGGCTCATTCGGTCTGCATAAGCCCACCCATAATGCACCTGCTTTTCATGTTGCCAGAAGCCAAGCTATCACATGGAGAGAGAGACGAAAATATATGCCCACAATATCTTCTAAAATCTAATGCATAAAACATAGTGTGAGAGTGAGGGAAATAACCTTTTGGTATTCGAATCACGAGGCACACAAAACTCGGGTAACGAGAAGGCATGGAATCAAATCGACCCGGATACGGCCTTGCATGGATTTACTGAGCCTTGACCAATCTCGTAGCCCTGATAGAGCCAGCCAGCCAAACTCCCAACTTCCGAGTCACACTTCTCGAACTCTGCGTAAGCAGTCATGAGGACGTCGACAAATTAGGCGTTAAAACAATTAAACAATTCTTACCTTTTGAGTCTTTAGACGTACACAAACACCAAAAACAAAACCTGGTTTAATGACAATCTGATAGAGTTGGGAACGTTTTCTCATACAAACACCTGAACAAATAATGGTTTAATGATAATGAGATGGAGACAATACCAGTTTCTTAATGTGCCTACAAGATTATGAAAATGACCTCTTCTTCCTGTTTCATCTTCTTTTGTGGGACAACCAAGTCTTGGTTGGTTGAAGTGGTCGGGCACTCGCTCCCCTTAATGTCTAGTTCTAGTCCTGTCAATAAAGCAAACACACAAAGTAGGCCTCACCCCTCACAACAGATTAGTCGGGTCCTTTGAGCTTTCACATACAAGTTATGTAAAAGAAAAACTTCTTTTGTGGGACAACTAATACACAGGAAAAACACATTAAACTTAGTTACCGATAATTTGATAATGCATTTAGGGTTGATTTCCATATAAAAAAAACACCTGACAAGAAGCTAATGTAAATGATATTTAATTCAATTTTTTTCTTTCTCATGATGAAGCTGCTGAGGTTAAATTAAAACCTGAGGAGCTTGGGAAGGGCTAAGGCAATGAGGCTGTCTGTGAGGACACAGTCTCCAAGGGAAGGCTCCTTCCAGCTCCTCTTTGATCTCTCTTCCCTTGTGCCACTAGTCAATCAACAGTATTATCTGGGAACGTACTTGTCCTTCATTAATTTCTCCATCTCCTGCCCTTGTCTACACACCAAAGAGATGTCACCTCAATAACTCTGATACCCTTTTGATTTACAACCATGTCCCTCCCATCCCTCTTCCCCGCAAAATGCACCATCCTGGATTTTGGTTTATTTAAAACGTACTTTGCTCCTCTATTATACAAGAGGTCGGTATCAACTAAAACGTACTTGTCCTCCATTGAGTGAGTCCGCCGCGTAAATTTTTGTATATCCTTTGAAGTTTAAGAAATAGGATCTTTGTGTATATCCTTTCTTTCGCACACTTTTGAGTCTTTTTCCAGCTTTTAGAATGTTGACCAGAGACTTCCTTACAACCTTGGCAAGCTCTCTTAAGTGTCCAAACTACTTTAAGCGTTTCTCTCGCCTGCATAAATCACACGCATAGAAGAGCCTTAACGCATTCAAAAATCCCACACGAAAAGATGAAATTAGGTTAGAACATAAATAGGCGTTTGTTGATCCATATGAGGTTGAGTGGTTAGGCTACCAGTTAAGAGATTCATTCGGGGTACGGTAAGTAAGCATGTTTTGTAAAAGGTAATAAAATGTAAATCAATGAGCATAAACACTTCTATGTATCAACTAGCTGAATCATGCACGCAAGTGATGTTAGATTAATTTGAGTATAAGAACTCATTTGGATGGTTGAAAACGATTTTCATATCCATTGACTTTGACATAGAATAATCATGCACCGGATTTACTATGGAATGAATAAAGTATGAGAAAAATGAGTCTTTGTGTACCGGGCCGGGTTGGAGCACAAAAAGCTGTGCGCTAAATTTTCCTTGCAAACCCTTAGCGTTAGCTCAACGGGCAGCGCCGGAGTTGGGAATCCCAAGGTGATGCATGTGCGTTAGCCTTCGACCTTCCTTTGTGACCAAAATAACAAGTTAATTGCCGCTCCCCCCCTCCGCCCCCGCCGTCTCTACAGCTTGTTGTGCCTTTTGTTTGCTTGAGCTTAGGGTACGTTCATTTTCGTGTCGGTTGGATAAACTTGCCCTACTTGTCTGGCAGAATCTACTTTGGGTCTTCTTAAACTTTGAAAGGTCTGATGAGTTTTAGTTTCTTATTTTACAAGGCACATTTGTGGCACTTACAAGGCCTATGTATTCCATTCGTGAGTCTCCAGATTTTAAGATAAATGACTCCAATTAAATATTTGTAACCCAGTTTTGCAAATACCAAATTTAGTGATTGTTGGGTCGTGTATAAGACTCCATTCTTTGGTTTTCGAAAAACCCAACCTACTTGATAAAGAACCATGAGTTTCCTATTAGACTTTTTAAGGGTTTTTTGTTGAAAGGGGCTATTTGAGAGACTGAAAGGGCTTTCCTTTAGTGAAGGGTACTGCTCCTGTGGTACTTTGTGTAAGTCATGTAAGGGCATTTTGTGAGGGTTTCTTTAAGAGGGATCTGGTTTAGGTTTTGGACATAATCAACAGAGACGATCTTTTTTTTTCTTTGAAGGCGCTTGGCTAACATAAGTGGTTTTATAGTTTTTGTGTTCTGTATTCTCTCTCTCTCTCTCTCTCTCTCTCTCTCTCTCTCTCTCCTTCGATGGTTGTTGCTGCATCTAAAAAAAGAAACCCCCTCCATTGTTGCGAAAATATGGTGCAAACGTTCTTCTTCGCCTATTTTTGTTGAGTTTGGTGGTTACCGTTTTTTTATTGATTGGCTATGCATAGTATATTCTCGTTGATTACCATACATTGTTGTGCTTCGTTACTTTAATTCTGTGTTGTTTTCTCTATGTTGCGATTAGAATCTTATTGTGTTAGATGAAATAACCTATTGGTTTCTAACAGAGGCCGTGATGCTAAATTCCAGCCAATTGGTGATTGACTGATTGTTATTCTTCATAGTCAATAATTTATATACCATTGGCCAATGGCAGCTCTATGTCATCTTCTAAATGAGGTGAATAGGCCAAAGAGCTCTCTACCCTAGCCCACAATTATCTCAGCGTACGTTATATATGCTAAGTTGTCAATTCACTACAACAACTCTTACAGTGACGCTCACAGTGAAATTCTACATCTCCACGATTGTCATCCCGGTGGTTCCCATTCAAGGTATAAATCATCCCGCTGGCCCAGCCCTTTTGTGGCGTTCTGCCAATTCGATTAGAGACAAGCATGTTCAATGCTTATCAAAGGAGCATGAGAAAACAAATATTTTGGTGTAGTGATTAAAACCTTGAGGTGAATGAGAGAAGCTCCTTTATGCTAAAAAGATATTAGAATGTTTTTTCTTTTGGTACATCATGAGGGGCTAAGGAACCCAAGGCGCCAAAGATTCTGAGAGTAAATATTAGAATGGTTATGACCTTGAGCGATAATTATATTATTTTTATTTTTTAAAAATTTAGGTGGCATTATCCAAAAATTTTACTATATTTTGAGCGGCACTACATGATTCCTCTGCGTGCTCGCCGTTCACTCATCTGAAGGACCGCCTCGCTCAACAGCTCATGTCGCCTCTAGGCCTGAGCTATTTTATCTTTATAAAAATCACCATGCAATAATATAAAGATATGCACAAATACACATAAATATTATACATATTTATATATGTATATAAATAAATAAATTGGATGCTCCCTATATCTGGTCTATGCAAACTCTTGTTCACCTTTTATAGGGTGTATGAATATTATTTAAAAATTTATAAGTGTTTAAAAAAATATAAATGATACTCTTATTACATTAAAGTAAAGAATGGTTATAAATATATTATATATATTAAGCATCAACTACTAGTTATGGGTTTAAGTATAAAGAATGAACAAATAGGTGAAGAGTACATAGAGTTATTCTGACTTCTACAACTTCATGACTTTATGAATAAAGTTTGTTCAAAGAAAGAGGTTTTGAAGGACATGCTTAAAATTTTATAAAATAAATATTAGAAAAATAGCAAAAGAAGTACTTAGGTGAATGTAAGGAAGACATACCACAATATAAAGAGGATTGGTGATGGAGCAAAATAGTTCAATCTAAAATCACGAGAAGAAGAACATGTTACAATTCCAAAGGAAAGATCACGAACATGATTATAAGAAGAAAAAGAAAAAGCTAAAAATATAGTAATGATGCAGATGCTAAATCTTTGGAGAAGATAAAAGTTTAACCAAAAAGAAGGTAAAAGAAATACTATCAGTATAACTTAGACTACCAAAAGAAGAATCAGGATTTTACTCATATTAAATTAATTAGAGATAAGGATAAGAGTTTTTTTGTAGCAACCAAGGATATTAATTCATAAGTTTTTTTATGAGAGTATATACTAATTAATATCAACTTTGGATAACTAACCAATTCAAGAAAATATATAAATAATGTTTTTACTAATACATTTGAAAGGAGTCAAGTATCAATCTCATTACAAGTTTATTTAATATTATTTAGATGGAGAAGATGCCCAAAAAGAGTATAGCGATACCTATTTATAAGAGTATAGGAGATACTCGAAATTGTATAAGCTATTGGAGTATAAAGTTAATGAGTCAATAATGAAATTATGAAAAATAGTTATAGAAAAAAGGTTGAGACAAGTACTTATTACAATATAAAACCAATTTGGGTTCATGCCAAGAGATCTACTACTAAGGCTATTTACTTGCTACGATGTTTAAAGGAATACTTTAGAGATAAAAAGAAAAACTTACACTTTATTTTTTGATTTAGAGAAGGCTTATGATAAAGTAACAAGTTATGTCTTTTACAAAGTTTTGCAGAAGAAAGGTATCTCCTATCGGGCAAAAACATGTGTTATGACACATGAAGAGATTAATGTTTTCTTTGAAGTTAATATGTGATTATGTCAATGGCAAACGTTAAATTTGTACGTATTTACTTTAGGTATAGATGAGTTAACAAAGTATGTTCAAGATCAAGTGTATCGGTTTATGTTATTTGTTGATGAAATTGAATTGATAAACGAGTAAAAAAGGAGTTAATATGAAACTTGAGTTATGAAAATAATCATTAGAAATAAAGGCTTTTGGAATTAATATAATAAAGGAGTCAAAGTTTAATGATCTTATTGAAACAAATTATACGACAATTAAAATTTGTTGCCATTGCATCACTATAATGAATAATTTTAAGTACTTAAAGGTCAATCTTTCGATACAATAGCAACACCTATCAAGATATTATACAAAGAATCAACACACATTGGCTAAAATAGACAAAGCCTTAAGTGTTTTATATGATAAAATGATATCATTAAATTTGAAAGATAAATATGATAAAATAACAATGAAACTTGCAACATTATTTGGTGTCGAATATCAAACAATCAATCATTAATATGTGCAATACATGTCCGTGGGAGAAATTAAAGGTAGATGTATGGCCCTATAAAAAAAACTCATATATGTAATGAGGTTATTGGAGAACAAGTTGAGGTACGCCTCTATAAACTAAGATGGGAGAGATGCTTAAGATGGTTTAAACATTATATGCAATCAAATGAAACTCACTCAAAGATCATAGAAAATAAACCGAAAACATTCTAAAAGAGATAAAAAGAAGTTTTCAACAAGAAACTATTAAACATGATAGGACTCTTCTAGAGATAACTACTCATGAAGAATTCACGTAGCCTTGGCTTTTTATTTTATTATATATATTTATATATAAATAGGGAGAATATAATTGGTTCTATGCACTCCATCTCTTGCCAATTGGTACTACTTCTTGACCCTTCGTGACTCCTCTCCAACCTATTTATTATATCAAAAACAATTTATACTCTTATTATCCTCTTTCAACTCTTTCACCTTTTATGTATATGCATATATTCACACATTTTTAAAAGAAACGGTACTTGTCTGCCAAGAGAGGAAGTAGTAGAGCATGATGGTTATAGCTGATTGAAGGTTGAGATTGGGAGGATGGAGAAATGGGGGGCCAAACACCTCATGCACATGAAACCAATTTCTTTTTTTGTCTTTATATATAATTAGATCTTATCTACAACTAAATTTATTCACTCATACTCAACCATATATAAGAACAAGGGAGACATTTAGAATTGTGTGAATTATCTAGGTATCAAGCTAATGAGTCATACTATGAAATTATAGGAAAGAATTATCGAACGTTGGTTAAGACAAATATCGAGTACAATAGAGAACCAATTTGGATTCATGCTAGGTAGATCTACTGTTGAAGCGACTCACCTTTTGATACGTCTTTTGGAATATTTTAAAACAAAAAAGAAAGACCTTCATGTGATATTTATTGATCTAGAAAAAGCTTACGATAAGGTACCGAGTGAGGTTCTTTAGAGAACCTTGGAAAAAAGAGGTATCCCATTGACATACATAAACCTTATAAGAGACATGTACGATGGTGCAAAAATATGTGTGAGAACTCATGAAGAAATGACAAACTTCTTTGAAGTTAATATTGGGTTACATCAAGGATCATTTATAATGGTGATTGATGAGTTAACAAAACATATTCAAGATGAAGTACCTTGGTGTATGTTATTTGCATATATGACATTGTGTTAGTGGAGGAGTCTAAGGAAAAAGTTAATAGAAAATTGGAACTATTGAGAGAAACATTAGAAAGTAAAGGCTTCCGACATAGTAGAACAAAGACAGAATATATGGAATGTAAGTTTGACTATTTGGTTACTTTAGAGGACATAGAAATTAAAATTGACATACATTGCATCCCTAAAAGGAAAGTTTTAAATACCTAGGGTCAATTTTTTAGAGTGATGGAAGAATTGATGAAGATGTTACGCATAGAATTAATATTGGTTGGTTAAAATGGAGAGGAGAAACAAGTATTCTTTGTGATAAGAAGGTACCATTAAAGTTAAAAGATAAATATTATAGAGCAACAATTAGACCTGTCATGTTTTATGGTTGTGAGTGTTGGGCAGTTAATCATCAACATGTACAAAAGATGTTTGTGATAGAAATGAAGATGTTGAGATGGATGAGTGGTCATATAAGAAAAGACCATATACATAATGAGGTTATTAGAAATAAATTATGTGTGACACCAATAGAAGATAAAATGAGAGAATATCGTTTAAGGTGGTTTGAACATATAGAAAGAAGATCAAAAGAAGAACTTTTAAGAAGGTATAAAAAACTAGATTTTGAAAGTATTAAAAGAGGTAGAGAACGACCACAAAAGTGTTGAAAAGAAACAATAAAGAATGATCTAGCTTACTGTGAGTTAACTGCTAACATGACACATAATAGGGCTATGTGGAAACAAAGAATCCATATAGCCGATCCCGTCTAGTATGGGAAAAGGCTTAGTTGTTATTGTTGTATAAATGTAATAACATTGTCTCTTATTTTTTTAAAACCCTTAAGAAATTTTAAATTATACTCATATCACAAAAAAATAATGTGTATATATATGAGTGGGCATGCTATAGGTAGACATGAATTGGTTTTTCTATATATATATATATATTGATGGATGGATCCAATCCACCGCTCACACTATCCCTCGTATCTACTCACTACTATTTCGTGGCATTTGTATAATAATATTATCTTTTATAATTGTCAGATATTCTTACAACTTTTAAAATTATACTTATACCCCAAAAGTGAAAAATAACATTATTAAACGTTGTTAGTAGTAAGCATAATCTGATTTCATTCATGCATTTATATATATACGCATAATTTTATTTCACTGAGAAGAAACTAAATAACTATTTATTTCACTTAGAAGGAAATAGTTATATGTATATAACTTTATTTCACCGAGAAGAAATAAATAACTATATATTTTATTTTATTCGGTGCATGTACACTCTTAGGGTAGCATCTCTTTTCACGCATCCGAATGATACTTGTCACTCTATGCTGTCAGGTGAGCGTTGATGTTCGCTTTTCGCTTTTCTTTTTCGGCCTGAATTCTGTTCAAGAGTCAAGGCCACCTTAGCTTTGGGCAGGGCGCGTGTGATTGCATAAAGCACTAACCGCTGAGAATCTTGCTTAAAGAACTATTCAACTAGGTTTTCGCAATAAATAATGCTCAAGAATTACGTTACCAGTGAATCGTTTGTGCTCGTGCCATATCTTTCCCCCTGTGTAAGGCATAAGGATTAAAAGAAAAGTTTCTTGGCATAAAAAAAGGAAAAAATATCTTGCTTTTTGTGTCTTACACAGTGTCGGACAGTAAGAAATGAATGATAAAAAAAGAAATAGTTTAAGAGAAAAGAAAACTAGTTAAGGAAAAAAAACACTAGTTTCGAAAAAGAAGCAAGAAGCTAAGGAATCGTCCATTAAGCGGTCTACCTTTGGCTGACCTTCCACTAAGTTTAAGAGCATTGTTTTTCTTCTTATGAGTCTTTTCGTCTTCACCCTCAGGCATACCAAGAAAACAGTTTAAAGTGAAACGAGTAACTTATAGTTTAACTGTGGCAACTAGTTTTCTTCTTGATTCTTTCTAAAATAAGAAAGTTATGAAGTCGAAAATGACAAGAGTTTAAACAATGGACAGTCATAATTGCACATAGTTTAAACCCTAAAGTATGATTATAGACAATGGTTTTAACTGTAAGCTATACTTCTGGGTGTATATCTTTCGGCACTTGGGTGAAGCACACATCTAAGTGCAACGTAATGCAGATCCACCACTGACCGCAAGAGAAAAACTCAACCTCAACACCTATTTGTCACAATCACATAGTTGATAGGTTAGGTAGAACTCTAAACCAAGCCATAATCAAGATTCGTCTCTATCCGCCCTGCAGGCACGCACGTTGCACTGCCCCTACATGGGGGTGGGTTTCCAAGCCCGCCCCACTGCAGCAGGGGCCGAGACAGAGAAGATCCTCAAGAGGGCAAGTTAGCCCGCCCCACCCTGCCCTGATATATATACGTTCTACATTCTACATGAATATATGTTTTATACAAATATAAAAGTATATATTTATACATATTAGCTTCTTCATAGAAAAATAGGACCCCATTGAAATGTTTTTCATGCTACCAGTATTTCGTGGGTCTAGTGAAGGTCCAATGTAGCGGTCCAAACTTTTCTCCTCAACTCCAAAATTTCCAGATCTGCCACCATCGATGTTGTTGATACAACAACAACTAAGCCTTTTCCCATACTAGACGGGGTTGGCCACAAGGATTCTTTATTTCCACAAAGCCCTATCATGTGCCATATTAGCAGTTAACTCACAATAAGCTAGATCATTCTTTATTGTTTCTTTCCAACACTTTTATGGTCGTCCTCTACCTCTTTAATACTTTCCAAATTTAGTTTTTTATACCTTCTTATAGGTTCTTCTTTCTATATGTCCAAACCATCTTAAACGATATTCTCTCATTTTATCTTCTATTGGTAAAACTCTTAATTTGTTTCTAATAACCTCATTATGTATACGGTCTTTTCTTGTATGGCCACTCATCCATCTCAATATCTTCATTTTTGTTACATACATCTTTTGTTCATGTTGATGATTAACTATGCAACGGTAACTTTCTCTCTCTTGTTTTCTTCTTCTACTACCCTTTGTCCATTCTCATATGAAAAAAGGACCCATTGATGTTTGTCTTTTCCATCTATCATGATTCACCTCCTCTTTATTTTCATCTAGAGCTAACACCTAAAAGTTGATGCTTCGTCATGAGCCTGTGGATGTTTTCTATTTCTATGTTTCTCACAGTTAAACCCTAAACCCTGATTTTATAAATTGTATTATTTTTTTTCGAGACTCTCAATAGAAATGTTCTTAACTTTCTTTATTGTTTTCTTCTCCCTTTAACTTTTGGAGTGAAAATTTTCTATTTTAATTACTATCCTCTGGTCCAATGAAACCTTAAGCAAGCATTCATTTAGTGGCACAGATTTCTATAAGAGTTTATTTGAACATCGCATTTGTAAATATTTTATTAACATAAATGCTAGAGTTCTAGAATGTTTATTAGTTGTATCCTTTGTGAAATGTCCTTCCTAAAATTTATGCTCTCCATTACAATGAATATTTGAACGTACTGAACAATAACATCTTTCAACCTAGTTCAAATCATGCATAGGGCGACATGGATGATACAAGTATTGCATGACATGGTGTTGTATTGTGCAATACAGCTTGATACAAAGGCCAGGCATGATAAAGGGCATGTACGGTTTTAGTTTACAATATGTATTGTTTTGTATGATAGAGACTAATATGGGTAACCCTGTTTTATAATTACGTCATCATTCACCTATTTAGTTTGAAGTCAAAATTACCTATCTTAAAAAGCTACATAGTTATATTTTTCATTCACAATATGTTCCAAACTTTTGGATTTCCTATGGTTGGAGGGGTGTTTCATGATTATATGTTTATGCATTTTATGCATAGTATTTCAAACTTTTAGTATGTCTTAAGATTTTGTTTTTCATAGTTATGTCATCAGCTCAACATTCTTTATATTGAAGAATCTGTTTTTTTAGTTTTAGTTTAGTATTCTTGATGTTTTCAGTATTATTGTAATTATCCTTTATTACTAAAGGTATTTTGGTATTTTTATGTCTAACAGTTCACTTTATAAGGATTGGTTCAACTTGTAATATGTAAGGGTTTTGAGTTTAATAAACTGAGAAAGAGGGGGGACGACCTCCATTACTCTTTCTTAATGTTTTTCTTAGTTTTTTATGTATGATTGAATGTTGCAAAACCTTACGATTCTCAAAATGGTATTAGAGCCATTGATTGCTGAGAGCAGCGGTTACGAACGCATGACAAAGCAAGAATTTTTCCAGCAAATGGAATAATGATGGGATGGTTAGGCCACGATGATTCCGGTGATGATTCTAGCAAAATCTGAGAAGGTGGTGTACGTAGGGCGTCTCCTATGCGCTAGATGATTTCTCTGTCATTTCATCTCTTCAAATCCTTGATTCCTGTCAGTACCAATACAAACATATCTCTTGATTAGGAGAATTACAAATTGTGTGTGGCGGATTGTGTTCAATTACAATGCGAAGTTCACCACTCTTGGTCGGCAAGAGAAGGTGGACAACATGTGTAAAGTGTTCAATGAAATGCTTGATCAAGATGTCTTCTCATGGACCTCCATGATTACCGCTTATGTGAAGAGCAGAAACCTACTGGAAGCATGGAAATTGTTCGATGAGATGCCTGATAGAAATGTTGTTGCATAGACTGTGATGCTTCAGGGATACATCACAAATTGCAAAATTTTTATGCTCACCAGTTATTTGATTCCATGCCCGAGAGGAACTTGCATTCATGGAACTGTATGATATTTAGATATTTATCTGTAAAGCTAGTCGTTGAAGATCTGCATTTTTTTTACCATAATGCCTCGCAAGAATGTAATATCTTGGATGGTGATTATTGGGTTACTAGAGAATGATAGGATCAAATATGCAAGGGAGATTTTTTATTGTATGCCGAAAAGAGGAACACATATGTGCACGTCAAGTATTTGATGAAATGCCCAAGAGGAATGTTAACTTTGCATATCATTTGTTCAATCGAATGTCTCAAAAAAGCATAATCTGATCCCTATTACAACGAGTATTTCAAAGAAAGAGACAACACTTAACAACAGAAGTGACTAAAGAAAGAGTGAAGAAAAACAAGTTATCACCACATATACTTGACAAATTAAATTATAGAAGAGGCAAGATAAATTTGTTGGTATAGAATGTGACAGTATTACCAATAAGCATGAAGATGAAGACCCTGAGTTACTGAAATGGATACTCACGAGAGCTGAAAAATCAGTTGTAGCCACCATATAAAGGGGCGTAGAAAAATCCGATAAAAGTATATGGTAGAGAGAGGATACCCAACCAATACACTGGTAGTAGCACCATGTGAAAGGGCACAAAAAAAGTCGATAGAAGTGTGTATGGTGGAGATAATACTTCCTATCATAAAAATTGGCTTTCTAAAGAGTAGGAGAACATGACTTTTTGAAATGTTATTGCTCAATCACTTCATAGATAAGAAAGAAAAAGATGAGCAGCTGATACCCATAGAAGGGTCATGTGCTACCCAAGAATATTCTTAATTGTTCAAGTTGATTTAAAAAAGCCTTAGAGATGTCATTGCTGCAAGTGTGGTGAAGAAAGAACTAGTTTTTTAACAAGTTTGGAGTCTGAAGTATCTCACTCCCATCTTAAGGGGGTGTTGAAGAATCTATTATATTTATTGTTTTAGTGCTATTTTGTATTTTAAGTATTATTATAATCATCCTTTATTATTAATGGCATTTTGGTATTTTTATATTTAACAATCCATTATATAAGAACTAGTCTTTATTGGAGGGCCTTCTCTCCCCTCCAAGATCTCATACTCTTCCTTCATATTTCTCTTAGTTTTTTTTGTGTATGATTGAATGCTGCAAAACCATGCGATTCTCAACACTTTTAAGAAAATTGAAACGCCTAGTGTTTTATTTCTCTATATTTGTGTCTTTGGTATATTCAGTTGAGTGGTAAATGCACCATCTTGTTGTCTCTAAAGTTTGGAACCCACACCGTAGTTACTGTGCAAATTTATCTTCCAACTCCATCTTTATGACTCTAGATTAGAAGAATACTTCCCGTCCTAACCTATAACAGCTGATATACCGCCATGGTCAAAACTTTTCATAGCATTTGGTCACGCGCCCTCATAAAATTTGCAAATTTCAAATAACTGACACAACTTTACTCAAAAACTACAATGACTACCGCTGCAATAGGATCTCCAAAACTCGAATGGTTTTCACATTGTGCTAAGAAAGGCATATTAGACATAGAGTGAAAGACGTTTACATGACCGATTTGCCATAGCAGAATGAATGAAGCCATTTGGAGTTGCTTTCCTTTATGGTTACCCTCTTCCTCTCCTCTGTCTTCTCAGGAAATCTGACAATGTGAACTACATTGGTATACTCAATTTCATTTTCACCAATGCTTTGTGTTCCCTCTGGCTGCCAGACATCCAAAACCACATTGTCTCTTCACACTTTCAAGTTGTTGCATTTTTTTTTGCACAGTGTTAAAGAATCTGGTGTGTGAGTCATGAACAACTTCAGTAGCTTGTTGATCCAGCATACTTTTCCCAAAAAAATAATACTCTGCTGGTCATTCTTGGTAAGGATGAATTGTTCAAGTCAATGAAAACTGAATATCGTTGCTAAAAATATTTGCCTATAAGAGAATCAGTGGAGAGATGAAGGTTGATAGGAAATACTCTCAACAAAAGGAGAACAAAGTGGCAACCAAGTCCTACCGTTATTATTACCTCCTAAGTCACTAGAAGTTGAAAGAGACCTACTACAGCTCTGGTTCCCTTACAGTATTAAAGAAAAGTTTGATGCTCAATCAGTGACTAATATTAAAATGATACAAACCTTTATTTGCTGATGTAATAGAAATGGAATGCAAATTTTTGCGAAGGGGTAATAGATATTGTCAACATAACAGAGGTCAGGATGGAAGGTTGTGATGGCCCAAGACTTATTGGGTTGAAGAATCCACTAAACAATGGGGTACATGGATGGAAAAATTATTAGTCAGATAAGACAAGAAGTAACCATACTTGTACCTTTGGTTATCTCTGCTATATGTATTTAGTATGTGTATTGCTTATTGTTGAAAGAAATGGTAGACTCAAGCGGCGTTGAGAACAAATTGCAAAACATTGAAATAAAGTGGAAGGGGATTACAAATGTAGGGATCGTGGAGATTTTTCAATTTACTAATGTAAATTTAATGGGAGAAACTATGTTGATTGGGCAAGAACAAGAGTCTTAGCTCATGCAAGTGCCATTGTATTATAGGTGATGTTAATAACCAGAAATTATAGCATAAGTTTTGACAAATGAGAAGAAAATGCTCTTGCAGGAGCTTAGCTACTGCAGTCTATGGTCCCTACCATAGAGAAACCCTTTTGTATCTTGATCAGCCAAGGTGATTTAGATGCTACTTTAGAAGCAACTCTAAAAATATAAATGTGACAAACAAGTATGAGATTGTGGTCAAAATGAAAAAGTGCATAAGAGGACTCTAGGTTGAACTTCAGTATTTCACTAAGGTCAATAGTGTGTGCAGGGGATGCTATGTAAAGTGAATTAGATGCTCTAAAGAAAAATCATACTTGGACTATTGTTGACTTACCCCTCAAAGAAAATGAGTGTGCTGCAAATGAGTTTACACGGTTAAGTTTAAAGTTGATGGAAACTTTGAATGTTATAACGTAAGGCTGGTAGCCAAGAGTTATTGACTATAGTGAAACCTTTGCCCCAGTTGCAAAACTTATATCTATGAGAGTTATCACGAGCTTAGTTGTACACAAAGGTTGGATGATGTGGCAATTGAATATGAAGAATGCATTTCTACAGGAAACTCTCAATGAAGAAGTCTATACATAGCTAGCTACCTTGTGGGCTTAAGATTAAGGACCTGACCGATAAAATTCGCAAACTGGAGAAAGTGATTTATGGACTCAAGCAATATCTTAGAGCTTGGTTTGAAAAATTTAGTGAAGGTGTCATAAGCTTGGGATACCACAAAAGTGCCAATGATCATACTTTATTCACATTGATGACATTATTGTTACATGAGATGATAATGATGAAATCATCAAACTTAAACCAAAGCTATACCAACTATTTGATCTCAAAGATTTGGGCAGATTACATTATTTTCTGAGAATCGAAGTTTGTATTCTAGCAAGGGAGTGTTTTTAACTAAAAAAATATACTATGGATTTATTATAGGATACAAACATATACAAACATGATTAAATGCAAAATGAGTGAAGTTCCTATGAAAGTTCGTCAAAAACTACATCTTCACGAGAAAGAACAATTTAAAGATGTGGGAAGGTATCAAAGGTTGGTTGAAAATTTGATTTATCTTATTATTACTCGTCCTAACATTACATTTACAATAGGAATAGTAAGTAGACTTATGCATGCACCATTAAAGGTTCATTTCGCATATCATGGTATCAAGACTACAGTAGGTCATGGTATCCTCTACACCAATAACAGACATCTTAACTTAAAGTGTTTTTAAATCTAGACCGGGTTGGGTCCTTAGATGACAGAAAATCTACTTTCGAGTATATTGCACTAATTGGGGTAACATTGTCTCATGAAAAAGTAAAAAATAAGTTGTTATAGTTAGATATCTAGTACAGAAATCGAGTATAGAGAAATTGCTCAAGGGACATGTGAGGGACTATGGTTATGGTGCCTTATGAACGAGTTGGGTGTGGAAGTTACAAGTACTATCCCCTTTTATTATAAGGGTAAGGCGGCAATACAAATTGCATCTAATCCTATTTATTATGAACAAACAAAACACATTGAAGTTGATTATCACTTCATATAAGAAAAAGGTCATCAATCAAGTGTTTTGATTTGGTTATGTCAAGTTTGTAGATCAATGTGTCGATATTCTCCGAAAAGCAATGAACAAAAATGGACTTGTAACTTCTCTTGGCAAGTTGGGAGTTAGTAACATCTTTCTCTCAACTTGGGAGGGAGTGTTGATCAGGAGTGTGGATTTCTTGGATCAGTTCCTGCATTTTATGTTTTATTCTATGCCACGTTATTAATTGTATTTTATAGTAAGGGTAATTTAGTCTTTTAAATTAAAAGACTATATATATATTGTGTACTTAATCTAAAGAAACCCTAAGAGAGAATAGAAAAGAGGCACGTGCCTCCAAAGAAAGGAGGTCTATGTGAAGGAGCAACAGGTTATTGCGCACTTGTATATTTTCATGATTTATCAATAAGTTTATTCATTAATAGGGTCTTCATCTTTGCAGCAAGCATATACCTTGCACACTATGATGAATCAAAAGTTCATGCCAAATGCTTGATTTTAGCATCTGCCTTCAAACCAAAAGCCTTGTGGACATGCTTGCTAGACAGGTGGCAGAGATCATTTTATAGCTGGTGCTTGCTTTTGCACTTAATGTAGGCAAGAAGGGGAAAGGGAATGGTGAAGAATGAAAGAAAAGGGGGAATGGCAGAAGAAGTGAAATAATAGGGGGAGGAAGGGAGAGGGAGAAAGGAATAAGATGGGAAGAGCGAAGAAAACAATGAGATAGTGTGAGAGAGAGATGAGGCAGGCTGCAGGACTCACTGTTGTACATGTACTTGGGCCTATGATGTAGATGTAATTTCATTCATTAGGGTGTATTTAGGTTGTCAACTTATTTTTTATTTTGAATTTTACTTCTATGTCTTATATTGTTCTTGGCTTACTAGCCATTGGATGGAGGGGCCCAAGGGCCAGCTCAACTAGCCTCAGGAGTCCTTCAACGACTGGTTGTAGTCTTTAGCCTTCTCTAGTATGTGTCTTCTTTATCTCCATAAATGGAAGTTGTAATGTAAGAAAAGGTTATGCCTAGTGGAATGAGATTTATGAAGTTTTGATATTATTCATCAAGAGTTTAGGGTGTCTTTAGACTTGTGTTCTTTTCTACTTACTCTGAGGTGGAGTTTGTTTGCCAGACTAGTTGATTGAAACTTCAAGGTTGACAATATTCAAGAGCATTATTTAGCACAATCTTGGTTGCTCTACTACTCTATAATTGAAGAGTGCAATGTGGGACATTCATAAGGCAAAGCAAGAGTTCCCGGACTAGAACTATGAGTCAGACCCTTCAACTTCTGACTTCTATTTTCCACTTCTGCATGCTAAAAAGTACCAGGATCAATAATGGTTCTGATACTTCTATGACAATATTTGCTTTTTGCAGGAAAGGGATCAGATAAATTCAGTTTTACTTCACAAGAGCACTCATAGAGGAATAAGTTGGTTCACAACATGGTGGATTGGCATAAAGTCACTTGCCCACCAGAGAAAGTAGTCTCAGGATTATGGATGCGCATGTTTCAATATGGCTTTAATGGATTTCAGTGGCAGGTGCAAAAAGGGTTTTGTGGATCTAATAGGCACGGAAGCAAGTTACACCAACATTGAACTATTACAGAAGGAGAAACAATCCATCATGAAATAATGGATCAGGCACATTATTTATAAAAGCAAAAAGTTATCACGAACAGAACCAATCATCATCACATGAGTAGAGCATCATCATTCGTATAAATAACCAAGAGCATTCCAGTCTATTCTTCATCTGCAACACTTTTCAATAAATGTCATAAAAATGTTGTAATCATCAAGAGGATAAAAAACCTTAGGATCAAGTCTAGACATTTGATAGTCATTGTGCGGATTAAATATACTTCTGAGCGTTCTTAATTGGCCATCATTCTTCTCCGCCAGCATCATTTCAAGTGAATGAATGTCCGAGCTTGGATGAAGACTAACAACAACCATGCTCTCAAACACCCTTGATGGCTCTTTCAGGGATTTATGCTCCTATGTAACATTAGTGTGGCTAATATTACATCAGTATATAGTCATTACTATATCAGTTAACCAAAACAAGGTCCACCATCCACCCACTAACCAGTGAAGAATCAAGGTATCTACAAGAAAAGAAGGAAACTTGTTCTATGCCCAAGCTTGAGCATCCAATCTGGAGGCTATCACATGGGTGCAAGTATGGATATAGGATATGCCAATTCCCAAAAGCCATGGATGTGGGAGTATGGCATCTCCCTACCTCCCTATCTCCCCCTTGTGTTGTATGTGCGTGTATGTAAAACTTAGTCTGCATATGATATTATTCAGTAATGGAGTGATATTGTGTACATCTTTGTAAAATTGTAACAAGAATTTGTGAAGGCTTCCATATGCTATTAGTCAGCAATGAAGTAATATTTAGTGTACCACTATAATAATGTAACAGAAAATTATGAAAAATAATAAAAAGTTGTCTATTAGTATCTAGTGTTATCCAAATAAGTGTCAATTTGAGAGTCATGAAAGTGTCATACGAGATACTTCACCCATGTAAAGTATCCCTTTTACATGGTTCAGAGGCTTGAAGTGCTCATGAGCGTTGCGCTTAAGATAATTAAAGCAGCAAAAAGTCCAGTAGAAGAAACAATAGAAGATAAAACTTAAAAGCATGCGTGAGTCATTATTGCCTCTGATAATGTATTGGCCATTTCTTCATATCCATCATTATCCAATATTTACGCTGAACAAATTGTAGTGCAGAAAGCAACCTTGAACATGATACTAGGACAAAACTGCAATTGCAGTTCCAGATGCCAATGAAGTTGTTCTCTTACATGCCAAGACAATAAACTAGAGATTATTATTGAACAGCTTGGATCATAAACTACACTAGGAATGCAATAGATGTGGAAGCAAATCTTAAAATAAAAACTATAGCTAAGAGTAACTTATTAGACATCTCTTATCAAAGAGTGAATAGCTTAGATCATACGCCATAGTGATAGCTTAGCTCATAGCCTAAAACTGCTCAGATATTTTGAAGATGAGCATTGCATAGGCTTGAAGCAACTTATAGGGGACATCCCTTATCAAGGACAAGCACTTTGAAGAAGGATGTGGAAGCGAATCTGAAAATAAAAACAATAGCCAAACGTAACCTATTGGATTGGACATCTCTTGTCAAAGAGTGAATAGCTTAGACCATACGCAACACTAATAGCTTAGCTCAAACTGCTGAGATATTTTGAAAATGAGCATTGTATAGGCTTGATGCAACTTATAGGGGACATCTCTTATCAAAGACAAGCACTTCGAAGAAGGAATCTTTCTGGATTCTTTTCCACTTTACTAAGATCAGGCATGCCATACCCATGTTCAGAAATTGTCTATCCATGTAAGTTGCAATACTGGAACAATTCTTTTGTTTGAAAGATTTTAAAACCCATATTTCTGTTATGTGTGCAATTTGGCAACCCATTTGAAAGTTTTAAGACCTCATACCACTACTAGTGATGTGTGTGTTTATTGAACCATATCAGATGTGTTTATTCAACCACATTAGATACAATTATTGAACCCATTCTGCCAATGCTTGTAGGTACCTATGTTTTTTCCAACAGTGTTCGTTCACTAGCAGTTTTATAGATGCCCATTCGCATCCCACATTCTGTTGTCTGTTAACCAAAGAAAACCTTTACAGCTCTAATCTTCTGGTAGCTTTCATGATTAATACAGACAATGAACATTTTGACATAGCATAGATGTACCTGACTGAAGTGGGTAAAGAGGAGGGTTGTGCTAGGCTTCCGACAGCCAACGTAAAACTTCGTCATATGCAGAGCTTTGGGGCGTCCCCGCCTAGCGACGTGCTGCAGAGCCCGAATGCAGTAATAAGTAAGTAAGGGCCACTATATTTTTGCCCGAATGTAGTGAATCAATTGCAGAGAGAGTTCTCACATCATGGACGGATGTGGATAAAGAAGTTAGTCCCGCTACATTGCCGCCCTGAATATGGACCAATGCGGGGGGTAAGGAAGTTAGTCCTAGATAATAAGATTCGTATTGGTTCTTAGAATATCGAAACATTATCCGGTAAGCTAATGGAGGTGGTAGATACTATAATTCGAAGAAAGATTCATATTCTATGTTTACAAGAGACAAAATGGGTTGGAGAAAAATCAAAGGAGATAGAGGATACAGGTTTTAAATTATGGTACTCAGGTAAAGAAAAGGCTCGAAATGGAGTTGGTATTATCATAAATAAATATTTAAAGGATAGTGTAGTAGACATATAACGATATAGTGACCGAATCATGATGTTGAAATTAGTGTTAGGAGTAGAGGTTTTGAATATAGCTTGTGCTTATGCACCCCAAGTAGGACTAGTGGAAGAGTTAGATAAGGTGACTCAAAAGATTTCACAAAGGGAGATGACTTGTTTAGGAGGAGACTTAAATGGACATGTGGGTAAAGAGGCATTAGGATATCAAGGGATTCATGGAAACTTTGGTTTTGGGGATATAAATGAGGAAGGTAGGGAGATTTTAAATTTTGCTATGGCATTTGATCTCTTTATAGTCAATACACTCTTCAAAAAATGAGATAAACATTTAATTGCTTATAAGAGTAGCTTATCACAAACACAAATTGATTACTTTATTTGTAGAAAAAAAGATAGTGCAAGTTATAAAGATTACAAGGTAATTTCAGGAAAAAGCTTAACCACCCAACATCAACTTTTAGTTATGGATTTACAAATAAAAAAATAGACAAAGAAGAAAAGAGTACATCGAGCTATTCAGAATAAATTGTGGAACCTCAAAAGCGAGAAAGAAGATATATTTAAACAAAAAGTCCTTCAAGGAGATGTTTGGAATTATGTTGATACACCCTGTGATATGTAGAACAATATGGCTACACATATTAGGAAAGTGGCGAAAGATGTGTTAGGTGTATCTAAGGGAGGTGTACCAGCACAAAAAGAAGCTTGGTGGTGGAGTGAAGTAGTGCAAAATAAAATCAAGGCAAAGAGGGCATGTTACAAATTACATTATGCTAAGAAACTAGTGAAACTTTAGAGGCTTATAAGAAAGCAAAGAAGGAAGTGAAAAAGGCCGTGAGTGAAGCAAAAGCTAAAATTTGAGAGGATTTATATAAAAAACTCAACTCAAAAGAGGGTGAAAGAGATATTTTTAGGATAGCTAGAGCTAGAGATAAGAAAACTAAAGATCTTAATTATGTTAGATGCATCAAGGACGAGGATGAAAAAAATCTACTGACAAATGATGATATAAGAAATAGATAGAAAAACTATTTTTATAAGATTTTTAATGAAAATAAAGATGTTAGTATTAGCTTAGGAAAGTTAGTCAAATCAGAAAAGTATATAAACCACAATTTCTACTGACGTATTCAAAAGAATGAAGTCAAAGAGGCTCTTAAACATATGAAGGGTGGTAAATCGGTAGGACCAGATAATATTCCTATTGAAGTTTGGAAAATACTAGAAAAAATAGGAATCACTTGGCTCACAAGATTATTTAATAAAATATAGAAAAACCAAAAGATGCCCGAGGAATGGAGAGCAAGTACACTTATACCCATATATAAGAACAAGGGAGACATTCAAAATTGTGCGAATTACCGAGGTATCAAGTTAATGAGCCATACTATGAAATTATGGGAAAGAATTATTGAACATAGGTTAAGATAAGTATCAAGTACAACATAGAACCAATTTTGATTCATGCCAAGCAGATCTACTGTTAAAGCGATTCACCTTTTGAGACGTCTTATGAAACATTTTAGAGTAAAAAAGAAAGACCTTCACATGATATTTATTGATCAAGAAAAAGCTTATAATAGAGTACCGAGGGAGGTTCTTTGGAGAACTTTAGAAAAAAGAGGTATCCCATTGACATACATTAACCTTATAAGAGACATGTATGATGATGCAAAAACATGTGTGAGGACTCATGAAGGAATGATAGACTTCTTTGAAGTTAATATTGGGTTACATCAAGGATCTTTAAGTCCATACTTATTTATAATGGTGATTGACGAGTTAATAAAATATATTCAAGATGAAGTACATTGGTGTATGTTATTTGCAAATGACATTGTATTAGTGGAGGAGTCTAAGGAAAAAGTTAATAGAAAATTGGAACTATGGAGAGAAACATTAGAAAGCAAAGGCCTCCGACTTAGTAGAATAAAGACAGAATATATGGAATGTAAGTTTGATCGTTTGGTTACCTCAGAGGACACAGAAATTAAAATTGGCACACATTGCATCCCCCAAAAGGAAAGTTTTAAATACCTAGGGTCAATTTTTTAGAGTGATGGAAGAATTGATGGAGATGTTACGCATAGAATTAATGCTGGTTGGTTAAAATGGAGAGGAGCATCAGGTATTCTTTATTAAAGTTAAAAGGTAAATATTATAGTGCAACAATTAGGCTTGCCATGTTTTATGGTTCTGAGTGTTGGGCAGATAATCATCAACATGTACAAAAGTTGTCTGTGACAGAAATGAAGATGTTGAGATGGATGAGTGGTCATACAAGAAAAGACCGTATACATAATGAGGTTATTAGAAACAAATTAGGAGTGGCACCAATGGAGGATAAAATGAGAGAATATCGTTTAAGATGGTTTAGACATATAGAAAGAAGATCAAAAGAAGAACCTGTAAGAAGTTATGAAAAACTAAACTTGAAAAGTATTAAAAGAGCTAGAGGACGACCACAAAAGTATTGAAAAGAAACAATAATCCATGTTCTAGCTTATTGTGAGTTAACTGCTAACATGGCACACGATAGGGATATGTGGAAACAAAGAATCCATGTAGCGAACCCCGTCTAGTATGGGAAAAGGCTTAGTAGTTGTTGTTGTTGTAGATGCACCTGACTGGGAACCAATCAGTTGCATCTATCAGTCCTGTCCACCATGTTGTTGGGAGCCAGCCATGATCACATTGAGTAAAAAAGTTTCAATGTCATTATTAAATATACACTTCTAGAGCCTGAATCATGCAACTTCAAGTGAACAAAGGTGTCCTGGAAGCATCAAATGCACCAAAGTCCATGTCAAAGCAATGAGGAACATTCATAAATCCAATGTTGTATTTCACTATAAAGTGCACGCTTGGTCAAAGCATCAACCTACATTGGCAGGTTTGACAAAGTTCTCTTCAATAAAAAGAGAAAAAGTTTCACCAAGCATCATACACATTTATCATTATTCTTTGTACAAGTATGTGGATAGGTATAATGAGTTAAAAGGTTGATGCCTTCATAATGGCGTTGGCAACCATATAGGACATCATTGCCCATCTATTACCACTAAATGCTCATTTAGACTAGTAGATGACATTAAGACACTAATTTTGATGAGTTCATATCATAAACAGTAATAACTTCATCATGGCTGTCCCAAAAGATGCTCAATTTGGAAAAAGGAAAAGGTACTACTCTTATAGATTTATCTTCAAGTTCTGCCAAAAGGGTTTAGTAATCTGTGCAGCCCAGAATCATAAACTACTTGCTAATGGCTGAAGCTGAATGGTGGCCCATTGTCGTTTCTGGCTAGTTAGAACTTCAGGGTTGTATGCTCCTTTCTTCTCTTCCTGTGGAAGTGAAAGACCTTTCAAAGCTTTTGTAAATTGGCGTTGGAGTTTCTGGAGCTGGCTGCTACCATTGTCATCATTGAATGAATAAACCACAGGAGGACGTGGAGAACGAACAGAAGCTGCTGGGCTAGCAGCACCAAGGACAATTTTGCGACATCCACTGTGGTGTGAAGAAGAAAGGAATGGCTCCAACCAGAATCTTCATTCTCTGCCATATTAAATGTGAACTGCCCTATGGCGTTTAGATGGCCATATTTATAGTACTCACTGCAGAATCAACAAGGCCAGGAGGATCAAAGTAAAGGAAAGGAATGCAACAACTCAGCATCCAAAAGAACCACATGATCAAGCACCAAACTCTTACCGGGGGAAACTAAACTTCATAAAAATACACTGTGTAAGGTCTGGTGAAAAAGAACGTAAAGCTTTAAATCCACCTTCTTACAGTGTATACATGTCCGACTTCCTCCCAAGTCAGAGGCTAAGCAATGACATATGGTCATGGAGTGTACAAAACAGTGAAACCATCTCTTGAGTGTTTCGATACCAAGAACTGGTGACCAAGCAACGTTAGGGTCTACTATGAAAGTAAAAAGTGAAACAAAGAAAAGCAAAGAAACTTGTTCTAGGTAGAAGAAATATTTTCATGCTAAGGTATGCCGCACAATGGCGTATGTGACCTTACGTTCACCTGAATAGAGTCAATAATAATCTCATTGTTGAAGGGTCTTGCAACTTCCCGTTTGCAAAGTACCCCCTTCTTCCCAACCCCGCAAAAATAATAACTAAAAGTATTATTGATCAACTGGTACTGTTCATGGGCATGCCTGCTGGAATCAATCTCGGGTATTAAAACTACTTCTAATATCGACTGGTAGTCGTTATATTCGATAGAAGTGATGAAAAGAGAGATACAGGTTCTAGTAACAGAAGGATTTGGTTTTGGTCAATATTTGATTAAGCAACTTCCACGCACAAGTAAGGATTAGGATGATGATCACACCATAAGAACGTTCGCTGGAGACTGAAATTAATCACACAGATAAGCGACAGCGAGGTGAAAGTTATTGAAAACCGAAAACAAGGGGAAATCGAAAGAACGAACAAAAGGACTTGCCGGTGAAAGATGGAACTTTCAGAATAGAATTGAAGGTAAAGATTATCCGAAAAACTCGTCCTTGAAGCAAAAAAAAAATCATCGAATGGATTTGAAACAAATTTTCCGATGGTATGAAGAAAGAAACGAAACATTACCCTTCAATCGATTGAGACAGAGTCCACAGAATTACAAGAACTCATCGTTTTTTCTAAATATTTAATTCATCGGCTGTTTTCAAGTAACATTACCAATAAAAAGCTTAAAAGGACATCAACAACAAGATCAGCAAAATTTAAAGTTCTAAAACATTCCAAGAACAGTATTTGAATTCCTGAAAGAAACACCAAAGCAATAAATTAGAAATACGAATTTCCAAAGGGACGGAAATGCATACCTTCAACAAGCAAACTGTGATCATCCACACACACAACAGAGATGCAACGAAGCCCGTTGGAAATGGTCAAACAATTAGAAGAAAAGGAACATGGGGAATCTCGCGTGCGTCGGATATAGAAAATGCTTATGCATGGAGATGGGTTGTCTTGTGATACGTTTTCGTTTCCTTTCTACGCAAGACCGGGCAGGTCCCCAGTTTCTGTCACTGCAGAAAAATCCACTGTAGCATGTACTTTGAATTTAGATTTACCCTCCTGATGTTTTGTGAAGTGCCTGGATTCTAGAACTTCTGGCGTTAGAAGATATTTCACTTAGCAATCCGCGTGAATGGCAAGCAACACACTTACCTTCAGGAGGTTGTCGTCTCCTATTTATTATTATGAGACAATTGCTAACATTCCTAAATACGCACCCTTAATTGGTACTCTACTTACCAAGCGCATACCCTATTCCCGTTTTACCGCCGGTTCCCTTCCTTCGTAAACTCTCTCTCTCCTCCCCTCACTCTACGGACGAGCATTGTGATTTTTATCTCGCCTCCTCCTCACCGACCGAATGACCTCTCCTTCTCGCCGTGTGTGCTTATCTGACCTTTTTTTCACGACCTTTTACATAATCGCGTGAAACGGTCATTTCTCTCCCAATAGAGACGATTATTTGGTGCCTCTCCATGCATCATGTACGTGTTTCCTTATATAGAGTCGTATTATATATGTATCTCTTCTTCGAAAGAGATTGGTTATGTTTGAATCTATTTCATTAGGGACATTTTTGCGTCTTCTAAAAATAGAGACACTCATTTTGATACATCTCTCTTATTACGTTTGTTAAATAAAATATCTTATATTTGTCATACTTTTTTTATCTTAGTACAAGATACAAATGATATGTAATGGACGTATAGAAGGTCGTAGTGTTATGGCATGATCGAGACGATATAATGCGGTATTGTATATGGGACAATTGCAAACACGACAAAGGGGAAAAGAAGGGGACTTGAGTAGATAGTAATGAAGGACTCCATATGTAACATGATATTGAAGCTAGGCCTTTACATTATGAAGATGACCTTCAAGTGAATATTGATACTAGAGAAAGCGATGTTGATGCATATGGTGAGGAAAATAAAGTTTTTGATATTCCTAAGTTGCTTCATTGTTTTGTTGGTCATATTGCTTGTAAAATATGGTAGGATGAGATAATTTAGTGAAGCTAAATATTAGTTGAAATATTTTGTTTCTAATATTTGTCGAATTATTTCCAATACTGTGTTTAACTTTATATGTGAAGAGTTTGCTAAAAAAGTTACAATACACACACATTACAGTGTTTTGAGCAAATGAAAGTTTCATTTTTCATCGAAGGTGCAACCTAGTAGTTGGTATGATTGTGAAGCAGGTTATCAGGGCAAGGAGTATTACTTTATGAGATAATAGATCATTCTTTGATAAGCACATTTACTAAATGTTGACAACAAGACACTAATAACTTTCACATGCTATGGGGTGAGATGACTATCAATATTCATGATGTGCATGAGATTCTTGGCCTTCCTAATGAGTGGAGAGGTTGTCTCATTAACGAGAGAGATGATAGAGCAAAGCAAAAATGATATACTATTGAAGTTGTGCAAGAGCTTAAGTTTAGTTTAATTTGAGACCAGAAACATCAAAAATAACTGTTACCGAAAAAGATGGTTATACTATTCTTATTATATCAAATCGAGTGTATCACCAATTACTATCATGCAAATATTAGCTCAGGATGTTTCCATGCTTGGTAGATAAGGATTGAGGTGCAACAACATTTGGGAAAGGGTTTCCATGGTGAGGTACAATAACTTTGTGGTTATACTATTCTACTTCATGTTATTGTTTATAAGAATTTATAAGTTATTGTAGTTTGTTTCTTTGATAAATAATATACTGATAAAATATTTTATTTGTTGCACTTGTAGGCATGGATCTATGAGTATATTCTAGCATTTAGAGTAACTATGCAATTCAAATGGACGGATGGAAAGATATGAAAAGGAAGTGGATGAGAAATATTAGTAATTGGTATTCTCCTATTGAACGACTTGCTTCTTATTATCGGCAATTTGATTTGATGATTGCAAATGAGATACATCATGAAAATCATATAATTACAACACCAATTACTTATTTGATAAAGTACTTTTATAATTATTATTTACATTAAATATTTATTCTATGGTTTATGCAATGTAGATTGAGTGACAACCATATGCTCATGGGAACTAATTGAACAATAATATATATAAGCTCTCACAGTATCACGATTGTATTTGATGCTTAGTTAATGTGGAGCCTTATATGCCTAATCACATAGTTCGGCAATTTGATCATGCTTCTACACCAATTAAGTTTGCATTTACATGCAGATGTGAGAAGCCGCATACTTATAAAGTACTCTATGCTCCATGAGATACTACATGATACTATATGGGAGAGTCAAAGCTCACATTACTGTCGGCCATAACACTTTAATATTCAAACAACGTAACAACATCATTGCAAGAATCCTATATGGATTAGTATGTTACTCAATACATTGGTTTTTATTAGACAATTAAGAAAAGATAATTAGGTTCATCCTCCTACAGATATGCACCAAGAAGTATCAATCTTAATGTTGATATTCATAGTAATCATTTATACTTGATTTGTATAAAAATTATGATTGAATGAGTTAGGTAACCTTATTATTTTCAATTATTGTTTGGAGTGTCTTACGGTTATACGTGATATAATGGTACCTATAGTGTAGTGCTTTGAACATTTGCCATGTCTCTTACCATTGCATCATATTGTCATTGAAATGCTTGATGAGTGTTCCAACGAGTTCATAATTTGGTGATGTCTGATGAGCATAGGATGGGTGGTGCTGAAAATAGATGATTTGAGTTTTTTGTCTTCTTAGTTCATGTTGCATATAACTACTTTTAATTACTTTGAAATCTATATATTTAAAATAGTGGATTTTATGATACGCACTTCATTTTGATGCTACAATCAATGTGTCCTTCAATTGAATTGAAGATGTTACAATCTATGTTGCAAACCACTGAATATAAATTTGTAAAATAATAACAGTGTCACACATACTGTTATACATAGGTTAATCATCAAGATTACATAATGTATCATCATTGAGTATTGTTAACTACAAGTAGGCATCAATATGTGAACGAAATAGCAAACCCCAATTGGCAACACTTTCATCCTCATATTGTGCCCAAAAAAGAAAAATGGGTAGTGTTGAGGCTCTATCAACCATATGCAACTGCATGATAAATAAACATAAAGTTAAACAATAATATTTATAAATATACAAATAATAAGAATAAAAATAAATATCAAGTTTCTTATAAAAAATTTATAAAATAAAAATCTCATTGTCAGAAAATGTCTTTTTGATTTATGATAACACATATACCATATTTTACACATGAGATGCTTATTGACATTTGATATCAATGGCAACAACGTATTCAATCCAACCCTAGAAAGCAATACCAATGGTATGTTCCAAAGGATAGCAATAACGAATCCCATCTTTAGCATGAACATCCAAAATTTTGATATACATCTATCAGTGCCTCAAGATGGAACACGTGATAGAATGACATCAATGCTACCCTCCCCAATCAAAACTTAAAATAAATACCAAGATATGCTTGGACCTCTAGAAAACATTCTCTACGAACTTGTGATCAACGTGCCTCCTCCTTATTTAGAAGCAACCTGATCACTCGATATCTCTATTTTTCATCTCTTGCAATATCCATATAGCAAAAATATATAGAATAATAAACTAGAGTAGCTCAACCACAACAGATGTCTATGATAAGTCCAATCTTCATAATGGTTGTGGAGGTGCTGGGAATTTTGAATATTGATGTACGACCACAACCAATGCCTTGTGTGGGCTTATTTCGAGCAACACTCGACTCTACATACTTCCATGATGACAAGTCTTTCTTTGTAGATTTTTTAGTGGTAACCTTTGGGACAACGAATTGGTGCGTCATGCAAAGTAATGAACTTAGAATGCAATCAATCATACAAACACTTCAATTGCATATCTTTGTCATTCTGAAACGAATGATCTTTCAACTATTGAACCAATTCATCAAGTTGAGATACCTCATTTATTCCAATTTCCTCATCCTCAATTATATCATGTTGCTCTAATTCCATGTTTAACTTTTTTGAAATTGATCAATGAATGGCAACCGTATCGGTTAGCTAGTTTTGAGCAGCACATTCAGTTGTTGAACACATGGTAAGCCATGTGATCATGCCTACATGTAACCATAGGTTGATCGATCGGTGTTAATTATTTCTTCATGATTGATTTCTTTCTTTATTAAGAAGCATGTGATGCGATACTCTTTTTTCTAAATATTGAATTAATTAAAAAAACTCTCCAAGATAATGTCAGCTAATGGTTCTCGGCTTCTGAAGACTTCTTGAATTATGCAATTTGTAACTCAATCAACGAATAAAGTTGAGTTCAAAGCATATGAGATCTACTAGTTGAGGTACCAATACAACCTTTTAATCTCGTGTACATACTTTCAACCCTACACATTGTTATGCAAATGTAATAAACATATACAAAAACTTCAACATTAGTCAAATGTACTAATGAACAATGATGTACATACTTATTAGTAGTATATGTATTAAAATGATGATATTGATCAGTCTATGTGGACACTATCTTTCCATGTAGACACTATCTTTACCTTGCAAGTATTCAACTATTGTTTCTTAACATACATAAGTACAATTCTATTTTGAATTCATGATGACCAATTGCTTATTATACATATGATCACTTGTTGATGCAATGACTTGTTCCCAATTGATCCCGAATAATGTACTTATTTTTTTCTTTTCTAACAACCAAATAATATATCATTTAGTGTTTTTGCAATGTCACATCTACATAAAATTTGTGTTGTCTCAAGAAAGGCACTCTTAATTGCATTCATCAATGCTAACTCATAATGAGTACGTATTACATTCAAGAGTTTGTTTGGAGAAAATAACTTCATAATGCGTCTCAACACCCATGAATGGCAAATCTAACAACCTCTATTAAAGGCATCTTATACTTGTTAGTCTTATATATGCAATCAAACTATAACTTTCAAAAATACATATAACAAGTAAAGTAAGGATTGATGAGCAAAAATAATATCGCCAACATAATAAATCCTAGGTAACTTATGATGCCATGCACAATATTGGTAAATGTTGGTTTGATATCATAAAATGGATCCACCACTCTTCTTTTTGTAACTTAATCCATGTATTATAGACATGCCTCACCGTAGACAAATTTGAGTCATTTCGTTGTTTTATATGGACCGTATATTTTGATTTACAATGACTTTTTTCGTATCCTTGATCACTTGATATTAACATCAGTTAATCTCTTTGCATATGCATGTTCTTCAAGATACCACCTCAAAAAATGATTATGTATTCCATTAATGACTAATTACCTCCATGAACCATCACTTTCATAATCTCCTTTAAGTAAAAATGAACATTTTACTTTTTTGCTATCGATAAATCAACTACTCTCAATATCAATACATTTCTTACTCATATATGTACTTCTTTCACATCTAAGTCATACCTTATCTCTTACATCTTTATGCTTTGAACGAAGAATTATAGCAACAATATTATATTGCTTCCCAACTTCTCTTACATAGTCTAGCAACTATTGTTAGTTATAAAATACCATATTAGTTTCAAACATTGGTGAATGGTCAATTCCATCTTCCTCACAATCAATGAATGTAATTGCCTTTTAATCATGACTTGGATCAGTTGACATTTGTGACAAATTGCGTAACATTAGATATAGAGGCATGTTGAATAGATATCTCTAAGAAGTGTGTGACATGTTAATGTCGTGTCTCCTTCAACAAGAGACACAATCAAGCATCTTCTTCTTCAACAAAGAGATGCGACTGGGTTGCATCTCCTTTTGGTATGAGACACACCTAGGATGCATCGCATACAAGAAGGAGATGTTCGAGAGCAAGGAAGTGGGTCAAAGAGAAGTTGGATGCACCATGACTAGTAGGGGTTTGATAATGGAGGTGATAGATAATCGATGGTGGAGGACGGCAAACAAGAGATGTCGATGGATAACGATGAGTGAGAGAAAAGAGTGATGGAGGAAGGGAGGGTGTTAAGGGAGATGAGAGGGGAGAGAGGGAGGATGTCTAAAAACAAGGTAAAATGAGAACAAGGTATGTGCTTAGTAATTTGAGATGTGTCTTTAGTAACACCCATTGCTAAACATATACCTTATTTTACTTTACATATACTATTTTCAAAAATATCAACACTACCCCACATTTTTGAAAATACCAAAAATATTCCCAAAACATTTTTCTATCCTCTTATAACCAGATTTCTCCATTGCACCACCTGCGACATGCACCTGTACCAAGTTGCATTTACAACTCTTTTGACAACTAACAATCTTCCTTTCTTTTGATCTTTACCAACTCATTCCAAAATATCAATTTTTTTTATCTTTTCCTCTTTCAACTTATAAAAAAGGGATTTCTCTCTCAATCTTTTTTCAACCTCTTTCGATCTTCACACGACCTCTTACTTTATCACTCATTAGCATTATCTTATCCCATATTGCAAAGAAACTCATATGAAAGAGAAAATCAAGAATGGTCAATCCAAACAAGTAGAAGATAGAGGAAGAACCATTTAAGAGATATGTTTGATTAAGAAGGAAGATGCAGTCATGACACATCTCCCTTCTAGAGAACGACACAATAATGGAGGTCTACCAATAGGAGGTCACATCTAAACCACGTCTCCCTCTAAGAAGAAACACAACAAAGAGTATTAGTTCCTAAAAGAGAGACATACTTTTAATGCACATAACCCTTTTAGATATATAGTATAAAGGATATGTATATTGTTATTATTGTATATATACTATGCTTTTCACATAGTGATTGTTCATGCTACCTTTTCCTTAGTCCATTAAACTATCCCTTTTATGTGTATTGTAGGATCTCAAGGAAATCATAAAAGCATAAATTATGGTGCAGTTGATCTTAGATCTATAATGAATGATGAAAGTGTACATTATGACATACATTCTGGTTGGGTGACATGATGATACTGAGATTGATTGTATTCGACCAAATGATTCATTTGTTGACTTGTTGGCTAATGACACATGTGACAGTACATTTACTAACTTCAAGGATAATAAACTTGGTTACTTATATGTATTTATGATAAATTCAAGTTTTTGCAATAAGAATGACTTGGTTCAATTGGTAAGAAATATTGGGAAGAATAATAATATTGTTGTTATCATTCTTCATTTGAAAAGAAAAGATATAAAAAGCAATGTATAACTTAGGTGTAAAAGAAGTGAATATAAAAGCAACAAAAGGTTGCAATTGAAAGTCATTGGTGAACCAATATGAACAAGGTGAAATGACTATTTTACTTAGAAAAGAGGGTGGAACTGATGGTTTATAGTGGTTAAACATGGGTTACAAGCACGTATAACCACTCTTTAGGTTTCTATTTGGTAGAGTATGATTTGCAAGCATATTAAATGATATTGAGTCTAATACAACAAAAGAGATGAGCAAAAGCCTTTGAAAACTGAAGCATTTTTTCTTGCAAAGCGTCGAATGATAGCATTGTATGGCATATTTACAATGTGAGGATGAAAAGTATGACAAACGAAATAGGTGGTGGATCTATTATGTAACAGTTGTATGAATCGGACATACCATACTTGGTATTGGAGGACATCAAGTATGGACATTGTTAGTGATATTGTATTTGTATGTTCTTAGTAGATTCAATTGTTATGTGCATTTACAAAGTGGTTTAGTTTGATTGTGCATATAAGACAAATAGGTATATTTTATTTTTTGTTTTAGATTTTTGACATTTATAATAAATAATGAGAATTTCACTTTAACATTCATAGGTGTAAGATACATTTTCTTGAGGTTATAATATCTACATCAACCAACAAGAATTTTTCTATAGTGTTTGCTTTCATCAATAGAGGAAAATATGATAATTATGTGTAGGTATTTATGTATGTCAAGGAGTTGTACATCTCGAACAAATTCCTTGATGTCTTTTATGTTGATCATGATCTAGCATTAATTGATGCAATTGTAATCATATTTGCAAAGGTAATGCTTTTTTTTATGCAGATATCATATTGTGAAGATCATTGACACATTTATTGTTGATGAGAAATAAACAATTTTTTTCAACCTTTATTTTGAGTTAGAAGAAAGTTGTTGAGTCAATAAATGAGAGTATACATATGTAGCCATTGGTTATGATTGAGGTGAAGTGAAAAAATCTTTTATCTTGTGCTTTCTTATGTTAATGAACAATGATTGGTTTCATATTAAGAGAGTGTAATCTCAGGATAGATAAATAGAGTGATGAGTTGTAATAGCCATATGACTACTAGGTACATGACTTTTACTTGTTTGTGCATATTTATATCACTAATTTAAATCTTTTAGTACTTAAAGTGTGTTGGTTTATAGGGTCGAGAGTGCACATCTAAGGTTAAAAGAGTTACTTGATAGATCTGTTGAGAGATTTCATTGTGATATAGACCCAACTCAATTTGTTGATCAAGCCATAAACTACATAACAAGTCATTTGAATAATCTCAAACTGTTGACATGCATTACCTTGATTGTATCCAAGAGGTGATAAAAAAATCTAGAGAGAAGAGTGCTATGACATATTTGATTGTGAAGGAGGTGAATCATATCAAGAAAGTTGGCATTGATCCAATATGTTGGTATACACCATGACAATCACACGGGTTATCATGTGCTCATGAGATCAATTTTCTTTTTAATAGTAGAGAGTGAGTACAACTTTCAGAAATTGTTTTCTTTTGGAAGAAGCTTGATGGTTGAAAGACCCTACCTTGGATGAGTCACTCTTTTGTTGTAAGGGAGGCTATTTAATACATTTACTAAGAGGGAGTTGTCTTTATAAGAACATTTGGAGTGTGTTTTTACTTAGTGAAAGCTAGGGAGAGGACTATAGTAGGTAAAGAACATAACATAATATGTTGCGACTATGGGACATGGAATGTCTCTAGGATGGGATCTTTCCTCTTCAAGTAGTTTTAACCTTTCATCCGATGGTACCCAAGACTCTATTGCTACATGTATTATGTTTCTTTGTAAGAGAAAGAATACAAAAATATGATATTTTAAACATATGAACAAGACATAGATACCTTGATTTGTGATCTCATATGTTGATAGATGGGTGAATATTCTTAGATATGATAATTATGTATTCCGAGTCATCTCAAAGTTTTTGAGAGAGGAGGAGACATGGTTGGTTGAGTCTCACATATTGTATTTTAGGGAGGTCTTACATCATTGGCATCTATACTTTGCAATTTTTATAGAGGGACGTTTTGACATTGTTCTCCTTTGCATTGCATATTGAGAGGATGAAGTGTCACTTTAAGCATTTGATGTTGAAGCAAACATGAGTTGTATCACGTTACTGCATAGAACATTGATTAGCACAACTCTCTAGGATTGGGTTAAAGTGCCTTCTATTAGTGGCAGATGACAACCAACCACTTATGTAAGACATCAGGTACATGTTTTGTGATGATTATGTGAGATTTTTTGGCAGTAAGGATAGTATTTGTTAACTTCCTATTTACTAAATGTTTATATTGAATTTGGTATGACTTTTCTGTGTTGCATTTTTCCCACAGATATATGTGGCATTTTTCTACATTATTGGAAATTGGAAATTTCTATTTGATAGGCATATTGAAATGTACCTAGAGTTGAGAGGACCAAGTGATGAATAATGTATATATTGTCGATTATGATTAGCTAGTTGTATAATGTAAAAAGACTAGTGAACTAAGTTGCAAACTTTTCTTTTGTTTGACTTATAAAATTACTTTGTTCATTTGCCTCAATTATAAAAACTCTTATTGTTTTAGTCATAATTGATGATATAGGAGTATCTTATTTTGATTCTTACATACATTTGTTGCTCCTTTTCTTTCGCATGTAAGCATACTTGCAAGGAGTGTCACTGTGTTGTTTTGGACCTACCGATGAGTGAAATTAAACTTTGATGATATGTAATACCTCATATACTCATAAATTAGTATAATGGTGAACCTCATCTGAGATAAGAAATGAGCATAAATTTGTGCTAATTGTGCATGACTTTTTAGATGAGAAGTTCAATGTTCTTTTTGTCACTTTAAACCCAGTTTTATTTTGTTTTTACCTTCACTTTGTTCACATGTCCTTTTCTTAACAAAAGTACCCATTGTATTGTTTGGCGCTTTGAGAGGAAGAACAATTGTATAAAAAGAAAATTACATTAAACAGTTACTTACAAATACATCTATATTTAGATACGATGACAAAAATCACTCATATCACAAACATCTAATCTTCATCATTGTTATACATATAGCCCATCACCATTTGATTTACTCACTGACAGCAATTATTGTGGAGTTTCATTCAAGGGGAAAGGATGTGGGTATTGACTCAATCTTCGCCTCATAGGTCTCATGGTCTACAGTGCATCCATAAGATATTACAAAATGGTGACTGCCCAGCGTATGATGAAGATGCCCATAGCGACATGTAGAATCTCTGAGTAAAAATGGATGAGTATGAGCCACATATAAACCCATGTACATCACACTGATCCATGTATGACACCGGAACACTAAGGTGTTGCAGCTGAGGGGAATGTTTTGAGTTCAACTCATCAGAAGCCCGTCATGTGCAGTTCAACATATTGGTCCCACTTGTGACAGGATATAAAAAAATGTGGTTCTTAATTCAGTCGGTGTGAGCAAAGAGCATTGGCTCATATGTATACAGTCCTTAGCATGTAAGTATTTGATGGTTCAACCGGTTTCATTTTATGACCAGTCCTATATTGAAAAACTAAAACCAAGCTTGCATTAGCAGAAATGTATTTTCACAATTGAACTTCTATATTGATACTGAGAAGAGAGCTTGTGTTTGGGTCATTTAGTTGAGCCTTCTTATAAGATCAGATAAGTAACCTTCAAAGCAGTGCTGGCTATAGAATTCTTTTTCACGATGGAGTGAGTGAACTGTTTGTGTTGGGGAAAATTTATATTACCCCACGATTCAATCCAACTATATGCTTTTTAAAAGTTTTCCAAATTTCAGGTCGGGCTGATGCACCATTCAACTCAGTGTGTCTCTGCTATTGCTTACGACTCCAAACCACCTGTATTTGGTCATTTGGTTCATGGATAGGACATAGTAGCTTAGGAGCCTGGCCCACATAGTGCCCCTGTAGGATCCATGGAATGGTCTTCTGACATTGGTTTTTTAAAAGTTTTGCAAATTTCGGGTCAGGCTGATGCACCATTCAACTCAGTGTGTGTCTTTTGTTGCTTACGACTCCAAACCACCTGTATTTGGGCATTTGGTTCATGGACAAGACATAGTAGCTTATGAGGCTGACCCACAGTGCTACTGTAGGATCCATGGGATGCTTTTCTAACATTGGTTGTTCTACCTGTGCACAAAATATGCATCACCCAAGGGGACTAATGCACCAAGATCGCTTGAATTTTATTAATATGTGGCTCTCGGTCTTAAGCTAATTTGCAGAATAGGAGTATTTCCAGCTTGGAGTAGTTGCTAATCATACTTTTTTGAAGAACTACTTCGTATATGTGAGAGAGTTTTTCCTTAAAAATTATGAGAACTTTGTTGTCAAGCATGAAGCATTTCGGCCCGTTCTTCTTTGCCCACAGGAAGCCTCTCATTGGATCCTCACCTAGTTGCAACTTCAGGGCCACCTTCAACTTAAAAACTCCTGTGAACCAACCTCATCGTGAACGGTTCACGTACCCTGAACAAGTTCGATTCTGAGATAGGCCGTGGAGGTGAGGGTTTTAACCCTGAAGATCTATATGGAATTATTTCAACCCGTCGAAGATGGTTTTCTCTGAGATACCAATAGGATGGCATCATTTGGAATGCCCATTCAAGCTTAATTTGTCTTTGCCAACAAAACGGGATGTCATTTCCTAGTCTTTTATTTGTAAGGTAAACTTAATATTTAGAGAGAAGCAAAAGTCCTCTTCAAATGAGCAGAAATAATATACCTTCAGTAGGTCGGCCTTCTTTACATCCGGTTGGATTTGATGTACATTTAATATGCATTAAATGCATATTAGTATCTTCATATATTTAATTAATATAAGTAAAAGTCTTAAAGTATAAAAAGTAAAATATGAGGGACTTTTACGAAACATGATCAAGAGGAGATAAAGTTTAGTCCATATTGATGAATGTGACAAACCCACATGTTCTTTTATATAGTTGGTAGTTTATAAACCTTAGTTCAAAGAGCTTGGGGAGGACATTCTATACGACACACGTGCGTGCACATACACCGGGCCTGGGCTTGGGGTTTGGGTTTGGATTTAGGACTTGATCTATCTTTTGCATGAAAAACTTTTGATCTAACGGTCAAAATTTTCATGTTCACGGATAGGGATAAGATAAGGCAGTTTCGGATAAAGCGGTGTGTCATTTGGATCGGATCCACGATCCATTATCCAAATGTACACCTATAAATAGGTGATTAGGGGTCCTCCCTAATCATGCAATTCGTTTTTTCTCCGCTATCTCTCTTCTTGTGGTCCTGGCTCTCTGCTTGTGCCCATGGGTGGTCCCTCTTTCTGCTCTAGCCATAGGCGACTAAGGTATGTTTGAGGTTGACTCAAAGCTAGGTACATGCTTTTCGAGGTGTGTGCATTTTATCTTGGGAGGAAGGCGCAGGTACCCGTACGTACTCATAGCGGGGAGCTGATTTCTCTAAGGTAAGTCCGCAAGGGCGACTCATATAGATAAGTTTCTAATTTTGCTTCTGCTTTTATTTTTCATATGGCTTGATTATGACTTATTTTGGATTTGCAGTTGTTGTTTATGATTAAGGTATGTTTATATTTATTGCATATTATATTATTATGCATGTATGTCTACGGTCTTCCCAACACATCCCAGGTACCTAGCTACCTTCAAGAAAAGAATTGGTCCATCAAAACCCATTTTCTACCATCACCTTGTTCTCTTGTCACAATTGATCTTCAAACGCTTACACCATGAGAAAGCATATCTCTTGTCTCCCATTAACAATTTCGACTAAGATTGGAGTTTTATAGTTGGGTAGTCACTTTTCGTTCATTGCATACACTATATGACAGTAACAAATGATGATGTTGAGGTGGAGCTGTAATTACACAAGAAAAGATTGCAATTATAACGAGGTTATTAGAAAAAAGTTTAAGTAGTATCAAATAGAAGAAAAGATGAGAGACCCGTGCATGCCTGCACTGGGCACGTACAAAGATGAAAAGGTGCAAGAAATTAAACGGTGAATGCATTAAAAAAAGAAAGAGAGGAATACCACGACAATGTGAGACGAAAAGTATTAAACATGATATATCTTTTGGAATTAACTGCTAATATGGCACCAGATCAAGCTCTAGAAATAGGTGGGAAAAACTTCGTTGTTGGTATTGTTTTATTAATAGCTCCGACTCTTTCTATAATAAACATGATTATAATGCGCATGATTTTCCCTTTGCTTTTTTGCTCTCAATCGACAGTCTTAGCTTACAAGGCTATCTTCCTTCCTCTATTTAGGTAGAATATAATCATATTGTCCTTGGAAAGATATTTGTGTTTGTCATATTCCGACATTTTGGTGGTAGAGATATGGTCCTACAGCTGATTCGCCAACAGAGAACACCATTATATTATTGGATTGCAGTCGCTATTGGAAAATGGAGGGTATGTTAGAGATAGATGCTGCTTGAAAGTGAGATTTCTGTGTTATCTCCAACTTCTATATTTAATCTTCAGGAAGTTGGATTTGAACATTTAGCATTAATGAACCAAATCAAATTTTTGACAAGAATACAAACTTAAATGAATGATATAAAGGAACTAAATAAGTCTCTTACATCTATTACCAACAAGAACTTGATAATCTCTAAACTTTTAAATTCCTTGAAACTAAAAATACCTGTATATTCCGAAAGTCTCCGTCTGGCCTTACCATTACATGTTTTACGAAAAATAAAAACAAAATCTTCTGATACTTGATTTCTATATCTTAACAATAGAAGCAGCAAGTACTCGTCGCATTAGAAGTAACAAAAAAAAAAGAAGAAAAAGAACGGAAGCAGCAAACCCTGCTCCTTCATTTGTTACCTTTCTGTTTTCAGCAACCAGCATTAAGTTTATCCGTGATGTCAGATTAATCTTGTTGGAAGACTGAGCTCAAGTAATTTGAAAAGTCCTTTTTAGCTATCTCATTGAAAAGTTAACATGCTTGTTATCTACTTTTTGTTTTCAGCTTGGTGCTTATACACCAGCCACTATGTCTCATAATGTGTAAACGTTTCATCTTCTGTATGATGTATGGTAAATAAAATAGTGAACTTGAATTATATATATTTCAAGGTGTTAAGTCATAGCAAAATTATTGAATTACGGCATGCATGAGACTTGTTTGTTGTAACTGTCCGAGCTTTTAACCTTTTTACGGCTCGAAAGGGATCATTTGTGTGGAATTATTTTGGGTGTTTTGTAGTTGCAGGGAATATATGAAATAGCATGGCCATTTTTTATTGTTGCAAATACTATTTCTGGTTTTCCTTTCTACATTAGTTAAATTTCATTTTCTACAGCTGAAATCGACTGCTAGTCCTCTTGTAAATATTGCATTATCGCCATTAATGGATTGGATGGGACCTTATACGCCAAAGTTCTCTATCAGCTTTATTATGTGGAGCATAGCTGAAATCTGTAAGCAGAATTGATGTCGACTCCGAATACTGAAAAGTTTTTGAGACCCCATCAATACTATTGTGTTGCTGATGAAGATTTGTTTTCTAATATATCTTCGTTGGATCTCTTTCGTCTTATTTTAATCATAACTCAAGAACAGCCTAAGGGTTAGAACAAACCCAACCCAAAGTTAAAGCTTTAACTGAAATCGATGGTTAAATTGAAAACCTAAAAGGAGCTTTCGAGACTCAAAAGACTAAAAAGTGGCAGCACTAACGAGTTTTTTTTGCTCAACTTAGTAATGAACAAAGAGTGTTGGACTCGTATAGTGTGCTAAATTGATTCAGCGTGGCCTTTTTCCCTGACATCAAAAGTTTCATTTTAATATGGAAATTATATTGAAAATTAAGATATTTTGCTTCTTGACAAGCTCGTGTTAACAGAACTTCAATAAAAGGATCAAGTTTTACGTTAAAACATTGAGCAAACCACCGTTGGCTCATTTTTTTGTATGTTGTTTTGCAATTGGTTGTTCCCCTTGTGCACACAAAAGACATGACTCAAGGGAATCTTGCCTTCTACATTGTGAAGAAGATAGCTTGAATTATGTACATTTAGGGTGGAAGGTGATGCGTTTTTTTATTGCAGCGAAGCAGCAACCTTGGGCTTGAATTGCCAGACATGGCTTCTTCAAGGTGGTTTCGCATGAGAGCAGGAAGAAGATCAGAGAGAGATTTCAGAATGCATATGTTTTGTGTATTGTAGTTGCTCTTCTTTCCTTTTATTCTTATTCTTGTACAACTTTCCGGATGTCCATTATAGTTAGGTGAAATGGCAACATTACTGTAACACCTCTTTCAATTATGAATAAAAAATTATTGTTTTTATTAAAGAAAACATTTATATTTGAATTGGAAAAGCAAATCATGAAATATGGAAGGGGGCCCTCCTTCCATATTCCATGACTGTTATGGAAGGAGGCCTTCTGGCCACTAACTCTGAGTTGTCATCTCTCACATGGTTATTTGAGCCGAATCATGACACAATGGTTTCTTCCTATTTAAGGGCTTTCATAATTATATCATTTTCCAATTGTATTTAAAGTAAAACTCCTATGAGTTATCCCATTATGCGATTTTCATAATCAATATGCTTTTCTTCCATAACAACTCATCCTTGTTCTCATATAAATGAAATCCCTAGACATGTTAACATATTTAGCAAGGGGTATGCTATCATATCTCCTTTAAGAAGGTAATTAGACATATTTTATTCTTTTATACTATATTATGTACATAATGATATTTTACCATTATATGTGTGCTTCTTGAGCTATTAGCTCTACACTTTATAAGAGTTATGACTGCATTATTATCACAATAAATGACAATCGACTCTTTGGTTATATCCACCTTCAAATCATGAATGAAACGGCTTATTCAAATAACACTTATTACAATTATACTGCAAGCAATATACTCAATCTCTTGTATATACAAAGATACACAACCCTGTTTTTTGCATGGCTAAAAAACAATATCATCTCCAAACAAGAAAACTTAACCAGAAGTTGATTTGTTGTCATCTTTACAAAGTCAGCATCTAAGTATCCAGTTATTTTAGTTTATCTATTTGATAGCATAATTTTAAGTCCCTTCCTTTTAGATATATCAAGATTCAATTCAAGACAACCCAATTGTTAATCAGGATTACTTTGATATCTACTAACGAGACCAACAACAAAATTGATATGAGGTCTCATACACAATATAGCATACATTTAATTCCCAACAACTTGAGCATAAGAAGCATTTGGTTTTTCCTCTCCATCACCTAAACAATTAACTTTACTAAGCTTGACCTTTTTGACAACAAGTGTATTAGCTGACTTATAGTCACCCATTCTAAATTTCTTAAGGATATGTTTATATATATCTCTTGACTTAGAAATAATAGTCTAGACTCTACCACAGGTAATCTTTATACTCAAAATATAGGATGTATCTACCATATCTTTCATCTTGAACTTAGAGCTTAACCATGACTTGGTATTAGCAATCATATCATTGTCATTACTACTTAATAGATGATGCGGACATCAAAGTTGAAAAACTGAAAACTAAAGAAAAAAAACACCCACACATCAAACTTGAACCAGCTCACATCTCAACAACAAGATATGTATATATATAACTAGGAGTTATTGTAATGTTGAGGATATTATAGAATACAATGACATTACTCATAACATTGACCATCCAAGTGGAACTCTGGGCCCAGTAACACAATCCAAGTCCAAGGCAAATCAAGCAGTGATGTATCCAACCTAGGAAGATTTCATAAAGTCATTCAAACCCATACTAGTTGATTACTATACTCATTAATCAATAAGTTCACCATTAAATCAAGCTCATTTCCCTTAGTTTGTAGGATAACCATGTAGTATTCGTTCCTATGTGCTATTTCCAACTTGTTTTAATGTATGTCATTACTTCTTTGTAATCTCTATCTAAGCCATTGAAATTAAACGAATTCAGATAGTTTTTTGGCGAAGGCATTTTGTTGTTTGGAAGTGTCTCTCTTTCCCTTATCTCATCTAAACTTGGCTAGCATGGGTTTAGTGGTGATTATCAAGTACATTGTCTTTATCAATCTCGATTGTGGTAGAGAATTCTTGGAAGACTAGAAACCGTTACAACCAGAATGCCTAACAACCATTTGATTCGTATCATTTTTGGTACTTTCATTAAGATTATGTGCATTACAAAAGTGATCTCTTCACAAGTAACCTATGGGACCATTTCAATTCTAGTCCTACAATCATGTCTACCTCCAATGCAATGGGTTTCAATTGACTTCTAGTTGCTTCTAATATGTTGGAAGGTGAAGGGTTGTCCTTTGAAGGCACTATATGGAATAGAATTATCCAATGACAAGAACACATGCAGAAGCAATTATAAGAGATATCTCAAGTTCTTGTCATGATCGTTAGAAGATAATAAGGCAACCAGTGTGTAACAACTAGTTATTATCCCATCGAAAGAAAGCATGTTAAAGAATCCACACATATGTATACCTACAATCAATCCACCAAATGTTACATTTGTTTTGGATATAGACACAAACTCATCGATTGTCCATATATCTATAAAGAATGCACTAAAGAACCTATAAACGTGCTCAAGGATATGAGTGAACACTCTACTTAATCTAGAAAGGTTTCAAGCTTTGTTGAAAGCCTTGATGCAAACACAAAACAAGTTTTAGACACACTTACTGTTGAGGCTGATGTCAATCAAGTAACCAAAGATTTTATAGCGGTCGATGTCAAGCTAACCATAGAAACAACACAATATGTTTCCAACAAAAAGGCTCACACACCCCCAACTTTATTTTAGCCACCTAGAATTGCACCATAGATGGTCATCAATTTAGCAAACTTATTACGGGAATAAGGATGTCTGAAGAATAGTTATAACCTTCACTTATCTCTTTTCCTCTTTGAAAAACAAGAAAGAAACATAAAGTTGATCAACGGAGTAATCTCAAGACAAAGAAATCCTATTAGGCAAAATCTTTCTTTTATAATCTGGAATTCTTGCCCCCATCATTTGTATTGAAATAAAATGTGTATGAAGACAACACCTTGATATCACACAGCATATCTCTACCATGGAAAAATGACGATCAAGAAAAAGGACTTCTTGCATCCAGTACAATTGAGTTCACCATCAATCACAACTGTTGGAAATTGTTTAAAACCTACAACAATAGGGAATTGTAGGATCATGGAGGTTGAGCCAAAGTATTTATGTGTTGGTTAGACTAGTTTAAAAACTAGCTCCAAATACCATCACTAGTTGCTTGTTGCAACCCTTGTATGCAACTACTGAAGTCCATTAGGTTCAAGGACAAATCTTTTTTTCCACTTGAAGGTAAATGGTCATCCACAGTACTAGATGATTACTATACTCATTAATGATCCAGTTGACCATTAAATCATACTCATTTCTCTTAATTTGTAGGATAACTATGTAGTGTTAGTTCATATGTGTTGTTTCCAACTTGTTTTAATGTATATATTTACTGCTCTTTAATCTCTATTTAAGACATAGAAATGAAATGAATTTGAAGAGTTTTTTGGTGAAGGTAATGTACTATTTGGAAGTATATTTCTTCCCCTTATCTCATCTAAACTTGGCTAGCTTGGGTTTAGTGGTGATTACTAGATTCATTGTCCTTATTAGTCCTGATTGTGGAGAAGAATTCTTTGAAGGCTAGAAACCGTTGCAACCAGAACCCTTATCAACTGGTTGGTTCTTATCAATAGGATATCATCTGCATACAATGATAGGATAACAAAGTAGATCCCATTATTCCAAATATAGACACAGTGATCAAGTTGATTAGACACCAACCCAAGTTCTACAATGGTATTTTGAAAAGTCAAATACCATTGTTAAGATGATTGTTTTAGGTCATATAGGGATTTCTTGAACCTATATACCATATCATCGTAACCTTTAATTACATAGCATTCAAGCTATTTTATGTAAATTGTTTCATTATGGTCACCATTCAAAAGGCAGTTTTAACATGTAGCTGATGGAAATCCAAATCATAAAAGACAATAATTATTAAAATTATTCTTATAGATGCAAATTTTGTAACTAAAGAATATGTATCAACATAATCAAATTATAATTCATCAAGATCTAAAAGATCACTATCAACATCATTATTACCTATAAAGGTACTATTCTTAGTGTCCTCTAATAATTCAACATCCCTACTTTCTATCAACCTAAGGTCCTTATAATAAAAATGAAACCCTTTTCATTCTTTTGGGTATCCAATAAAGATATATTTCAAAAATATAATATCTATTTTATATCTACATTGGTTTAAGATCTTTACTTATGCTATAGAGCCTCACCTCTATAGGTGAATGTAGTTTGATTTTCTACTAGACCACAACTCATACGGTATAGTGGATACAACTTTATAGGGATCTCTGTTTTAAGATATACAAAGTTATAGATATTGCTTCTCTTAAAATACATTTGAAAGAAAAGCATCTCTTAACAAGATCTTATCGTATTTAGAATATCGTTTAGCTACATCATTTTATTGATGTGTCTTATTCATTGTATTTTACCTAGTTATACCATGTTTTTGTAGTATTATGAAAATTCAGACGATGTGTATTCTCCACCTCTATCGGACCTAACACTTTAATAGTGTATTCTAATTGATTTTTAACTTCTTCCTTATATTCATACCTCGAATAGTCATCGATGAAGGTTATAAAATAACCTTTTTACGATAAGACCTTATTTTAAAAGGTTCAAAGATATCAATATAAATGATTTCTAGTAAACTCATGGCTCTCCTTGCTTCTTTGAGAAATGGTTTTCTCATTATTTTTCCTTAAATGCAAGTCTCACATTTATTGAATGTGTTTTCTTCAAATGTGGGTAATAAGTCAAAAATTATTAATTTCTTTAATTATTTAGGCTAATGTGTCATATTCTCCTATGTCACACATTCACATAAACAAACATTGCACATTCAATGTAATAAGAAGAAGTTGATGATTCTTCATTATTCAAAGTTTTGAGTTTAAACAATCCATGATTGGAATAAAAAATCATAGTAAAAAATGCACAATCATGTTTCCTTATGGTTGCCTATGTAGAAAAAAATCTAACCTTAAAGTCCTTTTTGACCAAAACAAGCATAAAAACTAAATTATACCTTATAACAAGCACAATTAATGAATCGGTCAATAAGAAAGGGTGCCTGCTACATTGATTCTAAAGGTTCTTACAATTTCTTGAAATTCTTATGTTTCTCTTTTTTTGTTCTAGTGATTTTGAGAACTTGAGCTAAGGTCATCCTGAGTAAGGAGTCGTTTCTCCTTTTTGCTCTTCTTTAGGTGTTCTTGTTCAATTATTAATGTTAGGAGAACTCTATTAGGGTAACATTAGAGTTTACTCTAATGGCAATGGTGACCATAACCTAGAAAGAGGGTAGACTGTTAAGTATGATCGAGATTTGCATTGGGCCTGGGATGATAGTTTTAGCTAAATCTCTGGTCTTTACGAGCATTATTTACATGCTCAACTACATTGTTTGACTCTTTCATTTTGTATGGGTTATACTGTTGTAGTAATAGTTTGACCTATAGTTCTCTAGTGGTATCATATTTAGAAGATTCTACATCAAACATTTCTTTTGCAGTCTTATATTCTTTGAAACTATAACAAAGTCATCTTCCATGCAAGTGAGCATTATGGTATTAGCTAGAATATCATTTCCAAAGAAAGTCTAATAATTTTCTCTTAGAATATAATCAATATCCTTAAGAGTTAAGGCTAGTAGCATATGTCATTTTCAAGTTTGAACGTTCAGACCATTCAACTTTTGGGTTTTAGCCAATTCATAAACATATTATAGAAGAGATTTTTTTAGTTTGACGAATTTCCGAAAAAGACCTAGCAACAAAGACAAATGAGAAAAGCAAGCAACAGTTTTAATAAGCAATAGCTTGATGCAAACAAGTAATAATTAATACTGATATGGATTCTAATCAATAATTTAAACAAAATACTAGCAACAATTTTTAAATAGTAACCACCACCTAATTGCAATAAAAAAAGTATCAGTTATAATTATGAAAATTGCATAAATTTAGTACTCAGATCGAAAGTAATAAGTTATGGAATTTCCAAGAATACTACGATCAGAACAGTAAATTGTTGTAAAGCAATAAAAAAAAAGTATCAGTTATAATTATGAAAATTGCATAAATTTTAGTACCCACATTAAAAGTAATGTTATGGAATTTCCAAGAATACTACGAGCAGAACAGTAAATTGTTGTAATGGACACTATCTTGTAATTTCAAAAAATATTTGATTCTTACTGTTCTGCTCCCAAGCATTCTCTACGACTATTTGCAGTAAGAATCCATAGGTCTTTTCTGGAAGCTCGAGAAAAAGTATGGTGCCAAACGGAAATTATTTTTGGTAAAACTGCTATTTCTGAAGACAGTGGGGGCAATGCTATACTTTGTCCTTTACACCGCCTGCTAGTAAAACCATTGCACCCACGATTAAAATAGGGATTCGTATTCCGTGGTTTTGATTTCTCGCAAACGAGAAGGTTCTCCTTCTGGTTCTGCGAGAGAGGGAGAGACCAAGAGAGAGAATAGGAGACGAGGCCTTGCTTTGTTCCCTGGTTTTGGTTTCTCGCAAACCAAAAGGAAAACCTTCGGGTTTTGCGAGAGACAGAGAGAGGGAGAGGGAGAGACAAGTATCTTCTCCCAAGCATTCTCCACGACTATCCTTCTTGAATCAGCAAGATCGCAATGCTCGGTTCAGATATGTCCTTTTTGTTTCCCTCTCCCCTCTTCTTTTTTAGGCTATTGATCTTGATGATTACAGATTGTTCATCTGTAACTTATGATAAGAGATTATAAATCAAATCAAAATTGTTTGGTTTGTTTCTTCGTTTTGTATGAAGAGGGATTTTTTTTAAAAACAGAGAGAGAAGAGCAACCTCGTCGGAGGTTTTCTTCTAGCTGCAGCCTTGCTTTACTCTTTGTGATTCTATTTAATCATATTGTAACTGACTACTTCCCCTTTTTTTCTTATTCTTTATGTTACAGATAATGGGATCAAAGATAGATTTTCAAAACAGGAAGAAGAAGGATTCCAGGTCTTTTATCAAACAAATAAGTTTTCCAACGAAAAACGATAAAATGTTAAACTTGAAACTCGTTATTTCAAGGAACAGATACAGGCGTCTCCATAGAGATTTACTATCTCTATTTAATGTAATCCTTTTGTAATTGATTACAGTTCTATTTCTATATTATTTGTTTTTATATTTTTTTTAAAGCCTCTATTTAGTTGTAAACAGAGATAAAAGGAAGGCATAAAGGAACCTTGATGATGCTTTCTGTTTTGATCGATTATGATCTATATAGAGAACTGTTTGTGTTGATACATTAAATGTAAATTCGAGCGTACCTTGATTGGACTTGGAGTGGCCGATCTTACAGTTAGGTCAGGCATCTCTAACAGGATCAACCAAGCTCTGATGCCAATGATGCTTTTTTTATTGTACCAGAGCAGCATGGTTGGGCTTGAATCACCTAACACGGCTTCTTCAATGTGGTTTAGCATAAGAGCAGGGGAAGATCAGAGAGAGATTTCAGAATGCGTATGTTTTGTGTATTGTATCTTCCCTTTTATTCTTGTAAAACTTTTCCTACCTTGGATGTTCGTTACAGTCACGTGAAATGGCTCCATTGTTGTAACGCCTCTTTCAATTATAAATGGAAATTGTTGTCTTATTAAAGAAATCATTTATATTTTGAATTGGAAAAGCAGCTCATGGAGTATGGAAGGGGGGACCTCCTTCCATATTCCATGATTGTTACTGAAAGAGACCTTATGGCCACCAACTCTAGGAGTTATCAAGAGGTTGAGTTCATATCGCCGAACGAGGCGTAAAAGCAACTCCCCTGTTGAGTTTCGATGATCGTTTATTGGAGAGAATAATGGTGTCTTATGTGCACCACTTTAAATGATATCATGATAGAGTATCAACCTTTTAACAAATCTCGGTAATGTTATGTCGGATTAAGCTTAAGCTCATGCCTCTTCACCCTAGCTATGGCTAAACTATAAAATCATATATTCAAGTTAAGAGTACTTATTATACCCCACACTCGCTTGAACCCTTCAACTCAATATAAGTGAAGAGGAGCTTAATGAAGGCAAGAAGAACCATTTCACAGAGGTTAACAAGTGGCACCCACGAACCACTCCGGCTGTGAGACGCGCATGAGGTGAAGCTTTTGGTGCATATTAGGACTGCATACGTGAAGCCTCCATCAAGAGACACACTCATGATTAACCTAAAAATACCAAATTCTTGACATTAGGCAAATTGCTTAAAGATACTTGGCAATTCAAAGTATGTAGAAACAAGTTAATGAGCTATTTAGATACTTCGAAGCAAATTGCCATCAATAAAGGCATGCTTTACATTGATTTCATTCACTAAAATCACTGACTAACTTGTCTTAGAGGAGCTACACAACAAAGAAAGGACATTTAAGAGAAGATGATACTCACCTCTAAAAGACTTAAGGACGAAAGTCAACAAAATTAAAAACCTTTGTGACGAGGAGAGTACAACCTCTGAAAGGATCAAGATTGAAGGAAGTGAGTGAAGAATGACTAACCATAATTAGTCAAGCTCATCTGTAAGTTTGGAGGAGAAGTGGACAAACTAAATCATAAGAGTCAGTTACCAGGTCCAAGGCGAGACAACTTTAACAACTATGCAATGAAGTATGTGGACTCATTAATGAGGACACATTAATTCTGTCATCCCATCTTTTCCTACTGCATCAACCAATCATTACAGTTGCTGCACTTCCCACACTAGCATTTAATGTAAACAACATACCTTTAGTCTTATAGTTGCAACCTCTATAATTAGTGAATAATTCCCAGACATGAAGAATATGAAGTATTTTGAAAGGTTCACTCTTTAGGATTCCTAATAACCTAGGGAAAAGTTTTTCTTGGAAATCCCAAAACTTCATTTTGGAACATGAAATTTGCTGTTTCTTAATAGAATTTTGAATACTACCTCTTAGAACCCAACTCGGCCTAAAAGGATGTTCAGGCTATAAAATCAAGGTTAGAATGAGAGTTGGGCACTATTTTGGACGAAAATCCATCTTCTTTTTCTTTCTTTTTTTATTTCATGTTTCTCCAACTATTGAAGTATAGCCTGAGGTTTATCAGTGTTGGGTGGTGACCTTGGTCTTATCAGAGCATTGTTGCAGTCGTGAACCTCTTGGTTCACACCACTTTGTCTCAAGGTATTGATGCAATGGTTTTTATTCTAAGAGATCAAAAAGGATATCCTTGAAGTCTTACATACTCTCAAAGCAAAAGTGAATGGCGAAGATTAAATCAATGCATTTATCAGTCATTAGGCTCTTGATCACTTAGATCAAGTCAAGACCTTGGTCTAACTTATTTAATAAATCATTCAGCTATTGAATTAATTAATTTTCTCTCTTCTCTCAAAAGAATCACAAGATTCATTCTTCTCTTTCTCGTCTCTTTCAGATCTCTTTTGTATCACTTTGATTCTCTCTAAAGGGGAAGGAATTCCCCAGTTTCTTTTTGTCTCATTGGGTCATGCACCTCTTCTCTAGCTGGTACCTTCAGTTCCCTTGAGTCATGCCTCTTTTAAGGTGTCAAAAGCTCAATTACTAGGTCGTTCACCAATAGTAGCAAAACTGAAGGAAACATGGGAGCGTCAATAGTCTCAGACACAGAACTAACGTAGGTGAGCTAAAATGGAGTCGCACCCTGGGCTCACCCGTCTAATGTGGCACATAGCCCAACGCATAATATTCTAAAATTTATAAGTAGAGAGGACCAACTTTTATACGAAAACCTAATCTCCTCAAAATCTAACCAAATTACACCTCAATTTATATTCAGTAAAAAAAATCCGCAACATGACCAACTATTTTATTAATTACAAATTGGCCCTACCTTTTCAAAAGTCACCAATTTCTATTTTCCATCCTAATTAGCACTACTTGCATGACCAAAATGATCCACAACAGGTTGACACTAACCCTTCAATCTGCTAGTCTCAAAAATTAAATATAAAAACAGAATAATTGTGGGATTAGTTTACCAATATTTGCTCAGTAGGTGCATAGTCCCTTTCTAATAGGAGTGCACCAAAAGCATGCATATTTTAAAATATAAAATGCATCACTAAATTTCTTAAGATTAATAAACAAATACAAGGTCTTAACTATCTAGTAGGCAGAACCGCAAACGTCCACATTTCCCATGCACACGTACATAAAACCATGCACACACTCACACACATTATCTAGTTCCAATAATTCTTGTCCACTACATGTTTGAGGTTAAGCCATGGGGGACGTCGGACCCCTCTATCCATGGGGCCTTGAATAAACCCACCACCAACTCGGAATCTATTGGGTCTACGTTCCTCAAGACACAACCCACATGCACGGCCAGTTTTTTTTCCTTTTCCTTGTTCATTATTAGGCCCATAATCAATTCACCAATCACACCATAATTTTTCTTTTTCGGTAACACACACATACACCCCCTGGGAGTCGAACTCTCCACCAGCAGCAACGATGCTAGAGTGCCCTGTCGTTGAGCTAATGCAAACTCGCAGTCATGAAAAGAAAGGGTTAATACCGATATGAAGGACTACTCGTATCAGGCAATGTTTCGCCTTTAATCACAAAGATACACGATCAAACAACACACTGGCATGAATCAAATAAAACATGCATGTCAGTGAGTAATTTATCAACTACTACTGTAAATCCATAATCTAGCCATTATCAAAGGATTCATAAACCATTATAATAAATGTTTATTCATAGTTACGTATAGCATGAAACAACTGAGAAAAGTAAATCCACATGCCTAAAAAGTACCGGGATCCATCCAAAGCCTTATATCTACATTTTTAGACCCTCACATGTCATCAGTTTAAGCCCTATGCATAGGCAAGATCGTCATTAATTGTATTTTACGTAATAACAAATCCAATAGTTCAAATTGCATCCAAATCAAAATCCTATCCGGACAAGGTATGGATTCAACCTAGATCCAGATGTCCCTAACAGATCTAGAACCGAACCTCCTTCCACCATGTTCTTTCACTAACACATCACATGTGCTGATAGCAAGACCCCGATTGGTTGACCGGTTCATATCAATGGCCCGACGACTCGGGCAGGCTGGAATTTCCAGCAGCATCTCTAATGAGAATCTCCCCCTTGCGAGTGAGAAGAGGGAGGACCCAACCGGTTAGCCTTTGCCCTCTCTACCAACCCCAATAGACTCCGCAGTTGGTTTTTGGTATTTTCAAAGAAAAATCAAGCTTTACACCACCAAAGACCAATCCCCTAATACAGCCCTTGAGGGCTACTTCTTGTTGGTTTCTCGCGGATCTAAGCCACGACGGTGTCTGGCAATTCTCTCCCAAACCCCATGTCAGTTGCTGTCATTGGTCAGTGGTTTATTGGAAAGAAATGCAAGTGAAGCTATCAACCAATCAAGTACCGTTACAATAAAGAGGCTTCGATGCATGCTCAACGGCACCGAGATGGAAGGAATTTCCTTTCAATTTCCTAGGGCATTTGCTTATCCCAATACCTTTCGTTTTCTTCATGGGTGCATTTGGTTCGTGAGTCATGGGTCTGTTATCAAAAGAAATTCAAAGATAAATACGATGAAGTACAAATGGAGATAGTAAGCCAACTCCTATCTTTGTTTTCATAGAGTTTCATCCTTGGCCATGTTAAGGGTTAACCCAACAAAAGTTAAATCATTTTTTATTGTTTTTAATACTTTATAATTTTTTTTCTTTTTTAATATTTTTCATGCTTATTTAGTGGAGTTTCTTTTCATGACTGAATTCAAAAAAGAAAGAAAGATTGCGTTAGGCTTCTCATAGTACTCGATGGAGTAAATATTATATATAACAATGTTGAAATGAATGTGTAGCCATACAAATGGAGATCTATATTGTTAATGGGTTTTTACAGAAAAAGTTGGTCCAACTCTTCCAAAGTACAAACTGTGAGACAACGTTATAATAGGCATACGTAGAAACAACCATGCATGGCGTTAGAAGTTGAAAGTGAAGCCTAACAGAGGCGAACGGTGCATTTTGCCCTCTTGGAGTAGAATACTAATATTCTGACTAAGAATCCATGCTAGTTAACCAACTCTTTACTCCGGGACAAGGCTGGGTCTTGGTTTTGGTTTTGGTCCTTTTTAGGAGTTGGCTTACCAACTACTTTACTCACAAAGCTATCCGAGTGGTTGCAGAGTCAGATTCACAATACACTAATCGGATTCAGATGTTCAGATATCCATTATCACAGAAGTAATTCCTAAGTAAATCTGGTTACCAAATCGGGCTAACGGGGGCTTGTTTATCGGATCCGTATTGATTGGTAAGTACAATTTGTTGACACTCTAAATGCTGATGCAACTCCCTTAGACCGTACACGTAGATGCGACTTCCAGATTTTCCGATTCCCACGTCTGCAAGGACGAAGGTGACTCCTCCACGCAGCCTGCACTCAGAACGAAGCTTGTCGGCCGCGTTGCAGTATAGAACTTGTGAACTTGGAGGCCGACTTTTGAATTATAATGTGTGCATTAAAATAGGGTTCAATTGTCAAACTACATTATGCTTATTTTATGAAAATTAATTTCGTAATAAATATTAGTAGCGCTTCTTACGGTGCACTTTATTTTAGGTTCGAGGCTCAACCTCGAACTGAACTTAATACATACGCTTCTTATCTTCCGAACCAAACCATTGATTTTGTTGTGGTTAGGTTTCGAACCGTGGTTCTTTGAACTGAACCAAACGCGAAACTGCCTTGATGGTAGAGAGACGGTCCCACAGCTGATTTATCAACAGCAAACGCCATTACAGCAATGGATTGCGCAGCGCAGTCGCTATCGAAAAATAAGGAGGTATATGTTATATGTCAGAGATAGGGGCTGCTTGAAAGTGACATCTCTGTATTCTAGCTCCAAAATGCAAATATAATCTTCACGACATCCAACATCAATGAAGCATACTTGCAATCTGTAATAATCCTTGACAAAAAATATTTTATAAACTTGTCTAAATGATATACATGAAACTATATTTCTTACATTTATTACCAATTTAATAAGTTCAGGAGCCCCAGGATTTTTAACCCCCTCAGACAAACAACTTTACATTATGCAAAAGCCTCTGCAAGGTCTTAAAAAATAGATGTAACAAGTTAAAACAGAAACAAAACTCGGTATTCTTGATTCTTAGCTCTTAACAATAGAGAGAGCAAAATCTGCCCCTTCTCCAAGATAGTCATTTATTGCCACCATCAATTGACCAAATTCATGGAAGATCACCATATAAGCACAGCCTCAAAGATTTACACACCCCGTTTCTTCATTCCCATCAGACTCTCTTTGCTGCCGATTGCTCTTTCTCCCACTTTCTGTAATTATATATAAATGCATTTGCAAGCATCTAATTGATTATTTTCCCATCATTACTAGCTTTGCATAGAGGAGCTCATTCCATGTTTCAGGAAGGCCGGGCAGACACCAGTGACTACAATCCTGGAACCTCTCAGGCGCCCTTCTCTCTTCTTCGCTCAAGTCTTGTTTCCGGTAGATCGAAGGATGAGCGTCCTTTCTGTAATCTGTCATCCTGGTTATGTTTAGGTAAGAGATTGGTGTCTTCATCCCACTGAGTACAGACTCCAGCACCCTCATCTTTGGTGGGTATTGAGAGAGAAAAGCCTCCTGCTTGATTGGTTCAGTTTCATTATCACACTGTCCACCAGAATTCCACTGCCCTCCGCTTTAAGTTGAGAAGAAAAAGATTAAAAAATAAGCTATTTGTGTTGCAAATAAGGATTTGCTGACCGAAATTATCAAGGTTGAAGATCATTTAACTACCTGAAATGAGAAGATGAATACCCTCTGAAGAAAATTGTGGTCTTCTTTGGGTTCACATTTGTATCCACCCATTTAGCCCATGTCTTCAGAGCCTTCTTGAAGGCCTCTTGAACGTTCAACTCTCCATACACATGGTTTCCTTCTTGATAGTAATCCCTCCTGTCATATTTCAAATATAAAAAAGATCCATTGTCAGGAACAACACAGAAATATCGGGTTCTTCAACAAAGGATATGGACTTCTGATAAATCAATCCATCAAGTTTCTCAATACTACAGGAAACAGGACAGGCAATTCTGGTTCTTGAACAAAAGCTATGGACTTCAATAAATCAATGCACAGGTCTCTAAATAACACAGAGATATGAAGTATTTCCAATAAATAGCAACCAACTTGCACTAAATTGTAACAAATCAATTTAGTGCAACTTTGCAAAAATGGTTTCATGAATGATTGTGTTATTTATGGAACGCAAACGAGTGATATCGCAATTTTATGGAGCACCAAACAGTTTGTCATTTTATAGAGGATCTGTAGTTGCTTACCCTTTTGAGGTTTTCTCATGAGTCCACCAATGACCAGTGTTAAAGACCAAGATATCAGCATCCTTATATTTAGAGGAATGATTCTCTATGATGTCAAGCCTCAGTGTTTCTTTGGTAGTCCCGTTTGGTTCGGGAGTTTCCCATTCCTGAACTAAAAATGGAGACCGGAAAAACTCAACTGAGCAGTTGTAGTCCTACAAACCATAAATCACAAGGAGAAAAAGCATCGAATTCAGAAAAACCAGCAATAAAGGAAAAATATAACAGCAAGTTTAGGAAAAATAAGTTAGGAAAAGCAGAACAAAAGAATTTTCTCTTCCAAGAGCTTTTCATTTTACCATATATCTGAAGGAATATGATCCTTCGGTTCGAAATTCATGCCGACCGGATGCCTCAAACACCTTCTTTTTATCCTTGACAGCATGTCTCAGAACACAAACCAGAGATTCCCACATGTTTCTGTTAAGTGAGTCGCCAATGAAAACCAGACGCTTCCCTCTCAGTCTCTCTAACATTTCTTTCGGATCCAATCTAAAGACAACCAGCAAAAGAATGCAACAAAAACAAAGAGCACATTTAGAGTTGTATCAACATACCAAATTCACTAAAATGCAAGACCATTATAAAAAGGGAAAACCAAGCCCTCCATTCAAAACATACAGGTGAAACAAGATGAGCAAATCTAGTATTTCCATTCATTTAGACAAAATCAGAAAGGAGACACCAAATAGAAGATGAACACCCAAAATGCACTGGACCATGATTAGCAAGCTTTTCCTTTGAGTTCCTCACCTTGGGATGTTGCATCCTTTGAGTTCCTCACCTTGGGATGTTGCATCCTTTCGGTTGCCATCTCCATTTCTCGTATTCTCTTTCTGGCCGGCCATTGAGGTAACAATCGAAGGGTTCGTCAATATAAGGGCAAGATCCCGGCGGGTAAAGAGGGTAAGAATCATCCCTCACCCATCTGCCGTCAAATATATCACACTTTGCTAAAGACTTCACCTTTTTCCGGTCACTACCAGAAGCACTTACCGTCGTGTTCGTTAGAGCAGGATTTTTTCCGTTCACCACAAGTTTCCCAGCGGGATTCGACGGGGAATTGCCTGGATCCACCTTCACCGTTGAGATGGTCTTCACAAACGAGGTTCCGTTTCCGGAGACTCTCCCATCCTTCACCGGAGTCACTACCGGAGAAGGCGGAACTTTGTTTTTGGTGTCAGAAACTGCCGTTTTTTCTAACGAAGCGTTTGTCTTCCTGACTGAACTGAAGTTTCCGTGAAGAACGACTCCTCCATTGACGATCTCAGAGAGATTTCCGCGACCTTTCGGTTGATTAACGATCACTGCACCGGAAGTCGCAGGTTTACTCGCCGGACTTTTTTCTCCCGCAGAGACAACCGAAACATTTCGAAGTCCGTTACTTGGTTTAAGAGAATCAGAAGGCTTTTTTCCATACTGGCTCGATTTGTTGCCGGCAAGCTCAACATTTTCTACCGGGTTCATGGCCGCAGAGTGTGAATCCTCTCGTTTTCCGACCGGGTTATGGCCTTCCACAGAAGCAACCGACACGTTCAGAAGTCCATTACCCTGTTTAGGGGCACCAGAACCCTTACTGTCAAGAGTTTCACCACCGATTTGACTCGTCTTCACGCCGGAAACCGGCCCGTCTTTTGCAGTTGCTGGCGAAGCTGAACCGTTGCCGGAGGAAACCGAAATTCTTCCATGGTCGTCGGGTTTCGACACCGTTTGATTGTGACTCTTACTTGAATAGCTCTCTCGCTTCTCGTTCACTGAAAATGAAGGACTCTCCGGAAATATGGAGGAAAAGATGGAGGAAAAATGAAAGGAGTAAGACGATGAAGGAGACGAAGGCAGAGAACCGTTGGTTCCGAAGGAGAAGTGAGAGAACCAGAACGAAGGGTTGACGGAAGGGTTGACGGCGAGGAATCCGGTGCAGAGAATGAACGTAGCCATGAATCCGTAGGCAAAAACCATGGTTTTTCTTGTTTTCAAGAGTGAAGGAAACCCTTTGGCGTCCATGAGAACCGTCGGCGACGGAGGCCTGTTCGTTCCTTTCTCCATTGAGAGGAACGAAAGGAGAGATCAGTAAAAGAAAGCAGAGGGTCTCTCTCACCTTTAATAAGGAGAGAGGCAGACAGACAGACAGAAAGAGCGCGCAGAGTCTCATATCTCTCTCGCATCCGTCTAGTAGTGTTGGAGTGTTTCGAAACTGCCCCTACGTAGACTATGGAATTACCGATTTATATCGACAGCAGAGAGGACGGCATCACTCTCCTATTTTCCTGTTCTCTGAATGTGCGTCGAGTACTCGAACTTGCTCGTTCGTAAGCAGACGCGATTCGACTCGTATCACGAGATGATGCTTCTTTATTATTGATGAAAATTTAGAAAAATCTTCCTTAATGATCAACCACTACTGTCTAGGTAGCCTCAAGCGGATCTAACACTAATTCAAAGTTATTAGGTAGGCCTTAGGAGCGACGGCCCTAGATTTGAAGTTTCATGATAAGTTGTTTTCAACACTGAAATGTTTGGTTCATTCTGAATTACCGGTAAAAGAAAAAAAAGGAAGCCGAAAGCAAATCGATGTTCACCATGATTTGTTGTATCTGATACTAAACGGGTGCGATGTGATTTGCGGATATATATATATAGTAAATACTCAAACTCTATAACTCAAATATTTTTATTATGTATTTGATTTATTTTAAAAATCAAATAGTTGAGATGATAAATATATTTAAACACTAATGAGATTTGATTTTGTATTCTGTATTTGATGCACTTCAATCATTTATTTTATTTATTTTAAAGATCAAACGGTTGAAATGATAAAATATATTTGAATATGAATGAGATTCTGTGAGATGTTTTTTCTCACACAAATGTGACTTCCTTACTTATATTATTGGATTTAATTTTGCTACATTGATCCGATTTGTGAAAGCTCATGTTCATATACAAAGTTCTTGTCTAACAATTGATATGTTCTCTTTTCACCTTTGCACTCCTAAAATTTTGAATGCATGGATCAATAGCATTGAAAGTGTTGGAGGTAAACAATACTTTTGTTTTTAGAGTCAAATTCTAACTTAAGGTGGTAGATTTGCTATCAAATACCGTGAACCGCTTAGGATGGCGGAATTAGAAGACTTGTTCTTTCACCAGTAAGTAACCTGGGGATTAGGCCGAACCTTACAATTAATTCATCATCTTTAACTTGAAGGTTCTTTTATGTCAACCCCTTAATAATGTGGAGAGCGGAGGCTCCTTGTGCATTTTAAACCGGTTCTTATATGCCTAATGTAGTCTCTCAAAATTAAAAATCCAAAATCTTATCAGATAAGAAGATCTTGTCGCTCTTCTTGTAAACTTTGAGCTGTAACTAGGCCCTCTAAGTCAAGCTTTCACGAAAAAGGTATTTTTCCCGGAATAAATTATTCATTTGGAATAAAAGAACTGAAAAACTGTCAAAAGGTGGCCCCAAAAAATTTAAAGACATTGCGTGTCCTTGTGAAGTCCAGTTCCTCCTGCAAGGCGTAAATTAATGCGGAAGCATATATCAAACATTTACAATATCGTCCACAAAGTATCCGCTAATAACATAAAAGTCTTTTAGGTTTCAAAATACCTCTCATTTGTTTGACTCCAAATTAGTCTATTAAGAACAATATCACCGGACACCATGAACTGATAGTGATTAGTGAGACAGTTTTGCTCTCCGTGCCAATAAATAACAGTACAATATGTCTCATTTTCTACAACTTATTAGAGAACTAAGATCCTCGATAATTGGCACGTAAGAAACATATATGGTAGGGGTCTGCCGAGTCCCAGCTTGCGCATTAATAGCAAAGTCATGCTCTTTCGCCCAACTCTTGTACCAACTAAATACCCCAAAATTATAAACCTATGCTCATCTAGAAGTATGAGCTAAATCTTGAAATTTATCCTACAATTATAAAACTTTCTCATCTCGATATATCAGCTAAATCTCGTAGATTATCCCGAGAGAGAGGTATTAATAAGGATGTGTTAGTGATTTTGGGTTGGAACCATCCATGGTCATAGAGCCACTCTTCTTCATTGTCACTACACTGAATAAAAAAAAAGTAGGAGTATAAGGGTGGATTTGGAAAAAACTTATAGGGCACGTCCTCTTCTGTAATTGTCTTGAAGATGATTTTCGTCAAAATCCTACACATCACAAAATAGTGGTCGACGGCACACACGCTATCAGGGATATAAATGTCATTAAACCAGGAAACTAACTGGAGATTCACGTGTCGGTGCTCTTAGAGAGAGAGAGAGGAATTTTTCTTAAAATACAAAAACATTTTAAAAGAAAAAAGCAGAGGGAGTCCAGGGTGTACCGTACGGCAGCGCGCCACGCATTTATGGGAGAAGGTGTGGGGTGGCGGTGCTGGATATCATTATGGTGAGGAAGAGCCCCATGGATAGAGAGGTGAGGCTCCTTCTTGACCGCTCTTACTTCCCAGCCACACTTCGCACCGCCGTACGGGATCTTCTAGAAAACGGGTCCCGTACATAATCGAAATTGACTCTTAAACGGGGCCGTCGGACTGCTCCGTCCCTCTTCATCCCTGACCGTCGGATTCAACACAATCTAATCAAGTTGGACGGCCGATATGAGACCGTTCTTCTTTATTACAAATATATCGGTTCCCGTAAATTAAGGAAGTCGCATCATCTATCCGGACAAGAAGGGAACTTTTCGTCTAATGTTATGATCTCACAGTTCCTAACCTGTTGCGGTCAAGTAAGGTGCGACACAAGGACTTCCATGAGACCGGCGGTCATCCTTTCCTTTCTAATAATATTCGCACCCTGACTTCAAAAATTTGTCCCGACTAATTCCTACAAAAGATCAGATTTTCTAATAAAAGATCTAACGGAGCTTTACGTTGGTTGCCGGCTACTTGAAACATCCACCTTAAATCTCATATAGCGACTATTTAAAGAAAAAAATACTTCTATTATTGTTTAAGCATGAAACTGCAGCTTTTCTATTGAATCATTGGCTCTTTTGAGCTGATTTAAAGGTTCTTCTTTCTAGTGAAAATGTAAGATTTGTTGCTCTTATTTTTGGAAATTAACGCATCTGTGGCCGGGTTTGGTTCGATCGGGGCTCAAGCAGAAAATAATCAACTTTCAGCTTTTGAAAACCAAACCAAACCAAATTATTATGGCATCAGAGCCAAATAACACTGCCGGTCTTGTTTGGTCCGGTTCGAAAAATGGTTCTCCATCAAAGAAAACTTAATTCAACCCTTAATATTTTGATGAGCCCTTGGTAGGTCTTTTCAAAATTTTGTTTATCAAGAAGAGCAACAAGTCAACTACCACTTTGAACATTAAAATTATGAATAATGTCAACACTCTGACCTAAACAATAGCCCTACTCATATGCCACCGTATCATAGTTGAGGCCTTTAATCAAACCATATCTTTATACCCAACACATACATATTTACATACATATGTGTGTATATATATATATATATATATATATATATATATATATATATATATATATATATATATATATATATATATATATATATATATATATATATATATATGCTTTTGTTCAATAATTTTGTTTTAACTCTTGAAGTAAACAAAAACCTAACCATAAGAGAAAAGAACCGAAGGAAAACCCCAGTTTGGATCGTTACAATTGGCTTGGATCAGTTTTTCGAAGCTACGGGAAACTTAAAGATGATATAAGAACTTTCTTTCAGGAAAGAGGTAAAATAAGCAAGAAAACGGAATTCAGTAAGCCAAAGTAGGACATTTCTTTTTTGCACTCAGGGCGTTAGCTTACGTGCTAGGGCTCTTGACTTGCGTGTTGTAGACTGCAACCTCAACCAGTGGCAGACTGAGGATTTTTTTTGGGGTGAGGTACACTTGTATGAGTTTTGTAACGACTTATTTATTGATTAATATTGTTATTTTAAAAAATTTATTTAAAAGTTCTTAAGTACTTGACTAATTGATTTTGTAACAGTAATGCTATTTAAATAGTATGATACTATTGATGCTTTTAAAGTTTGATTATAATATCAATAGCTTAAGAGTTAACATCAACATCAAATGAAACAATAACAATTTTTAACATCAAATATAAAAGTAATGAAACTACAATGCAGCTTTAACAATACACAGAAACCTAAATGTTATATGATTTAATAAAAACTTGTTTAATTGCTTTTCAAATTAATTACACTTAGCTGCTTTAACAATTTTTAAATTAATAACTATTAGCATCTTTAAGAAATATCAAAGTAATGGAGCTAACAATGCACATAAACCTTTTATCAAAAATACATATCTTCCTTCTCATTCAAGTGCATTTCTCTTAAAAGGAAAAAATTGAAAATGTAACATTTAAGAATTTGAATTAAAATAAGAAGGTTCAAGGTAGCCTTTCAAAATGGCCCAAACATAATCAAGTTGATTATTGCTGGATATATTTTCTTTCGAAGAACTTAATTTTGTTTAGGTTTTTCCTGTTTTCTTTTTTATTTTAATAACAAGTCTCGCTCAACACTTTTGGCATGATAGAAATGTTATCGCTAGTGTGTGCTTCACTTGGACTAACGAAAGCAAGAAAAGGTCAGGATAGAAAAATAAAAGGAAAGGTCAATATGATAAGACCGCCAACAAAAGTAAGAATATGATCTAAAAAATTTTAAAAACAAAAAAAAGTTTGTGGGTTTTAATGTGCCACGGCCCATGGCCCATAAATCATAATGTTTTACACTTCTATTGGTACATGTTAATTCACCAGTAATGGAATTCAAACAAAGAGAGAGATGCTTATCTTAGTCACTGACTACCAAAAGAAAAGAATAATGGTGGTCTTGGCAGAGCATTACCCATGCTTCAAGTTGTCGGCCTATTGTGCATATTGCAAACGGAGGTGAGATACTACCTTGCATAAATCTCCTAACTTTTTTCAAATTTGAATTTTGGAAATCTTTGTTGGATTAGGATTTTATTTGTAAAGACCCATATCTGATAAAGTTTTTAACCTTCACACTTTAATGCTTAAAATCAAGTATTTTCATGCAGCCACCTTTTTTTCAAAATTTCAAGTGAGGCGAACTTTATGGTTTTTCAAAATTACAAACCTACATTGAGTCGAGGAGAGGCGCCCCTTCCCCTCCCCCCCCCCCCCAAAAAAAAAAAAAAAAACAGTAGGACATTCCAAGAAAGAAAGAAGAGGGGAATAAAATAATGTATTTATATGCTGATTAAATCTTGTAGGAATAAGCAACATCAGGCCATTGCAAGTACATGCCCCTTAGCAAAGAAGCATCTTAAAGGTTAGTATCTTTTTCTTTCATAAATGTTGGCGAAGTTAGGAACGTGACATTACTATAAACTTTATCTCTTCCCTCACTACAACAGGAGGTCGAGGTCACATGCACATTCCTTGTATCGAATTCATATCTTTCAACTTGTGAGCCAATGATCCTTGCAAGTGAGCTAAAGCACATTATGCACCTTTATCTTTTTTTAGTACAATGGAAATATATCATGAGAAATAATACACCACACATATGTTGTTCACTATGTTATTTATTAAATAAGTTTGTTCTTCGTACTTTTTATGATATTCTTATAATCTTTAAAAGATTATATTTATATCCTTAAAAAGCAATAATTGGATATGAGTAGATAACAATCAATACTCGACATGATCCAATTAAAGGATTTCTTTTTGATATGCACTCCTTTATGATTGATATTTACAATAAAATGGTAGAAATTTTACTCTATGATTTAGATTTTGTACAAAATTGTAGCAAAACTCTTTTTCTTTATCAAACAAGGATTAGTTCTAACACTCCTTCCTATCTATCGCTCTCTGAAAATTTGGAACTTGGTTCGCCTTGTCAAACTATATATGACCAACCTGGCTGAGGAAAAACGAACCCTTCCTCAGGCAGACGGGATGGTGCAGTTAACAAGCACACTGTGTTCATTGGCTTATTTACCTAACACGGGCATCCAAACACTTCCCTTTTTTTATTCTTACTTAAAAATAACTCTTCTTTGTAGCATTTGATATTAATTAGAAACAAATAAAAAGTTTGTCCAAGCAGGGCCTAAAGTCAAGTATAATTTATTAAGGGCTTAAGAACATTTGTTTAGAATAATGGATTAATGGAAGAGGAATCATTCCAAAAGAAGTGAAACTAAGAGACAGATGAAATTAAATGAGTCAATTAAGAAAATAGGAGTCTTTCATAAATAAATTGTTTTGTGCAAATTAAAGAGAAAAATAGACTGAAATGGTACACCCGCCATTTCATTCATTGAATTTTTATTCAGACAATTAGTGGGCACACAAATCATTAAATATTGGTACATAATTTAAATGGATCTCATAATTAAATGAAGTGCTTGTGCATGCATGTGATGGTACCAGCATGGTAGAATCCTAAGATGGAAAGTGAACTGCACGTACCTGGATCAAAACTGGGTCTCACCAAGGAATCCACCTTATTAGAGTCATCCAGTATGTGCACACATGATACTTGCCATTGTCTAGGTATCTGTTTTGGTTCTCTCAGCTCAACAGGTTGACACGAATTAGTTAAAGATGTGATCCTATTTAAGTCTCTTGTTTTTGTAGCTTTTGGGTCCATGGACTATAGCTATTTGGACATATTTATATAAGAAAACTGATTTAGTAGGATTATCTCAGAAAGTTGCATCTCAAACCTATTGGAATCTACCTCCAGTGGCGGCGGCGGATCCCAGTGATGCGTCGGCGGCAGATGACTTCTGACTGCCTATCTTGTTCCTTGGTGTTGCTCTTGCCGATCGCCTCTGTACGCAACGGATTTGGAGTGGACGGGAGGTTCCCACGCAGGGGCTTTCACGGGATGAGCTTCCAGGTGTTTGTGGGTTTTCTCCTGTATTTTTTCTAGTGTATTCAAGTGTATTCTACGACCTGTAATAACTGCCTTTTATAGGCAACTTGCTGCCCTTCATCCGTGATTCTTCCACCTACCGCTTCCCTCGTCTAGAGCAAATCATGGAGTCGTTACTGAAAATCCCGGTAACAGTCATCCGTTACGATTCAGCCTCATCTGTTCAGGTAACGAACTGGATGGCTAATCCAGCCGTTACCTAAGCCGAGAATGGCCACTTTATCTTGTAACATCTCCCACTTGGTCATTCGAGCCAAGTGTATCGACATACTGGTTTTCCTCCCACTTTTCAGGATTTTCTCTAGTTATATCGATTTCTAATTGCTGTTGTAATCAAAACCTGTTGTGTAGTTATTTCCCTACACAACAATTTATCCATTGTATGGTTATTTACCTATACAACAATCTATTCGTTGTATGGTCATTTACCTATACAACAATCAAACATATCTCAAACCCATATTAGTAACATGTTTTGAGAAGAGATCCTCTGCTATGCCTTTTGTTAAGGGGCCTGCCAACATTATATGAGATGGATATTTCCTTTCTCATAACCATATCATGAATATAGTGGTATTTCACCATTATATGGTTGCTTTTCAAGCAATCCTCTCCACTCTTAATAAGAGTATTTGCGGTATTGTTATCACAATAGATAACTACTGGTTCGTCTGTTATTTCCAACTTTAAATCTCGTATGAAGCGGCTTATCCAGATAACACTTGTTGCAGCCATACAGCAAGCTACATACTCAGCTTCCTGTGCATGCAATGCTACACAACCTTGTTTCTTACATGCCCAAGAAACAACACCACCTCCAAATAAGAATATTTGTCTCGAGATTGATTTGTTGTCATCTTTACTCCCAACAAAGTTAACATCTGAGTATCCTACCACTTTCAGTTCATATGCTTGAAAACACAGTTTCAAGTCCTTTGTTCCTTTTAGATATCTTAAAATCCTTTTCACAGCTACCCAATGCTGCCAACCAAGTTTACTTTAATATCTACTTACAAGACCAACAACAAAGTTGATATCAAGTCTTGTACACAACATAACATACATCAAGCTGCCAACAACTTGTGCATAAGAAATATTAGGCTTATCGTCTCATTCACCGGGAAAATTAACCTTACTTAATTTAACCCCTTTTGTAACGGGTGTATCTGCAGACTTGCATTCACCCATTTTAAACTTCTTGAGGATATAGTCAATATATCTCTCCTGACTCAGGCATAAGAGTTTAGATCCTCTATCTCGAGAGATTTTTATTCCCAGGATATGGGATGCTTCCCCCATATCCTTCATTTTAAACTTGGAGTTCAACCATGACTTGGTTTTGACAATCATCTCATTGTCGTTTCCAATTAACAATATGACATCTACATACAATGATAAGATGACAAAGTTGCTCCTATTGTTCCAAACATATACACAGTGATCAAGTTTGTTAACCACAAACCCAAGTTCTATAATGGCATTTTGAAAATTCAAATACCATTGGCGAGGTGACTGTTTAAGGTCATATAGAGATTTTTTCAACCTATATACTTTATCTTTCTAGCCTTCAACCACAAATCCTTCGGGTTGCTGCATGTATATGATTTCTTCTAAATCTCCATTTAGAAAAGTTGTATTTACATCTAACTGATGTAAATTCAAATCATAGTATGCAAATATTGTCAAGATTATCCGTATGGATGTAAATTTCGCAACTAGAGAATATGTCTCAACATAATTTATCTCATCTTTTTGTGAAAACCCTTTGCAACCAACCTCGCTTTAAACTTGTCGATTGTACCATTGACCTTGTATTTTTTTTTAGAACCCATTTGCAGTCTATAGCTTTTCTTCCTTTTGGCAAATCAGCCAATTCCCAGACTTGGTTTTTCTCAATGAATTCAATTTCCTCATCCATGGATTTCTCCCAATCTGTCGCTTCTGATGAGTTCATTGCTTGCTGATAAGTCAAGTTATCAGTCAACTCATCTAAATCTACCAAATTACACACTTCTTCTGTAAGATAAGTGTGATAATCCTTTAAGTAGGATAGAGTGGCTCTTAGCCTCTTATGTCCACTCAAGGTATCGGTAGTTTCAGGAAGATCTTCTATGGGCTCAAAAGATGATTGGTCTAAGTCTACCAAATCATCAACACATTCCTCATTGTTCTCCAAGATGTCATTCTTAGTATCTTCTAAGAATTCAACATCTCTGCTTTCAATGAGTCCATGGTTCTTATGATAAAACCGATATCCTTTTAAACATTTTGGATATCCAATAAATATACATCTCAAGGACCTGTTGTCTAGCTTATCTCTAGACTGATCAAGGATCTTCACATGTGCAATAGATCCTCACCTCTTGAGATGACCTAGGTTGGGTTTTCTTACAAACCACATCTCATATGGTATAGTGAATACAACTTTACACGGTACTATATTGAGTATGTAAATAGTTGTACTTACTGCTTCTCCCCAAAACACCCTTGAAAGAGAGGCATCAATTAACATTGACCTTGTCATATTTAGCAATGTTCTATTGTATCTTTGAGCTACACCATTTTGCTGAGGTGTCCTGGGCATTATATTTTGTTTAGCAATACCAAAGTCTTTGCAAAATTTCAAGAATTATGTCGAGGTATATTCAAATTCTCGGTCTGATCTTAAGACTGTGATTGAATGCCCTAACTGATTTTCCACTTCTTACTTATATTCTTTAAAAGCATCGAGTGCCTCTGATTTATGTGCTAAAAGATATATATACATATATCTAGAGTAATCATCGATAAAGGTTATAAAATAACCCTTTTCCTGATATGTCTTTACTCTAAAAGGTCCACATAAATTTGTGTGAATAACTTCAAATAGGGTTGTTGTCCTTGTTATTTCCTTAGGAAAAACTTTCCTTGTCATTTTTCCTTGTATACAAGCTTCACACTTAGTATTTTTCTCAAATCCAAGCAATAAGTCAAAGTTGGATAATTCCTCAACTTTTTCAGACTTATATGCCCTAGGTGTTTATGCCACATATTCACATCAATAGTTAAGGTACTCTCAATATAAGTAGAAGATGCACTATTTTTATTATCACATAATTTGAACAGTCCTTGTTCTACATCAAATTCCTCATAGAACAAAATTCTCTCATGTTTATCCACAATCACCTTATTAGGAATAAACCTAACTTCAAAACCTTTCTTTACTAAGGCAGGGACCGAGACCAGATTGTGCCTTATTGATGGCACAATTAACACATCGGTCAGTACAATTGGTTTGCCTTATACATGTATCCTGAATGACCCAATACCCAGAACATTTGAGAAAGTACTATTTTCCATATACACACGATGTTCTCCAGGTTGATATTCCTTCAGTTCTATTGCCCCTTCCTTGGTCTTCGAGATATATCTTATAGCTCCTGAGTCTATCAACCAACCTGTCACTGGGCAATCTAAATAGAAGTAATCTGAAATCACGCAGATTATATCCTGCTTCTCCGACTGTCCACGCTGTGAGTTGTTTCCTCCACCTTTTTTGTTGTGGCAGTCCCTTTTATAGTGTCTCATCTTTTCATAGTTGAAACACTTGATCCGAGAAGTGACTTCCTGCAATTTCTTAAAATTTTGACCGCCTTTCTTGTTATTTTTGTCAAACCTTTTATTTGGTTTCTTTTTCTGATTGGACTTGGAGCTAGATGCTAACTCATCCTAAACCACTAGCAATTTTTCTTTCTTGTTCTTCAGCATTGCTCTTGCTCTATTGCTAGTTTAATGGGCAACTCAAAAAGATTAATTTCAGACCCTAGTCTTAGGACAGTGATGACCATGTTCCATCATGGGGGTAGACTATTCAATATTGTTGATATCTGCATCGGCTCGGGGATGACTGATTTTGCTACGGCTAAGTCTCTAGCCATTACCAACATGTGATTTACATGCTCTACTACACTATTTCCTTCTTTTATTCTGAAGTTGTATTTTTGTAGTAGCAACTGCACATGCAATTTTGCAGTTGTATCATATTTAGCTGGTAATGAGTCAAACAACTCTTTTGCGGTCTCATATTCTTCAAAGACCCTGATCAAGTCATCCTCCAAATAGGTTAACATGATCGTTCTTGCTATGGTATCATTTTTTAGAAATGTTTTGTACATTTCTAATTGTTGCTTATTTGCGTCTAGGGGTGGCGAACGCATGGTTTTCTTTAGAACATACTCTACACCTTCCAGTGTTAGAGCCAAAGGAATTCTTCTCTTCTATGTCTAGAAGTTGAGACCGTTTAACTTTTCTGTTTTTGCCAATTCAAACACACATATCCTAGAGCTCATTTTTATATGTTTGGCAAAAGTAATAATTAAGCAATCTAAAAAGGAAACCAACATAAAAACACAAGCATACATAGCAAGAAACATGTTAGTATGATGCATGATATCAAGCAAATAATCTAATGCTCTTTTTGAAATTTTTCCCAAGGGGTTTCTGCCTCTGAACCCCTAAAAGAATACCAAGGTCAATACTGTAATTTTATCTATTTATTCCCTTTTTGTAATTTTGTAAAATCCTGAGGATAAAATCATAAAATTACTCTTTGGTATTTCTGTAAAATTCACAACTGATCGGGGTTAAAATCATAATTTTAACCTCAGAGCGAATTTGTAATTTTTCAAAAGGACAGGGGTAAATTTGTCTTTTAATTGGATGGCAGGAATGAAATTATCCTAACTAGAAAGGGTAAAACTATAAAATAATATCTTGATATTTGGTAATTTTCATAAACAGCTAGAGGGTAAAACATACTTTTCGCTCAATAAGGGCAAAATAGTCTTTTTACCTAAAAATATCTCGACAAAATGATAATTTTGCCCAATGACAACAGAGTAATATCTGAAAACCGACCAGGGCAAAATGGTCTTTTTAGACCGTTCCCCATGCGGTTTTAAAAAACCGCTAGTTTTCCCGCCCGCGGTTTTCCAAAATTGTGGATTTCAATTTTTTATTTTTTTAATACAGATACAAAAACAGAAAAAGCCTGGATACTGGTTTCAGAGAAAAGACAGGGAGGAGAGAAGGGAGAGAGGAAAAAGTGAGGGAGAAGGGGAGGGGGGCGCCGGACCCGCTAGTGGCGGCGTCCCTGGCGGGTTTCTGCTGTCACGCCTTTCTTGGAGGTTGTCGCCGGCCCTGACGGGTTTCTGCTTTCCGACTTCTGGCTATTCTTGCTTGTGGCCTTCTTGGCTTTTGGCCGTTCGGCCTCTGGCCTTTCCGGCTTGTCGCGTTTTTGGCTTCTGGTCGTTCAGCCTGTGGCCTGCCTTGCCTCTACCGACCGCCTCTGCTTCTCCTTGATCCTCTTTCCCATTTTTTTTTTCCTCCTCTCTTTCTTTTTTTTTTCTTTGCTTATATATCCATTTTTTTTTCAAGGTTTTTAGGCCTTGATAGTAGTGTTGGAATCTACCTCCAGTGGCGGCAGTGGATTCCGGTGATAAGTCGGTGACATGCGACTTTTGACTGCCTGTCTTGTTCCTTGGTGTTGCTCTTGTCGATCGCCTCTGTACCCAGTGGATTTGGAGTGGACGCGAGGTTCCCATGCATGGGCTTTCACGGGATGAGCTTCCAGGTGTTTGTGATTTTTCTCCTGTGTTTTTTCCAGTGTATTCAAGTGTATTCCACGACTTGTAATGGCTGCCTTTTATAGGCAACCTACTCCCCTTCATCCGTGATTCTTCCACCTGCAGCTTCCTTCGTCTGGAGCAAATCATGGAGCCGTTACCGGAAATCCCGATAGCGGTCATCCGTTATGATTCGGCCTCATCTGTTTAAGTAACAGACTGGATAACCAGTCCAACCGTTACCTAAGCAAAGAATGGCCACTTTATCTTATAACAAAACCCACCCAAATCTTAAATGGGGTTCAAACCAACCCAGCCTAGGGGGCCATAGTTTGAGGCACGAGGCCGAAATCGAGCACGACCACGGACTTAGGCCAACTCTCGCTGGGTTATAAACTATTTCATTTGGAATCTCGTGTCAGTTGTATTGGGTCCATAAGGGATCGTCTAATGTTTTTTCCTGTTTTTTCTTTTAAAGACTAAAGCAGAAAGTAACGAGACGTCGAGACTAAAACACAACCCAGAATTACAACGCCACCAGTAACATAGCCTACATGGTAGACGGGTTACGTTCGGGTCAGATCAAATAATGCCCGACAGCTTAAAATATGTAGTTGGTGTGGCTTTTCGTTTAATGTTGGGTTGGACGTGGAATATGTGGTGGTGCTGCCAAACCCGCGTGAATCGGACGCCCGCGTGGATCCCACCTCATCTTTTCCGAATGCACCGACTGTTCCAGATGAAGTTACTGTAATGTACGTGGGAGTTCTCGGAATGGACAGAACTGAACCTCTTTCACGTTCGCAACACAAAGCTGCAACGAAACACGATTGTCAGCCAAAAACGATACAAAACATCGGGTCAGATTTGGACGTACAAACATGATCCTAAACGCGAAATTGCTCGCAATTGCAGACCCGACATGAAAATGACCTGAAGAGTCGATCCAAAGTGACAAAGAGAATGACCTGGTTTCGGCATGAAGATAAAGTGATTGGAGAACAGAATCGAAACACGAAATCGCCGGCTTACCTTCTTTCCTCCCGTTGGTTTCTGATTACTTAATTGAAGATAAATATTTCAACAATTCCATCTTTGAGATTATCAATTGAGATTTAAATTTAAAAAGGAAAAAAATATTATTGTACCTTTTACAAGTGTGCTAAGTGTACATGAGACTATTTTGTTTTTTTGCCTTAATTAACAATTGTGATCTTTAATGAGATATGAGCATGGTTGGGTGTGCGTATGGACTATGTCACTATGCTCTTTCTCTCTCTCTCTCTCTCTCTCTCTATATATATATATATATATACTTGCAGAATAACAAATCCCATATGAAGACTATCATATTAAGGGCTATTAATAGTTGAATTTGATGAATATAAAAATAAAAGTACTTTTGTACTATGGTAATAAGAAAATATAGAATCACTTTTTGTTTTTTATTTGTATAATGGTCAATGTTTTATTGTTCTTGATTGCACAACCATGATATGGGAGTATATTATTAGGAAGCACCCTAGCATTCACACACACACACATCTATGTATATATATATAGAGAGAGAGAGTAAAATTAATAAATGGTAAAAAAAAAGTACAAAATCATTAAGGTGAAATTTAAGACCTGTGTGGTAGAGAACGAATGGCCTAACCAACTGAGCTGCTAGCAAAGGACATATCAAGTCGCCTCCCCGAACGGTTTTCGTGCATCATAGTAGTGTGAAGTGTGAACATAAGATGTATGACAGTTAAATTATGTGACCATCTGACTCACAGAATTGTTTGATAATAGAGTACGAATTTTCATTGTCTATAAATTAATCATCTAACGTGGAAATAATATGCCTGTGTATTCCTTTTTTCTTGTACTTGATTTCGTCAAATTTGGTCAGCAGCCTGATGCCATTCCTAATCTGTATCTTCAAACAACAATTCGCAAGGGTCCTATTTCTCGATGTTTTTAATTTCTTTAAAGAAAACATATTCTTTTGACTGCCGTGAATGAGTAATCGAAAACCCATACCAATGGTTTCAAACTATCCATTTCAGTTTTCTTGGAAATCAGAACTGGACCGGGACTGAGCTGGCTCCAGTTTCAGTTTGGAATCATTGGAGCTAGATCAAATAATTAAACGACTTAAAATGAAGAAATGTAACCAGCAGTTTGGAACCATCTATTTGGGTTCCAATAAATGTTAGATTGGAACTGGATGGTCCCTGATTCTAGATCTGATGTGACCGGTTTCAGTTTCAACCGGTTCTTGAACCTGGTTTGGTTCCATCCGAGACAGTCCATTATGTTCAAAGTTGTTTATGCCCGTCCTAGACAACTCCTACTTTAATGCCATAACTCAACAACAACAACAACTAAGCCTTTTCTCATACTACATGGGGTCGGCTACATGGATTTTTTGTTTCCACGTAGCCCTATCATGTGCTCGATGTAGTAAAATAATCAAACAATAAACACATTAGACAACACAAAGATATTGAAGCAAGTTCCATTTAAAACACACTCCACACTGTCACCGACAATGGATTTGATACCATCAAGCGATGTAATGTCCAATGCAGTGTGATTTTCTCAGAACTTTTAAACGAATGTTTCTCAATTACCAGTAAGCTCATAAAGACATTGCATTTATGGTCGTATTCTTCACTTCGTTTTTGGTTACAGCAGGGAGGGAGAAGCGGTACGTGTGCCTTAGGTATCGTTCCCACAAGTCGTGGCCTTCATCTTGTAAGTCCAAGTATCCTACGAGGTGAGAAAATGCTCTTTCTCTCTCTCTCTCTCTCATATATATATATATATATATGAGAGAGAGATTGGATCTTACTCACCACTCATGCTACCAACTTATGTTTCACCATTGCTTTCCGGTGGCATGAAGTAATAAAGTTGTTCTTCATAGTTTTTCAAATATCTTCACAATCTCCAAAATTAAATTAATTGTCTTGAAAGACCATGATCGGACATGAGTAAACAATATGAACGGTGAATATGATCCAATTTTCACACACACATATATATATATACATTACGAATCTCAATTACTCAAATTGTGCAGTCCTGTTCTTACCATTAACACACTTTCATAATGTGCACTACACCTGTGAGAAAGTTTTATTTGGTTTTCTTCGTTTGACCACATCGTCAGTCTTGAACATTGCGACAACCTCAAGTTGAAAATATAGCCATGTAGAAGAATTCATTGTGAACATATCATGAGCTTTCACACCTTAGGCATCGATTCATTTGCTTAGTTATGTTGCAGATAAGAGAAGCCAGAAAAGTGAGTCGTCCACAGTTTGACATGGATGCAAGAACATGAAGACTCACTTTAATGGTCTTCGTTCTCCTTTCTTTATATATTTTTTCTTAATTGCTTGCTTCTAGCATGTGTTTGGAAGTTTAGAGTCCTACTCAAACAACTTTTCGAGCAAGATACCTGCCCTGCCACGGCTACCCCTCAGTTTCTTTTTTCAAAAATTTTCTGGAAATAGCCCAGGTCTACTCTTTTATTTACGTGTCCAGTCAATCATGTTTTACAATTTCCAATTAGCCACTCGGTATTGAATACGAACATTTAGCTGCAAATGTTAACGAACATGACACTCGTTTTATTTGGTAAATGGCTTTCTTGCGTAACTACATGACATTCAGCTAGTTCGTTGTATTATTTTTTTTCAGTTACAAGAGGAGGCTGAAGCCTAACACCCACCCACACGTGCACCCTCTGGGAGTCGAACTCCCTGCCAGCATGCTAGAGCGCCCTGCCGTTGAGCTAACACTCTCGGTTCAGTTTGAGTGATTTTAAACAGCTTCCATTGTCTATCATGTTTAAGTGATCTTAATGTTAACATGAGGCAAGTAATTGGTTGTAAGTAAAAAAGTGAACTCGACTTTTTGGTCACTACTTGAATCCATACGGTTTATTTTTGCTGAGCAGTCAGCAGAAGTCGATGAAGAATACTCCCATCTACAATAGTGGATTGAACAAAAGCTGCACCCCGATCCCCATTTTTCTACTGGTGGGTGCAAGTAATGATACATGGAATTTAAGCTAGGATACATTGTGGTTTTTTCCCGTCTACCAAGTTAGTTCAAAACTCTTTAATGACCTTGCCCAAAGATGACGAAGAACCCAATTTCACGTTATCAGGGTGACGTACTTGTTAATTTGATTGCTAGCTTAACAACCATATCATTATTGAATACTAAATTTAAATATAATACAAACTTTATACTATTATGTTTAACATACAATTATTAGTAATATTGCTCAAATTTACAATTAATTAATATGTAAGTATAAAATTAAACATAAGCTCATGTTACGGTTTATCTGACAAGTGATATTGCCGTGACAAATGACATGATACTGACATGGCATATGATATGACGACTTAATCAACTAATATAAGTTGACATAGCAGTTGGTGTGACAACTAATGTGTCATGTTGGATCAATAGTAAAGATGTTATGTATTTGTCAGAAATTTGATGAATAACCCAAACTACAACTTAGCTTAGAAAACTTTTTAAAATAGAAATACAAAAATGAAAAATGATCATATATATTTATGAAGTTTTTCTATTGTTTATGATATGGTAATTATTTAAGATATTATTTTAATATTATTACTATTACATATTTGTATTATATTATTAATAATTTATAATATTATATGGGTCACTGTTGTAGAGAGATATCCTAGTCTGTTGGATGCACTAACATCTTTCCCTCACAGTCTAAGTGTCCCAAGGGTGTTGCGTGCCAATGATCAAATTATGATATGAAACAAATCTAGATCAGGTACATCCAAATCCAGTAATTAAAAAATTCATCAAACACTACATTTCAACTATTGTGTATTTTGGTTGGCTCTCTGTGTGTGTATGTTGTGTGTGTGACAATAAGAAGAAACAAAGCTCTGCACTAGTTCTAGCACTCCCAGATTTTAACAAAGCTTTGTGGTTGAGTGTGACGCATCTGGTGTGGGTATTGGTGTTGTCCTAACTCAAGAGGGAAAACCTATTGCATTTTTTAGTGAAAAACTGAAAGGAGCTGCTTTAAACTATTCAACATATGACAAGGATCTGTATGTTTTGATTCATGTCCTCTATCATTGGCAACACTATCTCCTTACAAAAGAGTTTGTAATACAAATTGATGCCCAAGAAAAGTTAAGTCGCAGACATGCAAAATGGGAGGAATTCTTAGAGATGTTTCACTATATTATTAAATACAAGAAGAGTGCCACCAACATTGTAGCTGATGCTCTTTGTAGGAGGTATACTTTGGTTTTATTGGCTAGCACCAAACTCATGAGCCTTGGATTTATCAAGGAAATGTACACCCAAGACCCACAACTGATGAAATTTGCATTGCACTCCACAAGTTCGAACAAGGTTTCTACCTGCATAATACATACCTTTTTCGTTTTGGAAGAATCTATATACTAAAAGGATCCATACAAGAACTTTTGATAAAAGAAGCTCATGATGGAGGACTTGCCAGCCACTTTAGAGAACAAAAAACGTTGGAGATCCTCAAAGAACACTTCTACTAGCTAGAAATGAGGAGACATGTCCACCACATCCTGGAACATTGCATCCTTTGCAAAAAGGCCAAGAGTACCGAACACGTCAACCAACCTCTACCGGTCCCAAATCATCTTTGGAAAGCACTTAGTATGAATTTTGTTCTTCGTTTAACCTACACCAAGCGATGGAAGGATTCTATTTTTGTTATTGTCGATCGTTTCTCACACACATGGCTCATTTTATTGCTAGTCATAAAACAGATGATGCTTCACACATTGTTGAGTTATTCTCTCAAGGAATTGTGAGGTTACATGGGATCCCATGATCCATCATCATCATCTATCGGTTCCAACTATTCTGCCCAATCAAAACAAATCTTGGGACGAACGGCTGACATGGATAGAATTCATGAACAATAGAGCTCGCACTACATGACTGACTCCTTTTGAAGCTGCATATGGGTACCACCCTCTCACACCTTTAGATCTGTTCAGTCTCAATACAGGTCATCCAGAAGGTTTGAAAGAAAAGCAACGTGCTAAAGATGTTCAAAAGTTTCATGAAGATATCAAGAAGAAGATAGAAGTCAACTCCATAAAATATGCAGAGGCTACCAACAAGCACAAGAAACCCATTCAGTTTTAGCTAGGAGATTTCATCTGGATACACCTCTGCAAAGAACGGTTTCCTCAACAAAGATCTTCCAAACTAAAGCCAAGAGTAGATGGTCCTTTCAAAGCTCTTATCAAGGTCAATTAAAATGCCTACACTATTGACCCTAAGCATTATACATTGTCACCCACTTTCAACATTAGAGACCTAACTCTTTATGTGTCAGACTCTGAAGATTAGGATGTTCTTCTCCAATCCGGCAAGAATGATGTGCACATCAGTCCAAATTCATCAATGGGGCCCACTCGGCCACACACAAGGTCCACGATGAGACAAAATTCTAAATTCATCCAATTAGTTAAGAAATATATTAATGAGAGCATCTCCATTGGAAGTGGTTGTAATCCCACAACCGAAAGTCTCAAAAACGTCCTCTCTCCAGGAACCAGAAGACTTAAATGCTAAAAACTATCAACTATAGAATTAATTCATGATGGTGTTTTTTAGGGTAATTAAAGCATGAATTTGTCCAACACATGGGAAACATGGAAGTAGTCCAGGAAATTAGATTTTGTGTTCTCAATGCTTGGGAAAATAGGATGATGCATTTAACCACCCTTGGAACCTGCATCTAGATTTAATTGTTGCGTGAAAACTTGTATTTTGATTTATTTCTGTATGGCCAACTTTGGGGTTCTTGTTCAAGCTTAAATAGATCTCTTAGTAGAATGAAGAAAACAACATCCATTTTCTAGCGAAATTATGTTCTATTATCTAATTCAGTTCAGAATTAGTGGTCATATAGTTTTCTTAGTTCTCTCTTATCAGTTAAATTTGTGGTGAGTGCATGAGAATTCTCCATAAACCAATTGCGAGGCTCATTCAAAATAGAGGGAGGTTGTTGCTGAATGGGAATGCATCAATCTTGGCAGTGAGATTTTGGCTTTTTCAAATTAATAGAAATGTTTTGCTCGTTGAATATCTTAGCTTATAGAGTGGCTTTTACTTCCTTGACTGTTGAATGCATGTGTAAACACCCAAAATCAAAATTTTCCTAAACTTCCAATTTTAAAAATTCAAATAATTTAGAACCTTTTTAAAAAGTTCAAATATTTTAGAAATACTTCAAGGTAAAGGTTTTAAATTCAAGTTAAAAAGCTCATATGATTCAAAGCAAATTAGGCGAACAGGTGAGACCCAACGCAATCCAGAATCGAGCTCAAGTTCCGAAAGCTAAGGGAAGGACTAGGTTAAAGGCATATCTTCCTCAAATAAATCAAACTACCTAGGCCATCAGCAAAGCATCTCAAGTTGATTATGCAAATCAAGGAGCCGTTTGGATCAACCTGGGGATAAGGATGAGTTAGTTCATTTCGAATTAAAGTTGTTTTGGAGCTGGTTATAAAGATTTATTAAAATTTTGTTCAACCCGTATATCAAGACCCAAGCAAGCAAGATGTACTGGAGATTGATCAGGGCACCCATTCAATAAGAAGTAGATGTGCTGTGAATTTTCCATTCTTACTTAGTACTCTATGTGTTTGATTTCGTGATTCTACCTCAATATATTCTATAAAATACTCTATATTCTCTAATCCCCTCTATGCTTAAGCTAAAATATATATTTCCATTCATTTTCCTTCAAAATTTGCTTGGTGTTGTTGGGTTGTTGCAACTTAAATTCGGGTGAGTTTGCATTCATGTATATTCTAAAAACGAAATTCTGTTTTTTCAGCATCTGTATACCTTGATTGTCATAATTTTCATTCTCTGATCTATGATATGAATGATATGAAATTTTAGGCACAACACCTACACATACCAACACATTAGAAATAAAATTACAAGAATTTTAGGATCGTGAAACCTTGTGAATAAAATTGGCCAAGGTCGGACAAACTCAGTTCTGTTTCTTGCATAGTTAGTTTTCCTACAATAGGGGTTAGGTAAAAGTCTCATATCTTTGTCTGTATAAATCTAAATTTGATAAAATTAGTCTCATCAGAAAGATAATATCCATAGATTTCCGAAAATACTAAAATCATAATATTTGGAGTTCTGTACACTGAGATACAGAGGATTATTTGAGCATATATATTTCTGTCACAGAACGTCTTGAAACTATTGAGTTAAGTCCAGTCTCTGATTTAATTCTGCAAATTTACTGTCCCAAAATTCAAAATAAAAAATGATTTAGGATCTAAACACTTCAGGCTATAACTTGTAAAATTTTTATAAATTTTGGAGACCTCTAGACTATCAAGAAAATTTTGGGAATAAGTTCTGAAAACAAGACTAGTTTATGTTTTTCAGAACTTGTTGATTTTCAAGCTTGAAACTAAGTGCACCCATTATTTCTTAGCAAAATACCTTATTTTCATGTGAATTGGAAAATATCACCTATGTATTCGAAATCCTTAAGCGCTTAGGCTGACCCTTGAGCATCGGTTCAAGAAGGCCTAAAGCGAAAAGAGCTTGCTTAGCCACAATCGCCAATTAAGTCAGATTTTCATACACTTTGCTAATTTTTGGAAAATAGCTGACACGCTCGCACATGAAGTAGAACTGAAATTCTTATTTCAAGTCTCTACATAGGCTTGGAGTGAAAATTTCACTTCTACAAAATTGGCATGCCCGGTGGGACTTGAGTCTTGAAGGATTTTAAGCTTAGGTGAAAAATCCTAATTCTAAAATTTTTCAAAGTCATGGTGTTAATCTTTAACTTGTGCACAGGTTTTTCTTATCTCAAAAGCATGTCTAGTTCGGACGGATCATGTGAAGTATCGAGCCGGGCTTCATGCTCATGAAGTCCTATTTCGAAAAGATTTTCAAAGACATATTACAAAAATAGAGAAGATTCACTTGTTTCCCTTAGAAGAGATTTCAAACTCTTAAGAGAAAAGATTGTTGCCTTAAGCCAAGAGGCCAAAACGGTGGAATCATGTTCTTTTCATGAGAAACAAGTGAGAGCTCACAAGAGATCAAACTGATCAAAGAAGCCCAAAGAGACCTCAATAGTAGAAGGGGAAAAAGAATACAAATCCTTCACGCTGAAAGATAGGAGAGCCTTACAACAATTGTTGAAAGGTCAAACTAAGGAGAAGAAATCATACGCACTATCAGACTTTCTACCATCCGATTATCAAACCAATAGTGGTGATGACATACTGAATTTCCATCGGTATGACGAAAGTGGGGATCCTAGATCCCACCTTCAACTCTTCTCCCGTAGGGCTTACAAGAAGAAAAATGATTCAACGAAATGGATCTATTGGTTTTCCCTCTCCCTTAAAGGAAATGTTTCAAAGTGGTTGGCTTCCAATGATGTAAGCCAATTTGATACCTTTGAAGAGTTAGCAAATTGCTTTATGCAATGATTTTCTCATAACGTGAAAGTCACCCCCACCTTGAACCCTCTAAGGAATACTAAATAAGCACCTAATGAGGATGCCCACGCATTCATCGTTAGGTGGAGGTCACTCTTGGAGAAGTTAGAGAGCCCATCTCTGAAGGGTGTGTTGTGATGCTCATCCTTGAAAAATTTAAAACGGATTTAAAAGCTCTTCTCTCTCTCCACGAAATCTCAACATTTCATAAACTGATAAAAAAGGCTTCACTTTTCGAAGCTAATTTGAAAAAGGGGGTTTATGAAGATTTGTGGAAGGGGAGAACGTTTCAAAAAACTCGATTTGAAAAACCAGGGGCATATAGGCAACCCATGGCAGACAATGGGGCAAAACCCCAAAAGATTGCAGATGTCCGCATAAAATCAAGTCCGACTGGCCTTTCTAAGAAATTTGAACAAAAACATGCTAAGAAACCTTAAAAGAAATTCAAAATGAGGGAGTTCACCCCATTGGGACAACCAATCACGAAAGTTCTAGACCGCTTTCTGGCCCAAGGAATGGTCACCCTCCCTGCTCTGCCCGAGGGAACACCCCTTAAAGAAAAATTTTTGAATGAGTTTTGTAAGTATCATAGGCTCAAGGGTCATGATACAAACAAATATTTTACACTCTTAAATAAAATAGAGGACTTGATCGAGCAAGGAAGGCTCCACGTCATGGAAGAACCGAAGCCCTCCCAAGCAATCCTAAAAGAATCATTCCCTAACCACGTGAGCATTAGCGGAAAGGGAAAAGAGTACGCCTTCTCTCACTCATGGATCATGCATTGCATATGATACATACTACTTGCCACACACCACCTACTCTTGTAATAAAAAAAGCCAAGCAAGTAGTGATTCGGGGAGCGCTTAGAGTCTCACCCCCGGCTAGAGCCTTATTAGAAATTCGTGGTGCTCCGAAGCATCGAAATAGAGCCAAGATAGGAACATGCCTTAGGAAAGGTGTGGGCAAGGTGACTAGGTCCGGGAGGATCTATCAACCCCCACACTTAGCTAAAAATTCTAGCAAAGAAGTGATCGTTATACCCGACCCTTCAAAAGCATGAATCCCTAATGCACCTCATGGTATGGACAAGGGTAAAAATATGATGTTAACCCTTTATGATTTCAAACTTCACCTTTCAAAAATTCCCATAAACATGTCTATCCTAGAGTTGATCCGAACCTCACCTAGACAAAGACAAGTCTTAGAAGGGATCCTAGAAAGGGCCAAGGTTAACCCTCCATAACTCCCGAGTTCTTATCCTTCTTGGTCTCCCCGATATGTGCTATGGAGAATGAGTTGGAAAGACCATATATGGCTCATAACTAAGCCTTGCATATAGAGGTGGTCTTGAATCACCACACTCTAGACAAGTATTTAGTAGATGGGGGAGGAGGTCTAAACATCATTTCGTTACACGTGACCTTCCAAGTAGGAGTAACTATGTCTTGCTTAGAGCCAAGTTCCATAATTATTACGGGATACGATGACAATGCATCTCATCCTTTAGGAGCCATAGAATTACCCATGAAAGTTGGGAACATTCGATACACGGGATTGTTTTATGTCTTAGACATAAATCCTCATTACAACCTTTTGTTAAGAAGGCCATGGATTCATAGCTTCCGGGCTGTGCCTTCCACATTCCACAAGTGTGTGAAAATTTCATATGAAAACCAAGTAGTGGTGATTCTAAGAGAAGACCACCCACAACTCAAGGAAATCCAGATTTTCCCTTGTATATCAAGTCATCCATCCCATAAGCAAGTCATGGGGGAGCTTCCCCCACCCTTAGTCAAGTTTCCCTTAGTCGACCCCTACTTAGGAGTCATCCACCTTTTAGAGAAGGTCAAGTTGATTCCAATTAATCAAACAAGGGTCGTGTGCATCCAAGGGCAGCCTAAGCCATGCCAAAGTGAAGCCCCTCCCTCTAGGGTCGTGTGTATCCTAGGGAAGACCAAGTCATCCATTACTCGTGTCTCTAAGCCCCTAGCCAAGTCTAAGTGTGTGTACGTACATGATATGGGCGATACCATGTTCTAAGGCCATCTATTATACAAAAAAATTTCAAAACTCAAAAAGCCTTGGAACATGATGTTGAATATGGGGTACACACCTTATCGAGGTCTAGGAGCCCATAACCAAGGTAGGCTAGAACCAATCCTACCTAATCCTAACTCGAGTTGATATGGATTGAGCTATACCCCATCCATACCCCCTGAATAACCTCCTAAGACTACTTGGGTCAAGGGTGCCCTAGAACCCACTAACACCAAAACCTATGACTTACACCTCTTGTTTAGAGCCTAATTCATGGTGTTTTCTTTGTAGGTTTAATGGAAGACCCCTTCTTATCCGAAAATCCAAAAAAATTATATATTTGCAAAAGCCAAAAAAATTTAAAAAATCCTCAAAACCCAAAAACATTCGAAAAATCTAAAAAATCTCAAAAAGAACGTGGTTTATGTTCCTTCTCCTAGTCTTTGTTTGTAAAAAACCAAAAAAATTGAAAGCCATGAAAATTCTAAAAAGAATGTGGTTTATGTTCCTTCTCCTAGTCTTTATTTGCAAAAAGCCCAAAAAATTGAAAAATCTGAAAATACCAAAAAGAAAATCTTGTATATTCATCCTCCTAGCTTTTGTTTTCAAAAAGACAAAAAAAATGAAAATTTTGAAAATTTCAAAAATATTGGCCATGTAAAAAGCCCATTTTCAAGTTCCTCAAAAATTGTATATATCCCTAAACCAAAATCGTCCAAACTTGTTGTTCACAATTCCACTCTTTTGCCTAACACTTCCCTAGCAATGAAAGTGCTTGAGAATGATCAAAGAAAGGAGGAAGATCCCCTCATCCATGAGGAAGATCAAGCCTCTGAGCTCCCTAAATGTCACAGAATCCTTGACTTGGAAAAATCATCAAATTCTGTAGGAGAAAATTTTGTAAAAATCAACCTAGGGGGTGAGTCTAATCTAAAGTGTGTTAAGATAGGTGCATATTTGCATGAGCATGAGAAAACATCATTCATTGCATTCTTGAAATCTTATGTTGATGTATTTGCATGGACCTATGAAGACATGCCGGGTCTAGACCCAAAAATCGTGGAGCATCATCTACCCTTAGAACCCAATGTCAAACCCATAAAGCAAAAGCTTAGGAAAATCCATCCCAATGTTCACTCCCAAGTGAAAGAGGGTTTAGAAGATATTTTAAAAGCCGGATTTATAAAACCCATTGCTTATTCCGAATGGCTTTCAAATATTGTTGTGGTTCAAAAATCCAATGGGAAAATTCAAATTTGCATTGATTTTAGAAATTTGAACAAAGCCACTCCAAAAGATAATTTTCCTCTTCCAAACATTGATTTGATAGTGGATAGCACTACAAATCATGGAATGTTTTCTTTTATTGATGGTTATTCAGGTTATAATCAAATCAAGTTGGCACCAAAAGATCAAGCAAAAACTGCTTTTACTACACCTTGGGACACATACTGTTACATGGTTATGCCATTTGGTTTGAAAAATGCCGGTGCCACATACCAAAGAGCCATGACTACCATTTTCCAAGATCAAATCTATGAGCTCTTGGAAGTATATGTGGATGATCTTTTGGTAAAATCAAAAACTCGATGCACACACATTGAATCTTTGCAAAAAGTTTTCGAAAGTCTTAGGCTTTATAAAGTGAAACTAAACCCTAAAAAATGTGTCTTTGGAGTGGAATCGGGCAAGCTCTTAGGGTTCATGGTAAGCCAAAGGGTTATTGAAGTCGACCCCCTCTAAGTGTAGAGCCATCATAGACATGCCTCCACCCTCTAATTTGACCTAAATCCGAAGCCTCCAAGGTCGACTCCAAGCAATTAGGAGATTTATCTCCAATCTAGCAACAAGATACGAACAACTTTTAAGAAAAGGGGCGAAATTTGAATGGGATGATGATTGCCAAAAAGATTTCGAAAGATTGAAAACTTATTTGGTAAATCCACTAATTTTAAAACCTCCAAAGCAAAGAAAACCTTTATTGCTTTACATTTCCATTCATGTGAATGCATTGGGTGCTTTACTTGCTCAATATGAGGATGATAGCCATAAAAAATATACTATTTACTACATTTCGAAAACTCTATTGGCATATGAAAGAAATTATCAAGCCATGGAGAAAACGTGCTTGGCCTTGGTGTGGGCTTGTCAAAAGTTTAGACATTACTTCTGGATCATGAAATTTGGATAGTGTCTAAGCTTGATCCAATCAAGCACTTGTTTGAAAAACCTATCCTAACGGGTAGTTTTGGTAAATGACAGCTCCTCTTAATGGAGTATGATTTAAAATTTCATCATCAAACCTCCATTAAGGGACAATCCCTAGCCGATCATGTGGCCGAATTGCCTCCTGAAGATACGTATCCCATACTTGATGAAATGCCCGATGAAGGCATATTTGCAAACGAATTTCAAAGCCATATTTTAGCAAACTGTTTTAATTAAAATCAAGTATAGAAAATGTATTTTGATGGGGCAAGGAATCAACAAAGGGTAGATGTAGGAGTCATCCTCATATCCCTTGAAAAGAGAGAGATCCCCATTGCCATTCGACTACATTTTGAATATTCAAATAATATGGCCGAGTATGAAGCACTCATACAAGGCCTAAAAATTTTGAAAAATCTAGGGGTATCACGTATTGAAGTCTTTGGAGATTCCATGCTTGTTATAAACCAAGTTTCGAAAATTTGGCAAGTCAAAAATGAAAAACTCATACCATACCATGAATTGGCCACTAGATTGGTCGATTCTTTCCAATCATACATACTCACTCACATAGGTAGAGAGGACAATACCATAGCGGATGCCCTCTCATCTCTAGGATCATCTCTAAGGGTCGATCCTACCATGGGAACTCGATCCTTAGAAATTTGGCACTCACCCACTCCATCCACTCATGATTTGGAGATTTGACAAAATGACCAAAATCTAATTGAAAAACCTTGGTTTCATGATATTAAAAACTTTTTAGAAAATGGAGGATTTCCCAAATTTACTTCTTCCAAAGATAAAGCTTTGATTCAAAAAAATTCAACCCAAGATGTGATTTTGGGAGGGGTTTTTTACAAAAAGAGTTTTGCCGGCATCTTGTTGAGATGTGTAGACCTTGATGAGGCTAAGACCATAATGCATGAGTTCCACGATGGAGAATGTGGAGGCCATGTTAATGCAAATATGATAAACATGAAGATACTTAGGGTCAGTTATTTTTAGTCCACCCTTAAGCAAGATTGCCATGATCATGTTAGGAAATATCATCAATGTCAAGTGCATGGACATGCCATTTATATCCTATCGTCCACCTTGCATTCCGTTGTAAGTCCATGGCCCTTTGCTATGTGGGCATTTGATATCATAGGACCAATCTCCCCAACTGCATCCAATGGACATAGGTTCATATTAGCAGCCACCGAGTATTTTTGTAAATGGGTTGAAGCTACCTCCTTGGCTAATGTCCAAGGATAACATGTATTGGCATTCATTAAGAAAAACATCTTAGCTCGATTTGGAGTGCCAAGAGACCTAGTGTCTGATAATGGCACACCCTTCAAGAATGAGAAGATGGAAAAGTTATGTAATATCTATGACATAACTCAACACTTCTCATCGCCTTACTACCCTCAAGGCAATGGCCAAGCCGAAGCCACGAACAAGACTCTCATAAGCATCATTGAGAAAACCTTAGAGAAGGGTAGGACATGGCATGAGAAGCTTGATGAAGCCTTATGGGCTTATAGAACTTTCATTCGAATGCCCACAAATGTCACACCATTCGAGTTGATCTATGGTACGAATGCCATACTCCCCATTTATACAAAATTGCATTCATTCCATACATCACTTGCACTCAACCTACCACTAGAGACTTTGCAATATGTTAGAATGGCTGAGCTTGAATTGTTAGATGAAAAAAGGCTCCTTGCTATGGATCATACACATGTATACCGGCAAAAGATAGCCCAACATTATGAGAAACACATGAAGGCTCACCACTTCAAAGTGGGAGACCTTGTATTGAAAATCATCCACAATCGTGACCCACATCTACTTGGAATGTGGCGGCCCAAGTGGGATGGTCCCTATGTTATAAGGGGAACGACCACCAATAATGTATATTGGTTGATTGATGTTGAGGATAGAAAGTTAGTAGACCCTATAAATGCCTAGTACTTGAAAAAATATTTTGTATAGGGTTTATGTTAAATTTCTTTCGAAAAGATTTGTAAAATGGATCTCCTTTGAATTTCTTGAAAGAATGATCAAGATTGATTGTATGACCCTGAATAAGGGAATCGATACTTTATGAAAAGTAGAGTTTTCAAAATTGTGTGATAACATTTCAAAAATCTTTAGCTTACAAAATAGAGCCTTGTTCAATATAACAAAATATTTTCAAGTGGTAGATGCTATTATGAAATAGGGTGATATTGGTTAAACCGACTAATCCAAGGGATAAGTTTTTTCTCCCATTTTACTTCTCTCTCCAAAAGAAAAATTGATAAAATCAAAAGGAAAAGAGAATACAAAAACTCCTCCAAAAAGAGGTCTTCCCTCAAACAGAAAGAGGGAATACAAAAATTCCTCCGAAAAGAGGTATTCTCTTTAAATGAAAAAGAAAAAGAAAAGGAGAGAGAATATGAAAAGAAAAAAAAATCCTCCAAAAAGAAAAGAAAAGGAGGCCCTCCATATTGATAGAAAGAAAAATGCCAAAAGCTAAAAAAAATAGCAATTTTTCGTCTCATTCCCTTAAACCACGAGACGCTTTAGAAGGGACCGTGGTAATTCTTTCCCATATCCCTACAACTTATCCCAATGAAGAAAGATTTATCGAGAAAAATCCTAAAGTAGGAATAGAATCTACTTATTTGGATTTCATTTCATTTGAGAATTAGACTATGTTGTGTGGGAAATGGAATTTTAAAGTGTTTTCCAAAATTTTCTACAAAACCTCTGCTAAGTACCAAATGAAGGAAAATATAAAAAATCAGAAGTCCTTTTGATTGAAGCTAAAAGGAGTTCCCTTTTAGAAATAAATTTCAAAAACCTGAAATGTCAAAACGATGTGGGATTATCCTACTAGGGGCAGCCGGCCTTCATAGGCTCTCCCCCAAGCTCATTCATGCCTTAAGTGAGTCTCTAAAACCTCACACTTCATTTGCATCATCCACACCATGCATGCATACATTCAAAGTCGTCCATGCATGATCATACTTAAGACTAGCACCCAGTGCAGGTCAAGTCCCCTTTGGCTAAGAATCCCCTCTTCCTCTATAATCCAAGGAAAAGGATTTTGTGAAATGAAGGATGATTTATATTCTCAAAAAAATTTAGGGAAGTAAATCCAAAAGAGTGTTTTCTTCTTTGTCATTATCTAAATAAATTTGGATTAATGCCAAAGAGGGGCATCTGTAAACACCCAAAATCAAAATTTTTCTAAACTCCCAATTTTGAAAATTCAAATAATTTAAAACCTTTTTAAAAAGTTAAAATCCTTTAGAAATACTTCAAGGTAAAGGTTTTAAATTTAAGTTAAAAAGACCATATGATTCAAAGCAAATTAGGGAAATAGGTGAGACCCAACGCAATCTGGGATCGAGCTCAAGTTCCGAAAGCTAAGGAAAGAATTAGGTCAAAGGCATATCTTCCTCAAACAAATCAAACTACCCGAGCCACCAGCAAAGCATCTCAAGTTGGTTATGCAAATCAAGGAGCCGTTTGGATCAACTTGGAGATAAGGATGAACTAGTTCATTTCAAATTAAAGTGGAGGGACGTTTTGGAGCTGGTTATAAATATTTATTAAAATCTTGTTCAGCCTGTATATCAAGACCCAAGCAAGCAAGAGGTACTGGAGATTGATCAAGGCACCCATTCAAGCCTAGTCGGGTACATTTGGGTTCACTCAACTAGGGCTAAGCGTGTTCAATTGGAAGCCAAGAGCCAGCCCACATGGGGCTGGTCCATATTGCCTAAAGGGGGACCACATGACCAAACCTTGGGGCTAGATATGGGTCATAGAAGGCCCGCCCCAAGGAAGGGCCTAGAAGAGGCCCCCCTTGGTCTTGGAGTGTCTTGGGTGCTTACCAAGGAAGGGTTGCATCTGGGGAAACCGTGGGCTGCTAGGAAAGAGTGGAGAGAGGGAAAAAGAGGGTAGATCCTAGGCTAAGTGCTGCAAGCATTTGGGGAAACCGTGAGTGAGAAAAGGAGAGTGAATCAAGGAGAGTGTGGGCCGAGAATCATCTCTTGGAGCCGATTCTTGGAGAGAACCTTATAAGTATTTCTCATCCTTCATTCTTTCATATATCTTCTTCATATTCAAATTGAAAGGGGTTGTATTAATGGAGCTTTATCTCCCCCCATGATATAATAAGAAGTAGATGTGTTGTGAATTTTCCATTCTTACTTAGGCACTCTATGTGTTTGACTTTGTGATTCTAATCTAATATATTCTATAAAACACTTTATATTCTCTAATCCCCTCTATGCTTATGCTAAGATATATATTTCTATTCATTTTCCTTCATAAATTTGCTTGGTGTTGTTGGGTTGTTGCAATTTAAATTCGGGTGAGTTTGCATTCATATATATTCTAAAAACGAAATTTTGGTTTTCTAACATCTGCATACCTTGATTGCCGTAATTTTCATTCTCTGGTTTGTTATCCAAATGATATGGAATTTTAGGCATAATACCTACACATACCAACACATTAAAAATAAAATTGCAAGAATTTTAGGACTGTACAACCTCGTGAATAAAATTGGGCAAGATCGGACAAACTCAGTTCTATTTCTTGTACAGTTAGTTTTCCTGCAACAGGGGTTAGGTAAAAGTTTCATATCTCTGTCTGTATGAATTCAAATTTGATAAAATTAGTCTCATCGGAAAGATGACATCCATAGATTTTCAAAAAGACTAAAATCATAACATTTAGAGTTCTGTACACCGAGATACAGAGGATTCTTTGAGCATATGTATTTCTGTCACAGAACGTCCTGAAATTGTTGAGTTAAGTCCAGTCTCTGATTTAATTCTACAAATTTACTATCCCAAAATTCAAAGTAAAAAGAAATTTAGAATCTAAACACTTCAGGCTATAGCCTATAAATTTTTTATAAATTTTGGAGACCCCTAGGCTATCAAGAAAATTTCAGGAATAAGTTATGAAAACAGGACTAGTTTATGTTTTTGAGAACTTGTTGATTTTCAAGCTTAAAACCAAATGCATTGATTGTTTCTTAGCAAAACACCTTATTTTTACGTAAATTAGAAAATATCACCTATGTATTCGAAATCCTTAAGCGCTTAGGCTGACCCTTGAGTATCGGTTCAAGAAAGCCTAAAGCGAAAAGCCGCTTAGCCACGATTGCCAATTAAGTCGGATTTTTATACACTTTGCTAGTTTTTGAAAACTAGCTACAACACTCACGCATGAAGTAGAACTAAAATTCTTATTTCAAGTCTCTATAAAGGCTTGGAGTGAAAATTTCACGTCTACAGCATGTCATTGTTTCTGTACTGAGTTTGATGGATTTTCAGGTCCACTCCTTGTATATCTACTTGATATATGTGTCTTAATGTATATACTTTATCTTTGCTAGTAGTTATATTTTCAAAAACATAAAATTAAAAAATTTGAAACCATAAAACTCAAAATGGGTTCCTTAAAATTGGTCTTTAAGGCAGGGTCTATGCCATACTTCTTGTATTGTGCACTATGGCTTGAATATTTTGACTCGTTGTCTTCATGATCGGGAATTGTACTCTTAGAGTCTAGATTTTGCATTTTGACGGATGTTCGGATTCTTCAAAAATGTTTCAAATGCCAGGATATATGTGATGCTTTGGCATTGTATACCTTTCACTCACTTTTGTTGGGTTATTGCTTTTGACTCTGGGAATCAACATTCATCACTTAGAGAATTTTCACTGATTTTGGTTTATGCTTTTAAATCTTGGTTTTCAAATGTTCACCGTATTTTGTACTGTTCTTCTTCAAAAAATTTAGTTTGAGGGAATTATTTTCACTCGATTTTTAGTCTTTGTAAAATTTTTTGAAGGGTTTATTCATGCCTGCATCTTGGTTCTGAGGTTTTGGTTTTCAAGCTAATAGAAACATTTTTCTAGTTAAATATCTTCGCTTATAGAGTGGCTTACAAATCCATGATTTTGAATACTTGTTGTTTCTGTATTGAGTTTGAAAGATTTCAATGCATGTTCCTTGTATATCGGCTTGATCTATGTGTCTCAATGTATATAATTTATGTGAGCCAAAAGTTATATTTTGGAATGTATAAAATTAGAAATTTTGACTATGACAGAGATCTCTGTGGTACTTCTTGTGTAGTGCCCCGATGGGTTGACTGCTTCGAGTCATTGTCTTGATTACCGGAAACTCCACTCTTAGAATCTAGGTTTTGTATTTTGATTAATTTTTGCATTTCGTCAAAATGGTTGGATTGCAGGGATATATGTGATGCTTTGGCAGTGTACCTGAGATTCACTTTTGTTGGGTTATTGCTTTTGACTCCGGGAATCACCATTCATCACTTACAGTATTTTCACTGGTTTTGATTTGTTCTTTTAAATCTTGGTTTTGAAATGTTCATTGTATTTTGTATTGTTCATTTCAAAAACATTAGTTTGACCGAATTATTTTTTATCAAAGGGTTTTCAAGCCTGCATCTTGGCATAGAGGTTTTGTTTTTCAAAATAATAGAAATGTTTTGCCCGTTGAATATCTCAACTTGTAGAGTGGCTTGATTATTGAATGTATGTTGTTGTTTTTGTACTCAGTTTGATGGATTTCTAGGTTTGTTTCTTGTGTATCTACTTGATCTATGTATCTCATTGTATATACTTTATCGGTGCCAAAATATATTTTCAAAATTGTAAAGTAGAAAATTTGAAACCATAAAATCGGATAGCGTTCCTTAAAACTGGCATGTAAGGTAGGGACATGTGTGATACTTCTTGTATGGTGCACCTATAGCATGACTATTTTGAGTTGTTGTCTTGATGACAAAAAACTCCACCCTTCGAGTCTAGATTTTGCATTTTTAAGGATGTTTGGATTCCTTAAAAATGTTTTGATTGCTGGGATATGTGCGATGCTTTGACATTGTGTACCTTTGACTCACTTTTGTTGGGTTATTGCTTTCGACTTGGGAATCATCATTCATCGCTTAGAGAATTTTCACTGATTTTTGTTTGTGCTTTTAAATCTTGCTTTTGTTGGGTTATTATTTTTCGAGCTAATAGAAACAGTTTGTCCGTTGAATATCTTAGCTTGTAGAGTGGCTTGTAGTTTCTTGATTTTTGAATTCATATTGTTGTTTTTGTACTGAGTTTGATGGATTTCTAGGTCTGCTCCATGTATATCTACTTGATCTATGTGTCTCAAAAAAGTAGAAAATTTGAAACCATAAAACTCGAAAAGGGTTCCTTAAAAGTGGTCTTTATGGTAAGGACGTGTGTGATACTTCTTGTAGCTTGACTACTTCTAGTCGTTGTCTTTCTCAATAAAGATTGAGCCACTTGGAGTCAAATGAATGTTGATGTATGCTATCGTGTTGTGGCATTAGGGAGGAAAGTGATCTTGAACACTTCTCAAGTTATTGGTTTTGTTGCAGTAAGTGCAGTTAATGATTAAGAAGGTTGTAGAAGATAGGAAAAAGTTGGGTTGATAAAACGTTTATAGATGAGAAAGGTAGGGCAAATAAAATGTTGATGTGATTCAAGTTTTGAAAGAAAATCAGTTGTAACAGAAGTCATAAAGTTGCTTTAATATATATGACAGGAGAAGCACGATAAATTTTTCAGTTCTGCAAACACCAGCAGGGTTGTCCATCTTCCATAAATGCATTCACCGGCGCATGCAACCCATGGTAATTCGTGTTTATAGTGATGGTTATCATGTCACACCCCAGCGTTGGAATCACCTAATGATACGGAACTCGCGACCAGCGCTAGGCTGCGCACAACCTAGCAAGCCTTTCACCAAGGATAAAAAGGTTCAACGGAAGCTTAACACTGATGATGGGAGGGTCGATTGGAGTTAGCAAAGAGACTTGAGAATAAGTAAGAAAGCAATGCGATTGTATTGATAGCAAATAAAGGTGCGTGGCCCGTGACACGCTTACAACTCAGATGCGAGACTCTTCCCTCAAAGAGAGTTTATTGCTAGAGTTGCTAGGTCGTTCCCACGCAGGGGCCTCGTTACACAACCATAGTAAAGTTCGCGGTTGAAGGGTCGCATTCTCCCCCACCTAAGTTCTTGACGATCTCGGCAAGTTTCGCGGTGATACTCTTGCAACTCTGAAGCTCTTAGCGTGCTTGTCCGCCTCTCAACCCACTCTACCTTCATCTTCTACTGCTCCTGTTGTCCTCTAAGACGCAGGTGCTTGTAGTAGCTATGGCCTGCACATTCCATTTTCGCATGATAAGCCTTAGTTTTGTTTGCATGGAAGGCAGTTAGCAATCAATCATGGACGGGCTTCAATCGGAATGCCCGATCCCCTACCCTCAAGATGACTGGTTGAGGACCGTCATCCTTCTAGACTATCGAAGCGCATTGCCTCGCGACGAGACCATCACACCACTTCGAATTCGTCCACTTTTTCATGTGCGTCACTACCTTCACATGGAGTGGTTGGGCAAAATCATGCCGCTCCTATTGATTAACGTAGAAGTTGTGTACGGTTGGCAGCGTCTTAGAGTGTTGTACAACTATCTTCTATCGTGCCTCCAACTGTCCTTTAGGTCCTTCGATCCTACGCAACTTACCTTGCATCTCCCGTCTTGTCTTGCCATCAACAGACTTTCGTCGTCATCTCTTAGAACTAGAACTTGTACTTGCTTTACTATCACGTTGCCCGTTAGTCTTTAAGTGTTGACGGCCTACCCCTTCCCCGGGAGGTAGGTTCCTTGGACGTGCGATGCATAGAGCGTCTCCACACTCCTTCAGTCTTGCAGCACCAATCTTCGAAGACACCCTACCGTGAGGTATTTTCTGTTCAGCACCCTACAGCACTACTCCGCATGTGGCATTCTCCTACTTCTGACCTTATTCGAGCCGAAGCGCTGATACATTCCAAACATGACCATCATCTGAAGCCGATGTGTGAAAAACACACAATTGATCGCAATCCATGAAGACTACTATATTTGAGGCTGATTGTATATCTGTATGGCTTGCCCTAAAGAACTCCATGCTAAGTATCACCCGATATTCATTCAACGGTGCCACTATGAAGTTGGTTACCCCACGTCAACTCCCCATTCGAGTCACAACAGCAACTGCATCCCCCAGGATGGGTTTGGACTCTGAATTCACAGCCTTCATGTTGCTACTTCTTCCCACTACCCTTAAGCCCAAATGTTTAGCTTCTTGCGGGTACATAAAGTTGTGACTTGTACTAGTGTCAACCATTCTCACTGTATCTTTGCCATTGACAATAACCGGTATGTACATGAGAGTCTTATCCGTTGGCTTGCGTGACGTTGATCCCCCATCTATGGCGTTCAACCATCTCATTGCATCAATCCTCATAGTGTCTTTTCTCGGGTCACCATCCAAAGCATTTGTCCTTTGCACGGTGTTAGTGGCGCACGCAAAGTCCTCCTTCTTGCGTTCGCACTCATTTGAGAAATGTTGGCCACTATAATACCAACATTCTTTCCTAAAGGATCCCTTGACCTTACCCTTCTTCGTATAGTCTTTGTTGTTCCCATGGTCTCTTGGTGTGGAAGACTCGACTGGGGTATCATTTGAAATGTCCTACCGATTGTCATTCTTTCAATCATTCCACCTTTTAGTATCATGCTTATTTTTCTTCGAACTAGTTGACCGACGATTGTCATGTAGACGTTCCATCACCGTTATAGCTTCAAAAAGGGTCTGCGGGTTGATCTTGTTCAGCTCTTGCTCATCCCACGGCTGCAGCCCATTAAGGAACTTAAATAAACAATCTTTCGAGCTCATCGTTCGGATGCTCAACATAAGGGTCTGGTATTGCTTGATGTAATCTTACAACGATCCGTTATACCTTAAGTCATCAAGCTTCCTTTTCGCGGCTACCTCAGTATTGCGCGGGAGAAAATATTCTCGTAGAGCCTCCTTGAATAGATCCCAAGTGTGGATGTGAGTGAGTCCTGCCTCAGCATCCTCCTACATGCGACGCCACCACAACATGATATCGTCTTCTAGAAACATAGCCACTAGCGTTAGTTTCTCTTCTTCATCCTCAAGCTGACCAACCTTGAGGTATAGGTCCATCTGGTAAAGAAAGTTCTTCAATACCTTTGCATCACGCCCCTCAGCAAAGGCCTTCGGTTCTCAGACCTTAATGCGACGTTGTCGGTCTACTCCTCCACCATGTCCATGCCCGTTTGCCAACCTGCGCTCGACACTATCTAATCAAACCAACATCTCCAACTGAGATCATTTTGAAGCTTGTCTCTCCAGAAGTTGTGTAGAAGCACTCTCCTTGAGTCTCTACAGTAAGGTCTTAATGTCTGTCTCCATGTCTTAGATGCGTTGCTTCAAGCGCTCCATGCAGTAACTCGTCACGTCACAGGTATACTCACAAGCATCCGTGCATCGTTCCACATCTCTTACTGCAGTGCTCATCTCGCCCATCAATCGGTCAAAGTCTTCTGCAGCACGCGCTACTGCAGCACGCGCTACTGCAGCATCCAAATTACCTATCAACTTTTCAAGTTTGGTAAGTCTAGCATCCACGTCAAGCAGGATACCTTACGTAGACTCAGTAGGGTCAGCCACTAGTACAGCCTTCGACTTTCCCTTTCTATGACGAATGGGGTTGCCAACCATCTTAATGTTAGTGGCCATGACGTCAACGTGGGCAGTCATTGACGCAAAGGAGTTAACTATCTGCTATCAATACGGAGGGTGTATGTCCTGCACCCACTCGCCATACTCCAAATCAGAACCTCTCTGATACCAAAGTTGTCATGCCACGACATTGGAATCACCTATCAGTGCGGAACTCGAGACCGACGCTAGGCTACGCACAACCTAGAAAGCCTTTCACCAAGGATGCAGAGGTTCAACGGAAGCTTAAGACTGATGATGGGAGGGTTGATTGGAGTTAGCAAAGAGACTTAAGAATAAATAAGAAAGCAATGCGATTGTATTGATAGAGTTTATTGCTAGAGTTGCCAAGGCATTCCCACGAAGGGGCCTGGTTACACAACCATAGTAAAGTTCGCGGTCGAAGGGTCATAATAAACTCTAACGAGCTTCGCTGTCAACAAAACGAGTTTTTTTGGTTTGTCGCATAAACCCCTAATTTGTGATGGACGTTGCTGCATGTTTCAGACAATTACTGGCGCTCACACCCGTCAGTAAGGTGCATATTAATTTTCCATGACTTTTTAGTTGGTATTGTGACGTCTGTACGTTTCTCTTCTATCTTTTGTTAACATTGTTGCTACAGCTTATCTCTCTCATGCCCTGAATCAAACTCAAGAACGACTAGACTCATTACCACACATACATATATTACATATTAATTAATATTATTATTAATAAATTAATATTATATGGTATTAATTATATAGTATGAATACATATCTATTAATTATGCCACTAATTAATAGCGAGTAAGCAATATCAATTTAATGATTAATACTAATTACATAATATGAATATTAACCATTACATATTAAATATTACTTACAACATTAATCATTATAATATTTCTATAAATATAAAAGTAGTTATATATGATATACTTTTAACAGATCATATATAGTAATATCTATTGAATATCAGTTAATAAATATTAAGTAACATTTTACCTATTTTAGTAACACTATGTGATGCGCAGACCATTGGTCTATGTGCATTCATGTGTTTACACTAAATCAAAGGTCCTTCCTGTCTCCGTCTGGTTACTTGGTCAAGCTACACAAAAGATCAAAGCAATGAACAAGCAACAACTTCATGAGGCAAGTACAAGCAACAATTTATCGGATACAAGGTCTCTAGTTAAAAGTGGGAGATATCATGAGTGCTTTTCTTTATGTAAATGTTTTTATCACAATGGGAAGGCCAAAGCCAAATGCACGCACATTATCCTTATCACTCAAAACCCCCTAACCAAATGAGATATTGCGCTTCCAGGTCTCTTATCTTTTTATAGTGAATATCATTACATATCTTCCCTGCAATGGGACAACAATTTGCCTTGTGTTTGATCAGTGAACAAGTATAAACATGCATCATTGGCCTCTCCATAACATATATACATAGATCTCTCTCTCTCATACATATATCAGAAATATACTAGATCGGATCAGGTTCTGGTCCAACTTGGATCTGATGAACCCCGACCTAAACTGGATATTCTAGGTCATGTTTGGTATAACTATTATGGTTTGTTTAACAGTAAACCAAATAAAACCTAGATATGGACAATCCTTACCTGTGATGCTCCATCCATCTTCCTCTCTTTTCCCTTAAACAACAATTTAATGACTTTAAGTAACCCGGAAAAAAAGTTATTGGTATAAATAAAGCTGTTGGCTTATAGAACATGAGATCCCCATCATGTTGATGGACTTTCCAAGTACTTTTACTCCGAATCTCGTAGGGAAAGAGTGAGAAAGTTAGAGCTCGCCTAGAGCTGCATAAGAAAAGAGAGAATGAGAAGGGCCAAGAGAACACATACACAAATGTGTATATCTTTGAGCCGTGCAGGGGTTCGGTCAAGTTCATCATGGACTTAGATGGGTCAGGTTGAACATGACTCAAATATGACACCAGTTGCATACACCCATCCAAGATCGGAATTTATCAAATTCAAATATATAATCACCAACAACATATGAATGTGTGCACACATACATAAATATATAAATATATGCAACCATTAGGAGTGCTCACTTGACAGTGCCTATAAGTTGAAAGTTTTATGCCTGGATGTCTATACCCGATCAAAAGATCTATTGCCACCACAATCATTATTACCATACTAGAATGCACCAATAGAGAACCCAACTTCAACCATTAATAGTATTAGACAAGGGATAAGACAAAGGACACATGAAAAATCTTATTTGTTCATTACATATTTAATTTCAACCAATTCAAGATTATTTCTCATGTTGAATTTTAGAAATTCACTTGAACAAGTAAAATAGCTGAGTTGTACATAAATATTTGAAACCTTCTTATTTCAAAGAGAAAACCTTTAAGTATAATTTACGACACATTATCACGAACATAGCATTAGCTCAATAGTAAGGCGTGTGCTATTGTGTCACCAGGTGGAGTTTGGCTCTTTGAGGACACAATTGAACTCTTGCATTTAAAAACTGAAATGCTTGACAGTGTTTTCATAACGATTCCGAATCTGAAACCCAAATCGACTCGAAACTGAAGGTTCCAAAACCAGTCCTGGAACACTTTTGTTCCAATTCCAGGTTTCAAGCAAGCCGTTGCTACATGTCCAACTCCAGGTCCTTGTGGGTTTCAACATAAAGTTGCGCAGTTCTCATCTGACTCGATCAATGACCGTCGAGCATCCCGTGGTTGCGTTCGTATCTGCCCTTTTCTGTAAGAAAATAACGGCTCTCAAAAGTGGGAGCGTCTCAAATTCCAACGATTTGAAAACCGGAGAATTAGAGGATGGCAGGATGCGACGAGGGAGCTCCCATTCCATTTGAACGAGGCTTCCCTTCTTTCTCTAATTCTCTGCCTGTAATTTCAAAAGCTTTCCCGTCGACGACAACGGCAACGATGATGAAGATGCTGTCGAACCAGATAGAACACAACACGGTGAAACGACACAAACTTGATCGCAAGGATGACGATGAAGACAAAATTGGAAAGAATTTGGACCAGTAGCAGCTTCTCGACGCGAACCAACTGTGGCTCATTTCCCCTTCCGCTGTTGATGAAAAGTACGCTCACTACTTTGCCGTCGGTAAGAAACCCTCTCTCTCTCTCTCTCTCATGGGCTTTTGATCTATATCTGTGATTCTGCGAGGAATTGTCTGGAAAAGGAAAAACCCTAATGCTTTTCTTTTTTTGAACGGATTTTCTCAAACTCGGCCATGATCAGTATATTTATCGCCTCACAAATCGGTGGAAGGATACAACGCTTTGTGGAAGGACAACGAGGAATTGTCTGGAAAAGGAAAAACCCTAATTTTTTGTTAATGGAATGTTTTGTATTGGTTGTGTGTGGTTGGAATGGATACAACGCTTGATACCCTAGCAGAGAAGGCAGGGCTAACGACCGTTTATTTTAACGTCGGGGGGAAGGACAAGAGTGAGATGGCGTCACCTGCAAGCGGAAGAAGGTGGCTTCGGTGTGCCCTCTCTTTGATTCTTTATGTTGATTAACTTATGGTGGTGGAGGATCGTCCGAGATCTCGATCCTGTTAAGGTGAGAAATGGGTCATTCTCGCCAGGTTCACCCACGGAAACGGGTAATCTAGCCTTTTGTCATTGAGGGTGTTACGCAACCAATCGATTACAGTGGGACTGTTACACATTTGTGTATTTGTTTAGTAATAATCACATAGGGGCTCGAAACCAAAAAGCGAGGTGGAGGCAGGCGTACAAAGCAGCACACTAAAACTCAATGAAAAACACTCGGAATATCCGCTGCGAGCTAAAGGAAGACACCAAAGGATCACTCGTGGAAGGTTGGGTTGTTGTGGCAATGCAAAAGACTTGGTGATCATCGTCTTCAACATTGGTATTAGAACTAGGTTATGCAAAAAAAAGTGGTATCGATCATTTTTTTTTGTTTTTTTAAAAAATAAAGGAAAAGATAGAAGGGAAGGACACTCCCTGCCAGAAAAGGAAAAGGGGTTAGTAGGTGAGGATTCTGAGCCCAAAGGCCAAAATCAGCTAGAAGGCCGAAGTGAAAGGTTGACTAGGTTCTACCCAAGGCTAGAAACACGAAGCAGAAGGCTAGAAAGAGGGAGGCCAACAGTTGGTGGTCGTCGGCCGAAAATATTAGTCAAAGGGAGCAAAGCCAGTAGCAACGAGCTGTTAGCCGAAGGCATAAGGACAGAACCAAGGCCAACGATCGGTAGCCATCTCCAAAACACAAAGGACGGAGGGAGGTAGCGACCTCCTTCTCTTTCTCTCTCTTTCTTTTTATACCTCTCAAAAACGGTTTGAGAAAACCGTGGACAAAAAACTAGCAGTTTTTTGAAACCGCCCTCAATTTTGCAGTTTCAAAAAATGGTGGTGATTTCTAGAAAACCGTCTTAAGCAGCAGATTGAAAAGTTCATTATGCTTCTGGCCAGTTTTTAAAATTATGGACTACCATAAAGTAAAATTACCAAAATATTCAGATATTTTAGAGTAAAAAGTAAATTTTACCCTCAAATGGGTGATAGATCGATTTTGCCCTCTCATTGTTTATAGAAATTATGAAATACTTGGAGGTTATATTATTTTTCTTCGCTTACCCAATAAAAGGTTCACAATTTCGCGATTATGTTAAAAGACAAGGTTGCTCCTATGTTATTAAAAATTTATAAATTCGGATTGAAATTTTACGTTTATCGAATATCAAGTTTATTCTTCTGCTCTTGCTCCTTTTTAAAAAATTACAAAACCGGATAGACACATAAAATTATTGGTTTGCCCTTGTAGTTTGGGAAAATTATAAGTTACAGTCCCGCCTGTGGTAGAGAATTCTTGGAAGGCTAGAAACCATTGTATTCATAATGCCTAACAACCATTTGATTCGCATCACACGCCCTCCAAGACATGAAAGATAAGAACTCATTCAAAGTAAACTCTCTAACAAGACAGAGCTCCCCCAAATACTCGATAGACATGACTATAAGTGGAGTAGCTGGTACTAGATCACCCAATAGACATTGATATGTCCATGGCAATGTAGGAACAGGTTCCAAAATGAATCAAAAGAGGGAGCATTCAAAAGAACAAAACCCAAAAGAGGCAAGTTTTGCTCCAGCTCAAGGCTATATTATAGCAGATGAGGCAACAACAAACTCCCAAAACGATAACGTTTACACCATAAATCAGGGGCACCACCATGTAGAGCAAAACCAATTGAAACCCAAAAGACCCAAAATGAAAGAGATACATGATGATGGTAAGTTGCTGAAGGCAAAAAGGAAAAATCGACTGAAATCAACATATAACAAACGGCTGTCTATCTCAACAAAATATGATATTATAAACAGAGACTCAATGGAGCACACAAATATGAGCAATAGCAAGTTGTTAGACTTGGGCCCAGTGCTAGCTCAGGGCTAGGAGACTGTTAAATGAAGATCCTACCATTGATTGCACGGCCTTGGGAAAGGATGGGCACGTGAAACTCAAAGCAATACTCCAAAACCATAAGCTGGATATTCTTTTCTTTTTGAAAACATGGAAATGGCACAAACATACTTTTTAGTTGGCGCAATTACGCAATGATAGGCAATTTTGACTAGGGGTTGGTCGCCAGGATAATATGCCTCTGGAACTGGAGGAAGTGGAAGGTTGAAGTAGTTAATATCCCAGACCAACAACTTACCATCAAGATACAGTACTAGGAGCAATAAATCTTTCTCACTAGAATAATGAACATAACAACTATATCCTTCATACACAACTTTGGCACTGCTTAAACAACTATATACAAGGTGGTTAAAAGCTGAGAGAGGTGAAACGATAGCTTATAGAATGGAATCAAACATCAGTTGATGAAGGTGGTGAATCAATGAGAGGTATTGAAGACAAGCTCTATAGCCAGCTTAAGGAATTAAGAGACTTGGAAGAATGTTTCTATCAAAAGAGTCGCAACAAATGGTTATGTGATGGAGACCACAATATTGCTTACTACCACCTAAAATTCATACAAAATCTAGGGGCAACTAATATTATGTTACGTGAAGATGACCACACACATCAACCGGGAGCATTCACAATGAAGCCTTCGTGTTTTTCCAATTCCTTTTTAGTCGCAAAGAGACTGATCAAAACCAGTGGCATGGTGTAACAACACCAAAAGTGTGAAGCGAAAAAAAATCAGTCACTATTTCTACTGGTCGTAGATGAGGAATTGCATCAAGCAATCATTAACCTGGAAGAGGATAAAGCCTCGAGTCCAAACAGGTTTCCAGAAACATTCTTTTCATCATATTGACACATAATTAAAGATGATTTATGCCAAGCAATTAGAAATGTATTTCAAGCAGCCAAGCTCCTGAAGGAAAATACCACCACCTTATGCTCATTCCGAAACATGCAGGGGTGAATAAATTAAAGAATTTTTGCCCGATCAAATTGTGCAACTTTGTGTATAGAATTGTGTCCAAGATAATTGTTGAATGTATGCAGCCCATCTTACTAAGAATTATATTCAACAATCAAAGAGCTTTCCTCAAGGAGACAAGTATCTAGGAGAGCATTATGATAGCCCATGAGATTGTAGACTCCATGCATTCAAGCAAAAAGCCATATATGCTAATCAAGATTGATCTATCAAAGATATGACTGAGTGGACTGGTAATTCTTAGAAAAGACATTGGTATTCTTTAGCTTTCATAGAAAGTGGATTCAGATAATCATGGAATGTGTGGAGACCCCTAGTTTTGTTCTCCTCATAAATGGTGAAGTTGATAACACCTTTTTACTGGTACACGAGGTCTTCGCCCTTGCCTATTTCTATTGATCATGGAAAGACTCACGCAACGACTGCAACTAAGCGAAACTAGCAAAGAGCGGGTCTCGATCGATATTAGAGGATATACCTGGAGACACTCCCTTTTCGTCGATGACGCCCTTTTCTTCATCTACAATAAAGGATTCTCTTTTGAGCAATTTCTTGAATTATGTCAAAGTTCGAGCACCACTCAGGCATGCGTGTGAGTGCAAAGAAGTCTTGAATTATGTCACATTTTCCATCATAAGGACCCGAGGCTACCAATATTACATTTAGTAAGTGGATGGCAGAAGCAACAACTCCCAATAAGGTATTTGTGGTTTCTCCTATTTTTTGGCAAGTAAACCTCTCAATTATGTCAACCGCTCATCAAAAAGATACAAACACATCTCCAAGCCTGATCATCTTCTATTCTCTCACTAGTGGGCCGGATCGTTTTGATTAACTTCATTCTCTCTCCATCATACCACTTCACTGGATGTTAATATTCTACTAGCCCCATAAATGCATCTAGCAACCTGAAGCCATTATGCAGAAATTTTCTTGATCGGGATCCAGTCGAAAAAGCGAATAAAGCATTACTATCTAAAAACAACTGAAAAGTGGCAACTAGAGCCGACGACCTGTGGACTGAAGTAGTAATGAGGTCTTCATATTAATAGTTTTTTGTTTGACTAGAAACCTGCCCCTACATCGAAAATCGGTCATAATCAGAGCAAGGGTACTAACTGGTAACACATCATGAAGAATTGGTAATGGAGAACGAAGGGATTTCTGGTTTGATCCTTGGTAAACAACAAATCTCTTGCACAACACATCCATATCTCCATCACCAAGGAACAATTCAAAGTGCTTCGAAAGGTCTCAATCGAAGTGTTAAAGGAAAACCATCAAAATCTAGCTATATATTTGCAGTGTTCCATGTTGAACATATCACTAGGACTACTCGAGATATAGAACAATTTAAATAAAAGTGATAGACGACCTCAGGTGGAAAGACCAAACTCAGTTTACAATATCAAAAGGATGGGAGGCAATTAGAACTAAGGGGGGACTTTATCACTTTCACAAGGGAGTGCAGTGCAAACACTTCTTCCCTAAAGCAGCTTATACACTGCAGATCACGTTGGAAGATCGATTACTAACAAAATCTAAGCTAATTCGCATGGGATACATTATCGATAACACCTATATGTTTTGTAGTCACCTAGTAGAAACAACACAACTTTTTAATATATGCCCCTTTGTTAGGTTCCTCTAATGAGAAAGTTGCATATTTGTTTAGTATATATACTGGCAGCAACCCACGACCTTGAGAGAAGCGAATTGCAAGTGGAGCAAACAAAGAATCAAGGACAAACACAATAGGAGGGCCTTGTTGATTTCACTTCAAGAGGTAACTTGACAGATTTGGGAAGAAATATTCGAGTGTACAAAGCTAATCGTCTTTTACAACGAATATGAAAAGACATCATGTTACGAGTCAAATAAATCATTGCACCAGCACTTGCGTCTTCTTCCCATCCAACAAAATACAAGCCATTATTTATCACTGATTAGATACCACTCCGACAAGATTGAATTAAATGGTCCATGTACTCTAAGAGAGGTAATGGCTGGCGGGTGAGATATACTGTTAGAGATTGAAAAGGCTATCTTTTTGAGGGTAGGATGGATCAGTGAGAGAAATAACAAATATAAGCCAGAATGGGAGATGGTGGCGCCATATAGTAGGGAATGACGAATTAACCAAGGTTATCATTGAATCCTGAAGGACTGATGTGGTACGAACGACCAGAAAGACGCTTAAGGTAAACCTTCTTGCATCCATATCCATAGCTCTACAAGTGACTTTCTCAACAATATTGTCGGACTCCAAATTCATTGGATACCTAGAGAAAGAAATACATTATTGCAAGGTTGGGCACGATAAACAACTCTTTTAGCTAGAAGGACAAACCACCCAGCTGATGGCCTTCCATCTAAATGGGAGGTATTCCTACCTGGAGTCCATGGGGTGACTGGTTTTTGCTTTTCTAATTAGATCAACTAGCAGCGGGTGCCTGATTGAAGAACATACAAGATAGGAGCAGAAAACAACTCTATGAAAGTAGTCAAAGGAGCTGACTCAACACATTCCAGGAGGTCAATGCTAGAGAAATGCCTGCAATCGATAACTTGCAGATCAATCTCACCTCAACAATGGGTACCTGTACTGACTTCATTAGACCCTTCATGTTGTGCTGGTTGCTGACCAAAAGTTTGTAACAGAGAAGTTGAAGGACCTAATAATATAGGCGGCTTCAGGAGATTCAGGGTAAGGTTTCAAATACTAGAATGTATCACAACTCCGTGTAGCCTCCTACACACTAAGATAACGATAATTAGAGTTTTCAGCTGCTGCAATTCATTCAGTTGTTCAAGATAAACTAAACAACGGTACAGACAGAGACAGACGTAGAAATGGGGGTATACACCTGCAAGCAACCTCCATTGAAGTCACATACATTTGACCACATGAAGAGGCATTTTGACTTGTTCTGAATAACAGCTGAACAACACACTGCAGATCTCCAGATACTTTATTTTGAGCAGCAGATGGCGTTGTGTCCACCCGAAAGGAACAATACCTTGCAACAGTATCAACAGAACAAGGCACTTGCTCCGATAGCAGCTATACAACACATTGCAGCTTTTCAGACACTTTACTGGGATTAGCAGATGGCACACCATCTCCAAGGAAAAATTATCAGTAGAACAATACTCTAAATCCAAATAGATCTCCCTCACAACCATCTCCTTACGGTATTGTGCAACTGGTCTTTTCCTTTTTGTTCTGGAAGAAGACTGTTCTACCTTTTTATGCATATTGCAAAACTTTTTGTACTGGTAGGGATCCTGCCTAACCCCATCTTCACAATCCAAAAAAAGAAAAAGTATTGCTGGTCCTAAATGCTTGTTGGCTTCCGTGATGCTTATCTCACAATTACATTTATCCCTCCGGCATTTCTTTTATTTTGTCCTAATCAGCGCAAAGGTATAGAAGTTAAGTGCCATTGTTATATTATGGGCCATGGCTAACCCTTATTTGATTTTCAAGCTAGAGGTGGTGTGTATCCAAAATGTGGTTTTCTTCTGACTGCAAGGATGTAGTCTTGGTAGTTCTAATAACCTTTCCAGCCTCTGATGCACAAACTCTGTTTGAGGACTAGCAAATGGAAGAGTTAATGCATTTGGTAAAATTTTGGACAGGCTACCTTCCCGGTGGTTGTAAAAGAATAATACAAAGGAGATGTTTATGTTTTGAAAAAGGAAGCGTGACCCCTTTGTAAATTAGGTTTGGTGGCTACAGAATAGGTGGAAGCTGCCAAATCAAGGTATTCCTAGGGTAGGAAAGAAAACAAAAGATTAGCAGCCATTCCAATCAAGAAAAAATTTCATAAAACCTGTGTAAACATTTGTATCACATGATAAACCCTTAATCAATTCATGCTGCAAAGGACTTCCTGAGATTCATAGCATCTCTGATATCTTATTTCTACTATGAATGAAAACAGAAAGAGAAGTTTTGGGGGTTCAAAGCATTAGCGAAAAGGGTAGGAAAGAAAACAAAAGATTAGCATACATTCCAATCAATAAAAAAGTTCATAAAACCTGTGTAAACATTTGTATCACATGATAAACCCTCAGTACCGAAGACAACACGGTGGTCCTCATTTAAATCACAAGTCTTTCATTTTTGACGAATTCCAAATGAAACTCAATTGTCTTCTTGGCCAGGAATCCTATTCTGGCACAGCATAAATCCTCGCAAAAAAGAACACAAACCTTCCAAATAGTGCAGGAAAAGAGAAAAGAAACAGTTCAACATTTAAGCAATTGGAGAATAAATATGTACCGTCAAGAAAACTCTAAAACAAGCGAAGATCAGAAAAACACTAAACTCTCCAAGATTAATTCGTACATCTGTCTACAATGGGCTGTATTACAAAAGCCCGTCTTATTTATTAGCACTCTGAGGTCAGTCCAACCATGTCAAACATGCACGGGATATCAAACTTGCTACCTTCATGTATTCGTGAGTCTAGCCCCTAGCCACAAGACTTGCAGCTTCTTATGCCATTACTCAATCCTTTGTCACTCATGGAAACTATTAAGAGGGAGCCATTTTTTCCAGGTAAAGACTATGTGCACGTCAGTTGGTGCTATGAGTTTTTTGGAGAGAGATCCTCTTTACGGTTGTTGCCATGGCATATAAGTTTTGTTTGGTCATAAGCATTACATTGAAGAAAGTGTTACAAGTGGAGTAGAAGCTTCTTTAACAAGAGATCATTGTGTTGAAAGAGTGAAAGAGATGTTCATAAAATAGATGAAGAAAGCAAGAAAGAGAAGGCAGCCATGTAGGGACACCAATGTTCAGTTGTGGGCAGATTGGATTGAATGTCTCCAATCTACCGATTCTTGCAAGTTTACATAAAAAGGAGTTACTATGAATATTGAAAATTGCAGTCATGAGGACAGTAGAAATGATTGTATTTGCAGCTAGTGAAGTTGCATGAATTTGCAGCTATGAAAGCTGCTTGAAAAACAGCTATGAAGACTGAATTTAAGAATTGTTGCAGTAAAAATAACTGGTGAACATTGTTGCAGCCATTAAGCTGCTGACGATGAACAGCCATGAAGGTTAAGAAGAATATTGCAGCCATGAAGGTTGCTGAAAAAGTGTTGCAGCAAAAGAGGTTGCTTGAAAATTGACAGCCAAGGAGCCTGTAAAATTCAGAAAAAAAGATGCAGAAAATATGAATAACTACGTAGTAAGTGTTTTTCTTATTTAATCAAACAACAGAATTGCAAATAAAAGAAAAAAACAAGAGTGCAGAAAATCAGTGTTTCTTGTTATCACGTATGCTAAAAATCAACAGAAGGAGATGCGTTGTTTCTTATGGAATGTGGCAGTATCACTAAGAAGCATAAAAATTAGACCTTGCTGAAGTAAACAGTAAGGAGGGCTGGAAAAGCAGCTACAATCACCATGTAAAGGGGCACAGACCGACTAGTATGCGCAGAAGTGTGTATTTTTGCTATTTAAGTGGCAGAGAGAGGACACCCAACCAACACACCGGCCGCAGCCACCATGTGAAGGGGTACAGGAAAAGCCGTGTGAAGTGCGTATGGTGGAGATAATACCTTCTACCATAAAAGATCAGCTTTCTAACAGTATAAAAACATGACTTTAAGTATAGTTGCCTAATCACTTCATGGAGAAGAAGAAAGAGAGAGGGAGCAACTGACACTCATAGAAGAGTCGTGTGTTACCCATGTGTTCTTGATTGTTCAAGTTTATTTAAAGAAGCCTCGAAGAGATCATTAGTTCGCGTGTGGTGAAAAAAGAACCAGTTTTTCAGCAAGTTTAGAGTTTGAAGTATCTCACTCCCAACTTAAGGGAGGTGTTTCTGCTGTTTTTAAGAGTTATTTATGTAATTTCTCATATTTTGGTATTATTGTAATTGCCCATAGTACTAAGGGCATTTTGATTATTTTTAGTTTTACATCTAATTATATAAGGGTTGGAAGTTCGTATTAGGGTCAGTGTTGTCCGTATCGCACCGTATCGTACGTATCGTAACGATACGATACGGGGCCCCGTATCGCAGGTGCGGGCGTATCGCACCGTATCGTGCGATACGGCCCGTATCGCACGATACGCCCTGGGACCCTTATAAAGGGTCCCGGCCCGAGAGAAACCCGCGATTTTTCGCGGGTTTCCTCTCTCCTTTTGGGTTCTTCAAGCTCCCTAAGAGTCGGTTTTCGCCTCCTTGGTGTTCAAAACTCTAAAATCGTGCCCTACGGTGTCCGTCCAAGCCTCCAAACTCGGATTTAGGTATATTTTTAATGTTTTTTCCCTTTTTTTCCTTTATATTTATTGTTTTTTGTGTTATTTCGGTTTTTTTTTTTTTAATGACAAAATATGAAGTTATTAAGTGTGTGTGTATACGATTTTTATTGCATTCATGAAGTGGGAGACACTCGATTTGAGTGTTATTTGAAGATTTGGGGATTTACGAAGTGCTTTTATTTTCAGGTTTTTGTTTGAATTAAAGTACTCCATTGAGATGGCAGGAAGGGGTGGTAGAGACTCTCATTCAAAGTCTGATGATCCGGCATGGCAGTGGGGTATACCAGTTGAGGGTTCAAGGTTAAAAATCAAATGTTTATTTTGTGAAAAGGTGGTTAGTGGTGGAATTTCAAGGTTGAAACACCACCTAGCAGGAACCAGGAAAGAAGTTGCTCAATGCACAGGCAGAGTTAGAAGTGTGTCAGAAGGTATTAAATGGCAATGCTTGTAGATGATTGAGAGCATACAGGAAAGGAGACAACAAAAGGATGATTTCCAGATGTGTGAAGAAGCTGATGATGCTACTGCCACTGGAGTTGGATTCACTGATAGTTTGCCTTCAGATGCTAGAACAGATATTGGTAGTAGCAGTTCGTGAGCACCTAGCAGAGGAAAGAGGGTTGCAGCTGAAGACTTTGGAGGTGCCAGAAGAGGAAGTTCAGGAAGGAGTAGAGGAAGAGCTTCTTCTAGCATACATTCGTTCTTTCCTCCTTCCACTACACCTGGTGCTCAGCCAGGAATTCGTGTTGCTATGGCTTCAGAACAACTGTACGATCAAGCAGACCTTGCAGTGGGCAGATGGTTTTATGATGCATGCATTCCATTTAATGCAGCAAACAGTTTTCATTTTCAAGCAATGGCAGATGCAATTGCTAACATTGGTCCAGGATACAGGATGCCCTCTTATCAGAAGTTTAGAGGGAAGATATTGGATCAGACCGTGATTGAAGTGCAGCAATATTATTCGACTTTGAGACAATCGTGGAAGGAAACAGGATGCACTATCATGGCAGATGGATGGACCGATAGGCGAGAAAGAACATTGCTAAACTTTCTTGTATATTGTCCTAAAGGACTTATGTTTTTGAGATCTCTAGATATGTCAGAGGAGAGGCACATTGCAGAGATTCTACGAGAGGAATTTGATAAGGTTGTACAGGAGGTTGGGCTAGAAAATGTAGTCCAATTGATAAAAGATAATGCAGCTAACTACAAAGCAGTTGGAAAGGAGTTAGCTGATATTTATGGGACTTTCTACTGGACACCATGTGCAGCCCATTGTTTAGATCTCATCCTCGAGGACATTGGTGAGATGGATAAAATAAAGGCAGCAACTGAGTGTTGCCAAGATATTACAAAATTCATTTACAACCATGCATTTGTTTTGTGTATGATGAGGAGATACACAGAAAGTGCAGAGCTTCTTCGCATAGCTGCAACTCGATTCGCAACAAACTTCTTATCTGTACAGAGTATTGTGAGACAGAAACAAGCTTTAAAGAGAATGTTCTCCTCAGATGAGTGGCAACAATTTGCAGAGTTGCCACAAAGCAGAAGGAACAGAAAGTTAAATGAAATTGCAGAAACGGTTTTTAGAAGTTCATTTTGGAATGCATGTATCAGATTATTGAAAATTACTTGTCCTTTAGTGAAAGTTTTGAGATTGGCTGACAACGAGGAGAAACCATCTATGGGCTACCTTTATGAAGCCATGGACAGGGCAAAAGAAGCGATCAGAAATAACTTTAATGGAAAAAAAAGAGATTATGTGCCCGTGTGGAAAATAATTGATAGTAGATGGAATAAACAATTGCATTAGCCTACTATCTAAACCCATCATTGAGGTACTCAGCAACCTTCAAAAGGGACGGTGAGGTTAATCGAGGAATCATTGAATGCATCGACAGATTAGTCCCTGATGAGAGCATAGTAGATGCGATACATCGAGAGATGGAGATATATGATAATGCTCTTCACTTGATGGGTTTGCCTATTGCAATTCGCAACCGCTCTACGATGCGTCCAGGTACATTGTTTATTTTCATATTTAAATTGCATCTTACATTACTGTGGATTATTATGTCTCTAATGTTTATATCTTTTTTACAGATGTTTGGTGGAACAGGTTTGGAAGTGATTGTCCAAACCTTAGAGATTTTGCAGTTAGAGTCTTAAGTCAAACCTGTAGTGCAACAGGTTGTGAAAGAAATTGGAGTGTTTTTGAACACATCCATACAAAAAAGCGCAACAGGTTGGAACACAAAAGGCTTAATGATTTGGTTTATATTCGTTGTAACATGCGCCTTCGTGAAAGGTAATGTTGTATTACTTTCAAATTTTTAATTCGATATTATTTAACTTCAGTTTTCAATTGTTAATATTACTTACTAATTGTTTATCTTTGTTTGTGTCGTAGGCAATTAAAAAAAGTAAATAGAGAAGAAAGTCAGTTCAATCCAATAAGTTTGGATAATTTTGATATATTAGAAGATTGGGTTATGGAAAAAAAATGCCCTCCTAACAGAAGAAGACGTTGCCTAGATTAATTTGGAAGGAGCGCAACAACATTATGGAGATGAAGAATTTGATTTTGAAGAAGAAGGTGTGGACGTGGCTGATGATGATGAGGATCTGCAACAAGGAGAAGATGAAGATTATTTAGTTGATGATTTTGATTACAATTTGTAAAATGTAACATTATATGTAACTGTAGTATACTGTAAATTGTAAAGTGTAAACTATGTCTGTATTTTATTTTTTGGATTCAAAATATGTAAATTTGGATGCAATTGTTCAATGCTGAATGCTCAATCTGTACTAAACTAACATTATATGAATTTAAAGCAATTATCAGATTTTTCCTGATTTTTTCCTGATTTTTTTTGATTTTTTACTATTTTTTTATTAATTTTTAATTATTTTTTGCATTATTTTAATATTAAAGTACGATACGATACGATACGATACGCCCGTATCGTGGAGCCCAGCGATACACGATACGATACGCGTCAGACAACACTGATTAGGGTTAAGAGGTTGATATTAAGAAAGAGAAAAAGAGAGGGGGCCGGCCTCCATTAGAGGTATGCCCCCTCCTCCGATCTCCCATGTTTTTCCTCTTCAATGTTCTTATCTTTGATGTTTTATATTCCGCTATGCTACTCCCGAATCACACCTAAAAAATTTCTACCAAGAGGAATCATGGGGAAGGCCCAGTTTCGGTGTCAAATGTGACATTAGCAATATAGCGAACATGAACGGGTTCAGACAATCTCTTTCATCCTGACCTTCTCGCGACCTTTCAGAAAGCAGTGATGGATCACATTCTTAGCCACGAGGAAAAAAAGAGGGCATATGCGCAAGCGGTAACAGTAGCAAATCAAGAAAGCGATCGGATGAGCGATGCCTACGCCCTATCCGAATTCGAAGAGAGATGTCTGCCAGGGGGAAGTGAATCGATAGTGCTATACACAACCACGATAAAGGCAAAGTTCGTGAAGGTGGAAGGCCCGAGGGGAACGCTCACTTACGACTTTAAGCACCTAAGTCTCGACTTCAAACTCAATGATGGCATCCAAAAAAATTTCTATCGACGCTTGGTTTGGGTCCTGCTGAACGATGGAGCCATACGCACAACCATTAGCCATGTCCAAAACCTCATCACAGGCATCACCAAGAGCTATCGATGCAAGATGTGATTTGTCTATGCTCACTTCCGATTCAACACCTCCATCATCAACGCTAATCGATCCATCAAGATCAAGAACTCATAGCATAGCAAAGCCCACCGTCGAGTGTCGCGGAGTCAACCGAGTCCCACTGTCGAGACCAATGTTTTCGATGTGTATCCTATCTATGTCATTTTGATCCACGATACAATACATATCGTATCATATTGTATCGCACCGTATCGTAATTTAATACTAAAAATCCAAAAAATCAGAAAAAACAAGAAAAAAATATGATAATTGCAAAGAATTCATATTATGCAAAAATTTAGTACATATTCATCATTCGCCATTGAAAAAGGAATTACATATTTTGAAGCATTAATGACATCCCTAGAAAAAAATACAACTTTCATAATAGGAAAAAAAAATATTTACACATTGTAATCAGGATCATCAAATAAATAATCTTCATCTTCTCCTCGTTGAAGATCCTCACCACCTTCTACTTCAAAATCAAAATCGTCATCCCCTTGATGATATTGTTATTGCACTCCTTCCAAATTAATCCATGCAATGTCGGTTAGGAGTGCATTTGATTTATTATCTTCCGTAATCAACTCCGCTAATATATCAAAATTATACAAACTTATTGGATCAAATTGATTTTCTTCCCTATTTAATTTTTTTAACTGCCTACAAGAAAGAAAGATAAGTAATTAGTAAATAACATTAACAATTTAATCCATAAAATAAAATATTGAATTGAATATTTAAGTAGTAACAAATACAATATTACCTCTGTTGGAACCACATGTTACAACAGATAAAAACTAAGTCATTGAGTCGCTTATGTTCCAACCTTTTGCGCTTTTTTGTGTCAATATGTTCAAAGACACTCCAATTCCTTTCATAACCCGTTGCACTAAAGGTTTGACTCACAACTCTTACTGCAAAATCTCTAAGGTTTGGGCAATATCTTTCAAACATATTCCTCCAATCATCTGATAAAAAAAGGCAAACATTAAGAACTTAATCCATAATAAATATAAAATTTAAGAAACTTAAATATGAAAATGAACAATTTACTAGGCGCATATGAATTGCTACATACAAACTCATCAAGTAAAGAGCATTATCGTAGATCTCCATCTCTTAATGGATAGCATTTACTCTACTCTCATCAAAGACTAATATATCTATACAATCAATGATACCTCAGTTTACCTTCTCGTCCCTTTTAAAGCTTGTTGAGTACCTAAATGTTGGGTTTAGATAATAAGGTGTTGCGTGAATAGGTTGATGTAATTGTTTGTTCCATCTATTATTTATAATATTCCACATGGGTACATAATCCCTTTTTCTTTCATTAAAATTACTTCTAATGGCTTCCTTTGTTTTATCCATGACTTCAAAACTTTCACTAAAAGACATGTAATCCTTAATAGTGTAACACAAACATTCCAAAATGTACACAAACTTTCACTAAAAGACATCTATCATTTGACTTTTTTTTTAATATTTTGAGACAACTCTGCAAATTGATATCACTCATCTGAAGAGAACATTCTCTTTCAGGCTTTCTTTTGTTTCACAATGATTATAGATAAGAAATTAATTGAAAACCTAGTTGCAGTTGTACAGAAAAACTCTACACCATTTGTATATCTCATCATCATACATAATACAAATGCATAATTATAGATAAATTTGGTGACATCTTGGCAACACTTAGTTGTTGCCTTTATCTCATCCATCTCACCAATATCATCAAAGATGAGATCTAAACACTAGGTTACACATGGTGTCCAATAGAAAGTATTATAAATATTTGCTAACTCCTTCCCAATAACTTTATAGTTGTTGCATTCAGTGTTGTCTAATGGGTATCGTATCGCGTATCGTTGGGCTCCACGATACGGGCATATTGTATTGTATCGTGCTTTAATATCAAAAAATAAAAATTTATTTAAAAAATAAAAAAAAAATAGTAAAAATCCAAAAAAAATCAAGAAAAATTAGAAAAAATCTGGTAATTGCTTTGAATTTATATAATGCAAAGTTTAGTATAGATTGAGAATTCAACATTGAACAATTGCATCCAAATTTACATATTTTGAAGCAAAAAATGAAATACATTTACATTTTACAAATTGTAATCAGGACCATCAACTAAATAATCTTATCTTCTCCATTCTAAAGATCATCATCATCATCACCACCTTCTGCTTGAAAATCAAATTCTTCATCTCATTGATATTGTTGTTGCGCTCCTTTCAAATTAATCCATGCAATGTCTTCTTCGGTTAGGAGGGCATTTTCTTCACTATCTTCTATAATCCAAACTTCTAATATATCAAAATTATCCAAACTTATTAGATCAAATTGGCTTTCTTGTCTATTTACTTTTTTTTATTGCCTACAAGAAAGAAAGATAAGCAATTAGTAAATAATATTAACAATTAAAGTCAAACAATTTATTGAATTGAACCTTACAACATTACCTTTCGCGAAGCTGTATGTTACAACGAATAAAAACTAAGTCGTCGCTTATGTTCCAACCTATTGCACTTTTTTGTATGGATGTGTTCAAAGACACTGCAATTCTTTTCACAATCAGTTGCACTATAGGTTTGACTCAAAACTCTAACTGCAAAATTCCTAAGGTTTGGGCAATCACTTCCAAACCTATTCTACCAAACATCCATAGAAAAAGGCAAACATTAGAAGTATAATACACAATAATATAAGATGTATTGATTTAAGAAACTTAAATATGAAGATAAACAATTTACCTAAACGCATATTAGTGCGGTTGCGAATTGCTACAGGCAAACCCATCAAGTGAAGAGCATTATCATATATCTCATCTCTCGATGTATAGCATCTGTTGAACTCACATTAGGGACTAATCTGTCTATACAATCAATGATGCCTCAATTAACCTCATTATCTCTTTTGAAGCTTGTTGAGTACCTGAATGATGGGTTTAAATAATATGTTGTTGCATGAATAGGCTGATGCAATTGTTTATTCCATCTATTATTAATAATTTTTCACACGGGCACATAATCTCTCTTTTTTCCATTAAAATTATTTCTAATGGCTTTTTTTGTTCTATCCATGGCTTCATAAAGGTAGCCCATAGATGGTTTCTCCTCGCTGCCATCCAATCTAAAAACTTTTACTAATGGACATATAATCCTCAAGAGTCTAACACATGCATTCCAAAATGTACTCCTGAAGACTATCTCGGAAATCTCATTCAACTTTTTGTTTCTTCTATTTTGAGGCAACTCTGCAAAATGTTATCACTCATTTGAGGAGAACATTCTCTTATATTGCCACTCATATGAGGAGAACATTCTCTTCAATGCTTGCTTCTGTCTCATAATACTCTGTACAGATAAGAAGTTAGTTGCAAACCGAGTTGCAGTTGTACGAAGAAGCTCTGCATCATCTGTATATCTCCTCATCATACACAATATAAATGCATGGTTGTAGATGAATTTGGTGATATCTTGGCAACACTCAATTGTTGCCTTTATCTAATCCATCTCACCAATATCCTCAAGAATGAGATCTAAACAATGGGTTACGCATGGTGTCCAATAGAAAGTACCATAAGTATCACCTAACTCCTTCCCAACTGCTTTGTAGTTAGCTGCATTATCTATAATCAATTAGACTACATTCTCTAGCCCAACCTCGCATATCACCTTATCAAATTCTTACCGTAGGATCTCTGCAGTGTGCCTCTCCTCTGACATGTCTACAGATCTCAAAAACATAAGTCCTTTAGGACAATACAAAAAAGTTTAGCAAGGTCCTTCCTCGCCTATCTGTTCATCCATCTGTCATGATAATGCAACTTGTCTCCTTCTATGACTCTCTCAAAGTCGAACAATATTATTGCACTTCAATGACGGTCTTATCTAATATCTTTCCTCTCAACTTCTGATAGGACATCTTTTATCCTGGACCAATGTTAGCAATTGCATCTGCCATTACTTGAAAATAAAAATTGTTTGCTCATTAAATGGAATACATGCATCATAAAATCATCTCCCCACTATAAGGTCTGTCTGATCATGCAGTTGTTCTGAAGTCATAGTAGCACAAATTCTAAGTTAAGCACCAGGTGTAGTAGTAGGAGGAAAAAATGAATATACGCTAAAAACAGCTCTTCCTCTACTCCTTCCTAAACTTCCTCTTCTACGACTTCCAAAGTCTTCAGCAACCCTCTTTCCCCTGTTAGGTGGTCGTGAACTGCTACTACAAATCTCTGTTCCGGTATCTAAAAGCAAACTATCAGTAGTGAATCCAATAGCATCTCATCATCTTCCTAAAACATTTCTAAATCATCCTTTTTGTTATCTCCTCTCTTGTATACTCTCAATCATCTGAAGACATTGTCATTTAATGCCTTCTGGCAAACTTCTAACTCTTTCTGTACAAGGAGCAACTTCTTTCCTAATCCCTGCTAGGTGGTGTTTCAACCGTGAAATTCTACCACTAACCACCCTCTCACAAAATAAACATCTTATCTTTAATATAAAACCCTCAACTAGTGTACCCCACTACCATGTCGGATCATCAAATCGAGAATGGGAGTCTCTAACACCCCTTCCTGCCATCTCAATTGAGCACTTTAATTCAATCAAAAACCTGAAAATAAAAACACTTCGTAAATCCTCAATCTTCAAATAACACTCAAATCCAGTGTCTCCCACTTCATGAATGGGATAAAAATCATATCCACACACTTAATAACTTCATATTTTGTCATTCAAAAAAAAATACAAATAACACAAAAAAACAACAAATACAAAGGAAAAAATAAAGAAAAACACTCAAACTATACCAAAATCCGAGTTAGGAGGCTTGCACGGACACCGTAGAACACGTTTTTGGAGCCTTGAACACCAAGGAGGGGAAGAACCACGCTAGGGAAGCTTGGGGAGCTCTGAACAAACTAAGAAAACCCACAAAAACGAGGATTTCTGTTCGGCCAGGGACCCTTTATACGTAGCGATAAATGCTCATTTGCGATATGGACGATACGGTGCGATAAATGCTCATTTGCGATACATATGGGTGTATCGTATCGTGGTGTATCGTACAATACGATACGATACAGATAACACTGGTTGCATTATCTGTAATGAATTGGACTACATTCTCTAGCCCAACATCGGATATACCTTATCAAACTCTTGTCTTACGACATCTGCAGTATGCCTCTCCTCTGACATGTCTAGAAATCTCAAAAACATAAGTCATTTAGGATAATAGATAAGAAAATTTAACAAAGTCCTTCCCTGCCTATTTGTCCATCCATCTGCCATGATAGTGTCATCTTGTCTCCTTCCATGACTCTCAAAGTCAAACAATATTCTTCTACTTCAAGGACAGTTTTATCTAATAGTTTCTCTCTCAACTTTTGATAAGAAAACATCTTATACCCTGAACCAATATTAGCAATTGCATCTGCCATTGCTTGAAAATGAAAATTGTTTGATGCATTAAATAAAATGCATGCATCATAAAATCATCTGCCCACTGTAAGGTCTGCCTCCTCATGCAATTGCTCTGGAGTCATAGCAGCATAAATTTTAAGTTGAGTACATGTATAGTGCTAGGAGGGGAAAATGATTGTATGCCAAAGAAAGCTCTTTCTCCACTCCTTACGCTTCTACCACTTCCACTTGCAACATCTTCAACAACCCTCTTTTTCCTAGTTGGTGATCGAGAACTACTACAACTAACCTTTATCCTACCATTATAAATAATACTCACCCAATACAACAACATCATCATTATTTTCCTCAGTCATCTAAATCATCCTTTTGTTGTCTCCTCTTAAGTATGCTCTCAATCATTTGTAGACATTATCATTTAATGACTTCTGTCAATTTCTTAACTTTGCCCGTTCAAGAAGCAACTTCTTTCCTAGTTCCTGCTAAGTGATATTTCAATTATGAAATTTCACCACTAACCACCTTCTTACAAAACAAACATTTTATCTTCAATCTGTTTCTCTCAGCTAGTGTACCCTACTGTCATGCCAGATCATCAGACTGAGATTAGGAGTACCAAACACCCCTTTCGGTCATCTTAATTGAACGCTTTAATCAAATAAAAAACCTGAAAATAAAAGTACTTCATAAATCCTCAATCATCACATAACACTCAAATATAGTGTCTCTTACTTCACGAAGCAAACAAACAAACAACAACTAAGCCTTTTCCCATACTAGACGGGGTCGGCTACATGGATTCTTTGTTTCCACAAATCCCTATCATGTGCCATGTTAGCAGTTAACTCCCAATAAGCTAGATCATTCTTTATTGTTTCTTTCCAACACTTTTGTGGTCGTCCTCTACCTCTTTTAATACTTTCCAAATTTAGTTTTTCTAACCTTCTTACAGGTTCTTCTTTCTATATGTCCAAACCATCTTAAACGATGTTCTCTCATTTTATCCTCTATTGGTGCCACTCCTAATTTCTTTCTAATAACCTCATTACGTATACGGTCTTTTCTTGTATAACCACTCATCCATCTCAACATCTTCATTTCTATCACAGACATCTTTTGTACATGTTGATGATTAACTGCACAACACTCAGAACCATAAAACATAGCAGGCCTAATTGTTGCTCTATAATATTTACCTTTTAACTTTAATTCTCCATTTTAACCAACCAGCATTAATTCTATGTGTAACATCTCCATCAATTCTTCCATCACTCTGAAAAATTGACCCTAGGTATTTAAAACTTTCCTTTTGGGGAATGCAATGTGTGCCAATTTTAATTTTCATGTCCTCTGAAGTAACCAAATGAATAAACTTACATTCCATATATTCTGTCTTTGTTCGACTAAGTCGGAGGCCTTTGCTTTCTAATGTTTCTCTCCATAGTTCCAATTTTCTATTAACTTTTTCCTTAGACTCCTCCACTAATACAATGTCATCAAATAACATACACCAAGGTACTTCATCTTGAATATGTTTTGTTAACTCATCCATCACCATTATAAATAAGTATGGACTTAAAGTTGATCCTTGATGTAACCCAATATTAACTTCAAAGAAGTTTGTCGTTCCTTCATGAGTCCTCACACATGTTTTTGCACCATCATACATGTCTCTTATAAGGTTAATATATGTCAATGGGATACCTCTTTTTTCTAAAGTTCTCCAAAGAACCTCCTTCGGTACCCTATCATAAACTTTTTCTAGATCAACAAATATCATGTGAAGGTCTTTCTTTTTTGCTCTAAAATGTTCCATAAGACGTCTCAAAAGGTGAATCGCTTCAATAGTAGATCTGTCTGGCATGAATCCAAATTGGTTCTCTATTGTACTTGATACTTGTCTTAACCTACGTTCGATAATTCTTTCCCATAATTTCATAGTATGACTTATTAACTTGATACCTCGATAATTCGCACAATTTTGAATGTCTCCCTTGTTCTTATACATGGGTATAAGTGTACTTGCTCTCCATTCCTCGGGCATCTTTTGGTTTTTCCATATTTCATTAAATAGTCTTGTGAGCCAAGTGATTCCTATTTCTCCTAGTATTTTCCAAACTTCTATAGGAATGTTATCTGGCCCTACCGATTTACCACTCTTCATATGTTTAAGAGCCTCTTTGACTTCATTCTTTTGAATACGTCGGTAGAAATTGTGGTTTATATACTTTTCTGACTTGCTAAATCTCCTAAACTAATACTAACATCTTTATTTTCATTAAAAAGATTATAAAAATACTTTTTCCATCTATTTCTTATATCATCATTTGCCACTAGAATTTTTTCATACTCGTCTTTTATGCATCTAACATAATTAAGATCTTTAGTTTTCTTATCTCTAGCCCTAGCTATCCTAAAAATATCTCTTTCACCTTCTTTTGAGTTGAGTTTTTTATATAAGTCATCCCAAATCTTAGCTTTTGCTTCACTAACGGCCTTTTTCGCTTCCTTCTTTGCTTTCTTATAAGCTTCTAAAGTTTCACTAGTTTTCTTAGCATAATGTAATTTGTAACATGCCCTCCATTTTTTTATTTGTAAATCCATAACTAAAAGTTGATGTTGGGTGGTTAAGCTTTCTCTTGTAAAGATTGTAAGGTAATTCCAAGAGAAAGCTTAACCACCCAACATCGACTTTTAGTTATGGATTTACAAATAAAAAAATGGACAAAGAAGAAAAGAGTGCATCGAGCTATTCGGACTAAATGGTGGAACCTCAAAAGCGAGAAAGAAGATATATTTAAACAGAAAGTCCTTCAAGGAGATGTTTGGAATTATGTTGGCACACCCTATGATATGTTGAACAATATGGCTATACATATTAGGAAAGTGGCGAAAGTTGTGTTAGGGGTATCTAAGGGAGGTGTACCGGCACAAAAAGAAGCTTGGTGATGGAGTGAAGTAGTACAAAATAAAATCAAGGCAAAGAGGGCATGTTACAAATTACATTATGCTAAGAAAACTAGTGAAACTTTAGAAGCTTATAAGAAAGCAAAGAATGAAGCGAAAAAGGACGTTAGTGAAGCAAAAGCTAAGATTTGGGATGACTTATATAAAAAACTCAACTCAAAAGAGGGTGAAAGAGATATTTTTAGGATAGCTAAGGCTAGAGATAAGAAAACTAAAGATCTTAATTATGTTAGATGCATAAAAGACGAGTATGAAAAAATTCTAGTGGCAAATGATGATATAAGAAATAGATGGAAAAAATATTTTTATAATCTTTTTAATGAAAATAAAGATGTTAATATTAGTTTAGGAGATTTAGCCAAGTCAGAAAAGTATATAAACCACAATTTCTACCGACGTATTCAAAAGAATGAAGTCAAAGAGGCTCTTAAACATATGAAGAGTGGTAAATCGGTAGGGCCAGATAACATTCCTATAGAAGTTTGGAAAATACTACGAGAAATAGGAATCACTTGGCTCACAAGACTATTTAATGAAATATGGAAAAACCAAAAGATGCCCGAGGAATGGAGAGCAAGTACACTTATACCCATATATAAGAACAAGGGAGACATTCAAAATTGTGCGAATTATCGAGGTATCAAGTTAATGAGTCATACTATGAAATTATGGGAAAGAATTATCGAACGTAGGTTAAGACAAGTATCAAGTACAACAGAGAACCAATTTGGATTCATGCCAGGCAGATCTACTATTGAAGCGATTCACCTTTTGAGACGTCTTATGGAACATTTTAGAGCAAAAAAGAAAGACCTTCACATGATATTTGTTGATCTAGAAAAAGTTTATGATAGGGTACCGAGGGAGGTTCTTTGGAGAACTTTGGAAAAAAGAGGTATCCATTGACATATATTAACCTTATAAGAGACATGTATGATGGTGCAAAAATATGTGTGAGGACTCATGAAGAAATGACAGACTTCTTTGAAGTTAATATTGGGTTACATCAAGGATCAACTTTAAGTCCATACTTATTTATAATGGTGATGGATGAGTTAACAAAACATATTCAAGATGAAGTACCTTGGTGTATGTTATTTGCAGATGACATTGTATTAGTGGAGGAGTCTAAGGAAAAGGTTAATAGAAAATTGGAACTATGGAGAGAAACATTAGAAAGCAAAGGCCTCCAACTTAGTAGAACAAAGACAGAATATATGGAATGTAAGTTTGATCATTTGGCTACTTTAGAGGACATAGAAATTAAAATTGGCACACATTGCATTCCCCAAAAGAAAAGTTTTAAATACCTAAGGTCAATTTTTCAAAGTGATGGAGATGTTACACATAGAATTAATGCTGGTTGGTTAAAATGAAGAGGAGCATCAGGTATTCTTTGTGATAAGAAGATACCATTAAAATTAAAAGGTAAATATTATAGAGCACCAATTAGGCCTGCCATGTTTTATGGTTTTGAGTGTTGGGCAGTTAATCATCAACATGTACAAAAGATGTCTCTGACAGAATTGAAGATGTTGAGATGGATGAGTGGTCATACAAGAAAAGACCGTATACATAATGAGGTTATTAGAAAGAAATTAGGAGTGGCACCAATAGAGGATAAAATGAGAGAACATCGTTTAAGATGGTTTGGACATATAGAAAGAAGATCAAAAGAAGAACCTGTAAGAAGGTTAGAAAAACTAAATTTGAAAAGTATTAAAAGAGGTAGAGGACGACCACAAAAGTGTTAAAAAGAAACAATAAAGAATGATCTAGCTTATTGGGAGTTAACTGCTAACATGGCACACGATAGGGATCTGTGGAAAGAAAGAATCCATGTAGTCGACCTCGTCTAGTATGGGAAAAGGCTTAGTTGTTGTTGTTGTAGTAGTAATGTTATTTACTTCTCTTTCTTGCAGGCAATTAACAAAGTTAAATAAGAAAGAGAACTAATTTGATCCAACAAGTTTGGATAATTTTGATATCTTAAAAGAGTGGATTATGGAAGATAGTGAAGCAAATACACTCCTAATTAAAGAAGACATTCAATTGATTAATTTTGAAGGAGCGCAACAACATCAAGGGGATGATTTTGATTTTGAAGCTGAAGGTGGTGATGATCTTTAACAAAGAGGAGAAGATGAAGATTATTTAGTTGATCCTGATTATAATATGTAAATGTAATTCTTTTCTTAATTATGAAGTTGTAATTGTTTTGCAGCTTTTGCTAAAAACATATTGCTTAAATGCTTTATTCATTGAAAATTGAATGGTGATTGATGAATATGTACTCAACTTATGCATCATATGAATTGTTTTCAATTTGCGTGATTTTTGTGGAATTTTTGTGATATTTTTTATTTTTCCAATTTTTTAGTATTAAAAAAAGATATGGAGCGATATGTATCATGGACCAAAACGATACACAATACAATATGCATCATATGGGTTTAGGCACATGAGAAGCTTGCCTAGGATAAGCTCTAATTACTTCAGTTTCACAAACTCAAAACTAGGCCTGTAAAGTCCATTGTTGTAACTTAGGCACATGCTGAAACCCATGAATAGTGTCAGAACAACTTGCTGAAGGATGAAATACATCATATGGGTTTCAGGTAGTGGAAAAGCTTTCAGAACTTTTGTGTTTTCTAGTAAAGTGGCTGGTTTGAAGGATCTTACTTACGCTTAACACTTGCTTCTAAAACTGCAAATACATCTCTTAAAGGCCCCTCCATCTCAAAGTTCAATTTCTCATACCGACAACAGATCTTGCAGATACCATCAAGCTCATTATATAACTATAAAGGTAACATTTTGAGGTCTTCTTGTCAACAACCAAAAGAAGATCATTTCAGTAGAAATTGCATGAAGCCCAAAAAGTAGAACAGAATTAACAAACCAGGTGGCTATTTATTAAGCAAGTGCCCCCATTACTAGTTTACAGTTGAAATCCTTGAATGCAATCTGTTATGAATGTGTAATCCGAATGAGTTCTCCTTTGGCACCACCTCTTATGTTTTACTTTGAAGAGCAACCTATTCTGTAGTGGAAGTGGACCATTATAGCAGTCATGGATACAACTGATTAAACAGATGCTTTGCATAAGTTTGTAGGAATGACTACATAATTTATGAGAATGTAGATTGCAAATCACCTTCAACCTGAGCATGGCATGGTGGTCCACCTCTAATTAAAGGGTCAGCTCATGTTCCTGGTTACTCAAAAACTACTCTTGCATCTTGAAGGAGAATATGATTGCTAGAGTAACTGCACAACTGAAACCAAGGAGATAAACACTCCTTTTTCTTGAGACCATTTTGTAATGTCAAAAGCCAAAGCTGCCAATGACTAGAAGAGATGTGCCCAACCATCATATCACAGTGTGCTGAACCCTCAATCTTTCACATTCTCCAACAAATGATAAACAAATTCCATAAGTTTTAGCATTACATGATATTTTCCCATCAACTCAACATAAACAAATCATAGGAAGATAGACAATAATGCTTCGTTATCAACAGTTGGATCATGAAAGATCTCACAGTTGAGGTATTGGTACCACCATAAAACGGTGATATCAATCATGATACTAATGCACCAACTAGAATAGTTTTGGTATTGATTAGATTTCTCATCACGTCGTATAGAGAATTAATTATGACAATTAACGTCCATTAGAAGATAATATAACTTCAGGAAACAAACTGGTGGAGGTCTCCCAAAACCGAACTTTGCTGCAACTTCTTGCAGGAGGGCAAAGGAAAGCACATGCATGTTTGAACAGGTAAAACGGCATATCATATGAGCACAATTCGTGTAAACAACACCAACTAATTAAACAAGGTAATACTAAAACACTTCTTTTCCATAGTATACTCTTTTCCCTTCAAATATCTCGAACATCTCTGGACGTTACAGTTCGAAGAAGTATTAGACAGAACTTAATTGCTAAATTTAAGCATACTCATCTTAATATCTTCCAAACAATCGGAAACGTAACTTGCAAGAAAAAGTAATGAAACTTAGTAAGAAATCGTGCAACCAAAAGATTCTCCACTTATTTAATTCCCTAAAACTCTTCTACCACTATCCTCCTAAACAAAATTATACAGAAGAGAATAAATCTATTTCAAAACTAACCCAAACCCACCATCCCCAATTCAATCCCCGAAAAGAGGAATTCCCCTACAAAATAGGGAAAAAGAAAAAAAGCTAATTTTGGACCACATCATAAAACCCTAAATCCGACGGGATCATACCGAAAAAGGGAAAGATTTGGATCGCGGAAGAAGCAGAATTCCGTCAGCTGGTCTTGGGATCGGGCATGGGGAAGAGTCCGGTATTTGCGGCGCCGCGTGGGGGGGCGAACCCGAGGAATTTCTGGAGGTTTGTGCGGATGCTGATGGAGCACAAGAAGTAAAGGAAGGCCATCGAACAGTCGGTAGGGTCGTCTCCGGGGAGACCGCGGTGGCTCATCTTCTGAACGAAGCCAATGGGGGCGAAGGGGAGCTTTGCAACGGGCTTCCCTTCAAAAAGGGAGTTAAGAAGGCCGAAGACGATGAAGAGCACAACGGCGACCACGGCGCCAGACTTGAATTTGGAGAGGGAGAGATCGCGGCTGGATTCCTTGAGGCTCGTCTCGACGCGGTCGATCTTCTTGGACTTGGATCGCTTCGAGAGGGAGGAGGAGCAAGAGAGGGAAGAGGAGGAGAAATTCGAGGAGTTGGATGTGGTTTTCATGGTCTCGAGCTTCCTGGCGGCCTTGTCGATGGAAGAACGGAGTGATTTGTAGGAAGAGGTGCGGTAGATGAGGAGCCAGGAGATGGCCTCGCAGAGGAAGGCGGTGCAGATGGAGATGCCTACAACCATCAGGCTGTCTGCGTATTTCGAGCTCCCCAGCACCATGGCCATCTCTCGCTCTCGCTGTCTCCTTCTCGCTCTCTCCCTCTCCTAGATCTGGTTTGGTTTTCGAAAAAGTGGTAATCGTGCTGGCTAAAAAAAAGTCGGGAACAAAATCTGTCCAAGTTCGGGAACTCAGCTGAGCGAACGGAAGATCTGTCGTGAAATTTTACGGCTCCTCGCGAATCATTTTTGTGTCCGCAAGTTCGTTTTCGTGCCACAAGTACCTCAACCCAAACCTGATATTTTTGTGTCAGGTGCTATATTTCCAGTTTGAGTGGTAATTTCATCTTTTAGATCATATTCATGCAGTGAAATTTCATATTTATGTCATAAGCAGGTTTCCCCCCATACAATTCTATCTATTACTCTAGGTGGACACGAACACAACGAAAAACATGTATACCTTTCATCGTGTGGTGTCTTATATCGTCATCCCTAGATATCACGAGTGAATTAAACTTTTTGTTTTTGGTTGTTTACTCTCAATTTGTTATTTGTGTTAATTTTTTTATTACAAACATGATATAACCTGTGATGATGACCTTTCTACAGCCCTGTTAGGTTTGGAAACGACTTGTTGCTTTTGAGGATTTGCCAACCACTATTACCAAAGAAAGAAAGAACGAAAGCGTTAAATTTTATTATGCTGGTTATTATCATCGCTTGTCATCCCTCTAAAGTTCTCCATCTTGTCAAATCAAAACATAGTTAACAAATTAACAGGGTCTAGTTTGAGTAATGTGTATTGTAATTCTTGCGCTCACGAACTTTTGGTATTGTATCCTTTTATGATTGCCGACCGCCCATTGAGAGACTACTCCCATGCACCTACCTTGTCTACACTGTAGCTAGTTTATTTTCTACTCCCTCTTTTTCATTTTCTTCACTCTTTCATATGTACTAAATAGATTGAATGATGGGAGAAGCAATTAAATCTTAGTCTTTTTGTTAGCTATATTACCCAAAGTCTATAGTGTGATAATTCTCAGCAAACTAGATTTGGTTTTATCCAAGCACCAATTTAAATTTATTTCCTAAGATACATATTTTATAAAGTGTTGATAATATCATTTCTCTTTTCCATTGTTGATTGATTGGCAACATTATTGTTGAAGAAATTATATTATTGGAAAGTACAACCTGTCTCGATATTGTGGTTACATCCATTCCATAGATGTTGTAAAGGTGTATATATTTGACAGTCATTCATTAGTTTAGTCATGAATAGCACATATATCTTTCTCCATTGAGGCAGATGATTGTACATAGATTAGAGAAGCTAAGTAGAGTATGACCTACAAAATGAGTGTTGGGACACAAATATCTCACACTGCTTAGTTCCATCATAATACTTTGACATCATAGCTTCTTATTAATATGAGTGTAATGGATCGTACATTGATTGGTACATCTTTTGCACTCATCATTGAATGAAGATTAACAGTTATACTTGGCTATTGTTTCTAGTGCCTCTCGGAGGTCACATGGGTCATGACACCTATTATACGCTAGTTGGATTGAGGTACACAACGGTGCATAGAAACCTCGAGCAATGTTGCCAACATATATATCGCTTGATCATGTCCACTCTTAATCAGTTTCATGATGATAACGATGACAGTGAAACATATTTAATATCAATAATGTTAGAACTTTTCATATCTGCAATTTTGAATCATATTCTCTCCGTCTTCTTTTCAATTGAATGGGCCAAGACTCAAATGGCATTGATTCATATAACATATAGTTACAACACATTATTCATGATCAAATAAATATGCAAGAATTAATATATCAAATACAAAATATAGAATCTACTTGTCAATATCATGAATAGTATCATATCTCATTCCTCTCATAATAGATATTTAATAATATGTGTGTAAAATGCTAAATGCTAATCAACAACACTTTGATGCTAATTTTGTTACTACATTGGACATATAGATGACATAGGGGATTTATCGACCATATATAGCTAATAAACTACAACATAAGTTAAGCATCTTCATTTGCTAGAGAATAAAATAGAAAATAGAAGTTGAAGCACACAATACCACTAAAAAGTCATGCTAAAAATCTCAACCCAATATGCCCCTTTTTAAGAAAGCACCAAACAACTTGATATCAACACTTACCATCTCACATAGATCAATATGTACTACAAATTCCTTTGAAAGGAGATAATGTTGTCAATATTGGAGTGCACGAATCAAGACATATAACTCTTTATCATATGTTGAATAGTTCAAAGTGGTGCCTTTCAACTTTCCACTAAAGAACATAGTTGGTTTTCCCTCTTGTGTTAGAACAACACCAATACCCACACCTGATGTGTCACACTCAATGTCAAAGGCTTTGTTAAAATCTTGGAGTAATAGAATTGGTGTAGTTTCTTCTTAATATCTTTGAATAGTACTTGGGCTAAAGGCGTCTAGCAAAAATGTTCATTTTTTTATGTAATCTGTGATGGGAGCCCATGATAGTGCTAAAATCTTTCATAAAATGCTGATAAATGCCGTGTTGGGACACTACATACTCGAGAAAGATAACTTATTCTTAGCATAAATGACATTTCTTAAGTTTGCCAAAAAAGAGTTGTTGTTCCCTTAATTTGGAGAAGATTGAATGCAATTATTGTTCATGGTCTTGTAGAGTCTTGCTATAGACTAGAATATCTTCGAAATAAACAATAATAAATTTCTCAATGTAATCACGCAAAACCTGATTCATAAGTCTCATGAAGGTGCTTGGGGCATATGTTAATCCAAATAGCATAACTAGCCATTCATATAGCCCAACCTTAGTTTTGAAAGTCGTCTTCCATTTGTCTCCCTCCTTCATCCGTATCTAGTGGTATCCGCTTCTTAAATCAATTTTGGAGAACAATCGAGCTCCATGCAACTCATCCAACATATCATCCAATCAGGGTATGGGGCACCTGTATTTTATAGTAATTTTGTTAACAACTCTGCTATCAATACACATTATGAGAGTTCCATCTTTTTTTGGTACTAGTAACGTAAGGGCCGCACAGGGACTTAAGGACTCTATGATGTATCCCTTGTTCATCAATTCATCAATATGTCTTTAAAACTCCTTAGTTTCCTATGGATTTCTCCTACTCTCGTAGGCTAGTCCATTGGAAAGTGGTGCTCTTTACATGAAATCAATTTGGTATTCAAGACTCGAATGGGTAGTATGCTAGAAGGTAGTTATTCAAGAAAGATATGCTGGAATTCTTGGAGTAGCTTTGTATGAATGCTAAAAAGTTTGAGAGTGATGCTTGGTTATGAAATGCAAGGTTGAATGTTTTGAGATTAAGAGGTTTTCTTTTAGATTTGTAGGTTTAGGAAGGATGCTTTGAAGAAATTGTTTTGGGCTAAATGGCTCAAGGGTGATTTTTCTCTCTTCCTTAGTGAAACTTTAGGTGTTCAGGTAGTCATCATGAAGGACTCATCTATCTAACTGCAAGGGACATCCTAGTAATAGGTGGCTGGCTTCTATCGGAAAGATGTTATAGAGAACAATATCCTAGTAATTTTTTCCTATAGAGAATGTAATTTCCACTTGTTGGGTCACTTGGAGTTCTTTGGTGTTGTTCAACCATTGAAATTGGTACTATATGAGATGTGTTATAGGACTAAATTGCAACTTTTTTATCATCTTTGTAGAAGCAACATTAGTATAACTTCCAGCATCTATAATGAGAGAGTGTACCTTTTCTTTGATTGGACATCGAGTATGGAAGATCACATCTCTTTGATCAAGCTCTAAAGACGGTTGAGCACTAAACATTCTACAGATCACCAATAGTTCTCTTGAATATGCATACTCAGTATAAGATTCTTCCTCTTCTTCTTACTTAGGTTCTGTCTCATCTTCATTCTCAATGTTGTCAAATGCACTCTTTAGGATGATGATCTTTTTGTTAGGGTATTAAGAGACAATATGACCTATGCCCAAACACTTAAAGTACTTAATATCTCTGGAGCAAGCAGTAAAAGAGTCGTCAACAACATGCTTTTCCTTTTCTTCATATCATGCTGGTGTGGTTTTATCGGTTTTCTTATTGAATGGAATAGGGCCAGATTTCTTAGGCATAAAGTTGTTCTTGGCACTAGATGATTTCTGTTGTTTTCCTACTTTAATTGATAATTTTATGACATCTTTCAAGAAAAATGAACAATTGTAATTCAACAACATTTGTAATAGTCATGTTAAGTCTTGCAAGAAAACGAGCTACAGTTTGTTCTTGTGGCTTTTGCACATTACATCGAATCATTAACATTTGAAATTCTTTCACATAATCTTCAACATTCATTTATCCATGTCATAGACTTTAGAGTTTAAGATATAATTCTTGTTTGTAATATTCTAGAACAAATAGTTTAACCATTAGGTGTTTCATCAACCTCCAGCTTCAAATTTCTTTCTCCCCATCCTTCCTTCAAAAGTTAGCATAATGTGAAATTCTAGGGTTTCAAGATGATATTTAGTTTACTCAGATAAAATATTCAAATATTTTATCCATCGGCTGAACCCATTCTAAGAATTCTTCTAAGGAACTCATCCCTTTAAATGATGGAATTTGAATTTTGGGGTAGTATTCATTTCAATCTCTCCAAGTCATTGCATGGATTATGAGGGGTGGTGCCATGTCTTCTTCCTTGAGTTCCTGGTCATTTGAACGTGAATGGGAGCCTCCTGAGTTGGAATGGAGTGGAGTAGCAAGTGATGGACTCAATCGTTCCATAGTCCTAACCATAAATTGAAGTTGCCCCATCATTTCTTCTTGTCATCTTTCCAAGACTATAACTCTAGCTTAGTCAAAAGACATGCCTCTCGGGATGTTGGGAACTTCTTTATTGGAATTTTGGCTTTGGTGTTTTGGTGGTTTGTCATGGTTTGAGATACAATAACTATTAAATAAAAACAACTTTATTAACATGAATTAAAGAAGAACTTACAATCCATGATCGATTGGAGGCATCCCTCCAATCGACTTTACCAAGAATGTGGCAGCTGACTACACCACAGGGCTCTTTTTCACTCCTACACAATTTGCCCTAATCACTTATTTATAAATGATTATAACTTGAATACCTAAAATGCCCTCAATTAATCTTATCTACACCTAAATGGATCTGGACCCCTAACAGACTCATTTCACGACCTGTGGATCCATTACATAATATATAAACTTGTTTAACACTCCCCCTCAAGTTGGGTGAAAGATATTGAGTACACCCAACTTGGATAACATATCTTTGAGTTGTCTCCTAGCAATAGCTTTAGTAAAAAAATCAGCTCTCTGATATGCTAATTTAACATATTCCAATTTGAATTCTTGAAGAGCTATCTTCTCTCTTATAAAATGACAATCAATTTCAATATGTTTGGTCCTTTTATGATATACAGGATTAGATGTCATCTGGATTATTGCACTGCTGTCACAATATAGTGATATAGGATGTATAGGATTAAATCCCAGTTCACTGATTGAGAAGCTACCCATTTGCCTTCACACATCGCTTGATCTATGGCTTTGTATTTGGCTTTCACGGTAGATCTGGCAACTACAGTCTGCTTTTTACTTCTCCAAGATATAATATTTCCACCAAGTAAGGTTATATTTCTCATAGTTGATTTTCGATAATCTTGAGATCCAGCCCAATCTGCATATAAATAAATCTCAATCATAAGCTGTTGAATTGATGATTTGGAATAAAGTATGCCCATACCAGGTGTTGATTTAAGGTATCGTAGAATTCTGTACACTGCATCAATATGTCTCTTGGTAGGAGAATGCAGTTATCTGCTAACAATGCCAACTGCATATGTGATATCTGGACGATTAATGGTTAAATATATAAGTTTACCAACCAACTTCTGATATTTATAAACATCTCTGAATTCCTCACTATCACCACTGAACAACTTTTGGTTTATTTCCATAGGAGTATCACTCAGTTTACATTCTAGCATATTTGTTTCTACAAGAAGATCCAACAAATATTTCCGCTGAGTCAAAAAAATACCTCTGTTGGAATAGAGTACTTCTATACCCAAAAAATAGTGAAGTCTGCCTAGATCTTTAAGATCAAATAGTCTGTGAAGATTCATTTTCAGCTTTGATATTTCTTCAAGATCATCTCCAATAACAATGATGTCATCCACGTAGACTGCCAGAATAGATATTTTAGTTTCTTTCTTGAAGAAGATAGTATGATCATTAAGGCTTCTGTTGTATCCCAAACTAAGCATTGCATTACTGAATTTCTCAAACCAAGCTCTTTGAGACTGCTTCAAACCATAAATAGCTTTATTTAATTTGCATACTTTATTTCCAGACATTCTTATATACATTCTAGGAGGTAGTTTCATATAAACTTCTTCATTTAAATCGCCTTGTAAAAAAGTGTTTTTAACATCAAGTTGCCAAAGATTCCATTCCAAATTTGCTACCATACTAAGTAGAATTCACATTGATGTAAGCTTCGCCATTGGTGCAAAAGTTTCGGTATAGTCGATGCCATATGACTGACTGTAGCCTTTAGCCACTAATCTGGCTTTATATCTCTCAATAGTACCATCTGCCTTATACTTAATAGTAAACACCCATTTGCATCCTACAATATTTCTATCATAACGTAGTTGTGTGATGGTCCATGTGTTATTTTTTACTAGAGTATTCAACTCTTCTTCAATTGCGACTTTCCATAAGGGGCAAGTGATTGCTTCTTCAAACTTGGAAGAAATCTTCACTTTATCTGCATTTATAACAAAGTTCTGATAATTCTGAGAAGTATTTGCATATGAAACATAATCAGAAATTGGATAACAGGCATATGTACGTTTACCTTTGCGAATGGCAATAAGAATGTCTAGATCTTCTTCTTCTTGAGAATCTGAATCAGGGGAAATCTCTTTGGTGGTTTGATGTTGTACTATTCTTTTTTGGGGATAAACAATATTTCTTGATCCTCTCTTATATATTAAAATTTCCTTTGATTGATCTGATTCTATTTCATTATCACTAGTAATACTTTATGTTTCACTAGGAATTAGAGGAAGAACATGTGGAGAATGATGCTGAGATAGACTCGACTCCCCCTTGGAAGCATAATATAGAATAGATTCACTAAAGGTGACATCCATAGATACATACATTTTTTTAAAAAATCGGATCATAGCATTTATAGCCCTTTTTAGAATTTAAATAACCAAGAAAGATACACTTGACAGATCTAGGATCCAGTTTATCACAGTTAGGCAAATGAATATGCACAAATCATAAGCGGCCAAAAATTCTAGGAACTAGATGAAAAGGTTTTGAGTTTTGATCGAGGTATTTCAACAGACTTTCACCTTTAAGAACATTAGTAGGCATCCTATTGATCAAGTGAACAGCAGTAAGAATAACTTCTCCCCAATAACATTTAGGAACATTACTTGGAGTAATAAAGTCCTAGCAACTTCCAAAATATGACGATTCTTTATCTCAGCAACACCATTTTGCTGAGGAGTATAAGAACAAGAAGTTTGATGAAGAATGTCATGTGTGTGTAAATATGTTTGTAACTGTCTGCTAATATACTACCCCCCATTGTCAGAACATAAAATTTTCACAAAGGTATGAAATTGAGTAAGAATAAATTTATACACAATTGGGAAGATAGTAGAAATTCAAGACTTTGATTTTATTAAATAGATAATAGTGAGACGAGTACAATCACCAATAAAGGAAACAAAGTATTTATGACCAAAAAGTGAAGTAACTGGATTGAGACCCCATATATTAGAATGAAGAAGTGCAAATAGATGAGAGCTCCTAGAGTCACTTAAAGGATAAGAGGCTCGTTGATGTTTTCCAAGCTGACATACATCACATTCAAAATGTGGTTTATTTGACTCAACTCTAAGATGAGGAAGAACATAATGAAGTTTTGACACGGGAAAATGACCTAGATGATAATACCACAGACGAAGTTCTGCATCTTGAACTGTTATATCTGAAGTGCTATAAGTTGTTGTATGCTGTAAATTATCCTCCAGGATGCATAATCCCCTTCATAGTTTACCATGACCAAAGATTTTCCCCGTTTTCAGATCCTGAAATACACAACTAGTAGAATCAAATGTTATTCTACAGTTCATAGTACGAGTTAAGGCACTAAATGAAAGTAAGTTTATGGGAAAACTGGGAACATGGTAGACTTATTGTAAATATGAAAAAGATAGGGGTATACTTCCTTGTCCAACCATATAAGTATTAGATTCATCTACCAACTTAATAGGTTCCTATATTTTAAGTGATCCGTATTCTAAAAAATAAGATATGTCTCCCACCATGTGATTTGTAGCCCCTAAATCAATTATCCAAGTTCTGAAATTAGAGGGAGATGAAATATTACCCTTCTCGGTATGAGATGCTTGAACTGTTGTAGCCTACGATAAATTGGAGGATTATGGAGAGTTTTCTGATAACTTTTATTCCAGTCCTTCTATCCTTTTAAAAATCGCTTGAATACCTTCTGAACTGGGAGTGGAAATTTTTGCAGAGTGAGCTGAGGAATTTCTGTTTTTAGTAAAATCTGGCCTTCCATTTAATTCCCAATAGTATTCTTTGGTATGCCTCATTTTTCCACAATGAGAGCATATAAGCTTATCTTTATCATTAGAATTAAATCTTCCTAGTCTACGTCCTCTATTATTTTGTCCACCTCTGCCACGATAATAAGTGTTAAATACCTTCATGTTTGAAGAGCATGTTGATCTGTAACTAAAATACTATCTCTTTCAAGGTTCCTACGATCTTATTCTCTGATTAATAAAGAATAGACTGTATCAAGTGAAGAAAGTTCTTTTCTTCCCAAAATATTCAGTTTTATAGACTCGAACTCTGAGTTAACACTCCACAATAAATCAAAAACTTTCTTCTTTTCAATTTCATCATTTCTTTCTCTATGACAGGAGGAACACTTTATATTTGTAAAATAAAGAAGTTCATTTAAGAGTCCTCGTAAATCTGCATAGTACTCACTGATAGACCGCACACCTTGTTTACATTTTCAAATCATTTCCTGTATTTCATACTCTTTTGCAATATTTTTCTTTCGAGAATATGCTTCTGAGACAACACATCAAATCTCATAAGCTGAGTCTAGAAATATAAAGGTCTTTGCAGTGGGTGGAATCATCGACTATAATAACCAAGATGATATTAAAGCATCATCTCTTCTCCAGGTAGGGTAATGTGCATCATGAGTCTCTGAAATTGGTATTTGGCCCATTAGGTCAGCCCATCTCCCTCTTGCTATAATAGCAAGTTCTACGGATCGAGACCATTCCAAATAATTTCTGCCATCTAACTTAGTAGATATAATCTAGAAAATTTCTGATTTTTCTAATGAATAGGACGTTTCACCTGTGTGAAAGGAGTTGTCAATTTCTTTTCCTTTGCCAGCCATTAGTCAAAAAAAGGGTATAATAGAACTTATCCGATCTGGTTTGTTGAAGCAACAACAACAATAACAACTAAGCCTTTTCCCATACTAGATGGGGTCGGCTACATGGATTCTTTATTTCCACAGATCCCTATCGTGTGCCATGTTAGCAGTTAACTCCCAATAAGCTAGATTATTCTTTATTGTTTCTTTCCAACACTTTTGTGGTCGTCCTCTACCTCTTTTAATACTTTCCAAATTTAGTTTTTCTAACCTTCTTACAGGTTCTTCTTTTGATCTTCTTTCTATATGTCCAAACCATCTTTCCAAAGTTCTCCAAAGAACCTCCCTCGGTACCCTATCATAAACTTTTTCTAGATCAATAAATATCATGTGAAGGTCTTTCTTTTTTACTCTAAAATGTTCCATAAGACATCTCAAAAGGTGAATCGCTTCAATAGTAGATATGCCTGACATGAATCCAAATTGGTTCTCTGTTATACTTGATACTTGTCTTAACCTATATTCGATAATTCTTTCCCATAATTTCATAGTATGACTCATTAACTTGATACCTCGATAATTCGCACAATTTTGAATGTCTCCCTTGTTCTTATATATGGGTATAAGTGTACTTGCTCTCCATTCCTCGGGCATCTTTTGGTTTTTCCATATTTCATTAAATAGTCTTGTGAGCCAAGTGATTCCTATTTCTCCTAGTATTTTCCAAACTTCTATAGGAATATTATCTGACCCTACCGATTTACCACTCTTCATATGTTTAAGAGCCTCTTTGACTTCATTCTTTTGAATACGTCGGTAGGAATTATGGTTTATATACTTTTCTGACTTGGCTAAATCTCCTAAACTAATACTAACATCTTTATTTCATTAAAAAGATTATAAAAATACTTTTTCCATCTATTTCTTATATCATCATTTGCCACTAGAATTTTTTCATCCTCGTCTTTTATGCATCTAACATAATTAAGATCTTTAGTTTTCTTATCTCTAGCCCTAGCTATCCTAAAAATATCTCTTTCACCCTCTTTTGAGTTGAGTTTTTTATATAAGTCATCCTAAATCTTAGCTTTTGCTTCACTAACGGCCTTTTTCGCTTCCTTCTTTGTTTTCTTATAAGCTTCTAAAGTTTCACTAGTTTTCTTGGCATAATATAATTTGTAACATGCCCTCTTTGCCTTGATTTTATTTTGTACTACTTCATTCCACCACCAAGCTTCTTTTGTGCCGGTACACCTCCCTTAGATACCCCTAACACATCTTTTCCACTTTCCTAATATGTATAGCCATATTATTCCACATATCACAGGGTGTGCCAACATAATTCCAAACATCTCCTTGAAGGACTTTCTGTTTAAATATATCTTCTTTCTCGCTTTTGAGGTTCCACCATTTAGTCTGAATAGCTCGATGCACTCTTTTCTTCTTTGTCCATTTTTTTATTTATAAATCTATAACTAAAAGTCGATGTTGGGTGGTTAAGCTTTCTCCTGAAATTACCTTACAATCTTTACAACACGCTCTATTTTTTTTCTACAAATAAAGTAATCAATTTGTGTTTGTGATAAGCCACTCTTATAAGTAATTAAATGTTCATCTTGTTTTTTGAAGATTGTATTGACTATAAAGAGGTCAAATGCCATAGCAAAATTTAAAATCTCCCTACCTTCCTCGTTTATATCCCCAAAACCAAACTTTCCATGAATCCCTTGATATCCTAATGCCTCTTTACTGACATGTCCATTTAAATCTCCTCCTAAACAAATCATCTCCCTTTGTGGAATCTTTTGAAACACCTTATCTAACTCTTCCCAAAAAACTATCTTTATACTATCTTCTAGTCCTAATTGGGGTGCGTAAGCACAAACTATATTCAAAACCTCTGCTCCTAACACTAATTTCAACGTACTTGAGTACCATAATTTAAAACCTGTATCCTCTATCTCCTTTGCTTTTTCTCCAACCCATTTTGTCTCTTGTAAACATAGAATATGAATCTTTCTCCGAATCATAGTATCTCGTTTGTTGAAGCAGCAAAACAAAATTTTGCTTTATTGAATTTAAAGTGTCTCATAGAAGTGGATATAAATCTATAAGTCTGAATGAGCAAACACAGAAGAATGGTGGCTTCAAGATCCAATTGTGACGTCAAGAATCTTTACTTCAGGATCTGAATCACATGACAAAAATTTTCTGAACCACTATTTATGATTTCTAATAAGCATATGATGAACCAAATTTTTTTTTGAGTTATTCAAACAATCTGAATCAACACACCAATGCTAATTTCTGAATTCTGATTTGCTTATGATGAACCTCACTAAAAATATTTTGAATCAGCAAATGCCCCCAATAGTGATACCTCATAGATCATTTGTGTTGCGAGTAGATCAACAATAGCATAACCAACAGATTTGAAGATTGTAATCTCATCAGCAAATCCCATGATAACTTGTAGATCAACAATAGCAGAACCAATAGATTTGAATATCATAATCTGATCAGCAAATCCCACGACAACTTGATGCAGATCACAATAAAAACAGATCGAAATGAGTGAAGATCGACCTTGATTTAACTTGATATATTAGCCAAACAGATCTGTGACGAACAAATCAGTCCCACAACTTCTAACGACACAAAAGAAGATCTGTCCCACAACTTCTAATGACACAAAAGAAATTGTGTTTCACGTACCTTGATGGAATCACAATAAATATATTCTAAGCCCTGGACTTGATATAAAATCTGTTCGTTTCTGTGGTAGCAATTCAATCTGTATCATTGCTGAATCACAACCTTCTCATAATCTGAAGCTTTTTTCTAGATTTTATAAAAAAAATAGCCATATAAGCTCTGATACCATATTAAATAAAAACAACTTTATTAACATGAATTAAAGAAGAACTTACAATCCATGATCGATTGGAGGCATCCCTCCAATCGACTTTACCAAGAATGTGGCAGCCGACTGCTCCACAAGGCTCTTTTTCACTCCTACACGATTTGCCCTAATCACTTATTTATAAGTGATTATAACTTGAATACCTAAAATGCCCTCAATTAATCTTATCTACACCTAAATGGATCTGGACCCCTAACAGACTTATTTCATGACCCGTGGACCCATTACATAACATATAAACTTGTTTAACAATAACAACTAAGAAGGCTTGAGAGAGCTTACATGATTTGAGGCAAAATGGCATGTGGTTTTGGGTTGAACCATCTCTTCAGCTAGTAGTAGGCGAGACCAACTCGAATAGCTGAAGTGCACCTCAATAAAAGCACCAATGATGCATTCCCATTTAATAAAGGTGTTCACCAATTCAGAATGAGTCATACCGCTTTTCACGAATAGTTGAAGTAAGGGTGATTCTTGTTCACTCGCCACATTCTTGACTGATAAGAGAGTAGAAAGAAATCAATCTCACCACTAATTCTAAGATGAATTAGATAAGATAACATAAAATTTGTTGGATAATGGATGGTGCCCCTTCCCATTCTAACAAGAGGTCTATTGAAGAACATGCTTTCCCTTTTCATCATATCATGCTCGTGTGGTTTTGCCAATTTTCTTATTGAATGGAACCGGGCCAAATTTCTTAGGCATAGAGTTGTTCTTCACACTAGATGATTTCTGTTGTCTTTCTGCTTTAATTGATAATTTTATGACATCTTTCAAGAAAAATGAATAGTGGTAATTCAACAACATTTGTAATAGTCATGTTAAGTCTTGTAAGAAAACGAGCAATAGTTTGTTCTTGTGGCTTATGCACATTACATCAAATCATTAACGTTTGAAATCTTTCACATAATCTTCAACATTCATTCCTTCATGTTACATACTTTGGAGTTTAAGATATAATTCTTGGTTGTAATATTCTAGAACAAATCATTTAACCATTAGGTATTTCATCAACCTCCAGCTTCGAATTTCTTTCTCCCAATCCTTCCTTCAAATGTTAACATAATGTGTAAATTCTAGGGTTGTAAGATGACATTTAGTTTACTCAGATAAAATATTATTTTATCCATATGCTAAACCCATTTTAAGAATTCTTCTAAAGAGCTCATCTCTTTAAAGGGTGGAATTTGAATTTTGGGGTAGTATTCATTTCGATCTCTCCAGTTCATTGTATGGATTATGAGGGGAGGTGTCATGCCTTCTTGCTAGAGTTCATGGTCATTTGAACGTGAAAATGAGAGCCTCGTGCTCGACTCAACGGTAAACAATATACATATGTGTATATATATAGTTTATTAACTAGTGATTTAAAACCACTGATTTTGGTTTCAGACCAGATCCTGAAAATTATAAACCGTAACCGAACCGGAGAGTCCTCGGATCTGATTACAGTTTTGAGGCCGGTTTGAACCAGCCATATCTACCAGACAAGCTTGTGCCCCTGCCCTGGAAATCGGGCTCGGCAATGGCAGGATGGGAGTCGAGAGCCCTACCATGAGAGAGAGCTATTACTCTTTGTGCTAAACTGCAGATGTTGAAGATTAATCTAACCAGTTCGTACGGTTAAACCAGTTCGTACGGTTTTCCAGGGAAGTGGTTTGTGCATAGGAATTCTGTGTGTTTGTGTCTTGGAGAGAGAGAGAGAGAGAGAGAGAGAGAGAGAGAGAGAGAGAGAGAGAGAGGAAATCAAGTACATTATAATATCATGGACTATGTTTCTTTGCCGCAAAAATTTAGTCCAACAAGCAAAAGGCTTCGATACCCATAAAACCTTGATACACAGAGCACTGAACGTCTCAAGCTAAGACTGGTTGCTTGGCAGCTTACTGACAATAGAATGCTCTGGCTTATGATCGCATTCAAAATCAAGGTGAACAAAAGCTCTCTCCACTTCAGGAAGATCTTCGATCTTCATCTGTAAAGATTCTCCAATAGCATGTGCTTCTTTCAGTGGTAGATCTTCTGGGAGTTCAATGTCAACCTAAAACGGGGACACTAATGAATAAGCAAAACTCACTCTGATCATCAAGAAAGTCATAGGCATGCTTCTGAGAATTGCATGAGAAATGAAACCTTAAATTAAAACATAAAAGAGATGGAAGGATACGCTATCAAATAAAAGCATCAAAAATTAGTTTGTCCCACTTCCAGCCAAAACCAAGTCTTCTCTCACACTAATATGGCTGTGGAATGATTAATTCACTCCGTTCAAGTATTTCGGAGTTTTTACCCACGTCACAACAATACAAGCACTCAAGGAACAAGTATTTTCTAAATGGGATAAGTTCATAATTTGATTAGAATATGACGGATTGCAAATGAATATTTTGGTACAGTTGATAAGCATGTGCTAAAGTTACACACACTAAAATAATATGCAAACATATGGGCATATTGTTCACATGCCTGGTCATTTCTCCGAGGCATTTGTTTTATGGCAAAAGAATCAGTATATTAACAATACCTTTTTACTCAGTTTTACTAAAGAAAATATATCTCCAAATTTTCAGTAGAAAGATCGAATTCTATCAGAAACATATATAAGATCTTAACTATCAGAAAGAAGATCGAATTCTATGGGCAACAATACTGAATCAAAATAGTTAGAAAGGCTTCCTCTCTGAGACATGAAATTTCAAGACAACCAATGCAAAACCATTGATGCGTTTGTGAAACCAAGATACGGGTTGAAAGTCTCTTTTCACAGAGATAACCAGAACATGAGATAAGCTAGAGGTACCGTTGTTCAGCAATTAATTTATATATGGACATCTATATATCCATAACAGATCTTTCTTTGAGTAAATGGGGGCATATGAAAATGTCAACAATCAGAAATTTTAGGCGCCTTAACTTCTACATGCTAACCGCAAGACACTCAAGCAGGAGAACCAGTTTATCAAACAAAAGAAGATAAGAAAGAGGTACTCTAACAGGATCATTGAGTCGCCCTACATAGATATTTCCATCATTAACTTCCAAGTTTCACTACTAACCTCAACAAAGTAAAGAACTCCAAATGTATAGGCTCGAACCGTGTCCACTCGCTTGATTTGAGGATGATGTTTTATGACAAGATACGTCAGTTTCTGCAGCATTTCAGGTGGCGCTGATTGCCCTACCAATGAAGCTGCATCATAGTTCATAACTCGTCAATTTACTTTCTAATAAGATGTAACGTTAAGTAGTGAACATTAGTATTGCTGTTTTACCTACACATTTTCTGAAGAGTACCGGTCCAAGGATGGACTAAAATCAAATTTTCTTTTTGTTCCTAGACTAAATATGTTACCAAGTATCGATATTTGAACTCTGAACGTTTCTGGTTTAGATTAAAGTGAGAAATCCAAATAGGAAGGCGACCAACCTGCATTTTCCAAAACAGTCTCTGACCAATTAGTAATTGTGTAAACTGCAAGAATGATAGCACCAATGGGATCTATCCACCAATAAAATTTGTCTCCCAAAACAGCTGCAGCAAGTCCTACTACATTCGTGACTACATCAAAATAATGATCCTGCATAACCACAGAAAAAAAGAAAATGCTTAGCAATTGGCTTCAAAAGGAAAAAAAGAACCTAAAAACTGCATGGCATTTGAGCAGGACCTTTGCATAAGCTCGAACTATATCGCTGCCTGAGCGCCTGCAATAGAACCAAAGTCCAAGTTTCACAACAGTGGCAGTCAGCATAATCGAGTACAACCACACTAACTGCACTGAAGTCATTTTGGATGTAGCTTCATCCTTTACCAATTCTTCTACAGCTTGGATTAATACCTGAAAACCTGCAGATCAGCTTGGTAGAGTTATAGTCGATCAGAAAAGCCACTCCTATTAACTTATATTCATTGACATACACACGATAAGACTGCACACTACATGAACAGAAGGGCATTCAGGAAAAATCTGAATGCTTTTACATTTGCTTCATTAGGACAATGGATTCAGATAGATCAGAAACTTGCATGTTATTATTAGACACCACTTGGATTTAACAAAAGCAAAAAAAAGTGTTAAACAATAATGGTTACAAGCAACATGTTTCTTCATAATGTCACCACAAACAACTATTAAATGAGATGATCGTGAGAGAAAAAGAAAAATGATTGATCAAAGTTCAATATAAATCTCAAGAGGAAATAAGCATTACCAGATCTAAGATATAATTCAAAAATTGCTGGTGAAAAACAATTAACAATGAAAGGCTTGCACGAATGTTAAATTAATAGTCTCAGCAAATTCATGCATAAAAGGAGAAGTACTTCACAACTCAGTGTGGATCATTTCAATATAGCAAAATCCTCCAAGCCCCCAGGTGCATCGGTTGTCCAGTTCAAAAGACCATGACAGAAAAGGTTCAAAGCATAAATACACTCATTACATCCTTTTGGGTCACTAAGGGCTTCTTTGTTCTTATACAACCAAAACTCAACCGAAGTATAATAGCCCAAAAGATTATGCCTTGCAGTGCCAAACATACCTAGGGTAGCCATCACAGCAGCAAAAATAATAATTCCAACTGGCTGTACGCGCAGCTTTCCAATGGGGTACTGGTAGATGTTTATGTTTTTCATTGACAAATGTGTGAAATAAAGGATTCCGCCTGCCATCAGATCCAACAAGGAATCCAATGTTGAAGCAGCAATAGCCAAGGATCTGCTCCTTATGGTAGCATAAATCTGCATTCCATTATACAACCTTGTTAAATTTTCATGAGAGAGAGAGTAACATAAATTTGCTGAGTGTTCTATTTGTGCAAAAGATCCTATCTGTTGCTTGCACGTGTTAATTGTGAAAAAGATGAATTCTAGGAGATAAAACAGAGGCAACTGTACCCTCCATCTTCCAATGATAATCTAATATTATTTTATATGATGACATAAATTCAAATTCGATAACCTTCCATAGAAGAAGGTATGATTTCGGCATAATATGAGTGAAGGATTATCTAATAAATTTACCCTCACAAACTAGAACACTTATAATTTACTGAGTGGTAATCTCACAGAATACTTTGTTCAGAGATAGAAAGAGGAAAGGAATACTTCATTTGCATTAGAGTTCCTTTTACAGTTTCTCAACAATAAACAGGAAGCTGGTACTAGAACCACCAGCTCCATCGTCTAGTGCCTTGAATGTATTCAGCTGCTACTCTAATGTTGCAGTTTCTTTTACAAACAACTCTGGTTATATCATGCCGCCAAAACATGAGGAAACCCATACTTTATCCTCACTGCTCATCCTGAACATACTTGCAGTCAACTAGGTTTAACGTCAATTTTGTCTTATTTGTCTGGGCTATTAGTGACTACCTACCTATAAGCATTCCGTAGAATCAAAGATTTTTTGCTTGAGGTATCATAAGAACTAAACGGGAAATATGATGAGATTTCTGAGCTCCTACAAGAAAACCCATGATTAACTAAAACTTCAAAACCAACAAGTTGCCGTCTCCTTAGAGTGCCTTTTTAATATCTAAAGCTGGTTACAGACGAAGACAATTATTTGGAAATTTGTTTACGCACTTAATGTTTCAAGTGCCAATGCAGCTGTTCATAACATTCTAGTACCCATATGACTCAAATACTGTTACCCGTTCCATGATCAATGATTTACTCAGTCATTAAAAGATAATCATTACCTTCAGTGCTAGCAAGATGACGTTAGCAATATTGGACAACCTGATTGCAAGTTCCTGCTGTGCTTCCTCTCCTCCACCTTCATCATCACCATTTACCCCGGATGAGAGTAATGAATCAACTTCCTCAAATGATCGCAAGGTGGAAAACTGCCGTTCGTAATACTCTTTCTCCCCTGACACCAAAGAGCAGAATCACAATGTGGCAAAAAAGAATGCATTGATATATCATTCCTAAAGAAGCCGCCTTCAATATAGATATAGTAACTATCTGTCCAACAACATTATATAGCTTAATTGATTTGCCAAAAGTAGCACGTTCTATGCAGAAGGCAATTGTTTTAAAGAAAGACAGCATATATGAGCAACAAATAGTGAATAGAGAATTTCTTTTAACAGTTAATGTGGAACTCAATGGTTCCAAAACTTTTTCATTTAAACACAGAAGAAAAACTTAGACTAAGTTCCTGCATTTACATAAACAGTTCCTATGCAATGCTACTTCACAGTGCACATAGAATGGACCTAAGATGCTTTCTCTGGTTTATCAATATGGAGAAAAGGCCAACAACCAATTGCAACTGGGAAGAGCTGAGAGACTGGAAGACAAAACAATGAGTGATTTGCGTTTACAAACAGACAGTTCGTTATAAGTGCAGCTCTAATCAGAGTAAAGGTGGAAATAAATGTTTTACACTCTTTACAATGAAGAAGTTGGTCAAATGACGGCATCATAAAAACCTCAGTGGGATGTTCTTTGCAGCAAAACATACCAAAATCCCCTCACATACAAATTACCTTGCGTACTTTCCTTGTCAAATTACTCATTTCACTTGGTGCCCTGGAGATACAAAAGGTTTTCTCAGAAACAACAGATAGCTAGATCGCTTTGCGTGTTTTTATTTCAAGATACTGAGAAATAGTTATATCGGACAAGCACCAACTGTTCAGATGCCATGGTCCATAATAGCATGCATGTCACAAGTCTCTATTTAATTCATCACAAACATAAATATGGCCCCACTACTCTTCTTCATTAAACACCAGTTTCAAGCGTATCATGATGTTCATGTTACGGAAACCAATTTCGACGTCACAGACTTAAATGTTGTTCTAAGTCAAAAGAAACCAAGGATGCAACAATATTAATATCATTGTGTCCTCCCAATGCTTCTTTAATCAAACGGGTAAACCGTGAATTTCCTGTTTACGTCTTGGTGCAGATCAGAAGCCAAGAAGATCCCCTTCTTTCTTTCATTTCTTTTGTTTCTTGTAAAATTCTCTCTGTTGCAGCACCAACGTCAACCACAATGAGCATTCTTCTAAATAGCGCTTACTGAATCTAAAAAGAAATAGCATTTCGCACCAACGAGATGATTACCACATCAGGAAACGCCTCCACCATCACTTCATCTCCCCACAAAGCATCCCAAACAAAAAATATTTAATCACACGAAATTGCATGTTCGCGCTTGGAACCCATTGACGTCATATCTCAAAGAGAGGAAAGAGATGCCAGAAACTACTAAAATAACAAACTCAAAAACACAAATATCACCTTTTATAAGACCTTCAGTCCTTGACAAGTCGACGGTAAACGGCAGCTCGGGATCGAGTGCGCGCTTCACCTTCTCCGGCAACTTCCGTATGAAGTCTCCTCTCAACGAATTCAAAGAATACCGACTACTCACCTTTCTCCTAACATGAGAGCTTCCAAATTGATCACCACCGATTAACGGTGCTTTTGCTTCTTCCATTCTCAAACAGAAACCCCCAACCCCGGAAAGCTTTCCTCTCTTATCCTTTCTTCTCTTCTCTCCTGATCAAATACATAATGAAACTAGATTCATGCATTTCTTCATAACTTTGGTATTCCCTCAATCTCCTGATCACTACGGCCGATGGGTGGCGGTCAATGGGCAGAAAATGGCAGAGGGGCCCTCAGAATGGACACCCCGTTTTTCTTGTTTGTTTTCTACGACACGCTTGCACGAAATTTACACGAGCAATACATTCACCAATAGAACAGTAGGGTTATTCTCCACAATACAGAGAGCCAAAACCTTTTGGTTTAGAATGGCAGTGTCTCTTTCTCGGTCACTCTCCGAAGGATTGGATGATGTGGTGGTGGGACATTGGATTCTCAAATTCATTGCCGCTTGAGAACGAGACAAGGAAGAGAATGCGTGGCAATTTCATGAGCATCGCTTCCTTGGTTTTACGGTTATAACAAGGAATCCCCGCAAATCGGTAGGTTTTGATTCTTTGAACGCTGAGAGTCAGTACTTACCGTTGAGACCGGGAGGACGGTCGACGGATCTGGGATTAGCCCAAACCGTCCTGACTGCCCTTCGCATTCATTTGGATGACGAGGATCTGATGCATAGCGAGTTGTCAGTATGATGTTGTAACGATTCCTTGCCATATGTGGAAGAGGGATCGTCTAAATGGATGCAGATGAACGATTGAGACCACATGCAGCATCAGTGATCAAAGTGTAGTTCGATCTTAGCTTCCCATGGGGGCCAAATCAGCCCGGACAGAGGGTTCCCAACAAACTGTCACTTTTCTTGTTTGCGTTGGAGGACAGAAGTCGACATTTCCATCTAACTATGATAGGCCAAAGGACTTGGAAGTGCTCATCTCTTAGACTCTTTGCCTTACAAGGCACAGAAAAAGAAGACAGCATAACAAGAGTCGACTCACAAGTTGAATTAAGTTGTGAGTTGGACACCCGGACCGTGCATCTGGTTCTGTCCTCCCCATTATACCAAAAGGAAAAGAAAAGACACTAAAATCTGGTGTCGAGGAAATGAGTGGAAGAACCATCGGCTTCAAACGCCTGCTCGGATTCTCTCTCTCTCTCTAAGTTTGGCTTGAACTTGCCTGATAAGTGGGATAGGCCTCATACGGTTGCTTACTGAGCCAAGTCTCAAGAGGGACATGAGTCGCGTGACCTTGATTGAAGTTAAAGTAAGTTCAGTAGAAGAATTTGTTCATTTGTCAAAAAAAAATCTCATTCTAGAAAAGAAGTGAATTAGCTTATAGTATGTGAGGCTCCTATTGATTTAAGGTGCCTGACACGTTTATTTATGTCTGATAATCCTACACCACGAAAAATTCATCAGGTTGTCAGCCTCGCTCCATCCTTCTGGTTGCAAGGTTGCAGGTTTATGTGGGCTTAGACATTCAGACAAGCATTTAATTTACCAAAGCTGCCATACTATCTTGCATAAGCATTTTCCCACACTACGTGCAGTCGGCTAGAGGGTGTAATACTGAACTTTCTAGTAGGTCACCCATCTTAGTTCTATTCTCCCCCAAGCATGCCAAGCTTCGGAGTTTGGGTGAGATCTAGTACATTCTCAATAGATTTGATTTGTAGTGTCAAGCTCATAGTATTGGGAATATAGAATTAGACCCACATGGGCTTGTACTGTAGTTTCAATCAACCATGACTTTGTATTTGATCCGTGAGTACAATTGTTGCTTAGATTGTCTTGCGAGGCGAGATAGCAGCACAAGAGAGAAGGAGATAATTGGGTTTTCATGTGAAGCTTTTAGATTTTGAGTTCTTGTGATCCACCCCTCTAGTTGTAGTTTGTATTTGATTTGTGAGTACAATTGATTCTTAGATTGTCTTGCGACGCGAGATAACAACACAAGAGAGAAGGAGATACTTGGGTTTTCATGTGAAGCCTTTAGATTCAGTCCTTGTGATCCACCTCCCTCTAGTTAAAGTTTGTATTTGATTTGTGAGTACAATTGATGCTTAGATTGTCTTGTCAGGCGAGATAGCAACACAAGAGAGAAAAAGATACTTGGGTTTTCATATGAAGCCTTTAGATTTAGTTCTTGCGATCCACCTCCCACTAGTACTAAAGTTTCTAATATAAATTGTGCTATGGGACCATAGTTTCATACTAGCCACGAGTTAAACTTAAAAATGTGAATACAAAAAATCATGGTCCAGTTCTCACACAACTTTGTACCAAACGCAACCTTAAGGCCTAACGAAGTTTTATGCTAGTTGTCGACTAACTAATGTAACCCTCCTTTTTTAAGTGGAGCTTGAGACAAGGATGATCCCTTACGTGAGTAGAATAACCTTGATCAACAAAATAAAGAGGATGGTCTGACGAAAACACGAAAAAACCAACATGCAACCACACTCTGATGTGGTACATAGTGATAATAGTACACCCAAAAAAAACAAGAACTTCCATAAATCATATCAAACGTTTCTTTCACCGATCTGATAAAGTGAACTAACTTATGGAAGGGCTTTGAGAAGAGAAAATTCCAGCAGACAAAGAGGCACCACTCCCTTGGTTAGAAGGTTCCAGTTCCAGTTCTAGCTCTGGAGCTCCATGCAACAACAACTAAGCCTTTTCCCATACTAGACGGGGTCGGCTAGCCATGTATTAAAAAAAAAGGAAATAAAATAAAAACAGCAATTCCACGGGTGTTTCAGTTGCCACTCGCTGTCAAACATATAGATATATAAAAATAAGGCCATTTATGATAATAAGAGATGCATGAGGAGAAACCATTAGCAGCATAGAAAGCGGTGGAGAAGCCATAGGCTATAAAGAGACATGAGGAAGTTGGATGAGAAGCGAAGAAAGAAATAGAAAAGCAACATATTTGGTGTTAAATTGCTAGTCATTGTGCTCCAACGCTTGAAGCTGGGTGTGAAGCTTGCTTCCAAACCTATAAGGCCTTTTCCGAATCCGAAAACGGCTGGTGGATTGTTGCATTTGGATTGTGTTTTTCTTGACATGTTGATCTTATGGTGTGCAGTTGTAAATTGGTTTGTGTGTTCGCCTATAAAGGTCGTATCTCCATTGACTTTCATTACTTCTTTTCTTATTCTCTATGAATAAAACAGCTCTTTTGCACCAAACAAGTGGGTCATTGCTTGAGCTTTCTCGCATAAATCGGTAAAAAGAAGTCACGTGTATTGTTAATTGGTACGCCCACACCCAAATTGATGTTTGCGCACCTTAATTTATTTATGATTTCGAAAATATCTTTATTTATATTAGGTAATTATCACGATACCTCCAAAATGAATGAAACCCTTCTCTCTCCTTTCATGTGGATCAACATTTGTCACCCTTTTTCCTCATCTTTGCTCTTCGGTTTACCCCAATCACCAAACAAGTGCATCATTATTTTTTAATATGCAGATATGGCTCATAACACACAAATAAAAATCTTAACATCACCGCTTTATCGAGGAAGCATTACACTGTATCATATACATGATGATCTTGTAGAAGGAGAAGACAATCACATTTTGGTAGATATAAATGTTGATGTAGCCGGGCCTTCACATTATGAGGAGGATATATCATAATCTCAGATACTCAGATTAATATTGCAAAGAGTGATGATGAAGGATTCCTTGATATACCGAGATTACTTCTTAGCTTTGAAAGTCATTTTGCTTATAAGATATAATAGGGATAGATAATTTCTAACTTTAGTAAAATTATACATCAAACATTAATATCTACTATTCCAATTGACTATGTAAATATAAATATGGAGAAGATACGAAAAGTAGTAATAACTCATACAAGGTTATTGTTGGAAGAGCATGATTAGTGAAAAGAACAAATGTGAATCTCAATAATTGAGTTGAGATTGTAGATAGGAGTGAGTTGATTGGGTAGGAAGGTTTGTTGTATGAAATTGTAAATCAAGCATTGTTGACTGCTTTTATTAAGCGTTGACAACCAATGTTAAATAATTTTTACATGCTATGAGGTGAGATGACTATCATACTTCATGATATCCATGAGATATTTGGTCTTTCTATGGAGAGACAACTTGTTATCTTAATGAAAGAGATGATGACTAGAAACAAAAAAGATATTTTGAGTGATATGTTGAGAATAAGCATCAATGAAGTAGTGCTAGAGATTAATCTCAAAGCCATTAAGTTTGAGGTGCTCAAAAATAACTTTTTGGGAAGAGAAGTCACAACAAAAATAGAGGCACAATAACTTAATGAACATACCTAGTTGCTTTAGGTAAGAATTTGTATTATTGTTTGCTTTCATATAGTCATTTTTCATAATTGAATAACTAAGTTATATATTTTAATTGTAGACATAAATTTATTAGTATTTTCTAGCCTTCAGAGTTAGCATGCAATCAAATTGACTCTATAGTGAACCACAATGATAGGAAGTTGAGTTGTGAAGATCCTTCAGAATTGAAAAATTGCAAGAACGCCCAACTAAGAGTTGCTTGTAGGATGATGAGAAGTTTCAGCAAACAATGCCATGTCTAGCTTGATTGTCTTATGAGAGGATTACACATAGTGGTCTGCCACACCCAAAAGGAAGGTGATAAGGTTCAGGTTCACTCGCCACCAGAAAAGGATAAGAGTGTGAGAGAGAGTTTGCATAAGTGAAAAGAACTACTTTTCTCATAGAGACTTGTCCTATTTATGCTCCGAACATCCCTTTCAGCTGGGACAAAACAATTACTACAGAATTCCTAGAGAATGAGCAAAATCCCTAGAGATGAACAAAATATTAAATGCAGGCTAATGAAAATTTAAGTTCAACCTAACTACTGCTGGCATGTCCTAAAAACCATATTCTGGTACATGCTTCTAACTACTCTTGTAACTAACTGATTTAATTTATAATAACTAGAAAACTAACACAAAACTTAAAGGTCTCTAACAACTTCATTAATCCTCATAGTCCAATGTTAGTTCAGAGAATTCTCTACCCGTTGTAGTAAACAAACCTTATTGATTCCAACATGCATCATACCCCACTCATCTAGGTTCATTTTGAGCTCAAACAAGGCTCAATGATCAAAACGGGTCTGAGCATGTGTAAGACGGCCCTGGTATCATTGAGTGAATTCATTTAACCAAGTATGTTCAGTATTACCTAGATCGGCATCACCCTCCCGGGATAATTGAGGATTTGTCCTCAGAATCAGAAACATCCATTATCTGCATCAAAGAGAGTTAAATCGGACACATTGAAAGTAACCCTTGCGATGTTATTACTCACCGAATTAGATCAATTTTATATCATTGTCATTGATCTTTTCTAGCACTTGAAAAGGACCATCTCCCCTTGGTTGGAGTTTTTGACTTTCTTTGTTCGGGAACCTTTCCTTCACCATGTGTACCCAATCCCAATCACCGGGTTGGAACACTTCCTTCTTTCTTCCTTTGTTAGCTTGCCTTGCATAAAAGCTCTCATTTTTATTTTCAATCGTACCTTCACTTGCTCATACGGACTTCTTCACATGTATTCGGCTTTTAGCACAAGCTTCTTGATGCTTAAACATAGAAATGTTAGGCATGGGCGGCAAATCGAGAGAGTCAAAGGATTAAATCCATAAATCAGCCTGATTTCAAAAGGTGAGCAGTTAGTTGTGCTATAGACTGACCGGTTGTAAGCAAACTCCACCATGGAAGTTGTTCTTCCTATCTTCGCATATTTTTGAACACAAAAGCACGCAAAAGAGTGGTGAGAGTGCAGTTTGTTACCTTGGTTTGTCCGTCAGTTTGAAGTGCTGAAAAGAATCTTGGTACCAATTCGCTTCCATAGTGTCTTCTAAAAATAGCTCATGAACTTGGCATCCTGATCAAACACGAGGTTTTGGAGAATCCCATGAAGCCTGACGACTTCTTGAAAAAATAAATCTATAATATGAATTGCATCGTCAATTTTGTGATAGGGAATGAAATGGGCTATTTTTGAGAACCTTTCTATTATGACCAAGATGGAGTCCCTTTCCTTTTGAGTCCGGAGAAGGCCCAAGATGAAATCCAAGCCAACATTAGTCCAAGGCTTGGTAGGAGGAGTTGATAAAGGTAGATAGAGACCTTGGTTAGTTCCTTTTCCTTTAGACATTTTGCAGGTGACATATCTTTCAATAACTTGATGTCCATCACAAATCATTTGTGGCCAATAAAAGTGTTCTTTGAGTAGCTCGAGGGTTTTCCGTTCTCCAAAATGATCGGCCAAGCCTCCACAATGAGCCCCTTTGATGAAGAGCTCTTAATGTGAAACTTTGGAAACACACAGTTTTCTCTTTCAAAATAAATAGCCATCTACTTGATAGAAACCATCTAAGACTCTTTGTTGACTCACGAAGCTAAGTGGAGGGAAGTCAGAATCACCAACATATTGATATTTCAAGACATTTAAACACAATATTCAAGCATTGAGAATGTTGATCAATGAATGCCAACGTAAAAGCGCATCAATCACCACATTAGAGTTCTCCTTTTTATACCAAATGGTATAAGAAAAAATCTCCAAGTATTCGACCCACTTGACATGGTGCTTGTTCAACTTACCTTGTCCATTGAGATACTTGAGTGGTTCGTGGTTGGTATGGATCACAAAATCCTTCGACAATAAATAGTGTTGACAAGTTTGTAAGGCTTTGATTAAGGCATAAAACTCCTTTTCATAAGTTAAGTAGTGTAGGCTGACTCCTCTCAACTTAAGACCTTTGAACACAATATTCAAGCATTGAGAATGTTGATCAATGAATGCCGACGTAAAAGCGCATCAATCACCACATTAGAGTTCTCCTTTTTATACCAAATGGTATAAGAAAAAATCTCCAAGTATTCGACCCACTTGACATGGTACTTGTTCAACTTACCTTGTCCATTGAGATACTTGAGTGATTCGTGGTTGGTATGGATCACAAACTCCTTCGACAATAAATAGTGTTGACAAGTTTGTAAGGCTCAGATTAAGGCATAAAACTCCTTTTCATAAGTTAAGTAGTGTAGGCTGACTCCTCTCAACTTTTCGCTGAAATAGGCAATCACCCATTGTTCTTGCATCAACACTGCCCCAATTCCAACTCCAGATGCATCACACTCAACTTCAAAGTGCAAGAATTGGTGCAATGCACAGTCTTGCCTTGATCTCATCAAAACCCCATTGGCAAGCTGTGGTCCACTGAAATGCTTGTTTTGCTTGATGCAATCAGTTAAGGGACTACCATGCTACTGATATTCTTGACAAAACAACAATAAAAGGAGGTCAATCCATGGAAGCTATGAACATCCGATGCCCTGGTCGGAACTGGCCATTCTTGGATTGCCTTGATCTTTCCTGGATCAACCTTAACTCCTTGCTTAGAGACAATGTAACCAAGAAATTTAACTTGGGGCAGACAAAATTGACACTTCTTAAGGTTTCCAAAAAGCTTCTACTGCCGCTAGACTGCCATTACTCTCTTGAGGTGCAGAAAATGCTCATTTAGCTCCTTCCTAAAAATGAGAATGTTGTTGAAATACATAATGATAAATTGGCCAATAAAGTCTTGCAACACATGATTCATGAGATACATAAAGGTGTTGGGTGTATCAGTGAGTCCAAATGCATGACAAGCCATTCGAACATACCTAGCTTTGTCTTGAAGGCCGTCTTCGATTCGTCTCCATCCTTGATTCAAATTTGGTGGTATCCGCTATTTAGATCAATTTTTGAGAAGATTTTAGACTCATAGAGTTCGTCCAACATATCGTCTAACCGTGGAATGGGATAGCGATATCGAATGGTTATCTTGTTGATGGCGCGATTATCCATACACATTCGCATGGACCCATCTTTCTTTGATACTAATAGAGCAAGAACTGGGCATGGGTTCATGGACTCGCGCACATACCCTTTGTGAATCAACTCCTTAGCTTTATTAGGGTGGCACCTATAGGCTAATTTGTTAGGAAGAGCGGCACCAAGTTGTAGGTTTATTTGATGCTCAATGCCTTGTATGGAAGGAAGTCCACCAAGAAGTTCTTAGGGAAAGATATCAACAAATTCTTCCAATAATGACATGAGTTGGGGTAGTTTGGGTATTGGATGGTTTGCTATCACTCTCCTGAAAGTGACTAAGTAAGCAAATCCAACAAGAGTGATCACATGCTCTACTCCTCTCTTGGTAAGTATCAGATTCTCTTTATTACTGGTTTCTTTGATAGAACCTGGTTGGATTAAGAATGGAGGGAGTAGCGGAGACAACATTATCTTCTCCCCATCCTTTAAGAATGAGTAAGTATTCTTGTAACCATCATGAATAACATGCCAATCAAACTTTCATGATCATCCCAATAGCAAGTAACCTATGCTCATCGATACCACATTGAAAGTGACGGAATCAAGATATGATTTTCCAATTGAAAATGGAATGGTAACTTGATGTTCCACTGCCACTTAACCTTGATCATTTAATCATCATAATTTGTAAGGGTGAGGATGATCACATGTGAGTAACCTAAGTTTCTCTACCATATTCCTTGAAGCCACATTGGTGCAATTGTCACCATCAATAATAAAAAAACTCACTTTGTTGAGGATAGTGCACTACAAATGAAAGATGGTTTCTTGTTGCCCCGGTTCAAGTGATACATGGGAATTTAGTGCACAATGGATGGCAAGTAAGTCTCCTTCTTCAGCATATTCAATATGTTCAGCGATATTGTCTCCTATTAGGGCTTCATCTTCACTTTCAAGGATGTCGTGAGAATCGTGAATCACCGTTACCCATTTGTTTGGACATTGAAATGCGATGTACCCAAGCCCCATGCACTTGATGTCTCTGCTTTGAGTCCTTGGTTGCGATGTTTCAATTGGCTCCCTTTCTTTGCTACCAAATTCTCTAGCTGAGGATAAGATCAATTTCTTTTGATCTTTGGTGGAGATGGAAGCAAAAGTGTTGGTTCTTTGTTGGTTTGGTCTTGCTGTGGAGTATTTGAAAGAACCCTATTTGCATTGGCTCTCTACCTTGATTGCTAGGTTGATGCATTATCTACGAGGGTATAGGGTTGAAGTTCCACTACATCGGCAATTTCCTTGTACAATCCTCCAAGAAAATGAGCAACAATTTATTCCCTAGGTTCTTGGATTTCACAATGCAACATCATCTCGAAGTCCTTCACATAATCTTCCATGCTCGAACCCCTTGGCACAGATTTTGCAGGTATAGGTGTAGCTCCTATCAGTAGTACTCAGGAATAAATCATCTTCACATGAGCCTTTTAAGCAGTCCCTAGCTCATGACATCCCCTTCTCTTTCTCTTCGTTGTTGATCTTGGAGCTTTTTCCATCACATGTTAGCATACTCAAAAAACTCTAATGCACTAACCAACACTTCCTTTCTTTCGAGTATTGATAGTATTCGAAAATCTTATCAACCTTCTAGATCCAATCCAAAAATTCTTCCAGTGAACTGGATCCAGCAAAAGCTAGAATTTTAATGCGAATCTAATAGTCATCTTCATGTCATTCAGTTCATGCATTATGAGGATTCCAAAATGCAAAACCAAGGTCAGAATGGTTCATTTCTTCTTCAGGTTCACTGTGATGAGAGCGGGTAGAAGGAATTATTTGGTGTCATAGCAGGTTGTCGATGGTGCTGGTGAGCTGCGCCATTTGCGCATTCAAGTCTTCTTGGCCTTGTTCTAGTGCCATGATCTAGGCTTGCTCCATCGATAATCTATGTGGTACTAGTGAAGGAACAAAGTTTTAATATGCCATCTCCTCAATCTCAATGAAACTACCAACAATAGGAAGTTGAGTTAAGAGGATCCTTCAGAACTGAAAAACTGCAATAGGGCCCAACTAAGAGTTGCTTGTACAATGTTGAGAAGTCCCAACAAGCAATGTCACATTCAGCTTGGTCGTTTCACGAGAGGATTACTCACTGGTGTAACACACCTAAAAGAAAGGTGACAAGGGCCAGGTTCACTCGCCACCTAGAAAGGATAAGAGTGCGAGAGAGAGTTTTCACAAGCAAAAAGAACTGTGTTTCTCATACAAACTTGTCCTATTTATGCTCCAAATATCCCTTTGAGCTAGGCCAAAACAATTACTGCAAAATTCTTAGAGAATGAGCAAAATCCCTAAAGAATGAACAAAATATTAAATGCAAGCTACTAAACATTTAATTTTCAACCTAACTATTGTTGGCATGCCTTTAAAACTATATTCTAGTGCATGCGTTTAATTACTCTTGTAATTAACTGATTTAATTTATAATAACCATAAAACTAACACGGAACTTAAAGGTCTCCAACAACTTCATTAAACCTGATAGGCCCAGTATTAGTTTTTAGGATTCTCCACCTATTATAGTAAATAAACTTTACTCATTCCAATGCCCATTATGCATATTCGTCGAGGTTCATTTTGAACTCAAATAGGGCCCGATGATCAGAACACGTCTGATCACATAAGAGGGCATTGGTATTGTTTGGTGAGCTCATCTAACCAAATATGTTCAGTACTACCTAGGTCAGTATCACACAAGTAGGTCGATAGATGAGAAATGTTTGTCACATGCAGTCTTCGTCAATCAACTTACTAAGTACGGTAAATAATTAGATTTGATGACACTAGAGTAGGTAATTTATGAAACTGTAACTGAATTTTTTATTTTTACATTAAACACAACTTATGATGTTATATATTCTTTTATTTTATGTATATTGATTGACAATCATATAGTTTACAAAGTACTTGGATTGTAATGCAGATAAGTTGCTAAGATACTATGAATATGTTCAATATTTAGATAGTGTGGAACCATATATGTCAGATGGTGTAGTTTGACAATTCAACCATCATCAAAGCATCTCATTTACACTTATCAAATAAAATTGCAAAGCCCCATGCATACAAGGTATATTACGAGCCGCATGACGCTACTTGAGAGACACAACACTTACATTATTTTGACCTTAAACACTTTGGTGTCCCAACAATGTATCCTCGTGAATGCAATGAGTTATACATGGTGTGATACATAATGTATCAATTTATCTTAAGTGATTTTATCTATCTGTTGTGTTTGACTCGTCGTACTCCAACTAGGCAACATGAAACATCATTTTCATGCAAGTAAATAAATATTTGTCTATACTAGCATGATCTAAAGATTTGTTTTGATTGATTATAATATTAATTTTTCTTAATTACTTAATTATACCACATCTTATCACAGTACGTGATACACTAGCACTAATTTTACTACATTCAAAGCATATGGCTATTATTTGGTGACCCTATGTTGTTGGAGTTGTTAGAGGCATAGAAATAGTGTTATGAACAAGCATATCGATTGACTATATATATATAAAGATGATGGTGAGTTGAATGAGCTTAGTATTGTAGATAATCTATATGTTAGGATGATATATTATATATGGGATTTACATCTTGTATTTAGGATGTTTTTTTCTATTATTTATTATATATATGTAAATGATGTTTATAATGAATGATATTTTAGTTTGTCACTATTTGCCCTCAATATATTGTATATTCATTAAATGTATACATAAATGATGTTTATAATAATGCTTTTATTAAATTAAAAAATAATTATATTTACAAAATGTAAATAACAAGTAATTGTCATCCTCAATGTCATGTACAATATCATCTCCTAGTCATCTCATTTATATATACTATTAAGTCATCGATTCTAACATTCAATGCTTTAACATCCGTATCATTGCAAAGATGGAAAAGATAAGAAGCATTGAAGAGCTATCAATGATGTGAATCTAAGAAAAATAAGAGCACAAGAGAGATAAATTGAATGCATAAATAATATAATTATATTTAAAGATATTGTGATTATTATTAGAAAATGATATACAATATAATGATAGTACATGTATCACACATTCCTCATAAACAGTTTCTCACTTTCTAACACTAGTGACAAAAATATCGTAAGCCCTCTTATAGAGAGTACCAATGCAACATTTAATCAAGTAGTGATAATCAAACCCATGTCTGGCATGAACACATAATAATCATTAGGACATAACACATCATTCATTTATGCAATATGATAAATAACAATATAAAAATCACCATCTTCTATAAAAGCTCATGAATATAGATCACATCTATGTATCACTTCCTTTAAGCATTCTCTACGAGCTTCATACCACCAATCCTCTCCCATCCCAAAAGTGTGTTGGTAATTTAATACCTATAGTTTTCATCTCTAATAATATTCATTTATAAAGATGTCTATAAAGTATGATATCACAGTCTCATATATCGATTCAAAGTTTAGTTGTCTCAAGATGTTCTTCTCAAAAGAAGACTCAATACAAGAACTAGGAAAGTTGATATTTGAAAGAGAATGATAGCTTTTGAAATAAGAACCCATCCAAGAGAGATCTCACACCTTCGACCATGTATACATCAATATCCACACTTTCCTCTAAGAAAGGCATTCATGTCTGCATACTCCTAAGCTGACAAATCTTTCTTTATAGATCTATTACATGGTCTACTTTTATAACGGTGAATAGGTAGCTCTTGTAGGATGATATACTCATGACTCAATTGTTCATCCAACATCTTAACAAATCTGACACAATGTAAATGATGCCTTAACTTCTTCCAAATGATCTTCATCATTCTTATATCCTCTCTTACATAATTGATAATATATGGCATGTCCTCCATATTTAGGTTCTTTCAAAATAGATCAACTACTAACAGTTATATCAATTCACTACACTTATAGAGAAGGTTGATCTCGTGAGAACATGACAACCTATGTGAACGTTGTAATGTACAACATATGGTTGGGTTTAAACCTACTATCTCCACATGATTGTACCTCTATAATCAAGTCAAAAGTGTGTCGTGATACTCTTCTCTAGAAATTTGCTATAATATCTTTTGTCATATTGATGTAATGCTTGATGATGGTTCACGATTCTTCAAATGACTTCTTCAATTTTGTAATTTACAGCTCTATCAATAATGTATTTGTCTCAGAATTATATCAAATCTCTTAGTTGAGCAACCGAGAAACCATTTCAACCTTACATATATATTTTTTACCCTAACAACTATTATTAAACAATCATTATAAGATTAAAAATAATAGATGATATATGTATTAACAATCAATTTTATATATATTAGTTGTATGAGTACCATAATGAATCATCATTATCTTTTTATATGGGTCCAACTACTTGTCTTCAACATAAGAGAGTAGAGTAGAAAATTTTTTCTACTTCAATTCCATTACCTCTATTGCTTCCTTGTAAACTGTCTTCATCTGATGAGTAGATGATCTTCTTTCAACTTACACCAAATGTGTTCACCATCTCTTTATTCATTATCAAATTTTATAATAAATATTTAAATAATTTTTACTATATACTATCTACATAAAAGTCATCCATTTTCGAAAATATGATTTTAATAACGTTCACCAATGCCAGAACGTCATTGTAGATTACACATGAAAAACTATTTAGAGTGCATAACTTTCTCACATACTTCAATACCTAAACATAATTTTTTTTTTTGCACCCACTATAAAAAAGTTTTTAGAGGTTAATGTGAACCTGACAACCTCAAGAAAAAATATTTTATATTAGTAAAATACAAAATATATATAACCACTATACACTACATACAAATCAACATTTTAAAAAAGTGAAGTGAAACTCTTATATGTTTGTTTTATATATGTTATTAAACTCCAACACCCATACAAATGCATATAATAACAGTTGATTTGTTTCTCTTTGAGAAGGCACAAGTTACTTTCGCAAAGCCAAACTAATGTTAAGGATGCTTGAGAACTCTTATATTAGTTGATCTATAGAATCCTGTCAGTCAACCGCACCTAATCGAGGTTGCTTGAAACGTGAATCGATCTATGATAGAAGTTGAAGGTATCGACCCAACTGCATCTCACTCCGCAACAACAAAACAAAGCTGGCAAGCTAGGGAAGCCAAGAGAATTTATCGTTAATAGGGTGCTATTCGATATCATCATGATTCTTGTGTGGCTGCAGGTTTAGCTTGCTCTCCTCGTTCTTGATGAATTTATGTTCTCGTAATTTATGTCAAGCACAAGTTGACCTGAATACGACCTCATTTATTTCATGTTAGATGATCATTTTGAGTTGTGTTTTGCCAGGTTTTCACTTTGGTAATATATTGGCAGATTTTGTATTTCAAGTGATAAAAGTGTTGGATAGTTTCTGTAGAAAGGAGTTAAACTCAAACACAACCCTATCATTTTTTTCTACTACTTTGCGTAGACCTGAACAAAAACTTTTGGGATAATGTTCTAGGTTCTGTATGTCACCTATATTGTGAGCCCCATGGTCCATGGGTGTGCATCTGGTAGGAGTCAGCCTAACCTCAACATTCTTATAACATTTTTCTTTTCAAATAGATAAAGGAGAAGAGGATTAGACAATGGTTTTCTACTTTAAAAACAACATTCAGCAGCAAAAGGGGCGAAAGATCACCCAGCTATGTGGTCCATTAAAAAGAAGCTTCAAGGCCAAGAGTTTAATACCCAGGAGGTGCACATTCTGTAAGGATTTGTTTCACAAATCGGGCCACGTGTGGCGAGGGCACGAGGCCGCTTCGTCCCGCTGAGCAGCACGCGGCTGTGTCCGTGGATGAAGCGGCTGGTTTGAGCCGCTTGGCACTCCAAGGCAAAAAAAAACTGTTCATAATTACTTGCTAGTTGAAACTGACTGGATTTGCGAAACTTAGCGAACCCCAATGAAGGGGTCTCTAGAAGAAGGGACCATTTTAAAAAGTGGGATTCGGACCAAACAAGCCGCCCAGGCGCAGCTGCCGAGACTACTTGCCAAAAATATGGGAATCTAACATAGTACGCAAAAAGAGTCCTACCAACGGATTGCAAATATAAGATGCGAACTTGGATAAATGCTGATTGAATCAAGTTGGCCAAGTTGAGAACAGACTTCTTGGCTTTTGTTGGAATCCGTGATAGAGTAATTTTTACCTGCCTCTTTCCTACATAAAGGGGTTCTTAAGGTGGAAAATGATGAAGGATCGGACACTAATGATCTAACCTAGTTAAAAGGATTCATCAATCGCTATTAGGAACCTCTTACTCGTACTCGAAGTGGAATCAAAAAACTCAACCCAGTTCAAACCCAAAATATTATTGGGTAAATGAAGCATTAATGACTTCAATAAACTCAAAGTTGTTTGTTTATTCTAGCATGAGGTTACTCAAGAATAAAGTCACATTTAAGCCAGCTAAAAGATTCTCAACAGCTTTAGTTGGTTCATTTTGAGGAAAGACAATTCAAATTTAATGTTCATTTAGTGACTTCTAACATTTTACTAGGTGATTGTCTATTTTCTAAGAAAGTCTTTATAGCAAGTTCATAGATGGTTGAGCTTGTATCAATATTTTACTAGGTGATTGTCTATTTCCTAGAAGAGTCTATAGAAAGTTAATATGCCTTAAACTAGTTCAGGGGGTTGTCCTGAGTATTATAGGATCAAGTCTAAGGAATTTTTATTCGGTTGTCTTCTAACATTTGCTTCAAATCTATCTCTTATCCTTAACCGGTGGTGAGTGAGTCAGACTTTATTACTTTGGTGAGTTATATCCATCATGTGGCAGACCGTGTGTTTGTGTAAGGAAATCAATAGCCGTACGTGAATCCTCTCAACTCAAGTTTCATACCATTTGGTGCTTTCATTGAGAGGATGATAGGACAATATTTTGATCCCCCCCGAGTATCACGAGGTACGTCTCTTGACCAAGCTCAGATTATGGAACTTTAACATTGATATGAGGCACTCGTAGCTCAGGTGACACAGTTGACCCAATACTTTGAGGAATTGTTGCGATAAAGAGCTCATTCTTCTAACCAATCCAACACCAGTCACCATGATGTAGACCCAAACTCCCCTGAGTTAGACTCAACTGTATGAATGTATCAGGAAGCAAGAACGGATCGAAGATACGTGGATCATAAAGTTCAAATCAAAATTCTCTTTTATGTCGGATCAAACTCACCTGAAGAGTTTCTTGAATGGGAGCAATGGGTGGATAAGATCTTTGAGTATATCAATATTCTGAAGAAAGAAAATATCATCTAGTTGCTTTGGAGTTCACTGATTATGCTAATCTCTGATGGAATAAACTTAAAAATAAGTAGCGGAAGAAAGAAATGGGGACATAACGAGTTGGGGCTTGATGAAACAGATCATACGTAAGAGATTTGTTCCCGACTACTACCGGCAATAGCTCTACCTTCAGTTGCAAAGCTTGCGATAAGGTGGGCTCAGTGTGGAGGACCACATAGATGTTTTCTTAAGTATAACCAATACTTCCAAAGAAAACAAGAAAGTCAGACCTGCTAGCTCACTCATTACTGATGACAACAGTTGTACCAATGTGGCCTCTATAGAATTAATCAAGAAGTTGAACTTACCCACCATAGCTCATCCACATTCTTATAAGTTGCACTGACTCAACAATCAAGAAGAAATTTTGGTTCAGCAGCAAACTACTGTGCTAATATCCATTGGTAAAACTTATCAGGACTCTATTGTATGTGACGTGGTTCCAATGAATGTAGGTCATCTCCTACTGGAATGACTATGGTAGTTTGACCGACGAACCTTCCTTGATGGTTACAGGAACAAGTACACATTTACATAAGATGGAAAGAAAATCAATTTGACCCCGTTAGCACCATATCATCTCTCTCTAACATCAACTACCAAGAAGTTGCATGCCAAAAAAAGTTTGGTACTCACCAAAAGAGAGGTTGGGCTAGCTATTGCGCAAGCTGAGATGGTATACTTGGTTGTAGCTAAGAGAATGGAAACCAGCTTGCCAACATAAGAGCATCCCCTACTCACTAAGCTATTAAGGGAATTCACCAATGTGTTTCCTAATGAGCTTCCTAGTGGTTTACCTCTAATTCATGGTATTGAGCACTACATTGATCTACTATCTGGCACAACTCTTCTAAACAAGCCATCCTATCACTACAACCCAATGAGGCTAACAAGTTGCAACACCAAACCAAAGAACTGGTTGCCAAAGGCTTCGTGAGAGAGTCCATGAGTCCATGCACAGTACCTACCCTTCTGGTACCCAAGAAAGATGGATTGTTATGAATATGTATTAACAGTCGAGTCATTAACAAGATAACTATTCAGTACCGCTATCCCATTCCTCGGTTGGACGGCATGTTGGATGAACTCAAGGGATCAAAATTGTTTTCAAAGATTGATCTTAAGAGTGGTTACCTTCAAAACAAAGTTAGGATTATTCAAATGGCTCGTGATGTCATTTGGCCTATCAAATACACCCAACACCTTTATGCAACTTATAAACCATGTGTTGTGAGAGTTTATTGGTAAATTTCTTGTTGTATATTTTGATGACATCCTTATTTATAGTCATGAAATGGATGAACATATTATCCACATTGAAAATGTTATAAAGGTTTTGTGCCATCAGTGACTCTATGGTAACCTTAAAAAGTGTCAATTTTGTCAATCACATGTACAATTCTTGGGCTTAATCATCTCTAGGCAAGGAGTTGTGGCTGATTTTGAAAAAGTGAAAGCCATTCAAGACTAGCTAAACCCAACCAACGTGGCCGAGGTACGCAGTTTTCACGGGTTGACCTTGTTCTACCAATGATTCATCAAGAATTTCAGGAGTATTGCAATACCATTAACTGATTGTATTAAGAAAAACCCATTGTAGGAATTAACAGTTGATGCAGGAGCAACGACCCATTGTATTTTTCAATGAAAAATTAAGAGGACGCACTATTATACATACGAGAAGGAATTCTATACATTAATTGGAGCATTGCAAACATGGCAACATGACCTGTAGCCTAAAGAATTCATGATACATGCCAACCATGAATCTCTTAAACATCTTTAGGGCCAAGGCAAACTAAATAGAAGATACAACAAAAATGTTGAATTCTTAGAATCCTTTTCCTACACCATTCGGTATAAAAAATGAAATCTAACATAGTGGTTGATGCTCTATCACGAAGATATTCACTAATTAGTGTTCTTGAAGCCTGTATGATGGGATTGGAAGTCCTAAAAGAGCAATATGCAAGGAACCCTGACTTCCCACCTTCGAGCTTGATTGGCCAGAAAAGAGAGTTAGATGGATTCTACCTTAATGGAGGATACCTTTTTCGATGAGGGAAGTTTTGCATTCCGAGAGGATCCTACCAAGAACTCTTCACTCGAGAAGCTCACGGTTGTGGGTTAGTGGGACATTTTAGGAAAAGAAAAATATTAGAGCTACTTAGAGAACATTTTTATTAGCCGAAAATGAACTGTGATGTTCATAGGATTGTTATTGGCTAAAAGTAAAGGGACAAATCAGGGACTCTACATGCCTTTGTTGATTCCTACCATGGATCGACGTTAGCCTGGATTTCATTGTGGGCCTTCCTAGAATAAACAAGATACGATATTTTATCCTAGTTGTAGTAGACAGGTTTTTTAAAATGTCGCATTTTATTCTCTACCATAAGATTGACGATGCGATTCATATTGTAGATCTTTTTTCAAAGAAGTCGTAAAACTCTATTGTATTCCAAAAAGTCTCATGTATGTCCACAATGCAAAGTTCATGAGCTATTTCTGGAAGACTCTATGAAAGCAGATTAGAACCAAACACCTCTTCAGCATAGCATGTCACCCTCAAATTGAAGTGGTGAACCACACTCACCACTCTTCTGCGAGCTTTTATCTCCAATAATCTCCAAATTTGGGAGGAGCAACTTTCTTGGGTGGAATTTGCCTATAATTGCTTAGTTCACAGCACTAGAAGTTATTCTCCTTTTGAAATAATTTACGGGGTTAATCCTACAACCTCTTTAGACTTGGTACCCATACTCAAATACGCTGAAGCAAATTCTAAGATAGTAAGTCAAGTTGAATCTATCAAAGCTTTATACCAACAAGTAAAGCAACAGATTTAGAAACAAACAAAAGTGTATGCCAAACAAGCTAACAAAAGGCGTAAATTCATTGTCTTTGACCCTAGAGACTTGTTTTGATATACATCTCATCAAAGTCAGGTTCTCATACAAGCACCGATCTAAACTCATGCCCCGAGTCAATGGTCCATTTAAGATTTTGGAGAAGATAAATGACAATGCTTATAAGATATATCTATCGAAGGGGTTCAATGTTTTTAATTCTTTCAATGTTAAGAATCTTATTCCTTACAAGGAAGATACTGAGAATCCAGATTTAAGGACAAATCCTTTCTAACCCTAGGAACATGATGAAGGACTAGACACTAATGATCTAACCTGGTCAGAATGACTCACCGATCACTATTAGGAACCTCTTACTTGTGCCCAAAGTAGAACCAGCAACCCAACCCGGTTCGAACCCAAAACATTATTAGGTGAATAGAGCATTAATGACCTCAGCTAACTCAAAGCTGTTTGCTTACTCCAACAGGAGGTAACTCAAGAATAAAACCACATTTAAGCCAGCTAAAAGATTCTCATCATCTCTTAAAATTAACAGCTCCAGTTAGCTCATTTTGGGGATAGGCAATTCAAGTTTAATGTTCATTTAGTGGCTTTAGCAATTACTAAAACAAGAATTATAGTAAGCTCATAGATGGTTGAGCTTGTATTAGTATTTTACTAGGTGATTGTCTATTTCCTAAGAAAGTCTTTATAGCAAGTTCATAGATGGTTGAGTATGTATCAACATTTTACTAGGTGATTGTTTATTTTCTAAGAGAGTTTGTATAGCAAGTTAATATGCCTTAAACCTAGCTCAAGGGGTTGTCTTGAGTATAAATATGATCAAGTATAAGCAATTTTCATTCGGTTGTCTTTCAACATTTGCTTCAAATCTCTCTCTTATCCTTAATCGGTAGTTAGTGGGTCGGTCTTTATCACTTTAGTGAGTCATATCCATTGTGTGGCAAACCATGTGTGTGTAAGGAAATCAGTAGGCGTGTGTGAATCCTCTCAACTCAAGTTTCATATCAAGAAACCTTCTCACTGTCGAACATAACAAGACAGAAAAGACTCACAAGGGTAGGGTTTATAATATATATCATATACATATATATATATATATATATTTATAAGTATTTTATATGCATATATATAAAAATATTAATGTATATACAAACATAATAAGTTCTAATTTAATAATATAAAGTACTCAAAAAAAGATTTTGTATTTTAGAATATACAATATTAATTGATTTTTTTCTTATTTGTAGGTTGAAGAGGGACAAGTTGGGGTGGATATAACAAAGAGGGCATGAGATTTGATCCCCAAGATCCGTGGAGCGGGATGGGGCAGAGTGTACAAAATTCTAGTGCTGAGCGGGGTGGAGTGAAAACCCATTCCACCTGCCTTGTTACCATCTCTAATCCCTGATTGGCAATAAAAATTGAACTGATTATCTCTGACTCAACCTGTTTTTATGAAAATTTCAACCATTTGAATCTTAACTTAATCTTTGATTTGAGATAATATGGTACCAGTGAGAAAGCGGATCCAAGCATTAAAATCATCTACATTTTAACTCAGTAAATAGTGTCAATAGGAGTAAAGATGACCGGTTCAGAAACAGCTCATCGGTTCAAACTGAAATCGAACCGATGCTAGAACCAACCGGAACAAAAATTGTTTGATTCAGGTTCAAAACCGTAACCATGTCATTTTCATAAACCACACTGAAGCCAAAACCGAGACTAAGTGAAAACCCGGTAGATTGGAAACGGATGGTTCCAGCCCGACCCGGTTCCCCCGCTTTTCCTACAGCTGTCACCATGACCTCTTTTCTTCATGTCATCAGTCTGGCTCCCCTTTCCCGTCATCGCATTTTCCAAAGCTTTCACCCTATACCCCTTCCTTCATATGTCATCATGTGGTCCCCCTCTTAGGACAATCTCTATCAAGTCATCCTAGTCAGCTTTAAACCACCTTTGTCAGCATCTTGTCAAAATTTAGTATTATTATATATAATAACATTATATTTTTTAAAATTTAAATTTTCATGTTTCAGATTTAAATGAGAACCCATTTGGAACCAATTTTGTTACAATTCAAGGTTTCAAGAAAACTAAAACCGAGCATACGTATCTGGGTAACAGGTTCCAAGAAATACAACGCGCACCCAAATACATGCTCACTTTCTCTCTCTTTCGTTTTCTCTAAACATCGACAAAGTACTGCAACAAAAGCATGGCGACAGTGCCAACACTTTTACTACACAACCTCTTTTTTTCCTTTTTCGAAATGAGGAGGTTGGGACAAAGTGGATGCCCATTTTTGGTGCTTAAATGCTCTTGATATTTAACTTGGCAGCCAGAGCATCAGCTCAATGGTGCGGCATTGTGGCACCGTTGCTGCTGGTGGAGAGCGAGACTCCTAAGGGGTGCATGTGTGTTAGGCTTAGGCCTCCCTCTTGTAACAAAAAAAAAAGAGAGACTGTTTTAGCTATGTTCGACCAAGACAGCTAATGTAATAAAATCTCTATGGCCAAAGATAGCAAATGCAATAAAATCCCTACAAGAAATAACAGGTGTAGTTGGTGCATATTGCTTCAAAAGAATAGATATTTGAGCACCGAGAGGGGCAGCTCAATGGCAGGGCTTATGATGCCCTTGCAATAGGCGGGAGTCAGACTCTGTCACCGGATTGATCCTAAACTCAAGCTAAAGGAGGTTTTACCACTCGGCGACTCATCCAGTCTATTCAAAGCACCGGAGATGATGTTGTCTAGTCCCTCTCTAGACCCGAACAACTCTCTCCACTATGGTAAGTGCCAAGAAATAGGAAGCAAGATGAGGAACCAAAGACTTTATTGCTGTAAGAAACAGTTGACACAAGACATTTCGCAAACTGACCACACACAAGCACTTACGACTCCCTAAGATACTCTCCTACTCCACGATGACAAAAGCCTGCTCTATGGCTAGCTCCTTAGCCCTTTTTATAGAGGATGGATCGGTTAGCCTTCCAAGGATATCCCATGGAATATCTCCAAATAGAACTATTTAATTCTAATGGCTTAAATAGAGATTACAGAACAGTAATGACAAGCATTAAAACAAGTTGCACATAGCACTTAGGAACTAACACTACATAGTTATCTTTATAAACTAAGGAAAATGAGCATGATTTAATGGTCAACCAGCTCATTAATGAGCATAATAATCAGTTGGTACTGATTTTGATGACCATTTATGAAATGTTCCTGTATCTACCACTTCACTTATCTTAGATCGTGTTATTGATCCTGGGGTTCAACTTGGATTATGTTATGTGAAATACCGTTGTATATTATGATCTCAACATTACAATAATTCTTAGATATATATATCTTATTCTTGATATGTGAGCTGATTAAAGCTTGATTCGTGGCATTTTTCACTTTTTCGTTTTTCAGCCTTGACCGTTTGCTTGAGTTGCTTCATCAATTCACGGGTCCTTTGATTACAGTTAGTGGACATAAATTGCAATCTCAACTCTCTTTTGAAGCGTTCTCAAGTGGAAGGTAGAACTGCCCCTCCTTCCATGGAGGCTAACTCTCTAATTTTCCACCATAGCTTCACATCCTCTTTCAAATACAAAGTGGATAAGAGCACTTTGTTTTCCTCGATAACTTGATAAACCTCTAGATGTCTCTCAAAGTCCCATAGGAAATTATCAACCGTCTTCTTATCACAGACACCCTCAAAAGGTGTGGGATTTGTAATTTTAATTCGCAAAGATGAGAGATTAGGAAGCTTGCCATATCATGCTCATGTGCAACTGGTTGCTGGCTCACTTGAGGAGCCTCTCTACCTCCGGTTTACCTGATTCTACAATTGTTGCTCTTGAATTGCATTGATCTGTTATGAGAGTTTCACTTTACTCTCTTGCAATTGTACTTGAGCTGCGTGAAGGTTGGCCATTTGTTGCATCAACTGCACCATCATCGGCTTGCTTGAAGATTCCTAACATTCAACCAACCCTCTTGCGTCAAACTTTACCCATGAATCCTACTGATTTTCTGTCTTGTGTTGGTTGCATCTGTAGTTAAGACCTCTTCTCAAACACTTACAAGACACAACCTTTACAAGAGCTACAATAGTGCACTGACTCCTTATAGGACTGATTCCGACAATAAAAGACTCGAGAACTCAACTTACACCGACTACAAAATTCGAGTGTTGTTTCAGTTCACAACGACTACACAATCAACAACAACCGATGGTTTAAATCGATTACATACCGATTACAGTCGATTCTCACTATTCATGACCAAGTATACTCTTTGTAGTACACACACCAAATTTAGTATAAAAATTCCTTTATTTTCTTATAAAAAGTAATTATGCACGAATTTCTGCTCAACGTTTTAGTGTCAAAACCAAATTTGCTGCAATGCTCCTTCATGACAGGTGATGGGGTCAGTAACTCCATTAATTGGCGTGGATCAACAACACTTCCTGCTGCAGATCAACACTTGATCCTTCACTCACTTTGATTAGTGTTTATTCTTGCCAAACAAAGCCAAAACAACTAACTGATCAGCCGTTTTCTTCATATCTGTATTCGAAGAACCTACCAGAATCTTCTTCACAATTCTCATTAGATCTACAATGGATCTCAATCACTCACACATGGATTGAGATTCTTCTTCCAAAATTCTACTCGAATTTTGCATAATTTCCTAAAATCACTTCATCCAAACATGGGAGAATGTCTCTATTTCTACACTCTTCGAGATCGTTCCTCAAGAATGCTGAACTTTGGTTGCATGATCTGCTCTAGATCATGTCAAGAATAGTCTCCCTATCACAACTTGATATTGTCCATGAATAAGGTAAATTACACTTACCTCATGCAAATCCGCTTAAAATCGCCAAATCTATGCACTTGCTGCAAAAATTTTGTCGAAACTTCGCCTAAAAACTTCTACAGCTTTCATATATGAATTATGCTCGTCTAGCTTCACCTCTTGTCGTCAATTTGTCTCGACTAAAGCCTCTCCATGCTCTGATACCAATTGTCACCAGATTGATCCTAACCTCAAGCTAAAGGAGGTTTACCAATCACTGATGGCAGGTAGACCCAATCTACCTCAGCCGATCTACTCCAAGCGCGGAGATGATGTTGTCCAGTCCCTCTCTAGACCTGAACAACTCTCTCCACTAGGCGAAAGGTCTTTTCTTCTCTCCTAAGTCTCACTCACTCACACATGGTAAGGGCCAAGAAATAGCAAGCAAGATGAGGAACCAAAGACTTTATTGCTTCAAGACAAAGTTAACACAAGACACTTCGCCAGTCGGTCACACACAAGCACTCACGACTCCTTAAGACACTCTCCTACTCCATGATACCAAAAGCCTACTCCATGGCTCGCCCCTTGGCCCTTTTTATAGAGAGGCTGGATCGATTAGCCTTCTTGAGATCCATCAAGAAAGTTTCAAGGATATCCTACCGAATATCCCCTTTCCAGATGGATTTGGTTAAGCTGGCTGGACCCAAGCTAGCATGGTAAGGGCCAAGAAATAGCAAGCAAGATGAGGAACCAAAGACTTTATTGCTTCAAGACAGTTGACACAAGCACTCATGACTCCTTAAGACACTCTCCTACTCCATGATCCCAAAAGCCTACTCTCCATGGCTCGCCCCTTAGCCCTTTTTATAGAGAGGCTGGATCGATTAGCCTTCTTGAGATCCATCTAAAAAGTTACAAGGATATCCCACGGAATATCCCCTTTCTAAATGGATTCGGTTAGGCTGGCTGGACCCAAGCTGACCAGCACTTGGCCTCCTAGAACCATCTAGTTCTAAGCACTCTCTAATGGTAGTCCCTAGTTACAAGTGTGCTAAGGTTCCCTAGCTATATAGCTGTACATTTATTCTGTGTACACGAAAATGACTATACCATATAAGTGCATCCGCATGATGCACGCATACACTACTCATCGGCACGAGTATCGCAGTGCATCAACTCCACTCCATTGCAGCGCTAGCGCTCCTGAAAGAAGATCCGTAATAGACTCCTGGAGGTGCATGACTTTGGCCACCCGTTACAACCAAAAAAAAGGGATAGATGTTTGTCTCCATCTTGCAATGACCATACCTGAATATGGAAAATGGGCAATTGTGCCTAATCGTTTGATATTCTTCGTAGTTGTAACGGGTAAGGTTCTGGCTAACCGCAGTTTGTGTTGTTCGTGTGGTAGGCGTAGTCAAAGTAAGAGACCAAGATCCAAAACCTACCATTGAAATTTGCATGAAGCCATGCTTGCCTTTAATCAGGCAAAGGCACTCTTGTCTAAGGCATCGATTAACCTTCAAGTGAAGGTACAAGTTCAACACCCGTGCAGGACATTGCAACTGTTACTACCACTAGGAGAGATTATTTAATTCAAGAGAACACACAACTACACACGCACACACACTTATTTATATACAAACTCTATCAAACTAATCTCAATCATCCAAATAAGAAATATGGATAGTTAAAATTGGAAAAAAAGACAAAAATGCATATGGGACAATCAAATGCCAACTAATCTCTCTCTCTCTCTCTCTCTCTCTCTCTATATATATATATATATATATATATATATATATATATATATATGTATGTATGTATATATAATACTCATGTCTAACATGCCAACTTATTGTTATTTTTGGTATCATGAGTATAATTTAATTTTTAAAAAAAGGTTAAAAAGACAATGTTATTATACTTGTGCCTCCTAAAAACAATGATTAAATACTTACACTCTATTCATACTAAATCTACTCAAACCATTTAACTTTGAGATAAATGGTTGAAGTGATAAAACAAAAAGCTTTTAATACATATAATATATTAGTATAAAAGTAAAACCATACATTTTCACTTTTGTAAGCTATTGTATGTTTAGTAGATTTGATCATGGAAGAGGTGTAGAGGTGTGTGCATTTACTACTTCCTCTCTCTCTATGTCTGTGTGTGCGTGCGTGCACAAAAACCATGAAACATGATCCTGTTTGCCTTGGATTTCACTAAGGATATCATCTTAGACAGATGAGAACAGCGAATACAAATTCATGCAGCCAATTCCCACAGTTCATAAGAAGATTAGGTTTTATATTGGTGACGGTTATGGTCTCTCAAACTATGACCAAAAAAGATCCCAACTTCTTCCAAAAGGACCTACACCTTAGCAAGAACAAGGTCAACCAACACAAAAACCAGGCCCCATCTCACACTAAATGGCTCAGTCACTTTGGTTTCGTAGTCGCTTAGTTGCGATATTAGTATTTTGTTCAAAACGATAAAAAGGCAAACATGATTTATCTTTCATTCCAATACTTTTGAGGCCTTCTCTGCACTTTCTTGAGTACTCAAATGTACAGTTCTGGAACTAAACTAAAGTCTCTCTCTTAAGTCGCACCATTTGACAAAAGCATCTGTTTTGTCCTATAAAACTTTCAGCGATCAATGGTTTCCATAAGTCAGCAACTAACTATTTGAAGTTCATGGATTCTCACAGCTTCAATTCAATTTTTTCGTAGCCGTCAAAGAAGAAATAATTGCAAGGACTTGATGCAGAAGAGTGTCAAACACTCCAACTAGTTTTTCAACTGATCAAACACGTCGCCTCTTTGTCTTCCCCATGAATTTTCAAAGAGAAAACTTCTGCACATGGTCACACTAAGATCTGGTAAACCACTGATTGTGTACTGATTTTGACCAAATTAGCTAAAGCGGTTGAGCAAGAACTAGAAAAACGAGCCGAACCCAACTAGTTGATGGAGTGTTTGCAAGCCAGGCGAGTTAGCGTGTTGACATTCTAAATGTCAACTATTATTATGGTAAAAGTCGATTTCGTGGTTCTGGGAGTACGTCCATCTATATATTGCCCAACTAGTTGATGGAGAGTGTTTTTAAGTATTCATAAATATCATATATACTCAACTATACGATATTCCACAAAACCAACCTGAGCCCACTGTTCATCCTTCGAGTTATGTAATTTGCTTTCATAAGTTGATTTCGTGGTTCTGGGAGTACGTCCATCTATAATTTGCTTTCATAAGTTGATCACGTATGGCCACCAAGCATTAGTGGGCTAAAAGGGCTCCAAACCAGTTGTTGTTCGGCTCGATGGATTTCTAAAAATTTTTAGGGCGAGGGAAGCAGAGCACAGCCATGAACTATGTGTTTATAACTCACGGTTATACCGTCTCTTTTTGGTATATGGCCCTATGATTATAAATCGTGATGAACACTCGCACAGCCTGATGATTGACCGTGAGTTAAACATTTTCAAATTTAATAATTTGCTGAACACTTCCCATGCCTTAATATGGTTTAGCCGGTTGCTTGGCCTGTATATAACTCGTACATACGTACAAGGTATTCGAGGACTTTTTGGTACAATGTTGAGTCTGTCTGGACGCACACGCTGGCTGTCGAACTCGTGACCTTCAAATTGTGAGCCTACCTCGTAGCCAGGTGACCAGGTTCTCGTGTTTAAAACGTGACATGTTCATTATATCGTGTGACCATCAGGGCAAATCAAGAATTCAACAGTTAACAGGATGATCAACATCATAACTGAAAAGATTTACCGGCATTCCCGGAGAAATGGAATAAGGCGTACCTTTAGAACGGTAAGCGTCGGAACGTCGGTGAAACGTGGACGGATCTAGCTCGTAATTTTTCTTCCGGATGACGGAATACCTGTGGAAAAACTGCTCCCTCGCCTTCCAAATACGATCCTCGCCGTTCTCCTCGTCACTGACACCGTTTATTTTCAAGAGAAACGACTCCTTGTTGGTGTCCTCCATCACTCGCCGCACACACACACAGACAGACAGAGAGAGAGAGAGAGAGAGAGAGAGAGAGGATTCGATGATGTACTTTCCGAACTCGGTGACAATCTGCGGTTTATGCAAGGCCTTGAATAATGCCGTTGGAGATCTTAAAATGACGTTTAGGCCCTTAATTAATTATTTTAAAGACATTCCTATAAATTCCCTGCCGGAAAAGTGATAAGACGATCATACCCCTTAAACCAACTCTTAATGACCCAGGATAAATTTTGTAGGTTACCCGGTAACATTGGCAGGTTCCTATTTTCTTAGAACCAGGAACTGAAACCAAACCGGTACCAGCTGGTTCTGCTTCTGGCTTGGAACCGCTGGTTTTGGTTTTAGTTTGTTCTAGACAGCTTGAAAACGGTAAAAAATCATTAGAAGATTTTGAAATTTTTAAAAGAAGATTAAAAGAATAGAATTGGTAGTTTGAAACAGCAATTCCAGTTTTGATTGTATAGGAGAAGGAACCAGAACTGAACCAGATGGTCCACGGTTTCTGCTTTGGTTTAACAGGTTTGGGTCCAGCCAGTTCCCGGCCCAATTCAGTTCTGATTGAAACCGTCGAATTGGTTCCAAACTGCCCATGAGAACATTATACTAAACCACATTAGTGTTTTAATTGGTCTCCTAAGGCAGCTGCATAGACAATCATTAGATCCAACAAATCAACCCGTTCTCCCCTGGCTGTATTTGATCCCAATGCAACTAGACTCATGAACTTGTTCGGTCAGTGTTTAGTAACAAACGAATCGATCTTTTAGTGCAACATCCAACTAAAACATGGACACAGGCCTGGCTTGTGCAATCTTACATCGAACCCAAATACGAGTTCCTGAAAATTTTCCATTCATCCAAAATTACCAAGGATGGATACACTTTCCCTGGAAAGGGAAAGACAAATGCATGTTTGTGGTTGATAATTACTTAGTTTTCCTTCTCCACTCGGGGTGTTAGCCCCACCTGGTAGGGCTGTCAACCTACCAGTGCAAGCCTTTCAGATGAAACTACGATACGAGTCAGTCCTCTTTCCACTGCACCTCCTTGGCTTTTAGACAAACTTAGATGGTGTTGATAGAATCTGCGCGACTGCCTTTAAACCAGACTTGATCCTAACCCTAATGCAGGGCTTTATATATCTTTTTCAAGTGATATCAAGTTTGAGAACTATGTATACTTTATTTAAAAAAAAATATTCTTATTAAGTTGTTTCAAGTTTAAGCTACTTCAAAATGAATTGAAATATTGAACATATTGAACGGCCATACGAAGTAGCACCCTTTCACGCTCATCATAAGAATGCACCGATCTTTTTCCATGCTCTACTTCATGCACATGGTGACCCTTCACCACCTGTCTTTGTCTCTCTCCGGGCAAACGAAGTTTCATGATCCTAGAAGTTTTTGCATATTTTTCTTGCGAGCACATATGATACTACCTAGTTCAAAAGTGACCTGAGGACAAGATGCCCAGAAAAAAGAAGGGTGCTCGAAGTTTTTGTGCTTTCGTCATGAGCAGATATATTACCTTCCTAACAATTGTGAAGCCTTTTATGGCTTCTCTCTTCTAGTGCACTTCTTCAACTTCTCACAACTTCACCATGTGAAATTCGATGTAGCAGTGATCTCTTCGAGGATAAGTTTAAAAGAGAAGAAGACTACGAGTGTGCAAGTGAAGAAACTGGAGATAACAGTTGTGAAGAACAATAGATCTAACATGCAGACCCAGAAAACAGTGGGTATGAAATTCAAGGATTTACATTTTAGCATATTATAGTAGAAAAGCACTCTCATTTGAGAGGACGTAGCCTGATCTTTTGAACTAGTTAACAATCTTCAGAGAATAAAGCATCAAGGTTTCAACCAGAGACAACAGCTTATCAGAATTATCTTGACTTTTTACCATGGAAAGCGAAAAGGTTTTGATCCATATAATTACTGCTCCTTCCATATGCGCCCGGTTACTCTCAGCTTTAATTCTGTCCTATCCCCACCAGAGAAGAACAGCGCCATGTTTCTCTGAATGATCAATCCGTCCAGGCTATCACGAACTTTCCGGTGGCTATCCCGGATACTCCTTGGGACACCTTGCCATGTTAGTTTGCGACCATTTCCGCCAACTTCTAGACTATAACTAAAGTTCTTTGCCTCATTATCATCACCCATAAAGCGAAGAAAGGCCATATAGACAGGTGCAGTTCCAAGCTGGAAAGCCTCAAAGTGCAAGCAGAATTGTTTGCCAAAACAATTGAACACCTGAAACAGCAATTATGAATAGGTTAGAATATTTGGCCAATGACTAAAACCAGTAGCCGTTTACAATGGCATCCTCTTAATTTGAAAAGGAATGCAAAAATCAGCAAAGAAATCCTCAAACATCAACTTCAGGAAACCCACTTAGATCTCAAGCTCCTGAACAATACCAAGAATACTTTTATCTCACACAAAACTACTCTTTTGTAAGTCATTAAGCTGGCCCTTTCCGTTTAATGAAGCCTACGATCAAGATATAATATGTCCTAAACAAACTACCTAAAGTAATTTTGAGAAACATAATGAAGCAGTTTTCTTTCATAATGAACTGCAGCATGCAGCGGATTTTATTATCCCAAGAATACTCTGTACATAATATGCATAATACCAATAAAGCACATTAGTTTCTACACAAGAATAATCATACAACAGGCAATAACTGCCAGCAATTCCTTTTCTTTATAGATGAATCCAACTCAATAAAAAAATGCAAGGCTCTAAGTAGCCTTGAGATATACAGAGTTTCAACTTGCACTTGTACACAACAGTTACATTTGCTGAACATAAACTGTATGAAAAAGTTTTAGTAAAGAAGAAATAACTTACAGTTAGCATCCACGTAGCATTCTCAACTTCTTGCGGATTTGACTTGACATATCTGTGGTTAAATGTGCACCCATCATGCATATCAACCTTATGGTCATCTTTAAGGTGTACAACCAAAGATGTAATATCACTAGTAACAGAGCATTCTGAGCCAGCATAAGGGCAATTATATGGTCGAAATCTACACTGTTGCTCATGCTTCAGCTTGCTATAGTAAGGAAAAATGTCATGGCAACCCAAGTTCTGGTATCGGCAAGGCAGTTCCAAAGATTCCGCCACTTTCTCGAGAGCCAGACACCTTATGTTACCCAGTTCATAACGGCAAGTTGGACAGCGGTTGTGCACCCTCAGTTTGCATTTTGAGCACAAAGTGTGACCATTAGGACACTGCGAAAGAAGAACCAAAAGGAAAAACAACATTACATAATTTTACTTGGCTTTAATAGCTCAACTTGATAATTTGAACTCCTCCGTGGACTCGCCTAGCACCTCTCTGGCTAAGTTGGTAACTAGATTCGGATTTCAACCATAACTAACAAAAACAGACCCTTTAAAAGATCAGCTGTGTGGCTAATTTAGTACTCCACTTGGAACATTCAGCAATAATCCGTAGTTACATAGAGAAATGATATCCGCAAATGAGAACATATCACCTTACATGCTGGGAGAAGCACCCCAAGGATAATTCAAGCTAAAAGAGGAGCGAAGAAGTCTCAAGAAAGAAAAATGAAGAATGAGAATGACAAAAGAAAAGGACATTAATTAAAACAGCTGAGGGCCCTTCTTAGTCAAAGTGACAGCGATCAATCTAGTCACTGTTCAGGAATTCACTCTTTACATCATCATTATATCATGTTCTGAAACTAGGAGGTCATAGTTCTAGCAACCACATTATCATAAAATATGCACATCCAAGACAATCATTCTTCCAATGACGATACACAAGTAAAATGTATTAACTGAAAAGTCATATCATTAATTTACTCCACCATTCTTGTTCCAGATGCCCTGACTGGTTCAAAGATGAGCTAGTAGCATTGATCGCTTACCTTAGAGCTAGTGAAAAACTATGGAAACAGATTTTGTTCAAGTGCTTTCTGTCAAGCAAAGATTGCTATTTTAGTTCGGCACATTTGCCTAACATGCAATATGAAAGATGAAGTATTATGAACCATAACAAAATAGTGAGAGAAAAACCTGGTGAATGGGAGGGTACATCGAGCTTGTGCAAACAGGACACTCAAGTAGCTCATGCACACCATTTGTTGAAGACATACCCAATTTACTCCCACACCCAGTGGATGCTTTTGGTTGCCCATTTTCCGATTCTGTACTTGTAGTTGATACATCATAATATGCAACAGCAGAGTAATATTCAGGATCTTCCTTGCAAATGCTACCAATTGGTGCCATAGTCGCTTTACTCTAACTCAAATTCCAGCTACTTTGATAATTGATAATCAAAAAAGGACACTGGCTTTCAGCATGCTTGTCTGGTAAAGTACGTCTTCAACCTGGAAAACGAAATTCACTGCTTCAAAATAATGCCTGATAAAAAAGTGATCACATCTGAAACCATATCAAGATTTGCATTCTACTAGCAATTGCCACCTTTAAGGGGAATTGGAAAGGACTTCCATATTTGACAAACACCACAACAAGAAATATGGATCTTTTAATATGGAGCTTCAGATTCGAGGATGAACAAGTGAATGTTTCATGACATTTATAAACACAGGACGCATTTACAAGAAACAAACTTGAACTAGTTTACAGAAAGCCCAAAGCATCTCAAAAATGGTTTCAGGTTAACTTTAGACATAACCATGTCCCATCACAAAACACTCCATGTGCATGAAACAAGGCCCATTGAACTCCTCAAAAAGCAAATACAAATGAATAATTAGTTATAAGTAACTTCAGGAACTAGAAGGTTGAACAAGCTAACTTGATGATCAGGTGGTGGTACCCTAACCAATTGGTTCTTATCCAGTGCTTGCCTTTCAACTTGTTTGTTTGAAAATTGGAGAACAAATGACCTAATTCATTATTGTTGGTGAAGCATTACATGTTCCTGTCATTCCTCATAGTGCTGGTGGCTGACCCTTTGAAAGTTATATCACTGAAGCTAAATTCAAGCTGGGCATCTCTTGCTCTTTTTCCCAGTCAAAATGATGAACTACTTTTAAAACTCCTAGGTGCAGACTCAGTCTGATACAACTAACCATAAACAGAACAATGCAAACCTTATAGTATGCAGTGTGCCCCATAAATTAAACCATCCATTATCTCTTCTGATGCGATTATTCTTTTGAACAAATTATTTGCTGAAGCCAGATAACAAATAAATTTGATCAATAGTTTGCTTAATCTTGATTAATTTCAATCCGGATTCTCCCGACTACTGCCACTCGCTAAAGACAATATGTACAGGCAGAAACCTACACTTAGTTAATGTCAAAATGAGTTATACAGGCAATGAGATTTCGTTTTTTGAATTTCCATTATGCTCATGGTGATTGTAGATGAGAATTTTGTTCCAGAACTATAATAGAGACTTAAAACTCAATTCGCAAATATGAGTGCGCGAGCGTGCCAGCTAGTTTACTCAAAGTAGCAAAGTTTGCTTTAAATTTCTAACTTCTTGACGAATGTGGATAAGTGAGTTCATTTCATTGTAGACCCTCTTGAACTGATGCTCAAGAATCCACCTAGGCACTTGAAAATCGTTTTGAGACCTGGTATGTTTTAAAAACCAAATTTCAATTCAAGCAAACTTGCAAAATCGTGAGTTTATTTCTTGACTCAAAATCAATTCCAATCTTGAAAAACATAAACTACTTTTATTTTCAGAGGCTGGTTTTCCTAATTTTTCTGGCAGTTTTCGAATCTCTAAAAATCTTCAAAATTTTATCAGAAGCAGATCCGGATGTGGAGAATCTTAGACTATTGTTGTTTTGATTTTTGGTGTTATGAATGTGAATAATTAAATCTATAAAGTCCCTTACACTGACATTCGGGACAGAACATTTGACAAAGACATAGAGGTTTAAAGAAGCGATTGTAGCTTAGCATGTAGGCATTGGATCTTTATGAAATTGGTCTTGTTGGAAAGTTATCGATATTAGCTTTTCAATGGGACCGTTTTCAACCAATTTGGATCACGAAAGATAGAGTTATGGGCTTTTACCCAATCTCTATCACAGGATGTGTAGGGTTGACAAACTTTGTTTCATTTTTGTTTTATTTTGCCCAATTTTATTCACAACATTAAACGATCCTAAAATTCTCAAAAATTTAATAGATAGTGGGCTTATGTGTAGATTGGGTGTACCAAATTTTATCGTATTTGGGTCGCTAAGTAAGGCTAAAAAAATCAATAATCAGACGGATGCAGAATGCAAAAAATAGAGTTTTCAGTTTTATAGGAAATTAATGGATGCATCCGACCAAATTAAAACATCATCCACAACAATTAAATCACGAGAAAGTACAATAATCAAAGAAAATTATCAATATAGCTTAAGCATAGAGGAGATTAGGGGATATAAGATCTTATAATGTATATTGGGGTAGAAGGAACCGAAAATCAAACACATAGAAGGCACCCACAAGCATAAAGAAAATTGGATAGAATAACCCCCTCAAATATTACATCAAATTGGAGTCATAAGCTCCTTTATTACAACCCCTTTGAATTGAATTTAAAGGATTAAGAAAGGAATGGAAAGAGAAAAGGGAAGAATCGATCTAAAGATCGGAGTTGGCGGCGTGGAGTGGTGGCCGAGGACTTGGGGAAGTGGACGATCCTCCCTTCTTCTCCTCTCTCTCTCTCTCTCTCTCTCTCTCTCTCTCTCTCTCCCTCTCTATTTGCTGGAATTCTCTACTTGATTTTTCTCCCCTAAACCAGTACCCCAAGCCCCCTATTTATTGTTTTCAAGGGGGGGCTCTAGGCCCTTCCATGGATCGGTTTCTTGGGCTTCAATGCCATACCCAATTTGGGTCTTGATCCAAATGAAATTTCCATATTTGTGGCTGCACATGGGATATGTGGGGCATGAGGAGTGGTCCCCCTTGAGCCTATGTGGGCTGGTATGACCTTGAGTGTAGCCCATGTGGTTGAGCCCACCCATCTTGGTTGATACGGCTAGGTGCGGTCCATGAGATGGCTTAACCCGCTCCCTTTATTTGACTTGGCTCGAGTCTTGGTCACTAAGTAAGGTGTCTTGGCTTGAATCACCTAGCCACCTTTACACCCTTGAACGTGACATTGCTCGTGTGCTACCTTGGGTCGGGTTGGTGTGGTCCTTCGACTTAATCTTGACTTGGCCTAGATCAAGTCTTGCTTGATTTGGATTTAACCTTGCCTTGAGTTGAGTCATGCTTTAAGCTTTGCTTTTAATCAATTTTTGCTTTGGATCGGGTTGAGATCTGGTTTGGCTTGGGATTGAGTCCTACCTGATCAGGTTTGACTTCCAGAATTGACTCCCTATTTGATTGGGATTGGCTTTGGTTGCCTTTTTTGTCCTTGCCATATCCTCTTTCGGGATTTTGCTCTGCTTGATTCGGACTCTTTTCATGTAAGATTTATGGTTTCAAATATTTTCTTTAAAACTATTTCTTTTAAGATATATTTGAAAACATCATGTTGAAATCTTCATATACTTTTGGAGAATAACTGAGTCTCATCCCTAGTTTTGTTTGCATCGATTACCTTCTTTCGCTCTATGAGTTAGTGTTTAATCATTTCGACTACTTTAACCCTTTGGTGGGTATAGAGTCTGAAACCGCTTTAACCTCTTGATAGGTATAGGGTCTTGAGTCACTTTAACCCTTTTAGTGGATGTAGGGTCCTGGTGTAGGACTTTCCTCCATCTGGGGAGTTTTTGAAGTCTTTGTTTGGATTTGATTTGTTTTTGAGTTTAAGGGCTTTTGGAATTTTGTAATTTTGGCTTTTTGCAAACATTTTGTGAGTTTGATTCCAAATGGCTCATTTCCATTTGTTTCTTTTGAAAAACTTATTTGAAATCATCCCTTCTTTCAAGAAAATCATTTGAATTCACAGAATTTTGCCAATTTGGCCTTGAGGGCAAAGCAATCATTTTTTTGGGCTTTTGTCAAAATTTGATTTTTGAGAGGGGTGAAAATTACCCTTATTTTGAAGCTCCTACAAAATTTTGGCATGAAAATGAATTCGTTTAAGGTATCTTTATTTGAAAACCCTTAAAAGATAGAACCCCAATTTTTCTTTAAAAGGTAAAATTTCTAAAAGATCAAATCTTTTGAGAAAATTTTTGGGTGTTTACAGTGATGTACTTCTGATTCAACGTGATTCAATCTCATAAGCTCCATCACTGACATAAACAGAATGAAGAGGCCAAAACGACATGTTATGCAGACATCTTGACAGTATTCTCTGGTACAGACCGTGCTTACTTTTCCAAACAAGCATAATCAGCAAGTTCATGATCTTGATTGTTGGAATAAATTCCAACCAATTGATTTTTAACTGAACTCGGAATCACCACCAAACATTGAAAAAGAGCCACTTATGCCATATCAAACATGGCTAAAAAGAAAGTTCTCGGGCTGGAACAGAGATCTCAAATGAAGTGAAAGGTCTTTTCCCATATGTGATACGAATTGTTACTAAGTGGTCCTAAGCAGTGTTATCCGTATCGCACCGTATCATACGTATCGTATCGTGGCTTCCCACGATACGATACGGGCGATACGCCCAAAAAAAAAATTCAAATTTTTTTTTAATTTTTTTTTTCAAAAAAAAAGAATTCAAATTTTTTTTGCATGTTTCTGCCCTCTCTTCACTTCCCTTAAAGGCATCCTCCAATATGCTTATAATTTGGGTTTATAATTTCATTTATTTAATAAGAATAATGTATAAAAAAAAAATTATGACAAAATCATTTCCCTTTCTGTTACAACTTTTAGGTATATTTTTGCTAACAGTTTCTAATTTCATAAGATCGTAAACAATTAAAAACATTTAGTTCTCTCAGTTCATTGAGTAGGGATTTCACAACTTCACTATTTTAGGGTTCACATTACATGACTTCCATTGAGTTGAACATGATCAATGTGTGTGAGGCTTAACTCAGTCTGTGAAGTGAGAAATGAAGCTCATGCATTAGTTAAAAAGCTAGTCTAGAAAAGGGGACATCATCAAGTAATAATATCACATCATTGAGGTGTCATAGACTCAATAATCAAAGAAATGGAGCTCTTTGTTTTGCTCACATATGAAAATTAGCAAATATGACAACTACATGTACAAAGATAGTTGTTTGTTCATTTTGATATATTACATGAGTGGATTATGGAAGATAACGAAGAAAATGCACTCCTAAGTCCTAACTGAAGAAGACATTGCATGAATTAATTTAAAGTGCAACAACATCATCAAGGAGAAGATGAAGATTATTTAGTTAATGATCCTGATACAAATTTACAATATATAAAATATAAATGTATTTCATTTTTTGATTCAAAATATATAATTTTGGATGCAATTGTTCAATATTAAATGTTCAATTTGTACTAAACTTTGCATTATATGAATTTAAAGCAATTACCAGATTTTTTCAAAATTTTCCAGAATTTTCTTGATTTTTTTCGGATTTTTACTAATTTTATTGATTTTTTAAATAATTTTTATAATTTTTTAATATTAAAGTACGATACGATACGCCCGTATCGTGGAGCCCAGCGATACGCGATACGATACGCATCAGACAACACTTGTCCTAAGGATATGTGTCAAGTGAAAACAAACAGAAAATGGAGCGACATGTTATCAGCAGGTGGTGTCATGGGCAAAAAGAGAGAAGCTATCATCAGGTAAAACAATGTACCTCATATCACACAATGATATCATTTGGCAGTAGCAGGTGTAGACAAGTGGAATTCTTCAATACAACCAGCAACAAGCACACGGATAACAGGCAAAATATCACTCGAAATTTATCTCCTAATCCTCCATATTATCTTAATAGACATTAAAGAAGATTGGAATAAATTTAAGATCAGGACATGCAGTCCCAACTCGAACCCTAGTATTTACTGAGAATTCACAGCAATCATTAGATTCAGAGGCCCATATGAGCTTCAGATGACCCAAGCTCCTCATAATTGAGAACAGTCCAGTCAAGAATAGGCCAAAATCTAGGCATGCCAAGACTTCAGAGGATTTTGTCCAGCAAAAGGAGCAGACACAGAGTTCTTACAGCCAATCATCTAGTTCGTCATCCCAAAGGATAGAATAGTACTAGCAGAACATCCAGATGCAAAGGCAACACTCTCCTGATACAAGCGCTCCTCATTATGGAGACAAAGAGATCATTAAATAGTGAAATAGAAGGCCATTATGAAATGGTAGCCAAGAGAGTCAAACTAAAGAACCCTGAGCTATGTAGAGGAGAGATTAAAGGCAGTTCCTAGGCTACTCCCACTGAAGGTAGGATAAAGAAGGAAGCGTCTGTAACGTAAGAGTGTTAACGGACAAATAATGAACGGTGCCATCTATCTTAGAAGAGAGAGAAACATCAAAAGGCAGCTTAGAAAAAGGGCTTCCCAATAAGATGGTATATGTGTTTTGAACAAGCCAAGAAATAATGGAATCCACTTTGAACAAAAGCATCCAAAGCATGAAAAAGATCATCATCAGAACACCGCAATCGAGCTCAATATTAGGAGAGCTTTAGAGAGAAATTTCAAAATCAAAGTGGAGAGATGAAGACCCGAGCGACTGCCACAACGCGTATAGGTGAAACTGTTTCCCAAAGAAAGATGGGAAGATCTGATCTCCCATAAAGACTCAATTACCTCAGGGCAAAAACACCAACAGTGTTTGATTCTCAAAACTCAAACAACTGACATCTAACAAGAAGATCAGATCTACCAAAACAAAATTCAAAACCAAAAAAGGAACATCTTTAAGCAATTCAGGAAAAACCAAATGTTCATCAAAACATTGACAAGGAAATAGAAAGAGGGCGCAACTAACCAAGTAAAAAGAAGAACAAAACGCAAAGATGTCAAAGAGGGAAATGCTGTAAAGACTTAATCAGATCAGACCACCATGATCATAGAAACAGCAGATGGAAACAGTAGATAGACTACAGCATACTCAAGCCCCACGCGGAAGACGGAAACCAATCATGATCGCAGACTACCACACAAAAGCCAGAAATCCCCGTAATCAAACCTTAAAACCACTAAGCAAAACCATCCTTTTGCTTCCTCTGATTTTTTACCACTTAACATGTCAAGACGAGAATCTCAGACCATCTCTCTTCGTCTCTCTTTCTTGCGAGAGCCTTATCTCACATGGCCCTATTCTTCCAAAGGGGTACGGGAGGAAGACTTCAGAAAGGGAAAAGACTGTGGACTTTGCCCCGTTTTAACCTTAGGGATATGTTCCTCCTTAAAAATTGAAAATAAAACCAAAAGAAAAGGAATAAAAAGTTTAAATTTAAACAATAAACCATTCGTCTTTTGTCCCTACATTAGTTTCCACGGCCTTGAAATAGGAGCTTACTGTAATTTCCAACACCATCATCTAATTTTTGTCTTTACTGCGGTAATAAAACCAAGACACAAACCAATAGTAATCACGAGCTTATTTTCACTCTTTAAAGGAGAAAATCCTATCATGTCATATGATCCTGAACACGAGTTTTTGGACGGATCGTTTCTTGTATAAGATACATATGACACGACCCCAATAAAAGAAGGATATAAAAATATTTGCTTTTAACATGGGCGAATGTTTGGTCTGTCTGAAATTAACGCAGTCTTTAACTTTCTCTGTAAAGGCAATTGTGAACGTATCTTAAATAGACCTCCTCCTGCTTCGCCTGTCATGGGGACCACGCTTATAAATATGCACCTTAGATTTTCTAAAATTCATAATGCACCAATGACTCTTTATTCATAATTTTTATCTCCAATAACATTAACCCAAGCATTTATAAAGAGGCCCATAAAGCATGGTATTGTCATCTCATATACCAGTTCAAAGTCAAGCTACTTTGAAATGTTCTTCTCAATGGTTGAGCGAGGATCACAATTTCCTAAAGAGGAACAACTCACTCTAATAAAAGCATTATGTTCTTGACTACATGAACACCCATACCTTCCTCTGCATGAGATATTTCTGTATGTATGCTCCTAAGTTGATAAGTCCCGCCTTTTATATTGGTTAGTCTCTCTTTAAGATGACTAATTGGTTGTTCTTGTAGTCTAGTATACTCAAGATTCAATTACTCATCCAACATGTTAACAAATTTGTCTCATTGTAGATGGTTCTTTAACTTTCTCCAAATTGTCTCCATTATAGATGGTCATACATCCTCTCCTACCTAATTGGCATGGCATGGGGTATAAATTCTGATTATGAAGCTATCAAAATAAATATATTGGGCCATGATGAACTACCCTCACTTGGGATTGTTTATTCCTTACTTCTAAGAGAAGAAGATCGCAGGAACTTAGAGAAATATAATACTATTTCCACCCAACAACATACTTTTTATGGAAAAACATATTTCAACCCCATCATTGTCGTGGTAGACAATACATGCGTGGAAGAGAACGTGGTAGGTCTTCATCACATTTAACTAGAAGGTTGAGCTCATAAGTATAAGGTAAACCATGTGAATAACGTAAATTATAACAATATTTTCTTATATCTAAACTATTACAATAAAGTTAAGAGTTTGCCGTGATACTCTTCTCTAAAGGTTCGTAATAAGATCTTTTGTCACATTAATGTAATTCATGATTAAAGTCCTTAATTTCTTAAATGACTTCTTCAATTTTGTAATATGCAACTTTATCAATAAATATAATTGTTTCTAAATTGCATCAAATATGTTAGTTTTGCTACCAATAAACCATTTCTACCTTATGTATGCACTTTTTACCCAAACAAATATGAATATATAATCATTATACATTTTAAGAATAGTATAATTTATGAATACATTAGAAATCTAATCACCCTATTTATTCATGTCAAGACAATTCTCTCCTCCTTAAATGGGTCTTCTAACCACTACTCTTTAACGTAGGAGAGTAAAGTGAGAATTTTTTTTTCACTTCAAGTTTATTACTTTAACTGCATCTTTGTAAATTCTCTCATCTAATAAGTGGATAACCTTCCTCCAACTTACACCAAACGCACTCGCCATCTCTTTATTCCTTCTCAACTTTATAATAAATACTTCAATGTTTTTGTTACATGGCGTCTATATAAAAAATATATCGCGTTTGCAAAAATTAATTGAATGATATTCACTAAAGCCAAATTATGGTCATTGTAAATAACACGTGAAATTTTGTTTGAAGTACATAACTCTCACATACCTCAACACTCATACATAATTCTCTTCTTTTTTATACTCATAAAGGCGAAGACTACTAAAAAGCTCTTAGAGGTTGATGTACAGACGATAACCTCAATAAAAAATATTTTATACCTACAAAATACAAGAAAAATATATAACTATTAAATACCGTAATACAGGGTAAACATTACTACACAAAAGTAAGACACATGTTTGTGTTAAATGTATTAAAATACCTGTGGAAATACATGAAGTAGGTGCATAAAACGTGGATGTCCAAATAAAATATCATTAATAATATTTGTATTAGGGATTTTACAATGCCATGTATGATAATGGTTAATGTCTAGATCGTGTAATAGTTATTGTAAAATACTTTGATAACTCCCATCTTCCTTCCTTATTTTCATTCTTGTATTGTAAATATGTCTTACCACACTTGTATTTTCCTCATTCACACGTTTCAAATGCATCAAAATGTGCTTCAGTTTGCAATAGATTTGTGTGAGGTTATTTATTACATTGTACTTAGAGCTACTCAATCTCTCAACAAAAATATGTCTTTCGAGATACAAGCCTAGAGAGTGGTTATGTGTCCCATTCACTACATGTAACTTTCAATAACCATCCATTGCATCCTCTCCTCTTAATGAGAATGAGCAACCTAACTTCTTAGTATCCATCCACCTAGTACTTTCCACATCTATATTTTTATTGGACATATATTTATCACTACTTTCTCACCCAATCCATACCTTGCTCATTATTCCTTTGCTCTTTGAATGCCTAATAACCGTAATAATTTTATACTTCCTCTCAACTAGTCTTACATACTCAATAGGTTTATTACGACTCCCAAACACATCGTTTGTCGAAAATACAAGTGAATAGTCAAGCCCATCACTCTTGTAATCAATAAATTGATCTTCAACCTCATCTCCAACCAATCAACAAATATATCACATGGTACACTACAATAATTTTTAGTCTTCTTAGTCATTATATAATAAGTACTTTGATCAACTATCATCTTCTCTTGCTTTTGCTTATGTTGATTGTCATTCTGCAATAAATAGATGGATTTCAAGATAAACAAAAGATATCAGTGTCAAAGTAGAACAATATTTGGTTAAAAGAGATGTGATACACACGTACTTAAAGAGAGACGTGCCTAGGTTGTGTCTCCCTTAAGGAGGAAGACACGATGAAACTACATCTCCCACTTAAGAGGGGACATGGCCTAGCCACGTCTCTCCATGAAGAGAGACACAATTGTACCATGTTTCGATGTGAAATTTTGACAACCCTTAGATTTTACTCAAACCCGTAAATCATCTTCAAATATTGAAAAAATTGAAAGAAATGAGACAAGCCAATGAAGATACAATAATCTCACTAAAAATCAACCTTTCAAATTCAACAAAAATCCAAAAATCAATTGGATCAATTGCCTCCATGATTTTATTTATTTATTTTTTCTTTCTTACTTCATTTGATTCCAACTAGGTTTGTAAGTTAGTAATCGGTGAAAGTTGGTTATAAAAAAGCCTATATCACTTCTCAACGAATAAAAATTGGAAAAAAACAATTGCCGAAAGAAGATAAAATTGCCGAAATTTACTATGAAGAGGAGAGAGAAGATGATGCAGAAGTATTTTGGATATTTATGAAAATTGAGATGTGTATAGAGTAAAAAAGGTGCACAAATAGTAATGCCCTAATGTATTTCCTTAAAGAAATTTTGTTGTTAGAATTTGAAGAATGCTTGAAAATATACCCATCTTGTCTCCGAGATTTCGCGTAGCTTACTAGGTAAGTGATGGCTCCATTATACTTGACGATAAAAAAAAATCGTCAATCAAGACTTCCTCTTGTATGTTAAGGTTCTGACAAGCTACTCCTCATAAGACAGGTCCTTCCTGCCTCCCAAAACACCTAACGTCAAAAGTATGTACAATACATGGTTGAATGATTACCTCGGCCGTAATACATTTCACAAACCACAACCCTGAAATTTTTTGTTTGCATCCGTCATTGTTGAATTATAGAAGTCAGAATTGTACTGCATAGTTGTGAGGGCACCAGCCCCCATCAATGCAAATTATTATTGTTTTGAAGATCGTGGAGGGTTCGTGAGCTCCATGATCAGGCTCCCTTTCGTCTTCTCCCAGTAAACGGGCGTCGGACCTACTGCTACCCAAGGCCCAGAGCTCAACATGCATGCACCGGCGGGGTCTAGGCAATGTTTTTGTGTTGCACGATTTTACATCCGGAGTATATATATATACATGTACACAACGGCTTCCTCATTGCCTCCTTTCTGTTATTGGCTTCCATATAGGTATGCCTGGTTTGGAGCTGGACCGGCTGGCACGGAACCAGAAATCAGCTTAATGGGACCTGGAACCGTTTTACCCTCTCCTTCCATGGAACAGGAACTAACAGTTCAAAAATGATACTTCATCCCCTATCTTTTTAAAATCTTTTCAGTTTCAGTCAGTTTTGGGATCGAAGCATGACCTGGACCAGAACTGAAAGTTCTAAACCTTTACCGGATCAGCCTAATTCCATTCGGCTCCAGATCATGGCTCCGGGTAAACCGGGTGGCGGTTAACCCAGATTACCCGGATCGTGGTTCCTTCCATGTCATTTCCATATGAACATCCGACTTAATGTGCACCTTTGCAATCCAAATCAGTTGGCATTTAATGGGTTGAATTGCACGGAAGAAATGAAAGTCGAATATGTAAAGATTTACGTTATGCAAAATTCTCAATTTTCACTTAATTAGACAAGCCCGCAGACACGGATATCTAGAGAATGTACTTGATAGTCAAAACATATCGGGCCCAAACGTTGACACTCCTATTTGTTAAGACGCATTTGCTCAAACAAACCAAAAAAAATAAGAAAGAAAGTCGAAGATGGTAAAAACTTCCTCGCCAGCATTCTCTCTTAAATCATAGGGATTGGAATGGGTAAAATAAAGTTGAGTGTGAACCTCAGAGCTTGGTTTGCATGAGATGCATTGCTTAATGAGCAAAAAGCTAGTGATACATTAAGATCAGTATCATAACAAACATGAATTTTGATTTATAATGCTGGAAAACAACCGCGGGATGCGTGCAGACTGAGCTGAACTCTGTACTTCTAGAGCCGGTTATGGAAACGTTGAGAACCACATAGATTACTTGTTAGCCAGTTAGGGGTATGCATGCTATCTTTTCTAACCTACAGCTAATTATGTATAGTATATATATTGTAGAACCCGAGCTATTGGGCACAGGCACCGCTAGCTCAAGCTAGCTGAGTTCACCACCGAGTCTGAAAGAAAAGTCCAATCCAACGGTCTGGATGCAGCCAGCCAGTGAATTATGTCTACAAGCTAAGCTAGTTTGAATGGGTCAAGATAGGTTTCATAATCGAGGAGTCTTCAGTTCTGAAGTTGAATGGGTTGATATCTACGTCTGGGAACCGTGACAAGCAGTCTTGTCATCTGCTCCGTTTACCATGGTGAAATGATTCATGAACGTTCAGCAAAAGTACACGAACAGAGAGTTGTGGTTCTGCCCTTGCTTCTTTTTTTATTCAAGTGGTTCCACATTTACAGAAAATTAAAATTCTTTTTTTTTTAAAGTGGACAACCTTTCCTTTCAATGTAGTATTTTCACAATACTACATCACTGAATTATGACCTTCGCTTGCTTCCATATCATTTTACTTTTCATACACCCAAACTTCATATGCTTCGTCAAAATTTTCCTAAACAATTGTCACTGTAATTCGTGCATCAATACAAGAAAAATGCTTTACGTTATTATTTTCACATGTGATATGTACTTATCGCCTAACTGTGTAGGATTTTAGGCATGGCCAGATTCAAACTGGCCTAGCCATTCGAACCCCCACTTGAACCAGGTCCGAAACCAGAACTGGAACCGGTAATTTAGTTGTGAGACCGAGTAACCCTTTGACAGCAAGGGAGGTAAATATAGCTGACTTTTCTGTTTGAATTCCTCGTCACTGTTATATTTCTTAGTGTGTTGATGCTGAAGAATCCGGAAGACGAAGAACAGTGGAAGGAGGAGATCCCAGAGAATCGTTGCGGGACTGGGAATCGTTAGGGACGGTTTCCGTCTAGAAGGCTTTTACCAAAGAGGTAATATTTCTATGTAAAGAGACTAGTATTTATCTCTGTAGGCTTTTTTTGATTTGGTATTTTTCATTCAGGGTTTTACCATTTCCAGTTTGGGAGAAACGGCTCCCAGATTTCCTCCTTGTATTTAGTAAAGAGAAGCATTTTATTTGTGAATCTGTTTTTATTTAATAAAAAAACACCTCTTGAAATCAAGAAAGAGGACTCTTTCCTGATTTTATTAAGGTATTGTAATTAAGCAGAATTTATTTATGATGATGTAAACATCTCTGTATATGCAGAAATATTAAGGTGTAGAAAATTATACTACTGTAGAAACTATTTAATGTGTTGAATCAATATGTACGATAAAGAAATAACTTATATGTGATGTAGAAATTACTATGTGAATTAGTTAGGATGCCAGAAGTATGTATTTGACGAAGCCAGGTCAGGGTGTAGGTTAAGATGAGGCTATTAATGCCTTACTGTTGTATCTAGGATGTAAGCATCAGAAAATCATATTTGTAATTATACCTAACAAGTTAAAGATACAAAGGTGAGGATGTGATAAGGCAGTGGCCCTAAAACCAAAAACTCAAGGTTGTAAAAGAGGCTTCTAATGAGTTTATGGATGTCTAGGAGAACTAATACAAATGGTGAGTATCTAGTTAAACTAAAATAAAAAATAGCAAGGTTGATTGAATTAAAGACTAAGGTAAATGATGAAAAGAAGAAGATACATCAAGATAAAGTGGCGATGGATATTTTTGCAGACTTAGGTCCATACGTGTAGTGGATTGGTACCAACTATGCAAGACGAATGTTGGATATTCAAGAAATCAGCTGATGCTATGATGATCTAAGAGAGTAATATGGATACTATGATGATCTAAGAGAGTGATATGGATACTATGATGAAGTAGATGCAATTGATGGATGCAACTAGTGGGTGTAATGATTAGTGTAATGATGGTAACTATTATGAACTAATAATGATTACTATTATGATATAATATTATGAGCTAGGGGATTAAAAATTGAAATCAGGATATAAAGTACATTAAAAGAGTGGAGCGAACAAGGTTGTAGAAATACCTTAGAAACAGTCAATCTATAGTTAATTTCTCATCATTTGAGCATATTTAGGATTGGACAAGTTTCTCTTTGATGGATCTCTCAAGGTTAGCACGCAGCGAGAAGTAGGGCGATCTTACTTGCTCAAGACCTTGAAAGTATTATTATTACTTGATAATGATAGAGATTTATTCATGCTTCATAGATGAGAGAGATGGTTACAATGAGATGATAGAGTCCTATTTATAGAGAGGATTCAATCCCATTAGAAATAAGAAACAACTAGATTTGATCTCTACAAATTTTGTAACAAAACCAAAAAGATAGGACTTTAAATACTTGAAATAATTTTCTTTTGATTTTAAAATCATATGTGGCTAAGTGGCTTCTATTTTGGCTTGATGGAATAGTTGACTCCCATGTGGCTTGGGGGTCCTTTGGGTGGCTTGGCTTGGTTTGAGGCTTGGCATGGCTTGAATGGCTTTTTAGGGTGTCTCGATTCCAATTTGGGTACTTATCTTGACTTGAAACCTTGATGAAGTTTGATAATTGTTGGCCTTGAAGCATCAAACAATGACTTATTATGGCTTGATGTGGAGTTGATTTCAATAAGGTTAGTTGAGTCATGGCTAAGGTAGGCTTCGTTTAGCTCAAAATTGAATTTTAATATAATGCTTAACTAAGTAATTTTGATTCAAAATGAATTTTCAACACCATAACATGGGTCAACTACAACAAATGTAGGTTAAATAGGCTTGGGTCATCTAGCCAAGGTCCAAATGAGACTTAAGCTTAATTGAGTCAAAATTTTAGCCATATACATAAATGCATAATAAGCCTTTTAAATAAAGGCTCTCCTTTTCTTGTTTTTTGAAAACAATATAAATAAAAAGCTTTTTGTCCAAATGATGTGATAAGAACAAAAAGAGAAAATGATCAGTGTCTTCTACTAATTTTGGATTCTCCCATACATTTATGTGTCTAATAGTGCTCAAAATAAGAAGCCTTAATAAAAAAAATTCTCCTTATACAAATATATATAATGCATTGAAAATATCATTTTTACAAATAGACCCTTATTTAGTGTCCTAAATGTGCTTAAATTTATATGTTCCGAAATTCTTATGCATAATAAATATAAAAACTAACCTATAATAAATATCCAATATAAATAATTTTCTTTTAACAAAATCTCATAGATAAAGCAAGTTTTTTTTTTATTTTAGCTTGAGAAGGCTTTTTTGGGTACAAACTGGTGTAACTAACCCAGAAAGTTTAAATAAAGTTTATTTAAGGTTAGAAAGTAGAATATCAATCATAGTCAATCGACTTAATGGAATAAATTTTAGTGAAACCTACTTTATCATATGAAGCCAAAATCTTTTGAAATTTCTTCTTTCTCTCTTCTAAAATATTTCATTACTTCTTCACGTGGGCTCTTACTTTTATAAAAACTAAGACTTGGGTTCTCACCTTATTTGCCTTGAAATTGGCCTTTTGCAAACAATTTTTCAAAGCATATTTTCATAAGAAAATTTTGGTGTTTACACTCTCATATCCTTCATTTTAAACTTAAAATTGAACTATAACTTCGTTTTGACAATCATGTTATTGTCATTTTCGTTCAACAAGATAATATCTACATATAAAGATAGAATGACATAGTGACTCTCACTATTTCAAATATAAATACAATGATTAAGCTAATTAGCCCAAATCCAAGTTCTATTATGATATTTTTAAATAGTTAAATACCATTGACGAGGTGATTGTTTATGACCGTATAGTGATTTTCTCAACTTATACACTTTATCTTTTTGACCTTCAACAACATATTCATTTCATTTAGGTCACCATTTAGAAACACAATTTTTACATCTAACTGATATAAATCTAAGTCATTGAATGCACAAATAGCTAGAATTATCTTTATGGATGCAAATTTAATAACATGAGAGTGTGTGTCTATATATTTTATTCTCTCATTTTGCATTTGCAACCAACCTTGCCTTAAGTTTATCTATAGGCTCATCAACTTTATATTATTTTTTAAGTACCCATTTACAAATCAATTGCTTTTCTTTTTTAAGCAAATCTGTCAATTTTCAAACTTGATTTTCTCAATGAATTCAATATCTTCATCTATTACTCTTTCCCAATCTATGAACTCAAAAGACCGATAATTTCTTGATAAGTCAAGTTTATTAGTTAACTGATCTAGATCTATTGAATAAATATTTCTTTTGCTAAGTAAATTTGATAATCTTTTAAGTAAGATGGAATAACTTGTATCTTATGCATACTTAAAGTATTAGTTTGTAGGAGAAGGTTATTTGGATTGTTATCCATGGGTTCAAATGATGATTCATTCAAATATATAAGATCATTAATATATCATATATTAGTTTCTTCTAAAAACTCATTATTCCTACTTTCTATTAAATTGAGACCCTTATTATAGAAACGATATCCTTTTGAACCTTTTGGGTATCTAATAAAAATACATCTTAAATATCTATTATCTAGTTTATCTCTAGACTAGTATAGGATCTTTACATATGTGATGGATCCCCATCTTAATAGGTGGCTAATGTTTGGTTTTCTATTATATTTTAAACATCAACTATATAGTTTATCTCTGGACTAGTCTAAGATCTTTATATATGTGATGGATTCTCATCTTCATAGGTAGCTAATGTCTAGTTTTTTACCTAAATACAACCTTATATGATACTCTATTTACTATATAAATAACTATAGATACTACTCTCCAAAACTCTCTAGGTATAGAGGCATTTCATAATATAGTCCATGCCATATTTAATAGTGTTCTATTATATTTTTTAATTATATGATTTTGTTGAGTTGTTCTGAACGTAGTACTTGTTTTGCAATTCTAAAGTCTTTACAATATTCTAAAAAATCAATAGAAGTGTATTCACCACCTTGACCGGACTTAAAGACTTTAATTGTACAACCTAATTAATTTTCAAATTCATACTTATATTTTTTTAAATATCTCTAGTGTCTCAAATTTATGAGATAAAGATATATACACCTCAAATAATCATCAATAGACATTATAAAATAAACTTTATCATGATGAGACCTTACCCTAAAAGGTCCGCAAATATCCGTGTAAATAATTTTTAATAACCTTGTAGCTCTAATTGTTTCTTTAAGAAAAGACTTTCTTATTTCTTTTATTGTACACAAGCTTCACACTTGTTAAAAGAAGTTATGTCAAAACTAGGTAATAAGTTGATGTAGGCTAATTTCTTCAACTAATTCAAACTTATATACCCTAATGTTTTATGCCACAAATTCACATTAACAATAAATATACACTACCAACTTAAGTAGAAGTACTTCATTATTAGAAATATTGAGTTTGAACAAACCATTGTCAGAATCAAAAGATAAAAAAAAAATGCTCATGCTTTTTCATAGTCACTTTCTCATATACGAACCTAACCTCAAAGCTCTTCTTAACTAAAATAGGCATAAAAATAAAATTGTGCCTAATAAAAAGTATAACTAATATATCAATAAACAAAACAAATATACTAGAAATAGTGATCTTAAAGGACTCAACACCTACAACATCAATATATGTATTAAAGTTTTTCCATATAAACTCGATGCCCCCTAAGTTAATACTCCTTAAGATCAATAGCTCCTTCCTTACTCTTAGAAATATGTCAAGTTACTCTAGAATCCATCCACCATCCAATAATTGCTTAGCGCATGTAACATTCTGAAATAATATAAATTACTTCATGCTTCAATTTTTGGCTGCCTTATTGAGAGCTGCCCTCATTTTTCTTTCGACTCAAATAATCTCTTTTATAGTACCTAATTTTTTCTTTTTGAAGCACTTTGCTCGGAAAGCATATTCTTGCAATTTCTAAAAGTTGAATCCATTTTTACGAAATTTGCTAGACCTTTTGTTTGACCTGTTTTTCTTTTGATGGGTTCTAGAACTAGACCTAATATCATCCTGAGTGAAGAGTAGGGTTTTTTTTATGTTTCTTCATATGTTCTTACTCAATCAAGATGAGCATCCATTCCATTTTAGGGTGTTATGCCCATGGTGAGTCATGGAATTATCATGCCTTAGATTTCTTGTGTGATGCACATAGATATGTCCATCCTTGGTACATAATAATCCGTCTTGAGTCCAAAATCACCTAGTCTCACCCTCATCAACTAGGGCCTTCACTTGCCTAGCCATATTATTCTTCTCCAAGTTAGCATGGATGCGGTCAAGCAGCAGATTGCTTCATACCTAATAAGAATGTTCCCCATTGTTAGCTCAAAGTGCAACAACAAAGTTTGCCATATAATTGAGAGCATCAACAACCGAATTCGTTTTTCTTGACTTGTACTCAATAGTCATATTAAATTCTATCAGGAATTATTATCACCTCATATAAATCATCTTCTTGCAAAGTTACAACTCTTAATTTGTGAGTCATTTGATTCAATCATTACAAATTTACGTGTCGTCAAATCCCTAGAAAATACATTTATTCAATTTTACATTGTTCTAGAGTTCATATTCTTAGGGCTTTTCACGTATCTTTTGTTAAGAAAATAAGAAATTAATATTATTTCACCCCAAGAGTCATATGATGTACCACAATAGTATATTTTACCATTTGTCTGACACTTTATTCTTTCCTTCAACACCGTTACTATAGTGTTCTCTTCCCTTATTTAACTTCCAACATACAAGATTGCTTCATCTTTAACTAAAGCAGGCATTAACAAATATCGTGAAATATTTTTGCTATCAGAAATGGTCACATAGATATGCTATAAGAATGCATGGACATAAATATATCGTAATCCTGCACATAGATACATTTAGGCCTCTACTTGTACATATGGAAAACTTCATAAAAGTCTGTTTCCAAATTCTTTAATGGCAATAGTAGGTCACTCATTACTCATGTCCCCTCAACTTCCTTGAAAGCTAAACAATATTTTTGAATGTGGAGTAATGAACTTCACAATATATATGTGTACATCATATACATTCATTAGCAGATCTTTTAAGCAGTTAAGACAACTTTTGATAGAAGTGGGGAAACCATGTAGGCTTCTTTTGGTCTCTAGGCACCAATGATGTATAGAGTTCTTTTATATTGAATTCTGCTTTCCAAGTTGCAACCATTTGCATTTCCATTGTGAATGTATTTGACTTTAATTTTTTCACCTAGTATGTTTTTAGTTGATAAAGTGTTGTGATTATTTTCCTGTATCAGCTTTATAGGTGGTATGAGATACCTTAAATGGATAAAGTTGCATTAAAGCTGGTAATGAAGACGTACTACATGATATTCGACAAGCACATAGAATTGTTGTTTAAGACTAAAGGTTTTGTTAACTTGATGAGCTAGCAGCCACAATATTATTTTATTAATAGCTGGCTAGCAATAAATATCTTTTGTTATTCTCAACATCTATGTTTAATGTAAAGATCCCTAAATGCATTAGTACTTAATTTCATTATATGTGTGTTTGAAAATGTCATAATTTGAAGTAGACATGGTCGGTTCTTAACCGGTCTAGTGGTTCCAACATGTGAAACCGGAACTAGAACTAGAAACCACCCAGTTTGGTTCTGGTTTCACCTCTTATAAAACCGGAACCGGAACCAGCAGTTTGGAACACTGGTTCCGGTATTATTTAAAAAGGTTTCTTATACTTTTCAAAATTTTTAAATAAAAGTACTGACTTCAGGAGGTTCCAAATTGACTAAAACCGGTCCCGTTGGTTCAGTTGTGGTTGGGGCCCAACCGGAACTAGACATGTCTAATTTGAATCAACATGCAACTTAATTACTGTTCACAAGAGTTATGATAACAAAATCAAAAGAATAAATCCAAGAAGTATGGGTCAAAAGCATGTTATATTTTAAAGTATGAGTAAGGGTAATTCCATACTTAGAAGAGCAATATAGCGACCATAAAGGTATGTAAAAATTCTCCATGCCTTAAAGCATGTGCAAAAACTGGAAAAATGTTCATACTATGGATTATGGGTAAAACAAGTGTGACATTTCTCATGCCTTAAAGCACGAGAATAAGTGTAGGATTTTCCACGATTTAGAGTGTGCAAAGATCTCGATGCTTTCAATTCTCTACTCTCATTTTAGTGATGCTTAATAAAGCATCGAAAACCAAAATTTCCATGTTTTAAAGCAGGAAAAGCAACTAAAAAAGTATGACAATTGCCCGCACAGACATGCATATATATATATATATATATATAGAACATCTTAGTGACATAACATCTTTTGGAGTATAATCTTACATAAATATTTCCATTGTTTGATCTTTGAGATCAATATTGAAAATTTGAATCACTTTACATTTAATGTATATAATGCATTAAATGTAAAATTACATTCAAATCTACTATTTATCTCAAATATCAAACAGTGGACAAGATTATGCACCAAATATATTATACGTCTGACTCCCTCTCCCTCTCTCTCTCTCTCTCTCTCTCTCTCTCTTTCTATATATATATGTGTGTGTGTGTGTGTGTGTGTGTACATGTATGATTTAAGGTAGACCATGGCATGAGTGTTGCATTCTCATTCAATGGTGCGGTCGGGAGTTTATGCTGTAATCAATATATAATATTCAACTAAGTTAAGACCATCTTGATAAATTCTGGGCGTAGTATATGCAAGGGATGCATCAAGCCAACCAAATATTATTTAATTGTGCCAGAACCACCATCACTTCTGCTTCCTATTATTGGTTTTAAATAAAGAACGACGTGAAAAATAAAGACTTTTTCCATTAAGAATTTATCAAAAGGAGCTTAAAATAGAACTTCTGAAAATGGAAAGGCAGAACTTTCTTTTAAATTCATTTTAATGGTAACGAACTTCTCCGCATTGAAAACTATGTAACTCTTGTACTCAAGCAAAATGATCTTGTTTACGCACCTACTTCTGTAGCATTTCTGGTTGTCTTCTTGTCGGATTCCGGCTTCTATCGACCTCTGGTTTTTCGCCGTTGACCTCCGGTTCCTTGTTGTGTAGCTTCTTATGTACACCTACAGTAGAAGAACAAAGGTATGTGGTTTATCTGTTTGAGGTTTTCTCTCAACAGGGTTTTCCTGGGAAGGTTTTTGGTATTCCGATGATCTATTGATGTGTGTTTCTTACCTGTGTTGCTTTGTATTTATAGAGCAGCACATGCTCTTTGTAAACACCCCGAAATCCCGCGTCTACACTCTTCCCTTCCCGGTGGCTTTCCTCTTTAAGAGCCCCTATATCCGAACTGTTACCGTGTCTTTTTGGTAGCGGTCTGGCGGTTTTATCCTTTATGGCCATTACAGTCATCGTTTCTATAACCTTGACCATAAATAACGGTTGGATGGCCAGTGCAACCATTTCTCTACGGTGTTGTCGAGAATAGACACTACCTTACATCTCCCACTTGACCATTCGAGCTAAGTGAACTGACATACTGGTTTTCCTCCCACTTTTGTGGGGTTTTCCTAGTTTTGTCATTTCATGATTGCTACTGCAATCACTGCCACTTGTATGGTTATTTACCTATACAACAATCAAACATATCTCAAACCCATGCTTGCAATATGTTTTGAGAAAAGTTTCTCTATTATGCCTTTAGTCAAGGGGTCGGCCAACATATCATTTGTTGGCATGTATGATATGGATATTTCCTTTCTCATAACTATATCATGAATATAGTGATATTTAACCATTATATGCTTGCTTTTAGAGCTATCAGCTCCACTCTTTATAAGAGTAATTGTTGCATTGTTATCACAGTAAATGACGATAGGCTCATCGACTTATTTTTAGCTTTAAATCACATATGAAGCGGCTTATCCAGACAACACTCGTTAAAGCCATACAGCAAACCACATACTTAGCTTTCTATGTATGCAATGATACACAACCTTATTTCTTACATGCCCAAGAAATAACACCACCTCCAAATAAGAATATTTGCCACGAGGTAGATTTGCTGTCATCTTTGCTCCGAACAAAGTCAGCATCTGATTATCCTATCACTTTTAGTTCATCTGCTTGAAAACACAATTTCAAGTCTCTTATTTCTTTCAGATATATCTTAAAATCCTTTTTACAACTATCCAATACTGCCATCTAGGATTACTTTGATATCTACTCACAAGACCAACAACAAAGCTGATATCAGGTCTTATACATAATATAACATACATCAAGCTACCCACAACTTGTGCATAAGGAATGTTAGCTTATCGTCTCCTTCACCAGGACAATCAGCCTTACTTAGTTTAATCGCTTTTGCAATGGGTGTAATAACAGATTTGCATTCACCCATTTTGAACTTCTTGAGGATATAATCAATATATCTCTCATGACTTAGGCATAAGAGTTTAGATTCTTTATCTCGATAGATCTTTATACTCAAGATATAGGATGATTTCCCCATATCCTTCATTTCGAACCTTGAGTTTAATTAGGACTTGGTTTTGACAATCATCTCATTGTCATTTCCAATCAATAATATGTCATCTACATATAATGATAAGATGACAAAGTAGCTCTCATTGTTCCAGACATATACACAGTGATCAAGTTCATTATCTACAAACCCAAGTTCTATAATGACATTTTGAAAAGTCATTACCATTGGTGAGGTGACTATTTCAGGCCATATAGGGATTTTCTAAATATATATACTTTATCTTCTTAGCCTTCAGCTATAAATCCTTCGGACTACTACATGTATATGATTTTATCTAAATTTTTGTTTAGAAAGTTGTCTTTACATCTAACTGATGTAAGTCTAAATAATAATATGCAGATATTGACAAGATTATCCTTATGGATGCAAATTTCTCAATTGGAGAATATGTATCAACATAATCTATCACTTTTTTTGCGAAAAATCCTTTGCAACCAACCTTCCTTTAAACTTGTCGATTATACTATTGACCTTATATTTCTTTTTGAGAACTAATTTATAGCCTATAGCTTTTCTTCATTTTGGTAAATGAACCAATTTCCAAACTTGGTTTTTCTCAATGGATTTAATTTCCTCATCCATGGCTTTAACACAGTTTATTTCTTCTGATGAGTTCACAGCTTGCTGATAAGTCAAGTTATCAGTCAACTCGTTTAAATCCACCGAATTATACACTTCTTCTGCAAGATAAGTGTGACAATCCTTTAAGTAGGATGGTGTGGCCCTAGGCCTTTATGTCCACTTAAAGTTTCGGTATTTTCAAGAAGATCTTCTATGGATTCATATGATGATTGATCTAGGTCTACTAAATCATCAGTATATTCATAATTATTTTCCAGGATATCATTCTTAGTATATTCTAAGAATTCAACATCTCTGCTTTCTATCAATCTGTAATCCTTATAATAAAACTGATATCCCTTTGAACCTTTAGGATATCTGATAAATATACATCTCAATAACCTATTGTATAGCTTATCTCTCGACTGATCAAGGATCTTTACATGTGCAATAGATCCCCACCTCCTGAGATGACCTAGGTTGGGTTTTCTTCCAAATCACATCTCATATGGTGTAGTGAATACAATCTTACATGATACTCTATTGAGTATGTATAATGATGTATTTATTGCTTCTCCCCAAAATATCCTTGGTAGAGAGACATCAATTAATATTAACCTTGTCATATTCAGTAAGGTCCTGTTATATCTTTCAACTACACCATTTTGTTGAGGTGTCTTGTGCATTGTATTTTGTTTTGCAATACCAAAGTCTTTACAAAATTCAAGAAATTCTATAAAGGTATATTCACCACCTCTATTTGATCTTAAGACTTTTACTGAATGCCCCAGTTGATTTTAAACTTCCTGCTTATATTCTTTAAAAGCTTTTAGTGCCTCAAATTTATGTGTCAAGAGATATAAATACGTATATCTCGAGTAATCATCGATAAAGGTTATAAAATAAACCTTTCCACGAAGTGATCTTACTCTAAATGGTCCACAAAAATTCATGTGAATGACCTCCAACAGGATTGTTGCCTTTGTTCACTATTTGGGAAAAACTTTTTTTGTTATTTTTCCTTGTATACAAGCTTCACACTTATTGAAGGTATTTTAGGCAATAAGTCAAAGTTGGATAATTTTCTCAACTTTTTCAGACTTATATGCCCGAGATGTTTATGCCATACATTCACATCAACACTAAAGGCACAATCAATATAAGCAGAAGGATTTTCATTATCATTCAATTTGAATAGTTCATGTTCTACATCAAATTCTTCAGAGAATAATATTCTCATATGTTTCCCCCGAATCACCTTGATAGGAATAAACCTGACTTCAAAACCTTTCTTTACTGAGGTAGGGACCGAAATCGGATTGCTCCTTATAGATGACATAATCAATACATTAGTCAGTACAACTGGTTTGCCTTGTACAAAAATTCTAAAAGACCCAATACCCAGAATATCTAAGAAAATATTATTTCTCATGTACACCCGATGTTCTCCTGGTTTGTATTCCTTTAGATCCATTGCCCCTTCCTTTGTCTTCGAGATATGTCTAGTAGCTCGAGAGTCGATCCACCAACTAGTCATCCGGCAATCCATATAGAGACATTATGATATTACGTAGATTATTTCCTACTTCTCTGATTGTCTGCGTTGTGGGATGTTTTATCATATGTTCTTGATCTATTGCTAGTTTTAGAGGTAATTCAGAATGGTTAATTTTTTGCCCTAGTATGAGGGCATTGGTGACCATGTTCTATGAAGGGAGAAGACTATTCAAGATTGTTGATATCTACATCAGTTAAGGGATGATTGATTTTGTCATAGCTAGGTTCCTAACCATTCAAAAATGATATCTTTGTAATATTACAAAAATGAGCTGAAATTTGTAATGTAATAACTTGAAAAAATGATCTAGAATTTTCTTAAAATGATAGAGACAAAATTATCTTTTAACATAGTGGCAGTACTGTAATAACCTGAACTGGGAAGGGCAGTAATGTAAATCAATAGCCTGATATTTTGTAATTTTCATAAACTACTAGGGGGTAAAACTGACTTTTCACCTTAATAAGGGCAAAACCATCTTTTCACCCAAAAATATCTTGATATTTTCATAATTTTGTCTAGTGATAGTCTTGTAAAATTTAAAAATCGGTCTGGACATAACAAACTTTTTATTCCACTGCCCGAGGTGGTTTTCTGGGCACTTTAAAAGTCTGGGGGAGAGAGAAAGGAAAGGAAAAAGACGTAGAAAGAGAGAGGGGGCGACCGACATTCTGCCTCCTGGCCCGCGACCCTTTATCACTGGTTATGGATGTTCCGCCTTTTGGCCCGCGACACTCTACCATTGTTTTCGGTTGTTCCTCTTCTTAGCCCTTGGCTACTCACATCTCTCGCGGTTGTTCTAGTGCGGCTGTCCTTTTGGCTACCCACGACCCTTGTCGATGTTCTCCTTCAGGTGTCCTTTGGCCACCCGCAACCCTTGTCGTTGTTCTGTTGTGGGTATCCTTTGACCACTGGCATTTGGCCCACCCGCGACTCTTGTCGCAGTACTGTTGCGGGTGTCCTTTTGCCTTTGACCATCCGCAACCCTTGTCGCTATTCTGTTGTATTTTATTCTTCTTTCTGGTCGATGTCTGCCATGTCTTAACTTAGGTAGGGTTTTTCCTCTGTAATGTCAAGACTCAAATAGAGTTCTCTGTGATTTAAAAAAAAAAGCTCTCTTCTTCTTCTCATTTTTTTGTATGTAAACTAACGCATACCTATTTGCAGGGTAAAAAACGAGGCTCTGATACCAGATGTGGCATTTTCGGTTGTCTTCTTGCCGAATTCCGGCTTTTGTCGACTTTTGGTTCTTCACCGTCGACCTCTGGTTTCTTACTGTGTAGCTTCTTAGGTATGTCTGCAGCGAAAGAACAAAGGTATGTGGTTTATCTGTTTGAGGTTTTCTTTAAGCAGGGTTTTCCACTGATCTTTCCTCTTCACGAGTCCCTATATTCGGACTGTTATCCTGTCTTTTTGCTAGTGGTTTTATCATTTATGGCCATTACAATCATCCTTTTCGTAATCTTGACCACATATAACGGTTGGACTGGTCATCCAATCGTTTCTATGGTGGGTTGCCGAGAATAACCACTACCTTACAACTTCTTCCACGCGCGTGTTTCCCTTCTCAAAAAGCAGTCTGTTGAACCGTGTTTCACTCACGTGAGGCCATCACATAATGGGGTGTATTGACCCGTTAGTAAGGGGTGGAAGATTTCAATGTGAATTCAGCAAGAGTAACCTGAAATTGTAATCCATTTGCATTTAGTAAATCAGGTTTTCTCATACACTACACAAAGGGCCAGTATCATGTAGGCTCTAAGTTGCCAACATATACAAATAGATTCATTGATTTCTCCCCAAAAATATGATATCTTCAATATAAAGTCATTCTCCAAAAACCCTCAACACCATCACCAACGTTCTTAAGTCTTTTTCTTTTATCATTTATGATATGGCATGTCCAGGGGAATTGACCTCCGACTTCATAAAGTTGGACAAGAGGGCCTATAGGCATGATCGCTTATTGGGTACCTACACTGTTTTAAGAAGAAATATATTGGAGAAAAAAGTCTCACATGAGATGAGGAAGGGGATAGAAACACAAGTTTCTTTCATTCATGTGGCCATGCAAAGGAGGAACCATCCACCATAAAGGAATAGAAAAACGTTGATGGAACAAAAGTGACCTAACATCCTATCTCAATTGATCATTTCAACGGTAGGAACTTCTTGCAATGACAATAGAAGATACACTTTCTCCTAACAACTTCAAAGTGGTCTACATCCTTAACACCCCAACGTCAAAAGAAAAAAGAAAATGAAGCCATTTTAGGGGCTTGCAAAAGCCAAAAATGGGACAACGATGATTGTATATAGTCGGACCTCAATAGAATGTCAAATGCTATAAAACTCGAAGTGTGGTACATAGCCAAAGGTACTATAAAATGATTAATTAAAGATCCATCATGGAACAATTCTATGAAATTGGGAGAATCTTAAATAATTTCAATAACATAAAATGAAAACATATGTAACTATAGTACTTTCTGATTATTAATAAACTTTCCCCTTTTTAGAAAGATTTTAAGCAAGAAGTGAAATACAAGAAGGAGGACATGTCTCTTCAACATGGAAATCATCTTAAACTTGAAGAAGAATATCAAAAGTAAGATGATTCTATAGTGCCATAAGAGAACATCTATTTTGTTGATGATGGAAAATATAGGAGAAAAAAGATAAATCAAAATTTTTATAGATATCATGGGAATAATAATAGTAGTTTTAAACTAAATGGAAGAAGAAAATATTTCTATTGTGGTAAGCCTAGTCATCATAAGAGGCAATGTTGGTTCTTGAAGAAAGAGAACAAGAAAAGGAATTCTACTTCTTCAAAGGAGAACCTTTTAGCCTTCCTATCTAAAATTGATATAATTGAAGATGTTGTCATGGCGGGTTGACTTAAGTGCTACTCATAACAAATCTCTTAGAAAACTTTTCATGAAGATAATGGACCCTTTATGTACATGAAGGGATTATGGAACTTAAATTTATATGGAGCAAGGTTTTGACTTTTATAGATGCATTATTTGTATTAGATATAAAAAAGAATCTAGTTTTTGTACCCTTACTTAACAAGTATGGGTTTAAGTTTTTATTTGAGGGTGATAGTTCATCTTGTCCAAAGGGGGTATATTTGTTAGCAAAATATATTTATATGATATGTGCAAGTTGAATTTGATTAACGAGATTGATTTTTCTACTAATATTGTTGAGTTGAAGACTGAAGAAAATGGTTCAACTTGATATAAAGCTAGATTGGTTGGTAAAGGCTATCATCATAAAAAGGGAGTTGACTTTGAAAAGATTTTCTCACCCATGGTAAAATGTCTTTTATTAGAGTTAGCCTTGGTTTGGTAGTCTATCTTGATTTGTATGTTGAGAATACATGTCAAAACTGCTTTCCATCATAGTGATTTGGAGGAGGAAATATACATTGAGAAATCAAAAGGTTTTGTAGTCAAAGGCAAAGAAAATTATGGTGAGCGCCATCTTAAAGAAGAGTTTGTATCATGGACTAAATCAAGCACTCGAGGTAATAGTACAAGAAGTTTGAGTTCTTCCCGATTGATTAGTAGTGGATTCAAGAGGACTACTTCAGACCGTTGTGTATTTATGACAAAATTTGATGATGGTGAATTCATCATACTTCTTCTTTTATGTCGATGACATGTCGATCGTAGGACATAATTTTCTCTAAAATTGAGAAAGTCAAGAAATGAGATGAGCAAGTCTTTTTATGCTATGAAAGACTTAGGACCATCAAGGGATATTCTGGCATGCGATTACTTGTGATAGAGTGGCCAAGAAGTTATGGTTATCTCAGATAAAGTATATTGAGAAAATGCTTCAACGTTTACTTTGGATAACTGTTGTACGCACACCCTTGCTTTACATTTTAGGCTTAATAATTGACAATCTCCTTCTCTAGTGATAAAGAGAAAAAAGATATGCAAATAAGGTTCCTTATGCATCTCCAATAGGAAGTTTAATGCATACAATGGTTTACACAAGACGTGATATAGTTCATGCAGTTGGTGTGATATGTTGTTTTCTCTCAAATGTTGGTAGAGAGAGTATTGGAGTATTGTGAAGTAGATTTTGCATTATCTTTGTGGTGCTTTTAGTTTGAAACTTTGTTTTGGATATGAAAAATCTATTCTTTGAGGCTATATAAATTCAAATATGGCTGAAGATGTTGATTCAAGAAAGTATGTTTTTGATTATTTAATTATTTTGCAGGAAGAGTTGTGGCTTGAGAATCAAGACTGTTTTTTCTAAATGTTAGTGGCCCATGCTTGGAAAAGGTCCATTAATAGGCAAGAGGCAATGCCCAGTTACAAATGACTCAAATTACAGCTATTGTTGAGACCTTTCAACGAGAAGTGCACTTGAATACCCATTTTTTATTGTGGTTTTCTTCTTTGACTATGTTTTCTAAACTAAAAATAAGACTATATATATTTCACTTATATATAAAGCACATAAAAAAATATTTTTCATACTAAAGCTAAGTGAGGTTCTAAATATCATATTATATCACACCCTGCCGTTCGGTAAGATTATATATATATATATATATATTTTTATTTATTTATTTATTTATTTATTATTTATACACAGACATATATAGGGGTGTGCAATGGTCGGCTCGGTTCAGTAACCAAACCAAACCGAATTAGAAGTAGTTTGAAAAACCAAATCAAAGGGAACCAAACTAATTCTGTTTGGTTCGGCTCAATTGTTCAGTTTTGTAGACATTCATGTAAAGAAAACTTATATGGCACAATAAAAGGAGAAAACTAACAGACCGATTGATACTGAATTACACTAAGTAAAAGGGGTTATTTTACTGCAATAGCTCGTGAAGCAAAATAGAGAATAAACTACACAAAATCATGAACTCTTCAAGTTCTAGGTGAAATAAGCGACTCCACAATGGAGAATGCCTTTCAATCAAGCTAAAACAGGACAACTTTGCAAAAACATGACATCAAACAAGCTTAACCCCATATCATCCTCGCTCTATTCCTTTGTCTTCTCCAGTATAGCAACAACACCAATCAAAGTAACGGGTAGAAAGAAGAACCAATAGACAATAACAGCAAGAATGAACAACGTTTGAGAAAGCTGAAAACCCTACCTTCATATAAACAATCTGCCTCCAAAATTGCAGTCATGCAATCTGAAAAGCAACATTAGATTGACTTGTCCATGAGATGCCTAGGGTATTTGAACAAACAATTTTTTTGTGGTGACAGACAACGATGTTGACTTGTCCATGTGCTCTATCATTTTTGCGACCAACAGGTTCTTCACATTCTCTAACTTGGTCATTGTATTAAAAAATTAAGCATCTCTTTCTTTCTTTCTTTTTTCTTGTACTCTTTACATGACACATAACATTTTGGAAATATGGTTTAGCTGGTTTTTGTGGCTACGACAATCCAATGAGTAGCATTGTTAAACTTTGAATCGCTTAGGATTGTTTTCATCAAGCAAGTTTTCTCACACAGGGTAATACAGTTCAAAAAATACTGTTAAGTTCCCTCTTTCATAACTTTTGAAAAAAGAAGGTAAAAACATTTAACAAAATTATTTTTGTTTGTAACGAGAAATAGTTCATGTAAAAAGGAATAAGGCTCTCCCACTTAGCCGAACCATTATCGATTAGGCTTTATGGCCACTAATACTAGGAGTTATCATCTCCCACTTTGGTATATGAGTTGAATCATGATACAATGGTTTGCTCATAATATTTCATAGCTTTCTCACTTGTATCAATTTTCAATCATACAAAAGTACAACTATGAGTTATACTTAGTATATAGTTTTCCATAATCAATACATTTTTTCTATGTAATCATATATATTCCCACAAAGTAGACAACTTTAAACATATCTTAAACTCATGTATGTGAATGTTTAGTAAATAAATCTTCATAAATGGTTCTAGTCGGGGCTTTTGGTATCATATCTTTAGTCAGCAAACAAGAGACTCATATTTCATTATTTTGTATCGTATCATATACATAATGATATTTTACTATTATATGATTTGTCCTTGAACTATCAACTCCACTCTTTATTAGACTTATGCTTGCACTATTTGTACAATAAATGAAACTAGCTCATTGGTTATGTCTAGCTTCAAATCTAGAATGAAGCGGTTTATCCAAACAACATTAATAGTAGCCTTACTGTTAACCACTATATTCAGCTTCTTACGTATGTAAAGCATACACAATCCTGTTTTTTGCATGACTAGGAAGCAACACCATCTTTAAATAAGAAAACTTTACCAAAGATTGATTTATTGTCACCTTTGCTTTCAGTTAAGATAGCATATGAGTATATTTTTAGTTCATTTACTTGATAGTATAGTTTTAAATCTCTTGTTCCTTATAGATATCTCAAATTCTTCTTTACAACAATCCCAATGCCAAAGACAACCGAGATTGCTTTGATATCTACTCATAAGACTAACATCAAAATTGATATCAAGTCTTATAAATAAAATAGAATACATCAGTTACTTGAGTTATTTGAGTTATAGTTCACGTTGATCTTTATAGTCCAATGAAAACAAAGACTTTAGTGGTACACGTTACTTTGTTATATTTATTAATGATTATTTAAGAAAACTTTGATTTTTAATGGTGGTAATATTGTGGACCATTCGATGAGTACCTGCATGCCAGGTAAGGTATTAGACACTAGAAGACGCCCCAAGACCTCAGTTAGCTAATATGGTCTAGCGTAAAGGATGAACAAGACATTGATGAGAAAGTTAGATGTTTGTTTTCTAAAGCAAAGTTACCTGATCTTTTTGGGAAGAAATTTGTATACCGTTGCACATGTTATTAATTTATCTCCTACATTGCTTTGCAGGCCGATGTTCCCGACAAGGTGTGGTATGGAAAAGATGTTTCCTATGATCACTTATGTGTTTTTAGGTGTAGAGCATTTGTACATGTGCTCAAATATGAGAGGTCCAAGTTGGATGTCAAGACTAGGTAATGCATCTTCATTGACTATGGTCATGATGAATTTGGAAATCTTTGCTTGACAACCATACTTTTGAGCTGGTCAAGTTGCCTAAGGATAGAAAAACTTTTGAAAATCGATGCGTTTATAAGGTTGAAGAATGATGAGAATACTTCCACTCCATACAAAGCTAGATTAGTTGTCAAAGGCTACCATCGAGAAAAAGGGATTGATTTTGAGGAAATCTTCTCACCGGTTGTTAAAATGTCTTCCATCCGAGTTGTTCTTGGTTTAGTAATCTAGTCTTGATTTAGAGGTTGAGCAAATGGATGTGAAAACTTCTTTCTTTCATGGTGATTTGAAGGAGAGATTTACATGGAGCAACTCGAGGGTTTTGTGATGAAGGGTAAAGAAAATTATATCTACCGGTTGAAGAAGAGTTTGTATGGCTTGAAACAAGCCCCGAGGCAATGGTACAAGAAGTTTGAGTCTCATTATGATCCAACATGGACTCAAGAAGACTACTTCGATCATTGTGTGTTTGTGCGAGAAATTTTTGGATCATGATTTCATCATTTTATTACTTTATATTGATGACATATTAATTGTTGGTCATAATGCTTCTAGAATTGATAGGTTGAAAAATGAACTCAATAAGTCTTTTGTAAATGAAAGACTTAGGATCAATAAAACATATTCTTGTTATCAAGATTACACATGATAGAGGAGCTAAGAAGTTGTAATTATCTCAAGAAAACTGCATTGAAGAAGTACTTTAGTGATTCCACATGGATAAAGCTAAAGTAGTAAGCACACCTCTTGCTTTTACATTTTAGGCTTAGCACTAGACAAGCTCTTCTAGTGATGAAGAGAGAAAGAAGACATGCAACGTGTTCCTTATGCATCCGCAAGAGGGGAGTTTGATGTATGCAATGGTTTGCACATGGCCTCATATAGCTCATACGTTTGTGTGGTTAGTCATTTTCTTTCCAATCTAGTAGAGAGCATTGGAAAGATGTGAAGTGGATTTTGAGATATCTCTAGGGCACTTCTAGTTTGAAACTTTGTTTTTGATGTGTAAAACCTATTCTTTGTGGTTATACAGATTTAGACTTGGCAGGAGATGTTGATTCTAGAAAGTCTACTTCTGACTACTTGATTACCTTTGCAGGGGAGAGCTGTGGCTTGGCAATCTAGGTTGCAAAAGTGTGTTGCATTGTCTACTACCGAGGTTGAGTTCATTGCTATTACTGCGAGGCTTGTAAGGAGTTGCTTTGGATGAAGAAGTTTATGCATGAACTTGGTTTTACTAAAGAGAGGTATGTCTTATTTTGTGATAGTCAAAGTGTTATACATCTTGGCAAGAATCCTACTTTCCATAGTAGGTCTAAGCATATTGATGTGAGGTATCATTGGATACGTGATGTTCGGACTCTAAGTTGTTAGAGCTTGAGAAGATTCACGCAAATAATGGTTCAAACATAACGTGGGTGTCCTATGTCCTTTGTAGTGAATAGGGTTTATTTTATTCTTGTTTTTGCTTCGTGGAGGCCGAATGATGTGGGCATCAATGAGGATAAAGAAGACAACAACTCGGAACTGAATACAAGCAAGTCTAACTTCGGCCATGAACAACATCCACACCGAATCAACCAGCCTGTTACCCGTTCTAAGGCCCGACCCTAAGAGGTAAAGCATACCCCAACTGACCCTCATGCCCCATGGAGATCCTGGAGAAGTGGTGTCTCACTCCAACATCTAGTTTTTGTTTATTGGTTATCTGGGTAATATATTAACTCCTAGTTTGGGCAATTAATACAATATTTTGTCTATGGGTTAATTGGGTGGTACCTTTTGATGCTCTGTTAAGTGAAATACGAGTTTTTAGTTGCTTATCAAGTCCTTAAGCAAGGCTTGTGGTGTGTTCCCTTCTCTCTCAACTCATCAGTTAGGCTATAGTATTGGAGTGCAAGGTTGTTGGTTATACACTCTTCCTTTCACCTCTCCTCTCACCTACTGTTTCTGTTTCATCCTCCCCCAATTTTTTGGCATCAAGCACATCACCGAACAACGAAAGAAAAATATGTTTTTCTTCTTTATACTTGGGGCAATTGAATTGAAGCAATTTCTTTTGGTTGTTTGGCCGTTCAATATTTCTCAATAAGGAGACAATACAAGAAAAATCTGTTTTGGACTCTTTTGAGTTGTTCATTGTCTCTTTCTCTAGTTTGTCCGTCTACTTAATTATGGACTGATTGTTTCTTTTTTTCTCAGCATATTTTCATCTTTTCGTAGTGAATAAGGACATTGATATTATTGTATATGAAGATATCTTACTATACTCATCTATTTTATATAGTGAAATTTTCTCGGATAGGCCTCATGGTTTTTACTTCTCATATTGAGGGGGTTTTCCATGTAAAAATCGTGTGTTTTGTACAATTCTCTAATATACATATTTGAGGACCATTCATATTTTTCGTTTGGGATTATTTGTCAAATTCGGCTGCACGAAAAGATTTTTTTAGGCTTCCACAGGTTATATCTCGGCTTCTTTTCCCATCACAGACCCATCTGAAGATTTTTACCCGTGCTGCTGGTAATACTTCAAGGCAACCACCCTGCCACCAAAGGGAAGAAGACATTGGCTTCTGCGCACGCATGCACGGCGTGCAAGATACTCGCAAAACTCAAAATCCAGGCACTCATTCGTAATGGCCGACGAGCTCCGGGATGTGTGGAGTGCTTCTTTTGCTTGCGTAATATTGGGATGATGCCAAAGACATCAAATAGGATCAGTCAGAAATATAGTCTATAATTATAAGAATGTACTCGTACAGAATTAGCTTGGTTGTGGTTATCCTCAAAGCAAGTGATTGTATTTGCAGCTCAATGCATTGACTAGGTATATAAGGGCAACCTTTTACTACAACTTTCATTTAGGAAAGAAATGATGTTCCATAGCATGTTCAGAAAATGAAGAGCATTTGACTTGACTTATAAAATTAAGATTCCATAAGAAGGTAAGCATCCATTTCCATCTCACCCACCAACTGGGTCCATTTAAAATGACTGTACCAAATAATAAAATCGGGTCCACCATTTCGGTGGCATCCGAACGATATTTGTAGAAATTTGTTGGCGTCACCTACAGTGCCAGAAAAAACACTATCACCAAATTAAAACTCTGCTACACCACGATAGTCCCACACATGCGCGCCCACACACACATAGAGATGCTTAATTTATTAATACACTGACCAAGTCAGACAATGACTAGAACCTGCTGCTTGCACATGGACAAGTCAACTTATTTGTATGCCACCACAAAATACGTGTACTCAAAAATGCCCAGCGTAATTTAAATATACCCTGGGCATCATCACTCTTTGATTTACCAATTCATGGGTTTCTTCTAACATGTCAAGGTGCTCGGTATAAGGTAAAGTTTTGGTCTTTTTATACAAATTCTAAGTAAACCACAAGGTGGGCATCATCACAGAAGATCCAGACGTTGGCGATGTCTGAAGGTTGTCAGCCGCACCTTCGGTAATGGTGGCAGGCAAGGTGTTCGTGATGGAAGATCCTTTTAGTCGAAGTAAATCTTGCTGTACGTTCCACGTTCGTCCAGCAAAACTTGACAGGTTTCAAAAACAGACCTTCGATAACTCCCTGTTTTTATGTCCACCTAAAGTGACAAAAAAGAAACTAATAGCGTTTGAGATCTGTTTTGTGCACAAAAAAAATTTACCTGACACAGACCACCCAAAACAAAAAAAATTGTTGACAATTTGAGACGCGACATGAAAATCAAAAGAATCATTGAGAAGATGGTGCAATATGCTCCAAAGTACATAAATAGTCACCGGAACCATAAGTCTAGGAGATGACAAGGCTAAGGTGCTCCCGTTCAATGGAATCTTTTAGGTCATCACTCCGAATTCCAATTCTAGGAGATGGAGTAATGACATATGGATATGACATTATGTTGGAGATTAGAAATAAAAGAAAAACTATAGTTGTAAGAAAGGGTAAAATGAGAGGAAAAAGGAGAGAAATCGTGCCTGCGAATGTGGTAGAGCAGAGAGAGACACAATCATGCAGAGAGGAGAGACACAGATACACAGGGAATGGGGTAGAGCAGAGAGAGACGGCTTAGGTTAAAAACGTTTTTATACTTGTTTTTTGGACCGGGTATGAGTCAACCCGAATCTAGTACATACTCGATAAAAGTACTTGACTTACCCATATTGAATACGCATACTGGTACATGTCTACATCTACCGGTATGTTGTATGTGGTATCGGTACATACCACACGTACCGATATACATACCCGTATCGGGTACATACCAGATACAGGTACGTCAACCAAATTGACGTACCCGTGCAACATAGCAAGGAACCATACAATAAAGTAACACAAAACGGCAACAAGAATGCCATTGAGAAGATGGATGAGAAGGGGGGCCACTGTAAATTCTCGTGGAGTAGTTCATCGTTCAAATAGGAAGATCCACGTTTCGGATTCCATGAACTTTCAATTCCTTCAGCTCTTCATCGACGTGTCTTAGCTTTTGTGGATTAATTGAAAAGAGCGACAAGAGGAAGAGGAAACTTGATCCCACATACTCATACCAATAGCTTCTTTCATTGACTGGTAACTTCTTTTGCTATTCCATCACTCCCCAGTTTCAATATTGTAAAAAGTGTAACTGATAGGTAAAAGTCATACCACACTTTAACAAAACAGGGATACTGACGCACATATGTTTTGATACAGAGGTCTTTGGCGTCATTTGTACAGTTTCTCTACAACAATTTTGTTGTAGTGCCCAAAGGTAGGAAGCTATAGGATTTTTCTTGTATTTGTTGATCCAATTAATCAAATATTAACAGAAAACATAAGATAAGACCCAATCATCAATAACTTAATGAAGAAAGTATATTTGTTAATGATACAAATAAATTATAAATATTTTACTATGAGTTAAGATAAAGTTCTAGGATATTTCATGATACGTTGTGTCATACAATGCGATAAGCACTGGTAGTTAAGGAAACGCATATAAGTATTGAATCGTATTGTACAGGTACTACTTTCTACCGTACAAAAGGGTAGAGTACGATACAATACCATATTTACAACACCGCTTAGCTTCGTTGGAAAAACTCTGTTTTTCCCTGTAAGTGAGATGTGGATATAAAGCTTCCATAGTGCAACCTTTATGAGAAGGTGCAACCTCTTGGAAGGGAGTCTTGGTTTTAGTTCAGAAAAACATGGTCAAAGAAGAAAACCACAATCGGCAATAGGTATTCAGGCATACCGCTCGTTAATAAATCTCAATAGTAGCTGTAATTTCGGTCATCTGTAACTGGGCATTGCGAGCCCGTTCACCAAAAAAAAGAAAAGAACGTAGCATAATTGCTTCCCGAGGGACCATGTGAAGCATGGGACACCAACATTTACGAAAAACAATCTACATTGACTTGGGCCTGCTTCTTCGTCGATTGATAAAAATGTCCCCATTGATAATAATGAGTTTTTTAATTGAAGCAGATCTTTTCATTGTGAACGCATCACATAGTTAAGAACCAATCAACAAAGTTGTTGAAATGGTCTTTGAACGGAATTGAAATGGCCGTGAAATTTCATTGCAAGATCAAGACGATTACTTAGAAAGCTGTTCCAGTCAATTTGAGGACTACTAATGCTTTCCAGCTCTATAACTACGTACATAAATGAGAGTTGCGACCCACAACATCTCCCAAGCCTCATATCAATGTTTGAAGTTTTCTTCCTTTGCTGCCTCTTTTTGTAAGTGAGGTTGAGACAAGGGCCTCTAGGTTCATGGGCTGGGAGAGATTTTTCTCCATGGTTTTGGAGGGGGGAGAATAGGACTGGGCAAAATCAGGATGCAAAGTGAATGCCAGCTTTGTGGTCTTCATGAAATTAACCCACGCAATAGATCATCCAGGGCTGCCTATTTTTGCTCTTTCCTATTTTCCCTCCTCTTAAACCACCCAATCCGTGAATCTGCAGGCGTACGTCCTCTTCTTTCAAATTAAAGACCAAGTTTAGACATCCAAGGTGATGGACTTAATGGGATACCTTGATATGCAATGTTGTTGATCCTTGATGTAGAAGCGTATTGTCTTTCAATCCCTACAACAATTACATTTGCTATTATGGAGGGAGTTTCTCGTATGATGAGAACTTGAAGAGTTGTATGATTGTGTGTTGAAATCTTAGGTAAGGATACCCTTTTTATACTACACATTCTATAAATGTGGTATGGTGTTTTTGAAGCACCATTATCTTGAGAATCTAAAAAGTTCCTTGAGATTTGAGAGAGTTCCTTGAGAAATAAAAAAGTTTTTCAAGAAATGAAAAGGTTATCTTGATAATTGAAAAGATTAAGTATATAAGTCACCTTATGCTGGAAATTAGGTCATTTATCCAACAATCTTCCACTTTACTTATTTAAATTATCTTATGTTAGAAATACTTTATGTGGAGCAATCACTATCTAATTGTCAATGAAGCTTACTATCCTTATTTTGAAATTAACCACCCTCATCAATACTAGTCATGGTGGTAATACAAATTTTTATGTGTTTCTTTCATGTACTAAGGTATCCAAAATTGAAGTTATAATCAAATGCTTTATGTGGTGGTAAAACTTTATGAATAAACTAACCAAATGTCATGACACAATAATAAAGTTTATTCACCTGAATTTATCCAATGATAAACAGTTTACAATATGAACTATACAATAAAGATCATTAATATAAGAGTGATATCACATAGTAAATCAATGTCTAAACCATCAGAAAAAGACCTCAAATAAACTCATTAAACCCATCTTAAAGAGATGCTCATTATAGGTACCTAGTAAGAGGATCAACTAACATGAAATCAATTCCAATATGTTCAGGACACCGAATGATCTCTAATTCTCTCTTTTACAATTAAGAACTTGACTTCCATGTGTTTGCAAGTACTAGAGCTCATGTTGTTGTTAGATAATTTGACTGCAGCTTCATCATCACAATATATCTTTATGAGTTTTTTATGATCTCATGATAAGGACATCGACTCTAACTTGATGACTTTGAACTTGGGCACCAAACTAGGTACAAATGACTTTAGCTCGAACACAACCATTGGTGCATGTTCTAATAATACAATGGGACGAGTTGAAGGGCCTATGACCATATCCAAGACCTATCTAACATCAGGATGGAACCCCACTTACATAATTTAACATGCCTTCATCCAATTGAAGTTCAAGCGATCCATTGCTATTCTGGTGAAAAACCTGATGCAATTAAAGACACTCTCACACATTTCGAATTGTCATGAGTCAAGTCTATGTAAATTACATTATTTGGCTTAAACCCAAGTAGTCTCAATATGTCAAGTCAAACCCATGAGTCAAGTCTATGTGAAGCTCGTAGAGAGTGCTTAAAGGAAGTAGCACATAAGCATGACATATATTCATGAGTTTTCATGAAAGATTGTAGTGTCAATACTACTATTTGTCGTATTACATATAAATGGATGGGTCATGTCATAGTGATTATTTGATGTAGATGCTACACATGGGTTCGTTCATTGCTACTCAATAGAGCGTACCATTGATACTCCTCTCTACGAGAGGGTCGGCGATATTTCTATTGTTAGTATGAGACGGTGAGCATCCAATTGTGATGGATGTGTGGTACATATACTAGCATCATTCTGCACCTTATTTTATAGCAATAATCACAATATCTTTAAATGTGATTATGCTATTTAGGTATTCAGTTTATCCAATTTATAATTTATTTTCTTTTGTTCTCCTATTTTCTTTGTAGATGCACATAGCTCTCTAGTAGCTTCTATTTTTCTATCTTTGCAATAGTACCAACATAAAAGCATTGAGAATTGGAAACGACCATTTCATGAATATATTAAGATGTATATACAAATAAGAGAACAAGGAAATGATATTGCATGAGAACGATGATTAGATGTTATTTGTATTTCATAAATATAATTAATTTTCAATTAGAACAAAAACATTATTCCATAACAATTGTGTATATTAAGGGCAAAGAATCACAAGCTAAAATATCATCTATATATACATGTAATGAATAATATAAAAGAACATACTAAATACAAGATATAATCCTAATATACAATATATCATCCCAATGCATGGCAACACCGCGTTCATGCATCCTTTCCATCATCCTCAAATATAGTTAATCGATGTACTCATTGGTGGCATTGTTCGTATGTTTCTAAGAACTCAAATAATGCAGTCACCCAACAAAGATCGTGATACATGCTCTAAAGGTACTAAAGTTGGTGCTAGTGTATCAAGTACTGTAATAAGATGATGGTATGAAAAAGTAATTATAAAAAGTTAGTATTATAATTGAATCAAAATAAAGTTAAAGATTAGGATAATATAGATAATAATTTATTTATCTACATGAAGAATAATGTATTGTGCTGCCAAGCTGAAGGAGGATGAGTCAAATATAATTGATTGATAGAATCTTCTAAAATAAATTGATATGTATGAGGAATGTATCACTACATATACAACTCATCACACTCATTAGGATGTGTTGCTGGGACGCCAAAGTACTCAAGCTCAAAATAGTGTGAGTGTGGTATTTCCCAAATAGTATCATGTGGCTCATATTATACCCTATATGTATGGGCCTTTCCAGGTCTATTTGTAATATGGGCCTTATCGGTGCAATACCTTGATGGTGGTCGAATTGTCGAATGGCATATATTCTACAATATCCAAACATTGAATGCATCCATAGGCTCATATTGTATCTTATCTTGACAATGGCAACTTATATGCATTACAATCCAAGTTTTTTGCAGAACTATATGATTACCAGTCAATTTGCATTATATAAAATGAAAGATAAAAATGTGTAACATCATAAGTTATATTTAATATAAATAAAAATATAATTACAATTTCATAAATTACTTACTATGTCATCATCAAATCCAATTGCTTATAGTACTTACTAAGCACATCGATAGGAGATTGTCTCTAATAGATATTTTCCATCCACCGACCTACTCTTGGTTCTCTGTCCAACCATTCTCGTTGTATGCTAACTCTGAAGGTTGGGAAACACTCATAAATCTATTTCTATAATTAAAATATATAATTTAGTTATTCAATTATAAAAAATATTTATATAAAAGATATTATAACAAATAACAATAGTATAAATTTTTTCCTAGAGCAAAAAGTATGTTCACTAAGTTGTGCTTCTATTCGAGATGTCTTTCCTAGTTGCCTATACAACCAACCCTCCACACATCATGTGTCGATTGATGCACGATCATTATTAACACTTTGTTTCTAGACTTATCCTAATATAATGTATAGCATACCTTATATAATAAATATAATAAGTCTAATTTTCATTGATGACTCTCTTCCTCCAAAAATTACTTCGGAGCACTTCAAACTTAATGGCTTTGGACTTAATCACTAGCACTACTATATCAATGCTTATCCCTAACATAACACTCAAAATGTCTTATTTGCTTGAAGGCAATAAGTTGTTCCTCCATTGAAAGACCAATATCTCATTGACATTGTGAAGTGTGATAGTCATCTCACTCCATGGCATGTGAAAGTTTGTGTTTGGTTGTCAAAGCTCAATAAAAGCAGTTAACAATGAATGGTTTTGAGCTTCATGCAACAAACCTTCTTACTCAATCAACTCACCCCTATCTGTAGTTTTAATCCAATTATAAGAATTCATAACCACTCTTTTCACTATCTATGCTCTACCAATAATATACCTTGTATGGTCAATTACCATCTTTCGTATTGTATGTATATTTATATTTACATTGTTAAATGGAATAGTGAATATTGATATTGAATTACAATTTCACTAAAGTTATAAATTATATATTTCTGTCAAATCTTATAAACAATATGACTTTCAAAGTGAGGGGAAAATTGTGGCATATTAGAGAATTCTTCATCCTCACTCTTTGCAATGTCAACCTAAGTCTCTAAGGTATCTATATCCTACTCATAACATGAAGGTCCAGCTTCGGCAATATTTGTGTGTAACAAAATATCATCATCTCCTCCTCATTGTCGTTTGCAAGGTCGTCTTTTGTATGATAAAGTGTTACGTCTCCTAAATGAAACAATGACGCTATGTCCTTTTACTTGTGCCCTATGAATAATATTTCAATATCAAAAAAGGAAAATGAATTACTCAAATAAAAGCTAACCCAAAACAAGAGATGTCACCCAATGCATCCCTTACAAGTGAGACACATGATTGGGTCATGCATCCCAACAACAAAAACCCGCAGTTGGGCCATGTCTCATACCAAGGAAGATCAATGCACCAGGTGCATCTCCCGTATAGGAGAGGCGCATATGCTACAACTTGAAGCGAAAACCCGATGAGTTTTTCGACAAGAATCGAGTCAAATGATGACAAAAACAAAAGCAAATCAACATCCCTCGAAAAATCACCCAATTCTTCTTCAAATTGGCCTCCTATTTCATCTTTTTTCTTTCTCTTCCTTCCTATTTCTTCTTTTTCTGATATATTTCAATGAGTTCTTTAATTGTAAATGGATGTTCATAGAATAATGGATGGTTAGGATAAACCAAAGATCATGGATCAAATGAAAAAAAGGACGACAGATGATGGTTCATAAAGAAAGAGAGAAGGGATTTAAATCACAAGCATCATAGTAATTACTTGATATAAGTAGGGTATTTTCATAATCACAAAAAAATTGGTGTGTGGACGCCAATTTGAGTGTGCATGTAGTGGAAATTGTTAAAATGTAATAGGGTTAAGCCAATATGACCCAGAATTTTGTGTTTGAGATTACGTCCATTGGACTTGGGTCACTCGAGCCGGGGCCACCCCGATCAAGGCCACTTATGCCACTAGGAGACCCAATGGCTAGTAAAATAGTCATTGGGCCTTCAACAACCAGTAGCATAATTGTTGCCTTTCTTTCTTCTCTATGAATATTCTTCATGTACTCAATAAACTTTTAAGCCCTTTGTGGTTCCATTGTATATAGATTGTTTGTTCATTCTTCAATAAAATAAATTCAGATAGATTACATGTTTTCTAACATAGTATCAGAGCGCTTGGTGATTCAATCGTGCGGTGAGTAAGTCGTGACTCTATGGTGATGAATGATTGGTGGCAACAGTCTTAGCTAGTTATGGTGGTGATTGGCTCTCACGGTGGTCTTCACATGTTGAGGATGAGTGATGAGGGTTCTACGTTCAATAGAGAGAGAAGAGGAGAGGAGAGGAGAAGAAATGACAAGATTGGAGCTCTTCCTCCCCTTTTGCTCCTTCTTGTTTATTTGGCATTTGATTGATGGTGAAGACATGTTGATGATGACATGTTGCTCCTTCCCAATCATCATTAACATCAAGGAAAAACATTTCCTCTTCATCCACTACAGACTCTGGCACAATTTCTCGAACTTGTTCAGGCCCCAACTTCTTTTGGTAAATCTTTTGCATTTCCCCAGCTATAGCAACAACTAAAGAATCCTAATGAGCTTCAACTATGGGGTCGAAAGTGCACCTAGGAGGTTCGACGTCATTCATTGAAGAAACAGAAGAAAATGATTTCTTGTTGGTCTGTGTATTGCATCCTTCATCTTTATCCTCCCATGAGTTACTGATGTGACAGTCAAGTTGTTGTGATTCTCGGTAACGACAACAGAAACCTCAGTAGTCTTCGTTCTCTTCGTAGAAGATGAAGGGTTCTTTTTTTGTTTTGAAGAGGGAACATGTTGGACGAATTGGTTTCTCTAAAGCATGTTGCCGCAATGAAGGACTTTGGAATGGTGCTTGTCGATCTTGGTTTTCATGAAGAGATCTTCTTTGGAGTCGACAAAGAAGAGAAAGTTGGAGGAATAACATTAGCACGACCAACATTGACGATTTCTTTAGCGACGCCATGAAGGATGCTCATAGCAGCGTCTCCCTCTCTCACCTTCCTTCCAACTCTCTCTCGTGGATTGTGATTCCTTATGTCACGGTGCGTGAAAGGGGGGCTCTCATGGATTTGGATGGCAAAAGTGGCAATTTTGGGTTGATGATGCAATTCAGGTGGAGATCGGCAGGGTGGTTTGCTGCCAGGGGGTTTGAGGATGTTGGTCACTTCTCTGACCTAGCGGAGAAGTGCAACCACTAGAGGCAGCAACCACGACACCATTCTTGGATTTGTTTGCACTGGGAGGGGAAGAATCGAGAAGAGGATCGTTAATCCAGAGCCTGGCCGCCAAGGTCAATGAAGAGGAAGAGGAAGAGAGCCTTTTGGCTCTATGTCTAGGCTTGCCATGTGCTCCACCCCTTCAGCTTCATTGTGCCGAGGAAGATGGAGTGATGGTTGTAGGGTGGGTGTATGTGTTGAAGTTGGTTGTTGGTGATCAGAGGGGAAGGAGAAATTTTGGGCATTGGGTGAGGCTTTGGAGCGACTTTAAGAAGTGTTGAAGGTGGTGGCCAGAGAGAAAGGAGATGGGAGTCACCAGATGTTGTTCCCTTCATTTCAAGAGACACCGACGATTTTTGTGGCGGCATTGCCATTGTATAAAGAGAAACGACATAAGAGAGAGAGAGAGAGACAGTGTGAGAAGGAGAAGGAGAGAAATGGGGCATTTATATAAAGTCGAGTCATGGATCCGATTTTAGATCCAAACCCATTTTGTGTTCAGTATGAGGCTTTTGTTGGTCCTTGACTTAGACGCGGGGCTATGCCTGAACCCAATTTAATCTTACTTGGTATTCACATTCGAGTCCATCCAGGTATATTCTTTACAACTTGTTTGTTTTTAATATTGTTTGTTATAACGTTTGAATGATTTCAAACTTGACTATTGATTAGATCAAAATTATATTTATTGAAAAACAATAAGTTGTATCTTTCTGTATAATTGAGATCCATATTGTTGGCCTTTTGTTGAAGACCTTTGTGATTAAGGTGCTTCATATTTGTAGCTTTTTGCTGAAAATTAATTGATATTTGAAGATGCACTTATTGTTATTTGAAGTTTTATAATCTTGATAGCTTTAAGGTTGCTTTACATAGATTATGACCTTCATTTGTTGGTCTTTTGTTATTGATCCTTGTGATTAAGATGCTCCATGTTATTGGTCTTTTGGTTGGAGAGTAATCAATATTGAAAAAGCACTTATAGTTATCTTGATTAGCTTGTATTTGATAAAATTATTTTAAGAAACCTTGTGAGACTTTTTGAAAAACATGAAGTTGATCTCGTTGATGATCATCTTAATGGATTGTCTTATTTTTGGAACCATAGAATCACTTGTTTCGTTTAAAGCATATTTAAGAGCCTTGGGAATTATATGTAGGAAGGTTTTGAGTTTTGCCTTAAAAACTTGTTTTATTTCGAGTTTATCCTTAAACCTCGTATTTGAGCTTAGCCTTAAAATTTATTTGACTTGACGAGTTTTGACCTTAACCTTAAAAAACTTATTTGACTTAATAGTTTTGAGTTTTACCTTAAAAAGTTTCTTTGGGTTCGAGTTTATCCTTAAAACTTGAGTTTTGAGCGTAACCTTAAAAAACTTGTTTGATATATCAAGGTCCCCTTATAATGTCAAAAGTTTGTTAGTGATTTATGAACTTATTTGTTATAATAAATAATCATATTTCAATGATATCAATGTTTTCTATCAAATGACTTTCTTGAATTACAGTAAATCAACTTCATGAACTTACTTGTTTTCGGTTTGCCTTTTGGATTGGATATTATAAATTGTTTTGTTGGTTTTAGAAATTGAGTGAATGTATGTATTGATACTTTATTGGTTTTCATGCAGGATGAAAAATAAATTGATATTTTGGTTATGAAAAGATGTTTCAAAAAAAGTTGTATCCTCTCATATTCATGTTTTTTTGTTTTGTTAGACAAACTTTTAGTATAAACACCATAAATTTGAGAGGGGTGTTAAAATATAATAAGATTGAACCAATAAGGCCCATAAGTCTGTGTTTGAAAGTATGTCACAACTACTAGCTTTCTCTCTTCTCTATAAATATTTTTCATGTACTCAATAAACCTTTAAGCTCTTTGTCACTGCATTGCATATAGCAAATCTGTTAAGTCAAATAGGTTTCATAGGCAGAAGTCACTGTTGGAAGGATAAAACACCTGAATGTTGACCCTCAGTGAGTTATAAAAAATCCGACGAAGTTTTACAATGGCTGTCGGAAGCCTAATACAACCCTCCTCCTTTATCCGGGATTGGGACCGGCAATGCAAGGGCGATCCCTTACATGGGCGGAGTTTAAAGGAAAAGAGGTCCCACCGAGATATCTATTGTATTATGGTTGGAGTCCGCCTACGCAAAAAAGAAGGATCAAATAGGCTCCTTTACCACTCAAATTCCAGCTAGTGCCAAATCAGTGGGGTGGCTGAGTAAATGTTTGCTCCGTAAACCACAGCCAGCCAAAAGAACAGTGGTGCTAAGAAATGCCTATAGATCATTAATACAAGGGAAGATATTTCATGTGGCAAAATGATAACAAAGGTACCCAAAGAGTGACAAAACTAAAACGTGTTTTAATGTTTTATGATACAAGAACTTGAGGTTCACTTCAACAACACAGCAGCGCTAACAAGACCCAAAGGGAGGGCTCAGTCTTGGACCGCCTCTTCACCTGATGGATAGAACTCCTAATCATACTTTAGAGTTCGCTGAAAGAGGTAGGTCCAGCATATAATTTTAAGGACGTCTTCCGTTCTTCATTAAGTAGCTCCCTTCTAAGAGAAAAACCAGCACCTTGACTTCATAAAAATCACAACCATGGGATTGTCACAATAAAGATTGAATCGCCCACTAAATGATCAAAGGAAAAAATGAAAGCTCTCTTCCAATAGAACAAGACTATATGCTGCCAAATTCGTACAAAATCTTCCACCTCAGGGACAATAACAAAGTAGCCGTACTTCGCAGATTATCTATACAATTTCAAAACTCTGAACAAAATACTAATTGATTTAGCTAGAACCCTCCACATGATTATTCAATAATTGATGATAGAATCCCAAAATCTTTTGAAGTTATCACTATTGTACGAATACAAGTTGGAAATCTGGGTAACCAAGGTGCTTGATGGTAAAGCCTTCTCAGTAGCCTGATCGAGCAACAGGGAGAACAAGCAAAGCAAGAGCAACTTTCGTACCTTGTGACCGTTTGCTCAAAAAACAAAACCATGTCCAGTTCTTTATGCTTGATGGAGCACATTGACGTTCAAACTAACCTCTTTGAGAGGATCAAGATAACCAAGCAAGTATAAGCTCCTATGCTAGCAATGATCGACACCCCAATCCATATGCACACTGTCATGGCCGCTACATTGCCGCTCGAATGTAGTGAATAAATTACAGAGAGAGTCTCCACATTTTCAATATGGATGGATGCGGGGGGTAACGAAGCTAGTCCTACATAATAATATTCGTATTGGTTCTTGGAATATCGGAACATTGTCCGATAAGCTGATGGAGGTGATAGATACTATGATTTGGACAAAGATTCATATACTATGTTTATAAGAGACAAAGTAGGTTGGAGAAAAAGCAAAGGAGATTGAGGATACATGTTTTAAATTATGGTACACAGGTAAGGAAAAGGCTTGAAACGGAGTTTGTATTATCATAAATAAATATTTAAAGGATAGGATAGTAAACATACAATAATATGGTGATTGAATTATGATATTGAAATTAGTGTTAGGAGAATATGTTTTGAATATAGTTTGTGTTTACACACCCCAAGTAGGACTAGAAGATAGTATAAAGACGGCTATTGGGGAGGAGTTAGATAAGGTGATTCAAAGAATTCCAAAAGAGAGATGATTTGTTTAAGAGGAGACTTAAATGGACATGTGGGTAAAGAGGCATTAGGATATCAAGGTATTCATGGAAACTTTGGTTTTGGAGATATAAATGAGAAAGGTAGGGAGATTTTAAATTTTGTTACTGCATTTGATCTCTTTATAGTCAATACAATCTTCAAAAAATGAAATGAACATTTAATTACTTATAAGAGTGGCTTATCACAAATACAAATTGATTATTTTATTTGTAGGAAAAAAGATAGAGTGTGTTGTAAAGATTGCAAGATAATTCTAAGAAAAAACTTAACCACACAACATCGACTTTTAGTTATGGATTTACAGGTAAAAAAGTGAACAAAGGAAAAAAGAGTGCATCGAGCTATTTGAACTAAATGGTGGAAACTCAAAAGCGAGAAAGAAGGTATATTTAAACAGAAAGTCTTTCAAGGAGATGCTTGTAATTATGTTGGTACACCTTGTGATATATGAAATAATATGGCTATACATATTACAGAAATGGCGAAAGATGTGTCAAGTGAATCTAAGAGAGGTGTACTGGTACAAAAATAAGCTTGGTGGTAGAGTAAAGTAGTGCAAAATAAAATCAAGGCAAAGAGAGCGTGTTACAAATTACATTATACTAAAAACTAGTGAAACTTTAGAGGCTTATAAGAAAGCAAAGAAAGAAGCGAAAAAGGCCATCAATGAAGTAAAAGCTAAAATTTGGGAGGATTTATGTAAAAAACTCAACTCAAAAGAGGATGAAAGAGATATTTTTAGGATAGTTAGGGCTGGAGATAAGAAAACTAAGGATCTTAATTTGTTAGATGCATCAAAGACGAGGATGAAAAAATTTTAATTGTAAATGATGATATAAAAAATAGATAAAAAAACTATTTTTATAAGTTTTTTTATAAAAATAAATATATTAGTATTAGCTTAGGAGAGTTAGCCAAATCAGAAAAGTATATAAATCACAATTTCTACTTACGTATTCAAAAGAATAAAGTCAATGAGTCTCTTAAACATATGAAGGGTGGTAAATCGGTTGGACCAGACAATATTCCTATAGAAGTTTGGAAAATCCTAAGAGAAATAGGAATCACTTAGCTCATAAGACTATTAAATGAAATATGGAGAAACCAAAAAATGCCCAAGGAATGGAGAGAGAGTACACTTATATCCATATACAAGAACAAGTGAAACATTAAGAATTGTGCGAATTATCGGGTATCAAGTTAATGACCCATACAGTGAAATTATGGGAAAGAATTATCGAACATAGGTTAAGACAAGTATCGAGTACAATAGAGAACCAATTTGGATTCATGCTAGGCAAATCTCCTGTTGAAGCAATTCACCTTTTAAGACGTCTTATAGAACATTCAGAGCAGAAAAGAAAGACCTTCACATGATATTTATTAATCTAGAAAAAGCTTATGATAGGGTATCAAAGGATTTTCTTTGGAGAACCTTAGAAAAAAGAGGCATCCCATCGACATACATAGACCTTATAAGAGACATGTACGATGGTGCAAAACATGTGTGAGGACTCATGAAGGAATGGAAGACTTCTTTGAGGTTAATATTCGGTTACATCAAGGATCAACTTTAAGTCCATACCTATTTATAATGATGATTGATGAGTTAATAGAAAATTGGAACTATAGAGAGAAACATTAGAAAGTAAAGGCTTCCGACTTAGAAGAACAAAGACAAATATATGAAATGTAAGTTTGATAATTTTGTTACTTCAGAGGACATAAAAATTAAAATTGGCACACATTGCATCCCCCAAAAGGAAAGTTTTAAATACCTAGGGTCAATTTTTCAAAGTGAAGAAAGAATTGATGGAAATGTTATGGATAGAATTAATGTTGGTTTGTTAAAATGGAGATGAGCATCAGGTATTCTTTGTGATAAGAAGATATTATTAAAGTTAAAAGGTAAATATTATAGAGCAGCAATTAGGCCTGCCATGTTTTATGGTTATGAGTGTTGGGCAGTTAATAATCAATATATACAAAAGATGTATGTGACAGAAATGAAGATGTTGAGATGGATGAGTGGTCATAGAAGAAAAGACCGTATACATAATGAGGTTATTAGAAACAAATTAGGAGTGACACTAATAGAGGATAAAATGAGAGAATATCGTTTAATATGGTTTAGACATATAGAAAGAAGAACGTGTAAGAAGGTATGAAAAACTAAATTTTTAAAGTATTAAAAGAGGTAGAAGACGACCACAAAAGTATTAGAAAGAAATAATAAATAATGATCTAGCTTATTCTGAGTTAACTGCTAACATAACACATAATAGGGATCTGTGGAAAAAGAATCTATGTAGCCGACCTCGTCTAGTATGGGAAAAGGCTTAGTTGTTATTGTTCTTGTTGTTGACCATGACGAACTTGATTCTTATAGTCTCTGCTTTATAACTTGAAAACTTCGAATTTATGGTGTTCTCCACTACTTACTTGCTCACGAGGAAATCACTGTTGTGCATGAGAGTGTCATCGATACGTATGTCTTAATCCCAGTTATGGACGGTTATGACTTTGGAGCAACTGTATAAAATATTTACTGATGAATAGTTGTGCAAAACATGAATACAAACGAGGAGGCTCCTCATCAAATTGGATATCCCCTTCGTCATCTTCTATATTCTTTCTTTCTTGAACTTCTTTTCTTATGCCTTTCTTGCAGGACCCAATACACTTGATAGTTTTTGGCACAACTGAGTTACATCTATTCTCTAAATTCATAATTGTAATCATCTTATGCCAGATCTAAGAAAGTAGCCAACATGTATTTCTTAGCAGGCTTATCAAGCCTTGTTGACTTATTTCAGATCAAGCAATGCTTCCTTAATTTGCAGGTATGTGTATATCCTAACTTCTTCACCCACACCTGTTCATGACGTGAGAACCCTCTCTGTAATTTATTACCTACATCCAGGCAAAAATGTAGTGGGCCTTGCTTACTTTTCACTGCATTCGGGTTCTGCAGTATGTTTCTAAGAAGGGACGCCCCAACGCAATGCTCATCATTTGTGTAATCCATGGTATAAAAATGTGACAGTTTTGCAGTTGTTGGAAGGATGACACAACCCTCCTCCTTTATCCGGGCTTAGGACCGGTCAACACTACAAAATTAAATTTGTTTTCTAAGCTGAAACAAAGTGGTCATCTTGCCGAGATGCACCATGACTTCAGACATTGTAACAAAAGATGTTTAAATTAATTTTCAAAATCTTTATCAGAAAATGTCACTTCCAATACATAACCAGTCAAAATGCAGCTCATATTTGAATATTCCAGATTCAAATTCAATCATTATATTGGTCTTAAAGCAAAAATGAAAGTATGGATCGTTACTTTGGTGAGAAGACACTCCAGATGAAGAGATGGTTCCTCATGATCAGCAGTATAATAGTGAAACCCATTAACACAACTGAATTCAAGCTTAGCGGCACAAAACAAGGGAGACCTATCATTGACTTGAGAAAGGAACCAAAATCTTCTGCCTCCTCCAATGGTGACATTTCAATTCTTCTCAATGCCATATACATCACCAAACCCATAAGAAACAGAATGACAGAGGCATAGGTGATAATAAATGCCAATATACCAGTTACGGCAGCTGAATAAGAAGAAACACCGTGGTAGCAAAAACCGAGACAATACGATTTAAATGTGTCTTTGAAAGCCGAAATGTAGTGGTAATCTCTAGCACGGACTTGGCAACCGCAGGTTTTAAGCCCCTATTGCAAGCCCAAGAAGGGTCATTTGAAAGCACCTTGCTTTTTGAAAAACTCTAGCACATATTTCTCATCTTTGATATTTAAATCATGCAAATAAATTTTAAAAATACTGAAATCCGACCACAAAGACCCTCAGCCCTTGCAATGCAGGAACTTCAGATGTTTACTCATTCTTTTTGTTCCTAATGCCTAAACCAAACGTCCTAAGGTGGAGTTGAAGGTGAATTTTGCAAGAGAAGGGGTTTAATTTGAAGTGTTTATTGAATTTTTTCAATTACTTCATTTTTTTTCTCATCTTCCTGCCTATTTTTATCCCTTTTACAACTGTCAGCTTTTTTCCTTCACAATAAGCCATTTTGGTTCGTTTTACTCATCCTTTTCAACATGATGGGAAGAACAAAGGGTCTGACATCAAGCTCAATTATGTCCATAAGAACTACAAGTTAGTTTTCTTGCGGCAGTGTAACAAGAAGATCTACGGTAGGCTTGATGTTGAGCAACAAATTTGCATAATAGTGGACCGATAGGATTGCCCTGAAAGGGTGAAAGCTGAGGAAGAACATGCTAGACAGCAGTTAGCTCAGGAATGATGAGTATATACTGCCAAGTTTAAAGCAGTAACTCCAGCTTGTTGTCATTTCTAATAGTTTCTTGGAGTCTCAGGATGATATGTTGCACTAACAAAGGTTGTTTCTGATGATGACGATATGGAAGTTTAAGCCAACAATCACACCTACATCTATCATCGCATTGTTGTCCATCTTTACATACAGGTTGATCATGCACAATTTCATGACATGTGGCTCAATTGTGCAGATCCCTCATATGAAGGTTGATGGCATGAAGATCCATCACAAGCAAAATCATCAAGGTCTCCTAGAAATGGAGAAGCCAAGCATAAAGACAGAATTTAAATGGCATTATCATTCCAAAATAATTTATGAATTAGTTTTGTGGAATTAGTTAATCCTAAATGCTTTCACCTCTCCTTTATATCCCAGCTTTTTTTCACTGCACTAGCTCTTGACTCTAAAGTAGTTTTGGGGATTCATGCTTGCTGCATTTCTGGATTCATGAGACCATTGTAATGGTAGATTTATCTCTCTGGGTTAGAAATTCCCAAACCAACACAAACTCTGGATATTCCTATAGCTCAACACCTAGGCACATGGCAAGACACAACTAAGTTTGCAAGCAACTGCAATTTAAGTAACTCTTATTTTTCACTATCCATCTTTTAGCTTTTTGTGGTATTCTCCATAGTAAATATTTCATTTCAAAGGTTCTTTTCTTTTTCTGTGATCTTCAGAGCGCAATCATCTTTTTTTCCTTATAGGTTCCCTCAAAAACTTTCAGTTGTATACTTTTTTGTTCAGGATAGCACCTGGAATTTGTAAAACTCATTGGAGAACATCAAAAGATAATGCTTCGGGCCCTCTTAACATCAGTAAATTTCTTTGGGATGGACTATATGATAAAACATTGAAGCAGAAACATGGAAGCTCGTAAATTTAAAATTGTAGCTGCACTTCTGATTGTATCTGCACAATGGTAGGTAGCTGGATAAACATAGAATTGGAAAAGAATCGGTCATTTGCCATATCATAAATAACTGAGTGTTTCTTCCAAGATAAGAGTAAAGGAAACTGCATAACGGAATGTACTATTCAAAAGGAGAAGAGGAAGTCAATACCCGTGAAGGGCATATAAAGGACAAATAAACTACGCCAAAAACTATAAAAGAAATGTATGAATTAATAGAAACCTTGCAGGATAACATGCAGGAGTGCAGACTATGCAAAAGCATGATCATCGGTAAGCCAGACAATGCTAAATGCAAAATGCCTGCTATTGTACGTGACAATAAGAAGGTCAAAGCAAAGATAAAAACTGATTTTATAATTTTAAATAAAAATTGAAAAGGCTCTGCATACCTCAACCCATCTTTTATGATGCACTCCATCAAGTGAAAAGTATTTAATGCTTGCTAATAACTGCAATAGCAACAATAATATGGGGCCTGAATTTTCTGGTTGCTGAAGCAACAGCTGCAGAAGGCACCAAAATATTACATATGTACATCCCATTGAGTACAAACAATCTCTTGCTGCAACATGAGTGGGAAGATATGATGAGGCAGTGGATGAATGGAAAGTAACATCTGAGCAAGTCACTTGGTTGGCAATGGGTACGGCCCATGGTAATGCTACCGCTGTTATTAGCACAGCTAAAAAGACGATTGCATAAATGACCTGGGCAGTTAAAGTTCCCCACTGGGTGGCACCGGTTGGTGCTTGTTTCTCATACAATACCTTGCGGACTAAAATTAGTAATCCCGACATACAAATAACAATCCTAATCAAAACTAAGAAAGGTGATCTCACTTTCATTTTCGGATAACAAAATGAGCCAAGGACACCTACAAGCAGCAAAGAGACAATGTGGATAAGTCGAGTCACAAACATGCCAGTTTGCTCAAGCCACTTTGAAATATCTGGAAGGTAGCTCCAGTTTACACCACCTTGATGCCAGCCCCTCAAAATCCTTGAGCAAATTAGTACAACTACAATGGAAGATATCTGGCAATGGTTGTTCAGATAGTTTAATGGCAGTGATTAAGAGCCAGAAGTTGTCACTGGAAAAACTATGGCATGGCTTATCAATAACGGGAGCAGTTCTGCCTGGGAAATGTGGGATCGCACTATGGAGAAACAGAATCTACAAAGTCGAAGTAAGAAAGTGCCAAATATATTGCTCTTCCTCAACCATTGAACTTGATCCAAGGGAGAAAATATGAATCAGGACTACCAAAGAAGTAAAGTTTTCAACCAATGTCCCCTTGCAAGAATCACTTTCCTTGGAACAGTAGCTGAACTTGCTCATTGAGGATTCATTGCACATTTCTATCACAAGGTAGAGCAGAATTGAAGATGATATGAGCATTATGAAAACTCCACAACCAAGAGCATTTGGAGATCTCTGCATGATTGAAAGCTTCATTTTCAGTAACTATTATGTATAACAAAATATATGGTTTCTTTGATATAGATGACTTTTTTTATGATTCCTAAAGCAAGTTGAACTCACATCTGTTGTTTTCCTTGACAACCACTGAGATGCCGTTTCCAGGAATTCAGAATAGGCATCTACAGTATCTTGGATACTGAAACTGTGGCCACTGCCGAAAGAAAAATGATTGCACTTAGAGACATTATCGTGTTATCAAAGAAGTCAAAGAGGAAATGTACCTTGATTCTTTCTCAAATTTCCACGACTGATGCAAAACAGTAGCTTTTCTATATAGACAACATATCTTTGTCTCTAACATATCACCGCAATCACCAATATCAATATTTTCTTCCTGCCTGGCGGCAGAACAAGTACTGCCACACAACAATCTAGGTATGTGCATTTTTACTAATCTCAGTAGCTGCCAAGAGTTCAACTCCAATGCTCGTAGCAACTGCTCATCTATCACCAAGAAGCGAGACATCGTAGGTATTGATCTAGAAATAAAACAAAAGCAGCGAAAAGTGCAAAGGTGCATAGGAAACTCCAAAATATAGCACAACTTCCAAACTGGTATTGATGTCTTCTCGCAGCATCATGAAGATGAAAAGCAAAATCAGGAAAATTTAAAACAATGCACCTCAGCTTTCTACAATAACAATTATCATTCCTACACGTTACATATGACGCAGCATCATTGAAAGGTGACAGTGAAATAAAAGTTATTGGCAGTGGGAAGTATATTTCAATCGACCAAATGGAGCATTTCTAAGCAGAGTGGTATGTAAACCTACAATCAAACAGGCTTGCAAGAGGGAAGAAAGAATGGATAATTCATGTCCAAAAGATAAAGTGCATAGGCCAGCCCTAATACATCTATGGTGTTGAAGTTACACACTTAGAGCTGGTTTATGAGTGCATCAAATATAATTAACCTTACAGATGTCATAAAGATCATTTAATACATTAAATCAGTGTTTTTCGTATCACCCCGTATCATACGATACGGGACATATCATATCATATCATATACGATACACTAAGGTGTACCGCATTTAATAGAGTATCAGCTTGTATCGTGCAATACAAACCATATCACACGATACAGGCCATATCGCCCATATCATACGATATACGATATGGGCGATACGCTCTATTTGTTTTAGAAAAAACCACCCGAAACAAAATCCCATGTTTCTACTGGGTTTTTTGGCTTCTGATTGATTGCTCTGACTGCTCCACGATGACTTCTGACTAGGAAGAAGTATCTTCAATCGTCCCCAACAGCACCATCACTCCGGCAAAGACAACAATGACAATCCAGTGGTTGTGGTATAGGGTTTTTTCCTCTTTTCTATGTATATTTTGTATCTTGTTATGTTATTTTTTTTTTATTTTGAGTGACAATCTATGATTTGAGTGGACATCTTTTCATTGTATTGGGAGACACCCTTTGAGTGTTTTGATGGTTTATGAACTAAAGATTGGAGATTTATGAAGTTTATGGTAATTTATGAAGTGCTTTTATTTTCAGGTTTATTAAGTTTTAAGAAGTAATAATTTAAGATGGCAAGAAGGAGTGTTAAGCATTCTCAATCTCAGTTTGATGTTCCGACATGACAGTGAAGTACTTCGATTAAGGAAAATTGATTGAAAATCAAATGTAATTTTTGTGAGAAGGTGATGAGTGGTGGAGTTTATCGGTTGAAACATCACTTAGTAGAGACTAGGAAAGATATAGCTTCTTACATGAGCAAAGTTAGAAGAGTACCATAAGCCATTAAATGGGAATGTTTATATATGATTGAGATTATAGTTGAGAAGAGACAAGAAAAAAAATGTAGAGATGTTTGAGGAAGAGGATGTTGGACTTAGTGGTGGTGGTGGTGATGATGATACCATCCCTTCTGATGCTATGATAGAGGTTGGTAGTAGTAGTTCTCGACCACTAACTAAGATAAAGAGGGTTATTGAAGAGGTTGCAAGTGGTAGAAGAAGGACTAGAGGAAGACCGCATTATGACATGTAGTTTTTTTTTTCAGTACTACACCTAGTGCTCAATTTGAAATTCGTATTGTTATGGCTTCAGAGCAATTGCTTGAGCAAGCAGACCTTACAGTGGGAGATGTTTTATAATGCATGCATTACATTTACTACAACTACAACTAAGCCTTTTCCTATAGTAGATGGGGTCGGCTACATGGATTCTTTGTTTTTTTTGTAGAATCCATAGAAAGTCCGACAAAGTTGTACGTTGGTTGTCGGAAGCCTAACGCAACCCTCTTCCTTTATTCGGGCATAGGACCAATCATGCAAGGGTGATCCCTTACATGGGTGGAGTTTGCATTCCATTTAATACAGTAAATTCTTTTCATTTTCAAACAATAGTAGATGTCATTACTACCATTGGTATAAGGTATAATATGTCATCTTATAATAAGTTGAGAGAGAAATTATTAGATAAGACCGTTAAGAGTATTCTTCGACTTTGAGAGAATCATGAAAGGAGATAAGATGCACTATCATGGCAGATAGATGGACAGATAGGCGAGGAAGGACTTTATTAAAATTTCTTGTGTATTGCAGAAATTCTAAGGCAAGAATTTGATAAGGTGATATTAGAGGTTGGGCGTGAAAATGAAGTCCAATTAATTACACATAATGCAGCGAACAATAAAATAGATACAAATGAGTTAACTGAGAGTTATGATATTTTTTATTAGACATCATGTATAGCCCATTGTTTAGATCTCATCCTTGAAGATATTGGAGAGATAGATGAGGTAAAGGCAACAACTAAGTATTATCAAGATATCACTAAATTTATTTATAATCGGGCATTTATATTATGTATGATGAGGAGATATAATGGAACTTTAATGGAAGAAAGAGTAATTTTATACTCGTGTGGAGGATTATTGATAATATATAGGATAAACAGTTGCCTATTTATACAATATCTTACTACCTAAATATGGTATTTAGTTATTATGCAACCTTTAAAATGGACGGTGAGGTTAATAGAGGTATCATTAATTGCATAAAAAGATTGGTCCCTCGTAAGAGTAGAGCATATACTATATTTCGAGAGATGGAGATCTACCATAATGCTCTTCACTTGATGGGTTTGCCTATAGTCATTCGCAACTGGATTAATATGCACCCAAGTAAACATATAAATCATTTATCTTAATATTTAAGTTTTTTAAATCTTATTTTTATAGTGGAATAGATTTTTATATTTGTTTTTTTCTGTTAGATGTTTGGTGGAGTAGATTTGAAAGTGATTGCCTAAACTTGAGAGATTTTGTAATAAGAGTTTTGAGTCAAACCTTTAGTACAACTAATTGTGAAAAGAATTGGAGTGTCTTTGAATATATTTATACAAAAAAGCGCAAGAGGTTTGAACATAAGTGACTCAATAACGTAGTTTTTATCCATTGCAACATGCAACTTTGACAGAGGTAATCAAGAAAGAGTTACTAATTAAGTATTTAATTCAATGTTTCAATTTATTAAGTTTTTATTCTTGAACTTTTTAATTTTTATTTTTATTTACTTATCATTCTTGCTGGTAATTAAGAAAGTTAAACTCAAGTATATATGAGAACCAATTTGATCCAATAAGCCTTGATAATTTTGAGATCTTAGAGGTTTGGATTATGGAAGATGATGAAGCAAATACACTCCTAACTGAAAAGGCATTTAGTGGATCAATTTGAAAGAAGCATACTAATGTCAAAAAGAGGATGATGATATTGATTTTACTATTGAAGGTGGCGGTGATGATCTTGAATAAGGAAGAGAAGAAGATAAAGATTATTTAGTTAATGATCTTGATTACAATATGTAATTTTTTTCAATTATGAAAGTTGTAATTTTGCTACTTCTTTAATGACTTAATCATAAATAAAGGTGTATTGCTTAAACCTTAAATAATTATACATTAAAATTTGAATGGTGAAAAGTGAATGTTTACTCAACTTTTGAATTATAAGAATTGTTTAAAATTGTCTTGATTTTTCATGAATTTTTCTGATTTTTTTCTATTTTTATTTTTAAACTATTTTAAAAAAATTACGATACAATATGATATGGTACAAACAACATTGCATTAAATATTTAATGAATTTATGTATAAGTTTTTGCATAA